>OZ024804.1:7349420-8016920 GCA_964017045.1 Omphiscola glabra | reverse complement strand
CTGTCTACATTGCTATGTCTCCACCAATGGGAGGAAGCGGTCAATTGACTGGTCACCTGCGCCTGTCTCGGAAGAATCAGACAGGAATAATGTAACTTTTAAAAAAAATATTTAAATTCTTGAAAAATGCCATCACGGCACTGATTTGGCCTTGGATATAAAGTTTGGCAGACGAAGGCCAGGGCTCTTCTCGCCACCATACCTCGAACTAGATTTGGGAAATCGGGTTTTGGGGGGGGGGGGGGGGGCACTTGAATTTTGCTTTGCCGTGGTTTATAAACAAGTTGCAAAAAGCAAGCCAACTACATATAACATAATCTCATACGGGCTTCGAATATATAAAATATACATTTAAACGATTTTAGAATGACACGCCGCGACCAATACAGGTGTTAGTGTATTGTCTTGTCGACAGAGTACAGCCCTTGCCGTGTACGTACAGAGTTATATACTGTGGATACGTTTATCGAACAGCGACGACTTTGTCGATTTAAGTAGATCGGTTTAACAGTAAAGAGCACCGACTGGTGTAGCGTTGAATATTTCCCATTAGCATTATGCCTACGCATCAACAAGATAATTACGCTCAAAACATATATATTAACTTTTTTTTTAAGAGTACCACCCTGCCCTTTTGTTTTTTTTTCTTACAGGATCGCCCGCCTTTGAATAAAATGCTGATGAAAAATTAAATTGAACTTATTTTATAAAACAACCCTTAAAAAATTCAAAGTGTTTCACAAACATCCTTTATATGCATTTTTAAAAATTATTTTAATTTTATTTAATAAATAGTCTAATGTGGCGCCCGCTTTTACACCGTAGATTCATTTCAACTAGTATTTCAAAAAAAAATTATATAATATATAAAAAAAGGGAATATTACGTTCTTCCGATATTTAAAAAAAAAAAAGAATCTTATTAAGTGCAATTTGGGGGAATTAGTTTTATTTCGTGAAATCAGTGTCATCATATTTCTTTCCTCCATCTTCCAATTGAAAAATAGGAAAAATTGATTTCTTGGAGTTGGGGGTGGGGGCTGAAAAAAAATGGGTTGTCATCGACATCGAGTCTATGTGCCGATTTTCAGCTCGATACGTTGACGAGACGTGGGCCAATGAGCCGTCCGAAGATTTTTGGCCCGCACCCAGCCAGAAAGGAATACACACACTAAAGCGAAGTTGTCGTAAAGGATTTTTATTTTTAAGAATACAAAATGATAATAAACGTGGTCATTTATAGAAAAATCGCCAACTTCATTACCTCTGCGACATTATGAACGGCATCGCACTTGTGCGACAACTTAACACCGTACGCGTCTGACGCCCACCACAATACCAACCGCTGGATGACAACCCGGCACCCGCAGCACGGGCTGTCAATCAAAGAGGCGAGGAAAACAGGCTCCGAGGCGATGTGGCAGACGACCTAATCAAATTATCTTGTCTCCACGACCGCTGGAGAGCGCGTGGATTAGGGTAATCCCCATCCCAAACAAGGGAGGCATCGGCTGCTAGAATGGATGCGATTACACCCGGTATTGGGGAGTGACTATGGGATTTAGCCCGGCCTGAATAGGGGAGGCGGGATGAGGGGGTCGTGTGGATATAGTGTCTTAACCTTGGGATGTGGAGGGGTGGGGCGCAGTGAGATAGTTGGATGGCATTTCACGTCAACTCTAGTGGTGCTGACACTATGCGAGCTGGGTGGCATATGATGCGGGTTTGAAATGTTCATATGGAACACATATATTTTGGTTTAAAAGAACTATTTAATGAAACATCTAAGTTTATGAAACTTCAAAGTTTTCAGAAATAGGTTTCAGAATTTTTAGTATTTCATAATAGTGTCTATAGAACTTGATATATGTCATTTAGGCTTAATTGTCAAATGGACAAATTGGGCTACAGAAATGGAAAGGTGTCGCTGTGCTGTTGTACTGGGAAGATTTCCAGTGCATGGTCAAGAAGCTCGACTAATACAACATGTCTGGACTTATCTAGTCTGTTCACATACCATCTTGAAATATGTTCTGTGAATAATGTACACAAATGGATTTACACAGTGATTTGCATGAGAGTGTCGATTATCCGGAACTATTTGAGACCGGTGGCTTTTCGGTTAACCGATTTTTTCGGTTGACCGTTCACTCCCTCAGTAATGGTTGTTTATGACACATAGAATACACCAATATCTCCCTCCGCCATCGTTCGGCCAATCAAGTAAACGAAATGCTGTCCAAACTGTCCAAAATATGTTCCTGTGTTTTCTATTTAAATTAGCCATACACTGAAGAAGATTTAAAGAGCATCTGGCCCCCATGGAGGTGTCAGATAAGGTAGAGTTCTAACGTAGTGCATATCCATGTTCATCTATATATAGCAGTGTTCGGCTTTCGCCCACAACGAGCTTTGTCAAAACTGTCTAGCGATTTTATTATTTTAAGTTCCAATATTTTGTTTAAAGAATCTGGCATTGTTTTGATTTAGCTCATATCTTTGTTCAACTGTCTAGCAGTCTCTGAATCAGCCCAAAGCCTTGTTAAAACTACCTAGCGGTATTCTGATTTAGCAGAAATCCTTCTTAAATCTACCTAGAGGTATTCTGATTTAGCCGAAAGCTTTGTTAAAAACTACCTATGCAGTATTCCGATTTAGCCCTATAGCTTTATTTGTTTCAAAATGTTTCACTTACGGAGACCCCTCACGAGCCGCCGAGAGACCGACGCAGCTGTTTTCTGGCACATTAAGCGTCAGTCCACACGATCACATTTTCGACCCTGCATTTGATGCTATTGTTGCGCTAAGCCTTTGTCACAACTTGCAAATTGAAGACCTTAGTGCTAAAAGTACTTAAGTCACATTATGCACATTTTGAAATAATCAAGTTCAAATATTCTTTTTCGTCTATAAAATGTGATCATTTTCATATTTTGTGTTGTTTATTTAAGGGACTTAGGCACATATTAATGTGTTCAAATTAATGCAGTACACTTGGCCGAACCAGATAAGAAAAGGTCACAGTTTAGATTGATTTTGACAAAAATGTGACTTAAGTACTTTTAGCACTAAGGTCTTCAATTACTATTTGATCGAATTCCTACTTTTGTCAACACAACAAAAAAAAAAATAATAAAAAAATAAACCACGCACAAAATAGTGCGTTCATACACAAATTTGACGCCAAATTGAATACCCCAGTGCTAAAAGTACTTAAGTCCCATTTTTGTCAAAATCAATCTAAACTGTGAACTTTTCTTATCAGGTTTAGCAAAATGTACTGCAGAAATTTGTACACATTAAATATGCCTAAGTCCCTTTATTTAACAAGAGAAAGTATAAAAAATGATCACATATTATAGACAAAAAATAACATTTGAGATTGATTGTCTCAAAATGTGTATTTTGTGACTTTAAGTATTTTTATCACTAAAGTCCTCAATTTGAAAGGAGTGCGATCGTGTGAACTGACGCTAAAGCCGAAAATGCTGTTTTGTGGAGACAAAGGACGGGTTTGGCAATAAAACTTGACAATCAATAACAATTCTCAATGATGTATTCCTTAAAGTTATAAACAAAACAGCTCAAAAAAACAACAACAACATAGAATGGCTTCTATATTTTCCGACGTCTTTCACAGACGCACACCTCTGCACTGTACCCTACCTCTAACCTGGCACGTCCTCTCTATTTTCAGTGATGTCCTACCCTTACGACACTGCCGTGCGCTATTTATATTCCGATGACTCCGCCTACCTGTCCAACTATAGAGACACCCCCAAAGGTAGGGCGTCATCACCCCTAACCGATTCTTCAGACACCCTCCATGCCCCCCACACACCCCCCCCCAAAAAAAAAAACACACACACACTTGTCCTAACTCACTTATATAAACTCTCACTTTTCACACCCAACCATATACTTCTTCGCAGACGAACCGAAGTCTTGTAAACTTTTCATTTCTTTCCCTATACTTTTATCATTTTTAACACCTTAACTAACATTATAATTGATAGTTTGTTTAAAATACTTGACATTGTATTCCTTTTGAATAGGAGTTGACAACACTTTGGATTCATCAAAGAAAACGAATGCCATCTCTACACGATCTCAAACCTTCGCCCACACCCCCAACCCCCCAGCCATCCCCCTCCTCAACCGTCTTCGCCACCCCCCCCCCCAAAGAGCAGCTATAATTTGACTGTCATGGCAGCTAGTTGGGGGGTCAGTAGAACCAATCCTTGTCTCGGCCCCGGCCCTAGCAAATCAATAATTCATGTTATATAATCAAGCGCGGGATGAGTTTGGAGTGGAGATGATCGGTTTCCTTCGATCGCCGCTTCACCCCCCCCCCCCCGCATTCCCAACCCTGTCCTACGATTCTATTCAGGGGTGTAACCAACATGATGGGGGGGGGGGGGGGGTCTACGTCATCCGTATTTTACCGTTGCTGTATGGGAAAAGCTTGATTCTCCACGATTGACAATTGTGTCACCCTTCTATAAAAAAAAAACTTAGAAAAATTTGGTGTTTGAATTTATAATCAAACCCTTTAGGATTTCTGTTTTATAAAACGTTGTAGCGGAAGATAGAAAATCCTAAAAATAATCATGATTAATTGGGTTTTGTAATCAGCGCAATCTATAGTTAAACACTTAATTTTATGTAATTTTTAGGTTCCCGAAATATGTATGTATATATATATATATATGTATACATATATACATATATATATATGTATATGAATTTCATTCACAAATTTTGGTGAGCATTAGAACACGGTCCACCTGCGTTTCGTGAATGCTTAAGTTGTGTGTCTATGCGTCAGTGTGTCGTGTGCATGTTTTTTGGTGTGCATGTTTTTGGTGTGCATGTTTTTTGGTGAGCATGTTTTTTGGTGTGCATATGGCTTTTCCCCCGGACACCTCCTTCACAGCTCGCGCGACTCCACGGACGGGACAGGCGCAAGCGCTGTAATCGAGTACGGTCTCGTAACACGATCGAGCACGCGATTGTCTCGTTCATAATACCTGACGGTTAATTGGGTGCTTGCAGCCAGGTAACACCTTCACCCCCTCCCCCCCTCCGCCCCGATTGGTTTCCACATTAACTTTAATTGGTATGCGGTCATTAAATGTCCGACCCCTTTGATGAGTTAGTTAGTAATCGTCAGTCAGTATTTTAGCAAGTCTGGGTATCGTAAATTTACATCATATGGTTGATAGGCTGGAGCTGTGGAATCTCTTATTGTGGAATATGCATTTGTTTTTTTTTTGGTTTGTCTCTAATACAGCTGTTCTTTATTACATAAATGCATTTTATTTTATTGTCAAGATTATGTCTCTTCTGCTAATATTTTTATATACAGCTAGGGTCAATAACAATTTCATTGACAATCAATAACAATTCTCAATGATGTATTCCTTAAAGTTTATGATCAAAACAGTTTTAAAAAAAATAGAACATAGGGCCCACAGCGCTATATAAGACAACTAATAATAATAAAATAATTATATATATCAAGCTTTTGGTATGACTGTGGTCTGCGTCCTAATTTACTGCTTCCATTCCCGGTTCCTTTCTACTCAGCGAATTTGGGAATTGAGATTATACTATAAATAATTCTATATGTTTGAAGGAAAATATGGTTCAATAATGAGTTCAGCAGAGCGCAAAATATAATTCCCGATAACTACTCTAAATGATATACTTTTTTTTATATAACGCAACTGCATTTGGCGCGTAATATTTTGTTTTCGAAAAATGAAATCGTCTCAATTTAAGTATGGTGTTAAATGTTCGTTTTAAAATTGGTTGGGGCGTCAAAATACTTAATATAATTCATGGGCGTGAAATAAAAAGTGTGCAGTGAGTATAATTTAGGGGGGGGGAGGGGGGTGTAGCTTGAGTTCATGTTTTGTCAAGTAACTTTAGCAGATGGGAAGTTCACGCATTCCTGCCGTCAATGTTTCCCGGGCTACATCTAGTCTTTTGTATTCCCCATAGCTTACCCGTAAAGTATTCAGACATCTCAGACATTGTGACGTAATATAAATCCATATTTATGCATTAGAGCGAACCATGGAGTAGGCTGTGCACGAATTTTCAACCCATTGAGAGCGCAGAAAGGTATGGGGTTAAATTTACGGAAAGTCCCTAAAAAATTTGATCTAAAATAACTTTTCCGTAAAAGTGCGTAACATTTTTAGGATGTCAGTAAAAAAAAAAAAATGAAATTGTACAAAAAATCTTTTACAGTAAAAATATTTTTTAAAAAAAAATGGAAATCTCAGCACTTGTGATTTATTACGGTTGCTGTAGACTTATTTGATAATACCCAGGAGAAACTCCACTCCGATGAGAATGCGGATAAATAAAATAATAAAATATGACCAAGCCTCATAGTCATCATTTAATTGTCGTATGGATATTTGAATTTTTTTTTTTTTTTATCTAGCTTCTTGAGTTATTTTTTTTTAATGTGTCCGTACTAGATCTAAATTTTGGTTTTGTCCGTAAAAGATTTTTGGTTCTGTGTGTAAAAATGTTGGTTTTGTCCGTACAAATTTTGAATTAATTTTTTTTAAAATATTTGTCCGTATATTTTGTTACTGTTTTTTTTTTTTAAGTTGGCAACCCTCCACACAGAAGTTCAACTCCAGAAAAAAAAAAAAAAAAAAGTCATCAAGCCACACTGAAGTCAAGTTAAATGAAATGGGTTTTAAAACAAAAGTATAGTATATATAATTTGTGCTGGAGCGTAGAAGTTCTCTAACCGATGAAACTATTAGTATTAGGGAAATAGCTTGGTTGGTCAAGAAAGCCAAAGCTAGGGGGAAAGGTGATGACTGATCGTACCAACTCACTCTTCCGCACGTAACAGGCGAGACGCTGAATAATATTAGAGCGCTGGTTATAGATTTCCAGAAAACAAACAATCAATGTTAATAGATATCAAGAAAACAAACAATAAATTATGTTTATAGATCTCCAGAAAAACAAACAATAAATGTTTATAGATCTTCAGAAAACAAATTCTATTAGTGTTGTTAATAGATTTCCAGAAATCTATCTGTTCCGAACACTTCTAGTGGAGATAAAAGACATTTTTTAAACAAGCTCGACATTCTATCGTTAATATAATTGATATACTTGTGGAGATATTGCCATTGTAACTTTCAATATGACCTTTTGAACATAGCCAGTCATGTCTGTTACTGTTAACTGATGATATAATACAACTCTACTATTATTATTTCGTATGTGACTATGAGGGGACTCGATCGTTTTCCGGATCCAGCAACGACTAGACGTCAAGGGGCCATTACTCTCCGGGATCATGGAATGGTCAACAAGCCAGGGTTAAGTGCCGCCCGGCCCCTTGATTCCCTTCCGAAAGGGAAGTGAGTTGGGGGGCGGGGGTGGGGAGGAGGAGGGGAGAGATCTCGGCGAGAGAGGGGCTAGTTACTGGACTTCGGCTCTACCCTCGTAATTCGCATTGCATTCTATATTCTAGCAAATTTTTTAAAAACTGTGCACTGTCATTAAGAATACACTGGCTTCTTATTTTTTAATATAGAACTGGGGGTGTATAACTAACCAAAAGTATGTTCGTTCAGAAGACGTATTCGTAAGTGGATAATTTGACTAACATAGTCGTCTTTTAAGTCTGATCAATTTAAATCCGAGATTTTCAGAAGATAATTTGTTTTTTATGAAAATCAACACTGTTAAGTTGATGCAGAGGCGTAGCCTAGGGTGTTTTGCGCCCGGGGACAAGGTTCATTTTAAAGAACACCAACCCCAGGCCGTTTTTTTTTTCAACTCTCAAAGCCATTATTTTCATCAATGAAATAATATCAAAGCACATTTTGGCGCCCCAACCAATCTTGCCCCCAGGGACATGTGTACCCCCTTCCCCCCTAACTACGCCTCTGTGTTGATGAGATTAGAGTACACAAAATGGCAACACTTCAACAAAATATTTCCGCGCTATTTAATGTGCTTTGATGACGTAATAATGATAATACCAATAACAACAAAAAACACCAAATCCGTGTCTACTCATGTTTTGATGACGACATAAGAACACACATTTGTAAACATTTGGTAAGCATTTTTTTTTGGCATAATCATAAATAAACCAATGAGGCCAGGAAGTTAATTTTGTTTTTTATATTTCGATTTTTGGTTGGGCCAGCGATCGGTTGACTTATTGAGAAATATATTAAATGCAGCCATTGTCTGAGCAGGATTCTCGGAGTCGACAAATATTATTTGGTTTGGTTCAGCTTTTGCGAACTCGTTATTTGATTAGCCAAAGTTGACTTGATCTAGCCAAAATTAGACGTTATTGGGGGTAGCCATAATCATATTTTTTTTAAAATATTGGGTGGCGGGTTTGGGGTGGGTGCGGGTTGGGGTGGGGGGTATTCGCATTGTAGTTGTTATTGGAGCAGCCCCATTAACATTGCAAGAGATTACTTTTGTTGAGAAGGTCTAGCCCCGTTACAGCTAAAATTTCAAGAAATATTTCATCTCGGACTACGGTAGAATTGGGCAGAGTTTCATTAACTCACTAACTTTATTATGATCGGGTCATCTGTCTGGCTTGACCGCCACAAGGTATCCACTCACTTGCCCCCACTGTCCACTTGTGGTGACCCGTTGCTGTTCACACGGCGTCACGTGGTCACCTTTACCTGGCCCCCGTCAAGTGTTTCCATGGACCTTGAAAATTAAATGGACTTGACATTAATTATAAACATGTTGACCTTTCGTAGAAAAGGTCGCAGCCTTCGATCAATGGCTAGAGACAACAATACAACTATTTCGGGATCTGTACGAACAAGGCGTCTCCGTTAACTTGGTGTTGGGGCCACGGCGGATTGCGGTTGTGGGGGTGGAGGTTGGATCAGATTGATTATATTCATGAGGAGAAATAAAAGCAATCTGGAAACTGTGCGCGTGGAAATGAAGAAAAGAACAGGAGAAATATATAGGGAGTGAGGTGGACACACAGAGAGAGAGAGAGAGTAATATATATATATAGAGAGAGAGGGGGAGAGCGAAAGAGTCAATGAGAAAGAGAAAGGAAGAGAGAGAGGGGACATATACAATTAGAAGAATAAGTTGAAAGGCTGAGAAAGAAAATATGTGAGGAATGCGAATTAGTGAGAAAAAGAAAAGTAAGTGCCAAAAGGGTGTATTGAAGATGGCGATGGTAGGAGAACGAAAGTAAGAGAGGAAAGATGGTAAGAGAAAGAGGAGAGGTAATTATGTGTAATGAAATCGAGAGGGATAGAGATAGAAATAGAGAAAAACAGAGAAAGTAAAAAAAAATCGAAAGAAGAGAGATGGGAGGGAGTGAGATATTTGGGTGGGGGGAGAATGATGGTTGTGGGTGGGGAATAGATATAGGAAGAAAGAAATAGATTGAGAGAAAAACAACAGAAAATGGAAATAGGAAGACAGTATGTCAGAGCGAAATAGAGTTAAAAAGACATGCCAATACATTGAAGTTGTTACCGCTAGTGTTTGTTATAAGCATATACGAGATACCGAAATAATTTGTGGACGACGCAGTTACACGACAGGTTTAGAAAATGTCCAACCCCAGACACGCGTGGTCGAGAACAACACAGAGACAAAGGGACTTACAAACAGACACGCTCGTAATGACGGACAGGCGAACAGACTAGAAAATACCAGTGTCTGTCAGCCCCAGAGCGCCGCTGATTGCGAGCAATCTACACTCTAATGAAGCGGGCAAGGGGAAGACAATTGACGAGCGACGACGTCAGTGGGCTGCGAGGGTTGGGGGGGAAAAAAAAAAATTCCCTCCCTTTATTGTAGCTTGCTAGCTTGCGTTTCGGACACGTTTTTTTGCTCTTGTTTTTTAAAAACTAAAACAAAAAGTTTATGGAAAATTATGCCACATGCTTCGAGGCTAATGACCAGGCATGCACTGTGCGTTGATTTGACGTCATATGTTAGTGATAGAGCTTTGGTGTAAAGGTTGTAAATAATGTAAAGCTTTGCTCCGACTCTTATATAATGTATGGTTGAAATTTAAAAAAAAAACCCTCATATGTACGCAGCATATAATGCTTAATATTTTATTTTTAAATTTGAAAGAAGACGTATATTTTAGTATCAAATGTACACTTTTTAGAGTAAGTAGACTCATTCCAAAATGGTTGACTCCATTTTTATGGCTGTCTCTCTTCTGTATGCCTGACTCCCTCCTTTATGGTTGACTCCATCCTTTATGCCTGACTCCCTCCTTTATGGTTGACTCCATCCTTTATGGTTGAATCCCTCCTTTATGGCTGACTCCCTCCTTTATGCCTGACTCACTCCTTTATAGCCGACTACCTCCTTTATGGTTGTTGACTCCCTATTTACGACAGACTCATTCCTTTAATGCTGACTCACTGATTTATAGCTGACTCCCTTCTTTATGGCTGACTCCCTGCTTTATGGTTGTTTACTCACTCATTTATGACTGACTCCTTTATGGTTGTTGACTCCCTCCTTTATGGCGGACTCCCTCCTTTATGGTTGTTGACTCTCTCCTTTATATGTGTTTTCTCCCTCTATGGCTGACTCCCTCCTTTATGATTGTCTCCCTCCTTTAGCGTTGACTCCCTCCTTTATGGCTGACTCCCTCCTCTACGGCTGACTCCCTCCTTCTCGGCTGACTCCCGCCAAAGTGAAGCGTGTCATCGTCTGCTCACATGGCGGCGCACTACTTCGTCTTTATTTCCTCATCATTACTCGCTGAAATAAGAAACAAGTCTAAACAAACAATTTTTTCAAGTCTGATATACTTTTTTATAGCCATTGACCAAGTGAGAATATTTGGCCAAACTTCTGAATTTTTTTTTAGCTTACCAGTCTTTTAGAATTAAAAAAAACAACAAAAACAATCGTAATCCATTAAGCCCAGTATCCTACTTTAAATCCTATCCATATACCTCATGACTTATCCACGTAGGCCCTTGTTATCCTGATAGTCTTATTCCAATTGTCTTTTTTTTTTTTTTTTTTTTTTTAACAGTTACCTCCCCTAGTCAGTTTTGTCAGGTTAACCCCCCCTTTATGACGATGCCAGAGCTGGAGAAAAGCTCAATCAAATCAGGGACTTGGAGCCCCCCTAACTCTATCAATCAGGAGCGGGGGAGAGCAATGGCGTTTTATTCCTCCGTGGTTTCCATCCGCATGTGTCCTAGTTCTGTCCTCCTGCTATCTTCACTCTGGCAAATAATTGCGCGGGGATGAGGTCTGACCATATGCTGGTCGTCTGCTCGGGCCGGGCGCCATTTTGGTGGGCTTTTCTTGTCGGGAGCGTCCGCAATTCGCAAGGGGGCATCGAATATTGTTAATTTGACTCGGATTGTGCCGGGCGGAGAGAAAGAGACGCATAGAGAATAAGAGAGAGAGAGAGAGGGAGAAAGAGAGAGAGAGAAAAGAGAACGATAGACACAGAAACAGACGGAGAGAAATTGTGATTCTTTCCATTGAAATTAACGGAGAAACGAAGCCATCTTTGATTTAGAAGGCTTGACATGGAAGATAGGGTGTGGAGTAGGGTCGAAATGTCAAGTGCCCCTTTTTCAAACAGCCGATCGATGTCACTATAAAAAAAAAATTAAAAAAATGCAAATAACATGTAAATATTTGGTGGGAAGTTGCAATCATAAATTACTCTCTGGACACAAATGCTTATCTACAAAGTCGTCGCTTTGGCTCTGCAACCGTTGCGGCTGCAGGTAAGTGGGGGGGGGGGGGGCGGTGCACATATATTTAAGGGGCCCCAACTTTTAAATATTTTCACCATATAATCCGTGTGGCGTGACAGATTTGGGCAGGTGTGTACCCCTGCGGGTTTCTTAGGGTCGTCTCCAGGGGCCTAATTCCACCTCAGCCGCGCGCTGTCATGATGGACAGACTGAAACCGGAGCAAGGAGTATACTGGCCAGAGCATTATTCGATATCACAGCGGTCTTTGTAATAAGTCAGAGATTCATATTCCTTTCCCAATAAAGCCCCCCCCCCCGCCCCCCTTTTTTTTCCACTTTTTAAGGCAATGCTTCTTCCGTTATCTTGATTTCCCCCTCTTTACCCCAACAACCCCCCCCCCCCACAATTCCCTCCCCAAAACACAATGGCACTGGAATTTTATTAAAGTCCTAAAAAATCTAAAACTCCGAGAAGTCGACAAAAAAACACACAAAAAAAAACAACAAAATACACGAGACTTTAGGGCAGAGAACTCGTGCTGAACCTGTCAATAATTTTTACACCCTGGTCACCTCCCCCTTGTTTTTCCCAGCGCCCTCTGGGTGGTGAGTTTTGGACGAGGACGTCGCACGGTAAATGACACCCTATTACGCGCCGGAGACGCTGGTGTTGCCATGGCAACCGGGGGGCGAATGTGTAACATTAGCCGCAGAGGAACGTGTCCCTGAAGGGCCGGAGAAATTTATCATGTAGGAACTTGGTAATTATATGTCTCATAATTTGGCCCGGCCGCTGGGGCAAACCTCGACTTTATTACAAGCCCAAGACGTTCAGGTTGCCAGATTTTTTTTCCCCTCCACTAAACCGTAATTATGCAAATTACCTTGAGGGGGTTCCTTGGAATAAAGTGTGGCATCGTGGCAGCCTGGTACTCACTTTTGCGTAGTCGATACGGCCAGGTATAAGCGATACCAGCGAATCGGATACTGTATTCGAGTCGGGGGGGGGGGGGGGGGGGGAACACTAAGTTCTTACCATTTTGTCCTGAAGTAAGCTTCGGAAAAGAATTATGGCATTTTATTTCTCTATCCTTTTTTATAATTTCTTAATGTAAATGGAAACTTAATGCAAAAAAAAGAAGAAAAAAATTAAAATGTATCTTATCCTATCATAAAATAAGAAGATTAAGAAATCTGACGAAAATGTAATTTTACGCTCCGGGCATTTCCTCCGCATCTATCACTGAGATTTTTACTTTGTGCAAGTCGAGATGTGGCTTGGCTGTGCCCCCCCCCCCCCCCCACACACCTTCCCCAAAAAAGTATATTGAAAATTACGCAATGGGTTTCGAGATTTCAGAGAAACAATTAGGTGAAATACGTCATGTAACATGATGTAGAATCCTGAAAAGAAAATATCGTTTTCGCCCACCAGCATTTTTGGGGGAGAGATCGACTCGGGCTATTTTGTGTCCTATTACCTCCCTGGACATTAAATAGGTCGTTGGGTTTCTTAAGGGAGACAAAAAAATGGTGGTGGGGTGGAGAGAATAGCCGGCCCTTATTAAATGAAATAAATGGCGTGGTTTAAGCGGCATTTCATACAATTTAACACCCTCTCGTGAAAAGACAAGCAATCAAGGCAGCTTTTTGGAGATAGAGAGAGAGAGGGGGAGAAGGAGAGAGAGAGATAGAGAAGGAGAGTGATAGAAAGAAGGAAAGAGAGAGAGAAAGAGAAAAAAAGAGAGACAGAGAGAAAGTCAGTCAGTAAAAGATTAAAAAGCTCAGAGGAAACAAGTTGTTCTGCTTCAGGTCAAGGTCATTTCAGATATTCTGATAAACACCAGGCTTACGGAGTCCAAGAAAGAAAAAAAAAAAGATTGAAACTCCGATTGCAACGTTTACGACTCCGGTTCTGGAACCGGACATAATATACGGAAGTCTTACAATTTGTTCTTCTTTATTTTAAGTACTCTAAGCGCCTACACTACTTCAGCTGACCCGATAATGTCTTCAAATGAACACTTATCTACCAAAGAAAAATATAATATGTGGGGAAGTAGGCGTTAGAAGAAATTCTTCCAAATCATGTTAGCGACTCCAGCAAAAATGACGCAATTTTATGAATTTAAAACTAATATTTTTTTAAAGACTTATTGGCTCAATCCAAACATCTCAGCGCCCCCCCCCATCCCCGCACTCATCCCCCCCCCCCCCATTTTGCTGTAATTTATAAGACACAAAAATAAATATTTTAAAACATTGGGCGTACGCAATTGGAGATGGCTTTAATAAATAATTTACATCCAGACAATTCAATTGTAAAATACACATTTAAAAGTGAGTTCACTTGAAAAAACTCAGTGTAGTTTTCTCTGTTTAAACAACAATCTTAAGTTTCCGTCACTTAAGGAACTATTTGAACGAAAATGCTGTTGTAAAACAAAACAAAACAAAAATTAAAATTTGGACGATACATCCCCAGCGGCGTAGGAACGGCTTGGCATTGGGGCAGTTGCCAAGGGCGCCGGCCCACGCCTGTTCAAAAGGGCGCTGCCAAATCTCTAATTTTTACATTTTTATTATTTAAAAAAAAAATTAGCCAAGGGCGCCAAAAACCCAGTTACGCCTCTGTACATCCCACCCACTTCCTCAAAGATGATCAGCTCGATCAGGGCGAATTCTTTCTCTTAAAGTTAGGACAGAAAGATATAAAAAAAAACATTATTTTGTCCCCCAGTCTCTACGCATTTACCAGCGGTCACGAGATCTAAATGATCACCAATTAAGTCATTATTGTCGCTAAGGAAGTTCGTTGCATGGCTGATTTCTACGCTTTGAGATATACTTTGGATGTCTTGTGTATAAATTGTTATAATTGTAACATGTTGTCTCTGTTAAAATATGTATTTCTCAATGTGCTGGAAAATGGAAAATGGGAAAATTTAATGTATCCAATGTAATCCAGAAACATTCCTTTTATTTGTATCCATAAAGAATCGTATAATCTTATCCTAATCTTAATATGTGCTTGAAAATATGCACACAAAAAGGTGTGTACGCTTTAAAAGGTGTGTGTAAACTTGTGGTGTATATATCATTTCTAGCAAATAGCCTCCTAGCTACATAAACACAAGGGCGTCACCAATGGTCTCAATGGCGCAATGCGTCATGAGTGACATGAGTCATGAGTGACATGCGTCATGAGTGACATGAGTCATGAGTGACATGCGTCATGAGCGACATGCGTCATGGGTGACATGCGTCATGGGTGACATGCGTCATGGGTGACATGCGTCATGAGCGACATACGTCATGAGTGACATGCTTAATGAGTGACATACGTCATGAGTGACATGCGTCATGAGTGACATGCGTCATGAGTGACATACGTCATGAGTGACATGCTTCATGAGTGACATGCGTCATGAGTGGCATGCGTCATGTTGGACATGCGTCATGGGCGACATGCGTCATGAGTGACATGCGTCATGAGTGACATGCGTCATGAGTGACATGCGTCATGGGTGACATGCGTCATGGGGGCATGCGTCATGAGTGACATGCGTCATGAGCGACATGCGTCATGAGTGACATGTGTCATGAGTGACATGCATCATGGGTGACATGCGTCATGAGTGACATGTGTCATGAGTGACATGCGTCAAAATTGTTGTTGATTTTACTTTTATTTTTTTTAATGAGCAGATCATGATTTTTTTTTTTTTTTAAATAGTTCATCTCTTCACACACATCCTTAAATTATATTTACAAATATTTTTTTAAGTTAATTGTGTGTTGTAGCCGAGCAGCGTATTTTCTAAAGAGCGTTCGGTCCCTAAATACTTTAGATCAGTGGTTCTCAACCTTCCTAATACCGCGACCCTTTAATACAGGTACTCATGTTGTGGTGACCCCCCCCCCCCCAACCATTAAATTATTTTCGTTGCTACTTCATAAATATATGTTTTTTCCGATGCTCTTAGCCGACCCCTGTGTTAGGGTCGTTCGACCCACCGAAGGGGTCGTGACACATGGGTTGAGAACCACAGCTCTAGAAACTTTGTTGAAAAATTCAGAATGTCAGAGACGCAAACGGTCTTTTTAGGTGTACGGTGCTAGAAGTTGGTGGGGCAGAGGCGTAGCTTGATATTTTGCGCTCGGGGACAAACTATAAAATTACCCCCCCCCCATTTAATCACATTTTTTTTGTACATTGAATAAGAAAAACCAAATAAATTATAATAAAACATAATTTTGGCGCCCCTGTACTTTGGCGCCCGGGGGCATATGTACTCCCCTTCCCCCACATCGCTACGCCTCTGGGGCGGGACGAACAACAACAGGCAGTGACTGAACATCTAAGAATGCTTTACTTAATCCTAATATACCATTTTGTTCAAAACTTTGTTCATGTCGTACTTTACAATCACAGGCATTGAAATGAAACCGGACTTCTACCGAGATTTTTACCTGGAGCGGTATCACAGAGAGGGACACGCCTCCTACCAGAGGAGGGGCTCTCTCCAGTTGTGGCAGTTCCTTGTGGCCCTACTTGATGATCCGACTAATGCCTCTTTCATAGCGTGGACTGGAAGGGGGCTGGAGTTCAAGCTTATCGAACCGGAAGAGGTGACTGTTTAATGTCTGCGTCGTTGTACGGCTCTTTAGTGTCTTTGTCGTTGTATGACTCTTTAGTGTCTTTGTCGTTGTATGACTCTTTGGTGTCTTTGTCGTTGTATGACTCTTTAGTGTCTTTGTCGTTGTATGACTCTTGAGTGTCCATGTCGTTTTATGACTCTTAAATGTCCATTTCGTTGTGTGACTCTAGTGTGTCCATGTCATTGTATGGCTCTTAAGTGTCCATGTTGTTTGATGAATTTTCAAGTCGATACATGTTTATATGGTTATATGACGCTTTACTCTATGACGCTTTAATCTATGACGCTTTAATCCATGACGCTTTAATCTATGACACTTTAATCCATGACGCTTTAATCTATGACACTTTAATCTATGACGCTTTAATCTATGACGCTTTAATCCATGACGCTTTAATCCATGACGCTTTAATCCATGACGCTTTAATCTATGACGCTTTAATCTATGACACTTTAATCCATGACGCTTTAATCCATGACACTTTAATCTATGACGCTTTAATCTATGACACTTTAATCTATGACACTTTAATCCATGACGCTTTAATCTATGACACTTTAATCTATGACACTTTAATCCATGACGCTTTAATCTATGACGCTTTAATCTATGACGCTTTAATCTATGACGCTTTAATCTATGACGCTTTAATCTATGACGCTTTAAGTCCACTATGTCCGTATCGTTTGCAACTGATTGACTCACAAATTTAAATTTGTATTCTTGACTCATACATTTGTGTTTATCTTAGTATTAATATATCTACATAATGTAACTTACATGTTTAAATAACTTTAACTTAAGCGGTAACGGGATATTGTCCTGGCCTTGAAATTATAGTTCAGGCGGCCTCGTGACGCAATGTAACGTTATCCGCATGCCGCGCAACCAAAAAAAAAAAAAAGGAAGTGTGTTCGACTTTGTCCAGGCGGGATCATCCTAAGCTGAGGGTGGAATGAATTCGTTATGGGGAGGAAGAACTCGAAGATATACATTTTTTTACATTGTTGGTGTCCAGGGCCGGCCAAGAGCTTCGTGCTCAGTGCCGCTTCTGCCGATTGTTTGTCATGTGTCCAGGGTTGTTTTTCTATTTATAGACCTATTGACACCAACAATGTAAAAACAGCTCAATGAAGCTGGAAGCCACGGGAAAATCTTTGAGCAGTAAACCGTTTCTATGCAAGCCGGAAGTTTGGTTACAGCTTCCGGAATGAGTATGGCACGGCGAATTTTTTGTTAAATACCCGTTTTTTTTAAAAAATACAGGTAGTGCTCGACTAACGACCTATACAACTTACAACCTTTCGACTTCACGACCACAATCCCTAGCCATAATGTATTAGATTTCTGATTTATTTCTGCCTAAATTATCAGTCGAACGGCGTTGTCTGAAATCAATCGGCGGTCGTGTAGAGATGATACAAATAGCATAAAATGTACATAGAAAATTATGATTTATAACAATAATAAAATGAATTTATTATATAATTTAACTTAAATATTTTTATAATATACATTCACATTACTGTACACATAGCGTACTCAACTTACGACCAAGTCGTGTCACGACCGGTCTGTCGGAACCGATCGTAGACGTCAGTCGAGCACAGGCTGTACTTTTGTACTGATCGCAACTTTCATTAACTGTTATTCTTCTATCCGCGCAGGTCGCCAGGCGATGGGGGATGCAGAAGAACCGGCCCGCGATGAACTACGACAAGCTGAGCCGCTCACTCCGCTACTACTACGAGAAGGGCATCATGCAGAAGGTGGCCGGCGAGCGGTACGTCTACAAGTTCGTCTGCGACCCGGAAGCGCTGTTCACCATGGCCTTCCCGGACAACCACAGGCCTCTGCTGAAGACGGACGGCGTCTTCAAGGAGGATTTATTCAAACCGCCGCCTCAGCAGATGGACAGCCAGCTCGCGTCCTCGCCCTCGTCGGTGCACCACCACGTATCGTCACCGGCGATGAGGGGAGCGTTCAACATGGCAGGTCCACCCCCGACGCACCCCCACATGCCGCACCCGGCGCCAACCATCACGGCGGAGCAACATCGGCTGCAGTACGTTCAAGAGTTTCAGAGAATGTACGGCGCCGGCCCGTACATGGAGAGCTGCGTTTACTAGCCGCCCCGACAGCATTTCCTGTTTTATCTAACCTACGCACTAAGTAAGGTCGAAGGGCACATGCCAAAATGGCGTCTGATTCGGGATGACGATCAAACGTGCAAAATAGAATCAGTGTGAGCGACAAGGAGCGGGCCCAGGCTCAAATATTCGTGTCCCACCAACCAGCCGTGTGATCTTGGAATTTTGGTAACATTTATATCTCGAGAATTGGTGCTCTAGTGCACCGTCACGTGATAGCCTAACAGCTCTAGTGCACCGTCACGCCATAGCCTAACAGCTGCTATGATTAACGAGTAGACCCGGAAGTCGATATGAGGGGTCACAGGCTCGAACTTATGTGGACTAAATTAATCCGAGACCAGTATTGAATATTAAACTCTAAAACAAAAAAGTGACTTTATCAAAAGTGACTTATCAAAAGTGACTTGTCAAAAGTGACTTTGTCAAAAGTGACTTTGTCAAAAGTGACTTTGTCAAAGGTGAATTTGTCAAAAGCGACTTTGTCAAAAGTGACTTTGTCAAACGTGACTTTATCAAAAGTGAGATAGTTGTTTTTGCTACATTGAAGGACATTAACAAAGTACATTTTTGTCCCCCCCCCCCTTTCCCCCCAGGGCCCACATGTGTATGCCGACAATGAAATATGAGGTCTATAAGAATGATGTACAGTATATGTTTGGCGTCTGTTCATTAGCGACCGTCTGTCTCCTTCCGACGTCATCGCACTTACGGAAATCGCTGACGCCTCGTAAATCCGAAGTGCGGTAGTGCGTTTAAACCCTACACGGATTACAACTACGTTCCCGTCTGCTGGCCGATCAAGCTTCAGGGAACAAAACAAACACAGTTACGAGTGCCATCCATTAGAAATCAAGACATTTCTTATTCTCAGGGCACTAAGGGAGCAGTTAACATGCAATTTCTGTCGGCGAGTTAAAATGAATTGCAAACGTGGCTGTGATGTGGAAATCGCAATACCACAAAAGTAAACAGACCAATGGCGTCATGGCCGCGCCGAGGAAAAGCGGCACCCTTTGGCGAAGTCTGAAAAAGGCGCCCGACAATATATATATATATATATATAGGGTCGCACGGGGCGGATCAGTACAAAAACGAGTCTGGCGCCCTCCTTGTCTTTATGAAGTATATGGCATTTTATTGTTTAATTCATTATAAAGGTTCAATCTAAAGACGATTTTGGTGCCAATGCACCCCCCCCCCCACCACCAAATCCCGATGTTACCGCCCTGCTTTGCACACCCCTGAATGAAATCGGGATGTGGCTTGTAGGCGTAGTATTCGTCAGCGAGACGAAAACTGGACCTTAATTGTGTGTACCAATATTTTAAGGTCAGAAATTATGTTGTTCTCTCCACACACGGGTACATTGTCATTATTGTGTGTCTACATTCAGGTAAACAGTACACTAGCCAACGTGTAGATAAGCTACTCACACGAGGGTGGACAAAGTTATTGGGACTTGTTGAGATGTTTTTTTTTAATGAAATGATCATTATGAATTATACATTTTTATTTTAAATACCTCTGACCTACTTTTACTCGCCGGCAATGAATTGGTATTTATGACGCGTATTGATATTGTCATATTATAGAATGTAAATAAATGGGAGGTCAACATACGCCCATGTTCTACACTTCGAGTGGGGCTTCAACGGTACGAACCGATGCTGGAGAGTTATTGGGTGATCAGAATCAAGAGTTAAATGCCCGGCTGTGTCCTTGGCCGGGTTTTTAGAAGCAACCCTGAGCCATATAGGCTGAACTGATAGACGAAGAGTCGTACTGCCAGATGTGCTTAGTGTGACAGTGGAGTCATAATGTTATGTCGTTGATTGTAACGAAGAGTCAGTAAATCTACCGTGTATTTGAGCAGCTGTGAGAAATCTGAGACCACCGTTTGTTAATTTCCGTAACTGTACCATTGTGGGCGCCTAGATGGGAAAGATATTTTTTTTAAAAATTATTTATTCATTAAGTATTTTAGCAGCTTGAAGTTGAAGGTGAGAACGAAAAAAATATATGTCATTATCACATGCAGGAGGTATACGTCCACTAGCTTGTCATGCAACCCTCTTGATACTTATACTTACACAATCAAATTTTCTTCAAATTTTCGGCAAATTTCTTTTTGAGCGCACTATTTAGTTAAACTCTATAGTTAAACTAAATAGTGCGTTCAAGAAGAAATTTGATGAAAATTTGGTCGTGTGACCTGACTATTAAAGTGCGATGTCAGTATGTCAGTACATTTGTAATGTTTAAGTCTAGAAAAAAAATATTTCTACCGGAACTAATGTCTCACAATGAACTTTTATAAAATTTTACATTGAATATACAATGCAATATTGATAGGCGCCACGTAGCAGTGGTTATGAAAGGGGATATGGAGGTGGCGCTCTGCCAGGGGGGAATTATTTTCTGCTAACTCCGGAGGGTTAGGGCTAACACTAGCTACGCCACTGCCACTGCTTACATACAGAGGATGCCAATACATTTCGTAGAGACAATCAGCACCAGCATGTTTTTTTATTGATGTGGATAATAAGGTTGGGATGTGGGTGGGACTGCGATCAGGTTTAGGGAAAAGGAATTAAGTAGCACACGGTTAGCGGAAACACTTCTTTAAGAAGACAATAATTGATGGACCATATCTCCACATGTTATGAATCAAATACTCTCGTACTAATGTTTCTCAATTTCCCTGTATTTCAACATTTCTTATTCCTTCGATTTTATGCATCCCTAAATATTTTGGTCTGCTAAGATTCTCTACCTTATTTTTCACAGTGCCAATATTTTATATTCTTTCACCTCCTGTAATCCTACTTCCGGCAACAAAAAGGAAATCTCTTAAAAATTCTTTTTACGCATCTCTGTTACTTGTCATACTTCTTTTTGTCTTGTTTGCTGACGAAGGCTCTGAGCCGCAACGTCCAAATCTTTTGTCCTGTCTGTTAATTCAAGTCCAGCATACCTTGTTCTTATATTTCATTTAAAAAAACAAAACGAACGACGGATGTATTTGCAAAAAAGACTTTCTTTGGTGAACAAAGAGGTCGGGGGAAAAAATGCATGCCATGGTGGCTGCTGATCTCCATTGTCATGGTACACTATCGTAAATGTCCCTATATCAGTGGCGTAGCTAGGGTTAGTGCCCCCGGGTCGGCAAAATATCCCCCCCCCCCAATAATAAAAATCTGCAGCTGGCAGAAAAGGCCGCCCCTAAATATATAGGAAAAAAAAAGTGCCACCCTTCTCGGACTGCCCCCCCCCACCACCCCTGTCCCCCCCTTCCTATGGCATTGTCCGTTAAAGACTGTCACTGGCATGATGTTTGTTTACATGACGCAATAATATTTCATGTTGTCTTTTTTAGGTGTATGAAATGCTGCATATTTTCACAGACAGTGTACGCTATTGCGTGCGCATTTGTACACACACGAGATTATTGATTACGACATTTGAGGACCTTGCAAAATAGCTACACATAATGTTTTCAAATTACATGCACACAATTTCCACTGTTATTTTAACTTGTACAGTGTACATAAATGAGGCAAAAGGGTAAAAGTGTACAAGTGCGTGAAATACTCTCATGTACACACATCTGCCTCCCAGCATTGGTTTCAGAGCTTCTCCTAAGTTGTTTATTTTTCTTATTGAACCAAATGAAATAAAGAACAATTATCCATTAAGTGATTTAGTCCACTTGTGTTTTATATATATATATATATATATATTTCTTTAAAGGTTCATTATTTGCCATTCTTAAAATAAAAAAAAATTAAATAATTTTCATTATTTGCCGTTTTGAGATAAGCTTTTTTCGAATAGGGTGATTTATTTGCCAATCTAAAAATAATTATTTTCTAAAGAATTGGTTCATTATGTACTACGCTTAAATAAGGAGCACTTTTCAGATTGGAGAAAAAAAAAAATATCCAGCCCAAATATTCACGATCCTATTAGCAAACAAACCCCCCCCCCCCCCCCCCAAATCCCCACAAAAAAGTTTTAAAAAACTCAACCAATTTTATATTTAAGAAATATAACGGCTAAAAATATTTAAAAACACAGATTTAAAAAAAAAAAAAAATTGTTTTTATTATAAAAATTAAATAACAAGGGTAATTTCCTTGCAAGCCTTACTCTTGCATCAATATACAAAATGCAAACAAAAAATTATTGGATGCATAACTAGCAGCACCCTATTGTATAACATACAGACATACTTACATGAAGTTATCATACACCAGAAGCTATCACAGACATAAACCTATCATTCTAACCAGCCTGTGACATGACACAGAGCTGTGACATGACACTGAGCTGTGACATGACACTGAGCTGTGACATGACACTGAGCTGTGACATGACACTGAGCTGTGACATGAAGCCGTGCTGTGACATGACACAAGACATCTAAAGAATTTCTCTAGCGTAAAAATCGGCCACCAATCAACTCCATTAGCACCAATAATGGCACTCGGAAAGCAATTTTTTTTTAATTAGTTGCTAGTGTTGGATTATCCCACCGTCCCCTCCCTCTAGTTATTCACATAGTTGTGGGGCAGATTTCAACAGAAAATAAATTAAGCTTGCATTTTTAATCTGATTAGAAAAAGACATTGTTGACATGACAACGAAGCTAGAACATGCAAATATTTTGACTTGAAAATGCAGACACATGGTTTGTTTTTAAATTTTTACACAATTCTTTAATCATAGTTTTTGTTTTTAAAAAAATATTCAGTTATTCAATGCATTGTTTTAATTAACATTCATCTCTCATGGATATTTACAGTGTTCGGAAAAAAAAGGGGGGGGGGGGGGGAGGCAATGTGTCACAAGAGCAAAGGTCAAAGTTGAAGGAGACTGGAGTCATTCAGAAACTATTGTTAACTCCTTCCTTTCTCAGACACACAACAGATATGCATCAGACACAGTATGAGCCTCAGCATCAACCTCAACATCAGACACAGTATGAGCCTCAGCATCAACCTCAACATCAGACACAGTATGAGCCTCAGCATCAACCTCACATCAGACACAGTATGAGCCTCAGCATCAACCTCAACATCAGACACAGTATGAGCCTCAGCATCAACCTCAACATCAGACACAGTATGAGCCTCAGCATCAACCTCAACATCAGACACAGTATGAGCCTCAGCATCAACCTCAACATCAGACACAGTATGAGCCTCAGCATCAACCTCAGTCTCAACAAGAGCGTCAGCATCAGTCTCAACATCAGTCTCAACATCAGTCTCAGCATGAGCCTCAACATCAGCCTCAACATCAGTCTCAGCATCAGTCTCAGCATCAGTCTCAACATCAGTCTCAACATCAGTCTCAACATCAGTCTCAGCATCAGCCTAAGCATGAGCCTCAACATCAGTCTCAACATCAGTCTCAGCATGAGCCTCATCATCAGCCTCAACATCAGTCTCAGCATGAGCCTCAATGTCAGCATCAGCCTCAGCATCAGCCTCAGCATCAGCCTCAGCATCAGCCTCAACATCAGTCTCAGCATGAGCCTCAATGTCAGCATCAGCCTCAGCATCAGCCTCAGCATGAGCCTCAGCATCAGCCTCAACATCAGTCTCAGCATGAGCCTCAGCATCAGCCTCAACATCAGTCTCAACATAAGCCTCAGCATCAGCCTTAACTTCAGTCTCAACATCAGCATGAACCTCAGTCTCAACAAGAGCCTCAGCATGAGCCTAAACATGAGCCTCAGCCTCACCATGAGCCTCAGCCTTAACATGAGCCTCAACATCAGTCTCAGCATGAGCCTCAGCGTGAGCATCACCCTCAGCATGAACCTCAGTCTCAAGAAGAGCCTCAGCCTCAACAAGAGCCTCAGCCTCAGCCTTGCTCTGGTTCAATTATTCATCCATCTTCACATTGCAACTGTCATTCATTATCATCACGTAAGAGCTAATTATTTCCTTGCACCAAACTGTCCCCTCATGCCCCGTATCTGTTCAGCCACTTGCCTGTCCGCCAGCCCCAGCCTCGATAGCACATACTCAAAGTCATCCTCACTCTTGTTTTCCAGGGCGGCCTCGGCAGCCTCTCGGAACATGCTGGAGAAAAAAGCGGAAAAATAAAATATGCATTCCTTCAGGCAGCGGAGAGAACTCCCGTGCAAAAACACACGACCGCAGTGCATCCAATGATTGGGCATTTTATTCTAGTGATGCATGCAAGCCAATGAATCATTCACCACCAATGTCTCCTCAACATTTACAATGTTATAATTTTTTTTTTATCAATGGTATTCATAGTTTAAAAAAAGGAATACATCAACACTGAAAAAACCGGAAGCCTTTATAAAATATTGTTTTAAACTGAAGTCCTTCTTTCTAATCTGCTCCAGATTCAACCAGTTTTAAACAACACCTCAGTAAATTAATAAAATTAAGTGAGCATTTCGTAAAGGATGTCCAGTGATAAGGGATCAAAGTCCATCCACCCTCCCCCCTAGATTTGATGGATGCATGGTACAGGATAAACGTTCCACTTCAGTGGAGTTTGATATGAAGGAGCAGTTGATACATCATCTTGACTTACCGGAGACGTATCAAGCACTTGACCTTCAACTCTGGTGGGACTCGTGGGAGATATTTCCTGGCCTCTCCTACGTTTTTCTCTTTCATACAGGCATCGATGAACATCTGAAAGATTTGGCGAATATTGAACAGTGTTTTCATCATCTGGTTATTCTCTTAACTCAGGGCCCACCCTATTCTATATTGTGTTTTCTAACTCACGGCCCACCCTATTCTATATTGTGTTTTCTAACTCAGGGCCCACCCTATTCTATATTGTGTTTTCTAATTCAGGGCCCACCCTATTCTATGTGTTATCTAACTCAGGGCCCACCCTATTCTATATTGTGTTATCTAACTCAGGGCCCACCCTATTCTATATTGTGTTTTCTAACTCAGGGCCCACCCTATTCTATATTGTGTTTTCTAACTCAGGGCCCAACCTATTCTATATTGTGTTATCTTACTCAGGGCCCACCCTATTCTCCCTATTCTATATTGTGTTTTCTAACTCAGGGCCCACCCTATTCTATATTGTGTTTTCTAACTCAGGGCCCACCCTATTCTATATTGTGTTTTCTAACTCAGGGCCCACCCTATTCTATATGTGTTTTTTAACTCAGGGCCCACCCTATTCTACATTGTGTTTTCTAACTCAGGGCCCCACCTTACTCAATTTAACTTTCTGAAGTGGCAAAATTTAATGTTTGATACCAAGCTAAAATCTTACATTACAGATAATTGATAAGTTCATTCTCTACCCCTCCCCCCATCATCTCATTTCGTGTGGAGCTAAGGTCTATCTGTTGTAGGACAATTTTAATTAAAATTTCAATTAGAAATCGTTATAACCACTAATCAAGTCCAACAAATCAGGTGCAAACAGCCCTGTCAACCACTTATCAAGTCCAACGAATCAGGTGCAAACAGCCTTGTAAACTTGACTGACTTGTCTCAAGTGCACAGTTTTGTGTGGTGTGTTTGTTTACCTCAATGCCAACTGGCGCTTTCTTTGTTTTTGATAACTTTTCCATTTCTCCCCATTCTTGTACCTCAGCCAGAGCATAAATTTTCATGATCCAAAACCTGTAAAGTTTTTAAAAAATTAATTTTAATTCAATAACGAAACTGCTTAGCTTGTTGCTATCATAATCTCCCAAACCAATTTCTTAAAAAGGAAATCCAAAAATAATACAAGTTCTTTTGCGTTACGCGTCTAGGTGACATTATTTTAAAAAAATTTTTTATATTTTTTTAAACACATGAAACTAAAAGCTAGAGGTAGACATTTATAAAGCTATTGTAAAAAGTTAAACCAAAATTATTTACATCAAGTAGTTTTCAAGAGTATAATTTGTAACAATTTTATACACTCTAGTTAGCAGTTTGAACCTAATTAGCAGAAGATAAAAAAATTTAAGTTTTATACTTCATATTTAAAAAATGTTTCTAGCTTCTATCCTAAAGTAATGCCCCCCCCCCCTTCCTTTTCCCCCTGTCTCATCGCAGGCCTCACCTTCTGTCTGGCACTTTAAATTCTTTCCTCAGTTTCTCCACATACTGGTGATTACCGTCTATGGTCAGTTTGTACAGAGTTTTCTGCAGGGACAGGTCAGCGTAGGAGTGACCCGTCTCATCCTCAAGTTTTCTCTGGTGACGCAGCAGTCTGATCTGCTCATCCGTTTGCTGGGGTCAAAGTTCACATTAGTTTTTATTTGGACTTTTCATCAAATATTCCGTTTAATTTATGAAAATTTTATTCTTTTAAAAACACATTTCCTAAAAGTATATTTAAAATCTTTTTACATTCTTTCACGTGTTAGAGTGTTACAGTAAATATTGCATGGCAAATAAACATGTTGAATTTAATATTGCTGATGTCTGCAATAGCAAAAAAAATTTTTTTAACGAAATTAGTACTAAAGTTATTGGTAAAAAAAAAATATTCTGTCAAGTTCATTACACGTGGGTTACCTTGCTGGCAAATTCATTCTTACATCTGTGGAAACAGTTCATGGCATCCTCCAACAACTTGACTCTCTCTTCTACATGCTGAGTGGAAAAATTGTAAGTTGTAAGAAGGTGTAGAGATACACAAAAACAAAGACAGACAGACTCATTTCTTGGTAAGAAGCAGGACGTACGTACACACAATAATTGATGGGACATACATGAGACCCACAAATATTTATAGTCAGATGTCCTCATTCAATGAATAAGGGAAATCAATAGAATGCGATCACTCATCTAACCTGGGGGTGAGGTTCCAACACGCACCCATGGTCTAAAATGTGCGAAGTAGCAACCTTATATTTTATTTATTATTTATATATATTTCAAGGCTTTATAAACTCTCCCCACCGCGACCAGGACTCAGCACACAGTGCTCTGGTTGGTTGCCTCCCTTCCATATGCCAAGAGTGTGCTGTGCGCTACGTATTTTATTTCAGTTCAATATTTTTTAAATATTTTTTAATTCATATTTTTATATATTAATTTTTTATCTCGAAAATGCTTACTTTTCTGCAAAAATTATTTATATAATAAATATATAAAAAATACTTAAAAACAACAACATCCCATAATATTGCAAAAAATCCACTGTACAAAATTAGACCTATACTAGTACAAAATTAGACCAAGTACAAAATTAGACCTATACAAGTACAAAATTAGACCTATACAAGTACAAAATTAGACCTATACAAGTACAAAATTAGACCTATACAAGTACAAAATTAGACCTATACAAGTACAAAATTAGACCTATACAAGTACAAAATCCTTGATGCAGCGAGACTGCAAAAAGTGAAACCGCGATGGACGAGGGATCACTGTAAAACCGCTCCTAGAGGTAATTCAAGGAGTTTATCATTGATATAGTAAAAAACGTCAGTGTTAAGTCAATATTGAACATCCTCCTGGCGTCTGTAAAAAAGCGCAAACTTGAATGGTATCCCCACGTGACCAGAAAGCTCGCCAAAGAAATCTTGCAGGGTACAACTAGAGGAGGAAGAAGAAGACAGAGAAAAAGATGGGAAGATAACATCAAAGAATGGACGGGATTACAACTAGGCCATGCTATGCATAGGGCAGGAGACCGAGAGGAATGGAGAAGAATAGTTTTTATGTCATCTGTGGCCCCCCAACGGTTGAAAGACTACGGGACATGATGATGATGAACATCCAGCTATCTCTTTCTTTTTCTGAACAAAAAAAAAATACCTGTAATATTATGTTAAATGAAAAAAAAGCGGGGGGGGGGGGGGGGGGGGGATATTTTGAACACAGTAGAATTGACGAAATTCAGAACTAGAACGTAAATCACAATGTTTATTTTTTTTTTTTTGCATGAGAACACAACTAGATAAGAATACAACTAAAAGGAAAGCTACTTCCTGGGTCACCACCATTGTGCGACAGAATGGATGCAGGAGATACTTCCTGGGTCACCACCATTGTGCAACAGAATGGATACAGGAGACTGGTGTGATTTTCAGAATGAACGGAAACATTTAAAGAAATAAAAAAATTTTAAAAGACGGTAAATTTGAAGCATTCTAATAAATTCAGCCAATCTTACATCAAGAAGATAACTCCGGGTGACTTTACAGTTTCCTTCGTCTGAAGAGTTGTCCTCTTGATAGTACAAATCTTCAACTATTTTGAGGTTTTGTTGTCTACAATACTGCAAAATAGAATTTAAAAAAAAGTCTCCCTAAATATATTTATATAAATAAGCAGACGGCAAATTTTAAAGGATGCGTTTAAAAACTTGAGGCTTTGGTGATACCATTAATCTTTAGAATATCCTGTGTTACCTTAAAACACAGTCAAATTAAATAAAATGTTGGTCTTTGATTGACATAAAAATCAAATTTTTGTTCAACGGTTAGGCGGGCACAGTGGTTCCCAAACTGATTCAAGAGGATAGCGCTGCAGGATTTGTGGGAAATTCTATACTGTGGAACATTACGGCCCAACACATAATACTGAGGATATTCCTCACCTGTATGTAAAGTGAAAGTGCTATTGGCATGGACCTGATCATCATGAAGAAATCCCCAGAATTCTGTTGTTTGTCTTTCAGGTGAAGGAGTACAGTGTAAACTAAGAGGAACAAACAAGTTTGCATTCACTGGTCAATTTTACAGTACAGAAAATAATATTCAATAACCAATGATCAACTCTGATATCTGGGCAGAATGCGCCAAAATTTACCCAGCTCAGATTTGTAAAATTGTAGAATTTATTATCATTTGTAAAAAATAAAAAAATGTTTTGGCCATCGGTACTTTGACACAAACATACTCTGATGACCTGTCTACTTTGGTCAAAGACACACTGATGACCTGTCTACTTTTGTCAAAGACACACTCTGATGACCTGTCTACTTTGGTCAAAGTCATAAGGCATGACCAGGATACATAGGTGTTCTCACCCTGAAGAGTCATGATATTCACATCAGTGGGGAAAAAAACTCACCAAGGTCCGTATCTCCACTATCTATAGCTTTGGTCAGGGCGGCCTGATCCTGACCTATCTCTAACAACAGTGGAACCTGTTCAGATGCTCTGGCTTCATAATCTAACAGCTGGAGAACAAATAATAATAATAATAATAATTAGGCATGACCTTTTCTAGGTAGATGATGAGAAAAATTGATCTTCAGCAATTACAAATTATTTCCAATAAATCATGAAAACAATTTTTAAAGGTCTTTGGATCGAACATATCTTTTTAACAGTACAATTCAATTTTCATGAGTGCGTATTTTCAAGCACCTGCATATGTGGAACTGGCTATACTTTCCCTACAATGTCTATAAACTAAAATTTTCAAGACCACAAAAACTTGAGACTAACCAGACATTTCTAAATTAAAACACCTTTGAAATGATGACCTACTTCAAATTGGGCAATAACTTCTGAGGCATTTCAAACCGATCTCACCTTGATGGCCAGCTGTTTTTTGCCCTGCTTCAGTGCCACACTTGCAATCTCTGAGAAGGACACACCCGGAACGTCCAAAAGTTTTTGGGAAATGGCTCTAGCCAGTTTCTCCTCATCTTCACGCTGCTGGACCTGTTCGATTCATCTATACAATTTACTAACTGTCAACTCGGGAAACTATTCACGAAAAGAGGAATTGTCTCCCTTTATTTACAATCCTTTTTAACCACAGAAATTGTTTTAAATATAAATTTAGCACACAGATAACAACTGATCCAAATCAGTGCTTGTATTTGTATTGATAGGTGATAGAATGTGATACAGAATCAAACACCTCTTTTATTATGATTTTCTTTCAGAAATGGCTCACTATTAGCTTTGACATAACTTAATGATTGTGGCACGGCTCCAGTACTGTAACATCAGTGGTGGTTATCTCACTGTCATTTTGGATTTGGATGGAGCAAAAGTTCATGTTTTTTTCCTCTAATGCTAAAATGATTATTCCATAAAATTAATTTTTATTAAATCGGCAATTTTGGCCAGGACGGTACAGTATTAGAGAGTAAAGTTATGGTACACAGTGCTAGAGTAAATGTATGGTACACAGTGCTAGAGTTTAAAGTTATGTACTCAGTGCTAGAGACTAAAGTTATGGTAGTCTGTACAAACGTGATTTGTTCACACTCCTATGTCCTCCCATCCTACCTTAAACGAGGCCCAGTGTGCCATGATTCGACTCCTGCCTTCATTATCTGGTACCTTCAGGTACTGGCAAATCTTGACAGCCAGACCAAACAGCTTGCGCAACACCAGCCTGTCAATCAGAACAGGCATGGACAGGTGCTCCAGTCTGAATGTACTTAAGGAAAGAACTTTGACTTTTAAAACAGAGATCAAATAAAATTATGGGAAAAAAGTCGTATTTAATAGCACTATTAGATGGACTAACACAGTAATTAGATAATATTGAGATATATTGTGTCAGCATGGTGATGAGCTGCTCCGAAATTGTATGGGATTCGGTGCCCTAAAATGATTAACTGCACGAATTAGCGCTAAAGTCAACCACAAAAAACAAGCCAAAAGCTATTCTGATCCCCTTTGTTAATGAATTTGGGAACTGAAAGAAAAATGACAAAATGTCAAAGATTGCAGATCTAGGCCAATGTTTTAGGATTAACCACAGGGGACACAACTCATTGTAATAGCCCTTTGTTCCAATTCATGAATATTTTTATGAAATAGCTATCCTCTGCTGCATTTTACCATCTTCTGAATTCTTTTACCTTATCTCTTTATATCCCCCATCATTTTTACCCCAAATATTATGTGTTTTAACTCACCTTTGGTTTCAAGAACATAAAATTCCTACAAGCAATGAATCTGAGGGACTTCTGTTTACCGGGATAGCATATAAAGAGGCAATCACACATGTTTAATTAAGGGAATCTAAACTATCACATTAAATTGTCACGGGTGTGTGCGGCTCCCCTGGGCCGTTGAACTAAAATTGTCACAGCGTCTCATGTAAAGGGATACTGTGTGTATGTTAAGGGAATGGCCACCGTGTGGTGACGGACTTGGTTCAACACACGCAGCATCTGACACATGTTGACAAAAGCCTCTGGCCTGTAGTCTGTGAGGAAACATTTCCCAAATGACGCAGCCTGCAGAGGTAATTAACATCTGTCAGACAAAGGATCGAACTCTTGTCAAAATTAATACCAAATAATAGAAACATTTGACCCAACCTTGAAATCTTAAACAAATAGCTAATCCACCCTTGGTTCTTTAAAGTATTTCAAGTATAACATATAAGATAAAATAAATAAAATTTTACTTTTCCAACTGAGGCTTAGACAATGAGAAAACCTATCGATATTTTCACTACTTTGATTATTAAACCAGTGGATTCCATGTTGGGATTGTCTGGAAATAGAAGGAGGGGAAGGCCAAAGAATACATGGAGACACCAGCTAGAGGCAGACACCCAAAAATAACAATAAACCGTGATGAGTGGAAAATTCTTGTGGACGACCTATGCCCCAGTTGGGGTAAAAAGACATAAGAAGAAGAAGATTATTAAACCTTCATTCATATAGATAGTATAAGAAACTTTGACGCAGTATTCTCTTTTACAAATGTACCATTTGGTCAGGCTTTTAGACCACTTTGATAAAGAGTTATACATGTGTGATTATATTACACTTCACATGCACTAGTATTCTTCAAAAAAAATTTCCTTTCTACGTTCATGACCAAAAATATTTGTCAGACTTACACGAAGTAGCATTCTCTGTTTCGATGGCTCAATCTCATGGCCAGCAGCCAGGATGCATTGGTTGACCGCCTCGTCGAGCTTCTCCTTGATCATGCGGATATACTCATCAGCTTTCTGATTGCCGTTCTGAGACAGAACCCAAAAAAAATCAATCAACGGAGCAATAAGACAAGGATAACTTTGTTGGAAGGATAAGAAGCTATTATCACACAATGTTATTACTCTTCAAGTGTTAGCAGCTTTTAAAGTAAAAATGGAAACTCACAGCTTGAAATGAAATATATCCTAAAACAAATAACAGTCAGGAAACTTGCTGAGAGCAAACAGATTTGTGTAAAGGAAAAACTGCACATATGTACACAGAGATTTAGATACCAAACATTTCCTTTCACAGCTCAAACGTCAATTTTCTTCCTCATCTAAGATTCTAAACTTTGAGAGTTTTTAAATTTTTTTATTTGTGTTCTCATATGTTTGCAGAGTGAGTATATGAACAAATGGAATTCTAGATCAAGCTTGTCATGATTAGTTGTTTTGTTTTGACGGCTGGAAAAAAATTATAATCTTGGAAATAAAGGATTGCTTTGGTACGTACCACATGGGTATCCATTGTGCAGAAAGAATGCATATGGTTTAAGAATATATACCAAAGGCGATTTCAATAGTTTTTCTTTTTTTGAAACCATTTTTTTTTTTTTTTTTCCAAACTCAAGGAAAAAAAGTTAGTGGGCATACCTGAAACTCCTTACTGGCCTCATACAAAATTGCACCTGGCTTTAAGGAGCCAATTTTGAAAATGTCTTCTGTCATTGCTGAGGTGTGACAAAAATAAGTAATATTAAATAGTATGAGCAAAATAGAACTGTCTGTGAAATTAAATAACTTTTAAGAGTAAATACAAAAAAAAAATGAAACTGATGAAAAATAAGGGGGGGGGGGGGGAAGTTGAGTGGGTCAGGAATCTAATCCAGTCTCTCATGCGCATCAGATAATAAGTTTCCCCGCCACACCAACTGAATGCTACAAGCCAGTGGCGTAGTGAGCTTAACTCGCGCCCGGGGCACAATACCTTTGTAGCGCCCCTCCAATACCTTTTTAGCGCCCCCCCCTCTTAAAAACCATACAATATTATAGTAAAATATACCAATTTGCGCCCCTTTGTGAGTAGCGCCCGGGGCATGATTCCCCCCTTGCCCCCCTCACTACGCCACTGCTACATGCTTTAACACATATATGGTGGCAAGTTCAAATAGAAGCCACTACATTATTATTATTATTATTACTATTATTAGATGTCTTATATAGCGATGTACCCCAGCCTGGGCTAGGCTCACTGCGCTGTACATAAAAAATATTAGCAAAAGAGACATAATCGTGACATTAAAATAATATACATTTATGTGATAAGGAACAGCTGTATAACAACAAAAGAAAAACAAATGTATATTCACCCCCACCCACCCCAGAAATTTTACAAGTCAAGCCATGGACAGCAGCATTATTTATCAGTCACATAGTATAATTTGTATTTGTTTGGTAAGATGTCAAGATTATAAAATGTAAACATGGATCTGTTGTAAAATTTTCATCTATCAAAAGACAGTTCAGATTATGCTCCTTGGGTCTGGGAATTTTTTTTTTTTTTAAATTTCAATTAAAGAAAGGCAAAGGCTATTCTCTCTATACCCGTATCTCTCAAGAGTTGCCCTACGGCAAAGGCTATTCTCTCTATACCCGTATCTCTCAAGAGTTGCCCTACGGCAAAGGTTATTCTCTCTATACCCGTATCTCTCAAGAGTTGCCCTATGGCAAAGGTTATTCTCTCTATACCCGTATCTCTCAAGAGTTGCCCTACGGCAAAGGCTATTCTCTCTATACCCGTATCTCTCAAGAGTTGCCCTACGGCAAAGGCTATTCTCTCTATACCCGTATCTCTCAAGAGTTGCCCTACGGCAAAGGTTATTCTCTCTATACCCGTATCTCTCAAGAGTTGCCCTATGGCAAAGGCTATTCTCTCTATACCCGTATCTCTTAAGAGTTGCCCTATGGCAAAGGAATAATAACCAACTCATAGTAAAAAATTCCAAATTAATTTATTTGCTTTACAAGACAGAATTTTTACCAGGGACAAAAAATGAGAATGTTTCCACCACCAGTTCTTCGGGAGAACCCTTGGTTTACATTAAAAAAACAAAAAAAAAACAACTTTTGTCTTTGTAAAGTGATTTTGTTTTATCTCAGAGAGCTGACACAGATGCACTGATCCGATGTGTAATGGGTGAAAAACATTATCCGAAGAGTGTTATTTTTATTTAATGAAGCTAACTTGCTGGGAAATAGTTATTTTTCATTAATAAAGCCGATTTACTGGGCAGTGTGTTATTTTTCATTAATAAAGCCCATTTACTGGGCAGTGTGCTATTTTTCATTAATAAAGCCCATTTACTGGGCAGTGTGCTATTTTTCATTAATAAAGCCCATTTACTGGGCAGTGTGTTATTTTTCATTAATAAAGCCCATTTACTGGGCAGTGTGTTATTTTTCATTAATAAAGCCCATTTACTGGGCTGTGTGTTATTTTTCCTTAATAAAGCCCATTTACTGGGCAGTGTGCTATTTTTCCTTAATAAAGCCCATTAATTGGGCAGTGTGCTATTTTTCTTTAATAAAGCCGATTTACTGGGCAGTGTGTTATTTTTCCTTAATAAAGCCCATTTACTGGGCAGTGTGCTATTTTTCATTAATAAAGCCGATTTACTGGGCAGTGTGTTATTTTTCATTAGTAAAGCCCATTTACTGGGATAGAGATATTTTCAATGAATAAATTCCACTTACTGGGCACCTTTTGCAAGAACTCGTGTGTCTCATTTCCAATAATGCGGAGCCCATCTTCTTCTTGCACTAAATGTACGGGCGTATCCATGTTGTATCTGTCAAAGAATTCATTTTAATATGAGACTTGAGAGTTTACCAATATGCTGTTTCACATATGCTGTTTCACATGTTATATCACATAGGCTGTTTCACGTGTTATTTCATGTATGCTGTTTCACATGCTATTTCACATATGCTGTTTCCCATGTTATTTCCCATATGCTGTTTCCCATGTTATTTCCCATATGCTGTTTCCCATGTTATTTCCCATATGCTGTTTCCCATGTTATTTCCCATATGCTGTTTCACATGTTATATCACATAGGCTGTTTCATGTGTTATTTCCCATATGCTGTTTCCCATGTTATTTCCCATATGCTGTTTCCCATGTTATTTCCCATATGATGTTTCCCATGTTATTTCCCATATGCTGTTTCCCATGTTATTTCCCATATGCTGTTTCCCATGTTATTTCCCATATGCTGTTTCCCATGTTATTTCCCATATGCTGTTTCCCATGTTATTTCACATATGCTGTTTCCCATGTTATTTCCCATATGCTGTTTCCCATATGATGTTTCCCATATGCTGTTTCCCATATGCTGTTTCACATGCTATTTCCCATATGCTGTTTCACATGCTATTTCCCATATGCTGTTTCCCATGCTATTTCCCATATGCTGTTTCCCATGTTATTTCCCATATGCTGTTTCCCATGCTATTTCCCATATGCTGTTTCCCATGTTATTTCCCATATGCTGTTTCCCATGTTATTTCCCATATGCTGTTTCCCATGTTATTTCCCATATGCTGTTTCCCATGTTATTTCCCATATGCTGTTTCCCATGTTATTTCCCATATGCTGTTTCCCATGTTATTTCCCATATGCTGTTTCCCATGTTATTTCCCATATGCTGTTTCCCATATGCTGTTTCCCATATGCTGTTTCCCATATGCTGTTTCCCATGTTATTTTCCATATGCTGTTTCCCATGTTATTTCACATATGCTGTTTCACATGCTATTTCCCATATGCTGTTTCCCATGTTATTTCCCATAAGCTGTTTCCCATGCTATTTCCCATATGCTGTTTCCCATGTTATTTCCCATATGCTGTTTCACATGCTATTTCCCATGTTATTTCCCATATGCTGTTTCCCATGTTATTTCCCATATGCTGTTTCCCATGCTATTTCCCATGTTATTTCCCATATGCTGTTTCCCATGTTATTTCCCATATGCTGTTTCCCATATGCTGTTTCCCATGTTATTTCCCATATGCTGTTTCCCATGCTATTTCCCATATGCTGTTTTCCATGTTATTTCCCATATGCTGTTTCCCATGCTATTTCCCATATGCTGTTTCCCATGTCATTTCCCATATGCTGTTTCCCATATGCTGTTTCCCATGTTATTTCCCATATGCTGTTTCCCATGTTATTTCCCATATGCTGTTTCCCATGTTATTTCCCATATGCTGTTTTCCATATGCTGTTTCCCATGCTATTTCCCATATGCTGTTTCACATGCTATTTCCCATATGCTGTTTCCCATGTTATTTCCCATATGCGGTTTCCCATGTTATTTCCCATATGCTGTTTCCCATGTTATTTCCCATATGCTATTTCCCATATGCTGTTTCCCATGTTATTTCCCATATGCTGTTTCCCATGCTATTTCCAATATGCTATTTCCCATATGCTGTTTCCCATGCTATTTCCCATATGCTGTTTCACATGCTATTTCCCATGTTATTTCCCATATGCGGTTTCCCATGTTATTTCCCATATGCTGTTTCCCATGCTATTTCCCATATGCTGTTTCCCATGCTATTTCCCATATGCTGTTTCCCATGCTATTTCCCATATGCTGTTTCACATGCTATTTCCCATATGCTGTTTCCCATGTTATTTCCCATATGCGGTTTCCCATGTTGCTTCCCATATGCTGTTTCCCATGCTATTTCCCATATGCTGTTTCCCATGTTATTTCCCATATGCTGTTTCCCATGTTATTTCCCATATGCTGTTTCCCATGTTATTTCCCATATGCTGTTTCCCATGCTATTTCCCATATGCTGTTTCACATGCTATTTCCCATATGCTGTTTCCCATGTTATTTCCCATATGCGGTTTCCCATGTTATTTCCCATATGCTGTTTCCCATGCTATTTCCCATATGCTGTTTCCCATGTTATTTCCCATATGCTGTTTCCCATGCTATTTCCCATATGCTGTTTCCCATGCTATTTCCCATGCTATTTCACATATGCTGTTTCCCATTTTATTTCCCATATGCTGTTTCCCATATGATGTTTCCCATATGCTGTTTCCCATGTTATTTCCCATATGCTGTTTCCCATGTTATTTCCCATATGCTGTTTCCCATGCTATTTCCCATATGCTGTTTCCCATGCTATTTCCCATGTTATTTCCCATATGCTGTTTCCCATGTTATTTCCCATATGCTGTTTCCCATGTTATTTCTCATATGCTGTTTCCCATGTTATTTCCCATATGCTGTTTCCCATGTTATTTCCCATATGCTGTTTCCCATGCTATTTCCCATATGCTGTTTCACATGTTATTTCCCATATGCTGTTTCCCATGCTATTTCCCATATGCTGTTTCCCATGCTATTTCCCATATGCTGTTTCCCATGTTATTTCCCATATGCTGTTTCCCATGCTATTTCCCATATGCTGTTTCCCATGTTATTTCCCATATGCTGTTTCCCATGTTATTTCCCATATGCTGTTTCCCATGTTATTTCCCATATGCTGTTTCCCATGTTATTTCCCATATGCTGTTTCCCATGTTATTTCCCATATGCTGTTTCCCATAAATTGTGAAACATTTAATAAGAACATTGTATGTAATTGCTTTTATTTCTTAACCATACATGTATGATCAGAGCAATTTTACAGTAAACTTTATCAGCTTGATGATCTCCTGCTGCCAGCAATAATTTACCTCATTCTTTTCATGCCACAACTTAGGTCCAGATAATGGTAGGTAAAATGACAAATCCATGTGTAGATTTCTAGTATATATTATGCAACAATTGCGTGCATTAACTAAATGCAACAAAAATATTATAATGTAGAATAATATGATTGAATAACAAAGAGCTTTTTACTGATATCAAAATGGTAGTTATGATTTTCTTCCACAAAAGTTCATGAAATGTAGCACTTCTGTTTAACTCTAACTTCTTTCGTTGCGACGGCCACATGAAATATAAGAGCAGCCGATCTTAGTTACCTGATCCAGTCCTTATCAGGACCAATGACAAGCAGCAATTTGTCCCACAGACCAACAACAGCTCCATTCCCACACCTGAAATAGTGTAAGAAACGGGGAAAAAATATTTACAAGTGGCCCGGTGCTTGCACTCACCAGCCCTAATATTCCCAGTACAACAAATTATGTAAACTATTCTCCAAACAGGTTCCCATCTAGGTGTATGTTTGTTTGAAAAACTGCAGCAACTCACCAGACAAGCTGGTCAGGCAGTTTGGTTGACTTGGTGTTGAACTCACAGTACTTCTTCTGCAAGAGTGGAAATATACAAGCTCACCAATTGGATCAGTAATAATGACTGGCAAGATTTACGTACACTTTTGAACAGATTAGGCTTTTAGATTTTAACATTTGATTGTACGGATATTTATTTATAGAATTTAAATAAACATGACTTGTGATTAGAATAATTCAGACTTTTATTTATTTATTTTTAAAAAAAAAAAAAAACTTATTTATACACACAAAAAAAACACCTTACTTATACGCAAAAAAATAACTACCATATTTATCCGCTAAAAACTCAACTTGTTTATATGCAAAAAACCCACCTTAAGTATACACCTAAAATAACTACCTTATTTATATGCAAAAAAAAAAACATTATTTATACGCAAACCAATATACATTTCTTGTAAAAAAATGAATGAACAAATTAAGCTTCAATCAACAACTGACTGTTTCCCACTAAATGTTATTGCCAGTTTTAGGTCCTACCCTTACATTTTTCTTGTTTTTTTTTTAACTGACCTGTAAATCTGCTGTGCCAATCCAGATGAAGCCCTGCTGTGTGAACAGGGCCATGTACTTGCTATTGAAAGATACTGCCATCAGAGTGATTGGACCTGAATTTTCATCTAGATCGGGTTGCTGAAAAAAAAATTTTCAGCGATTTCAAATTTGTGAATAAAGAAGAGCAGAGCGAATCCATGGTAACTGCGTGGATAATTATTTAAAATCTTTGTTATAAACCTAATACTATCTTAAATACAATTTTTCTCCTTGGTTCTAGAACTTAAGATCTTTTTATTTTGTGTCAGTTAATAGCAGGCCTATCACAACTCTCACGATTGCTTGTATTTGTGTAACAGGTTTTTGTTGGGTTGGAGGCGCATACATTTTGTGCTGGAGAAACCAGTGGTGAATTCATTTTTAAAAAAAAACATTCTGAAAAGTGATAAGCTGTATGACAGATGTCAATAAAGTTGTCAAAGAAACAGCAGAGAGTAAAAAATAAAAAATGTACCATGTACAATATAGCCTTGTGTTGAGCAAAGACATGTACTTTTTTTTTTGTTTCTTTTAAAATTTCTTTCCTCTAAATATTAAAATAAATTAATTTTTTTTTTATTTAAAAAAGGGAATTTTTTTTAATGAAAAGGGACTTTTTAATAAAAAGACAATACAGCCATTTTTCAGAATCCCCAATTGTAATTCGAGAGATAAGCAGAGTAAATTTGTTTTTTTTAAGGAAGAAAAAATTTGATATGATTCGAAAGCCTTTATTTTTTGTTTTGTTTTTGCAACTCAGTTTGTAATGTCATCATCATACTTTAAAAACTAATGATATCTAGCTTAACACCTACATTGGGTTAACCAGAATACCCCCCCTCGTTTGGTCATTTCTGCAAATTCCTTTTAGTACTAGTACCTACCTGTTGCTGGTACTGCCCTCCTTGGTCAACAAGAAAGAGTTCGTCCCCCTTAGCTACAAGTGCCCTGACCTGGCGATCTGTAACAACGATGGCCCAACAGCTGGGAGCTTCGTTGAGCCCTAAAAAAAATAACATCTGGTTTAAAAAACGTTTGCACTGGGTATTTTTAAATTATCGTAAGAGTTTAGCAAAAAGAGAGCATAGCTCCATTCCAATGCTTAAGTTATTGAGACATTTTCAATGAGATAGGTGTTTGAAAGAGTTTCACAGGTTCTAATGTGAGAATGATTTGATTTCCTTTAACACTGGCTGGCCATCAAAATTTAGGTTTAATGGGTGCATTATCTAAAGTAGCAACTATCTAAAAAGGGTTATCAATCTGAAAACACTTGTTTTTTTTTGAATGTGCAGATTTTAAAAAACTTCATTGGCAGCTACCTGGGACTTCAGCGAGCCGTACTATTCTTGGACTGTCAACATTGCTGATCAGGAAGATCCTGAAGGAAGTTGTCATCACAGCGATTCCTGAACCTTGAACTGTGGGGAATATTTTTGCAGAAAGGATCTTGACATCTTTGGCCTCCTGCAACACAAAGTGAAGTGTGTGTAAAAGGGGGGTGTGGGGAGGGGGGTGGAATCAATCTGACACTAACATAGGCAAACTAAAGAGTGAGGGAGCAAAAGTTATGACCGGTATTTTAAACATTATGTCAAACAATATATATTTTTTTTTCCTTTAAACAAAAAAAGCAAACAAACATGAGTTAGTTTTAATGTAAATATTTCAGATTTTTTTAAATGATGACAGAGAAAGGGTGAATTTTCTGGGACAATATTCAATGGGTGACTTTTATAGGATCACAAAGAGAGAGTGACTTTCCTGGGAGGACAAAGAGGGGGTGACTATTGTGAGAGGACAAAGAAAAGGGGTCAATTTATTTTTAACGCGGAACATTTTTAAATATCAAATAAAAAAGAGCACATAATTTAAGAGTTACCTGTCCCATCCCAAATGTGCGTTGGAATGTAAGGAACATGTCATAGACCAGCACAACTCCATCCTCTTGTATGCACAGCAGCTCCTCAGTACTGGACCAACCAATAGCCACTACATTGCCACTGTTCCACTGTTATCAACACAGAAAATAAATTAACATCATTTGTCTCTCTGTTTTATGCCATATATATATATATATATATATATATATATATATATATATATATATATAATTATATAGATAGATATGAATATACATTTTAATTCTAAATTAATTTTTTTTAGAAAAGTATTTTGATGTTTTTTTCAACATAAATAATATATTAGAATTTTCTTCTATAAAATTAACTAAGTTTAGTGCTGTTAATATAAAATCAGATTGTTGTTACTGTATGTGTTTTATTCAATGCGCTATTTCGATGTGATCACCCAAAATTTTCTTTATCTAATGACTATTAACATTGACGTTTTAAGATGAAAGTTCATAAACTTTTCTCCTTTGAGTCACTTTAAGTGTAGCTTCATATGTCTTTACAAACTTTGATTGATCTTGCTTTTTTTTAACTATTTCTTTTTACTAATCTAACTTAAAAAACAGAGCAAAAGAGTTTGTGTTTAAAAAGAAAATAATTAAAATTAACATTACCCTGATTTGATTCTGCACTTTCCCAGCAGCAGTGTATATTCCTATGACTGGCTTCAAGTTCGTGACCACCCTGCCTGTCTTACTCTCATCTTTCATAAGGGCTGCAAACAAACATCATAATTTATAACTGAATAACATAAATACCGTATTTTACAGACTATAAGACGCACTTTTTTCCTCAAAAAATTACCACCGAAATTCAGGTCCATCTCATACTCGAAATTAATATAAAAATGGTAAAAATGTCATTTTAACAAAAATTTGCTTAAAAATTCAGGAGCGTCTCATAGTTCATTGTGTATTATAGTCCGTAAAATACGGTATGACTGAGTTCATTTCAAAGAAATTATCCCACACAAATCTTGCACAAATCAGTTACTGACACAATCAATTCAAACTATCGACAAATCTATTTCCAAAACAAGGATTAGTAAGTCAAACCGATAACATCTACCTATGGGGCCACCATATGTTGAGACTGCAACAATGTGTTTGGATATGTCCACCACTCCAGCCCATTCCATAGTATAGAAGTCACATTTTCTGTAAAAAAAATATTCTACATCCAGTGAAACCTCGCAACATCCTTATAATTGTGATAATTGGGATCCCTAAAATTGGATCACATACATAAGTGGGTGGGGGGGGGGGGGGGTCCAGGTTAATCCAGTTTTTCTATATTCTGTGCCCGACAGCATTTGGAGTTTTCAAAGGTTGAAAGATTCAGTTTTTAAAATAGATTTTTAAATCTCTTAGTTCTAGCCAGCAATTTCGAGTTAGTGTTGGACCATTTTTGGCCGATTTGCGATTGAGCTGTATATATTTTGACGAATGAACCACAATGGCTAATGCAGAGATTTGGTGCCATTAGGGATACATTTAGGGTTCAGGTTAGGTTTAGGGAGACATTATCATTATGTGTTTAGGTTAGGTTTAGGGATACATTTAGGGTTCAGGTTAGGTTTAGTGACAGTGAATTATAAAAGTTCATGGGTCGTGGCAACCAAGAAGGCAGCCGTGTGATACGTCATTGCACCAATTGTCTGTATTTACCAAAACAAATTAATTCAGATTTTTGGCACTAAATCACCAAACAGAATCAATCAAATACTCACTTACTTGTGGTTCTCTACTTCCCTCAATTTCTATTCCCACTTTGTGATGTTTAAAATCTTATTTTACATTAAAAATACTTAAATTTGGTAAATTCTGATAGATCGTACTGTTTTTTTTTTACCATGGCTGCCATCTTGGTTGCCTGAACCCTAAATTTATCCCTAAACCTAACCTGAACCGCATCTATCCCTAAACTTAATGATGAGGTACGATCTATCTGAATTAGCCCTTAAATCTTAAATTCTTTTACATTTAATGCTGATCGCCTTGAAAGTATGTACCACAGAATTATGTGGCACACACCTTTTGGTTTTGAATAATTTAACTTCTGTATCTAACATAGTACATAGAGTATAGAGTCATAGTGCATTTCCGGTTATAATAACATTAACTTCCTTGACTTTGACATTTTTTAAAATATAAATATAAGTTTTTAATTTCAAAATATCTGTTGTTTCTTGTTTTGTATTGTCTGCTGAAGATAACATCTAGCTGAAATGACCTAGTAACTGTCCCGTTTTTTTTCCATTTCAGCTGTCTAATTCACTCTTACTTCCTTAAGACAATCTTAAAGTTTATGACTTAAACTAAACTTCTAAACTTCTAAGTCTAAGTTGTCTTGATCCACTATTTCATTTCCTGTACTACTACTAGTCTACTATACGCCTCAGCACTCAAACTCAATAAAGTCAAGCCAACTGCAACAATTGGCCCAACAATCAATTATTAGATTAAGCCTAGGGCCCAGAGCTAAGCCTAACTAAATGGTTTTTGCAAGAACAATCAAATTGTGACAACTCAGACTCAGTGCGACAACTGAAAATAAGTAAAAGTGGGCGTAGCCTTTTCTTTTTGTTGCCTGTAAGCTCAGCATATTTTCCATCCAAAAAAGAGTTTTAAATAATATTTATTTAATTTTTTTTTTTCAATCCTAAAACAGATAATTTTTCCGAGCTTTTCAGTTTGTTAATAATATAACGACCTGTAATATACTTCACCCAAGGGGTTCCAGTCGGCAGTAGCCATTTTAAGTTGTACTTTTTAAGTCAGACACTCCGTACTAAATAATCATCTCATAGACTATTAGAAATCAAGCTCCGTACAATCTCATATTATGAGTTAATAACTCATTTATTGTGAATGCTTTGGTGTAGGCTACGCCCTCAGTTAATTTCATTGAGGTCGTATAATAAAAATATTTTGTAAGTACACAACAGTCGTAAATATGCTTTCCAAATGAAAAAAAAAATAGTTTTCCTCCAAACAACGAAAATACACTGATACATAATGATAATGATCCATCCATTCATGCATAATCATAATGAAAAACAATATTCGATACAAGATTACACGAAGAAACTTAATTAAAAGAGGGTGAAACCATATGATTAAGTATCGAAAGAAAAGAGATTGTAAATAATTACTACCCTTTGCGGCACATCCACAATTTTATTTAGTAATTAAATGCCAATTTAATTAATTATTTCTGTCAAAATCGCAGTAGTTAATTGGTTATAAGATGCGCTAAAATATGAGCTATCTATAGTTATTTTACGACTGTTTTTGGAAAAGTTTCCATTTAATTTTTTTGTTGTAAATTTATGAGGTGTTCTGGAGCGAAATTCCCAGCTCTATGGCAGGTTTATTGCCCCCCCCCCCTTTTCAAACGGAGCTTGAGTTAAGCTTGATCTAGTAAAAATTCCTACTGCTGCGAGCTGGAAAAATTAAAATAAAGGTAGAAAAAAAGTATATTTATATTAATGTTACAGAAACGAACTAGCTTGCAGAAAAATAAATGACAATTGTAAAGAACTACAATTTGACGCAACTAACAAACACGGGAAACGTCATTTGCATAATGTTTTTAATAGGCCTGTTTCTGGAGAAAGTTTGTAATCTTTTATATTTTTTATTTATTTATTTTTTTAATATATTTTTTTTTACGTTTGTAATGTTTAATCTTTCTTCGCAAATTTCCAATGCTTCAATGGACATAATAGTTTTTTTTTTTGTTGAAAATATTTACAAATAGTAAATAATTTTGCGACTGTCCCTGTTCAACGTGTTGTGAGCATAAATATAATCATCTGTACTTTGTCTTCAAATGACGACACTACAAAATAATGTTAGGGAGCTGGTGCCTTCAATCATGTCTGATATCATATTCCAGTTTTTGGCAACACGTGACCCACTTTATACGAATAGATGCACCTTCTCGCCCCCCCCCCACCCCCACACCCGGGCCACTATAAAAACTCCCTGTCTCCACTGCCGCCATTTACAAACCCTTAAGAAATTCACCTCCCATGGATATTGAATTAGTGCACCTGTGTCAGAAACATTTCACTAGAACAGTGGTTCTTAAACAGGGTTAAAAGCACACCCCCCCCCCCTTTGTATTTTTCTATAAGATAATTAAAGATTTACAAAATATTTTTAAAAAATTGTTTGTGTTTAATTAATCTACTTAAACGTTTTATCGAAGTTCCAACATTTTTTTATAAGCAATTAACCAACGAATTTAAAAGACAGAAATAATTCGTCACAGGATCACTATTCCTTTTATTATTTCTGTAGTCTTATTGGTTAGGTGACAGCTGTGAAGCGAAACTACAAATTAAAAAATTAAATTCCCAGTATTATATAACTGGGGAACATTTAAAAAAATATATCTTTCAGTCCTAACTTTAAGGGAAAAAATTCGTCCGGATTGAGCTATCAGTTATATCAGGTTCAATGGTAAGTTGTATGTATGGCATCTTTCCGTGTACGAGGGACGATAGATTTATCTTTTCTGATTGCAGCTCTTGGTGTGGCTAGTGAGACCGATCCTCGAGTGGCAGTCTCTTTTGCATGTCCCACACACGAATGCAGTGGAGCAGTGTTTTCTGGCCTTTCTCTGCGCTCTCTTTACAGCTGCTTCCGCCCTGTAGAGCTCCTCGGCATGTAGTGATCCTTCCTTCACGATGCCCCGATATGTGGATCGATCCTCCGCCAGGTCCTCCCAATTTGAGATGTTGATGTTGGCCGCCTTCATGTCTCTTTCGCATATGTCTAAGTATCTGAGACGAGGCCGTCCAACTGACCTTTTCCCTGTCGCCAGCACACTGACCAAATCCCGAGAGCTTGAATTTGTGGTGAACTTGTTGTATTTAAGAAATACAGTAGGTCATTAATGTTGCTGAAATTGTCTTGTTGAATTCAAGAGTTACTTCGATCACATTATTATGCTAATAAGAGCGCCCCCCCCCCCCACAGTCTGGTATAGAGGGGAAAATGATAAAATAAGAACAGCGTAGCGTGTTACAACACACAACACACAAGACACAACACCTCAACACAACGCGTGCATCGAAGTGTTGAAATTTTATTTTATTTCGCGCTTGTTTAGTCTTAAGAGGGGAAATAACTTTAAAAAAAAACAAATCCTTGTAAGTGGAGTACATTTTCCTAAGGTTATTTCCCCTTGATCGTTTCGCATCTCATTGTCTTACCATTCAATTTCGTCACATGCCCCAATTGGCTATTTATTATAAATACATTGATTCTGATTCATGTCTGTTTTTTTCTCTAAAAATGTGTGAATCAATTTTAAGAATAACGAAATACCGCAAGTGAACTTTATTAACTATTAACTTTGCAACCAGTGTATCTTTCAAATAACAGCAAAAAAATCTATAATTTAATCGGACCAAGGACAAGATCTGGTTCTTGCCCTATCCCCCCCACCCCAAACCTCCCAAGCACAGACACACAAAAACAACGTTAAATCATTTTTTTAATATAACAACGCTGGTGTTATCACCTTGGTCCTGGGTGCTAGAAGGAGGCTGGTGACTAAACTCAGGAATTAAACACAAAGTTTTTCATATACATCCTTTATAAAAATGTAATATTGAGCTAGGTAAAAAGGCGGGGGGGGGGGGGGGGGTGCTGAAAATTTGACAAAACATGCATACAAGAAATGCATTTTATAAGAATCCCAAAAAGTGCTCCCCACCCCCACCCCACGACACGCCACCGCACATTTTTTTTACGCCCCTGAAATATCTTCTATTCTAATGACTCACTCGCTTTTGCACCGCAGATTTATTTCGCCAACTATTTCAGAACAACAAAAAGACAAATTACGCACCAAACGCACTTGCGTTATAAATATAAATATGTTTTTAAGAATCTTATCCAGCGCAATTATCGGGAATTTCATTTCATGAAATCAGTGTCATCATATTTTTTGTGTTCATCTTCCCCCATTGAAAAACAGGAAAAACTTAACTTTTACTGGGGATGTAGCTGAATTCTTTTTATAGAATATGTTGTCATTGGCATCGAGTCTATGTGCCAGGCTTCAGCTAGATAGGTGTGCGGGAAGTGGGTCAATTAATCGTCCGAAGATTTTTTCCCCTAAACACACAAAAAGCGAAGTTAATATAAAGGAATTAATAAAAAAAAAATTGAGTCAGTAGCAGTCAATAGCAGTCAGTAGCAGTCAGTAGCAGTCAGTAGCAGTCAGTAGCAGTCAGTAGCAGTCAGTAGCAGTCAGTAGCAGTCAGTAGCAGTCAATAACAGCCCAACCGAAACGAAAGGGGAAAAAGAAGTGTGTGTGTGGGGGGGGGGGGGTGTTCAAAATCTCTGGTCAGACACCTAGTTATGGATCGCCACAACTTGGATAAAGGTACCAAGGGGTCATCGTACTAAAAACAAGCGATCAGCGCCATTGATCTATGCAAAGCTGTGAACTAAATGAACGCTCTTCAGCGCTGATTGAAGCAGGCACATAATCATTAGAACGATATTCACAGACCACTTCCATCATTATATATAAACCACATGGTACTGATCATGTAAAAAAAAAAAAAATCATGGTTGCCAGAGCAGTGTCAAATAGCTCACCGAAGTTCATAAATAAATTAGTTTCCCGTGTTCACGATACCATTTCATATAACTTATACATACTCTTACGCTCATTTGCTAGTATTTCCTAGACGCACTATTTCTTACACACTATATCTTACTGAGCCATTCTCACAGCTCGCCACTGATTCACGGGACCCCCGTTTGACCCCTGACCCTAGGCACGTGTATATGCTTTGTCTTCCCATAAATTTTTCTTCCTTTACAAACCTTTAGAAAAATGTGACCTGAAACACAAGAATCTCGTTAACATAAGGCCCCTCATCAGCCCCCTCATCAGCCCCCTCATCAGCCCCCTCATCAGCCCCCTCATCAGCCCCCTCATCAGCCACCTCATCAGCCCCCTCATCAGCCCCCTCATCAGCCCCCTCATCAGCCCCCTCATAAGCCCCCTTATCAGCCCCCTCATCCTTCAAATTTAAACAAAAACATTCACATGCAGAGCGTCATACACACACACACACACATTAACACACATATAGAGCTCAGAGGCGTAGCTAGAGTGTGTGGCGCCCGGGGGGACAAGATTCATTTTAAACCGCCTCCCTTTCTTTTTTTCAACTCTCAAACCCATTATTTTAATCAAAAAAATAATATCAAAGCACATTTTGGCACCCCTAAATAGTCTGGCGTCCAGGAACATTTGTCCCCCTCTGCCCCCCACAGCTACGCCTCCGATAGATCTTAGTGACGATGTGTCTCGACTTTGTAAGTAAATTAGCGGGGAAACAGTCATAAGGAAAATCGATGAAAGACTGCGAAGGGCAACAATACAAATTCACAACAATGTGAGAACACACATACAAAGCTAGGTCATATACACGTGTGTAAGGGGGATAGAGAGAAGGAGAGATAGAGTGAAGGAGAGAGAAGGAGGAGAGGGAAAGAGAGAAGAGGAGAGAGAGAAGGAGAGCGAGAATGAGTGAAGAAGAGGGAGAGGGAAAGAGAGAAGGGGAGAGAGCGAAGGGGAGAGAGCGAGGGGGAGAGAGCGAAGGAGAGAGAGAAGGGGAGAGAAGAACAGAGAGAAGAAGAGAGAGAAGGAGAGAGAGAAGAGAGAGGGGATGAAAGAGAGAAGGAGAGAGAGAGAGAGAGATGGTGAAGGGAAGAGAAAGAGGGAGAGAGAGAGGGGCAAATAATTAAGCGTGTAGAGAGAGGGGGAGAGTAATGGAGTAGAAAGAAGGCATGGATAGAAACATATATATATATATATATGTGTGTATATATATATATGTGTGTGTGTGTATATATAACACATATATATGTAGGTCATTACAGTCCTCACGCCGCTAGCGCTTAATGTGTAATGTGTGATCCAATGATGTGACGTCGCAAAGTCGGCCTGTCTGCAGCTACACACACACATGACTGACGGTGGTAGCTTTCAACACACTTTTACGCACACTTCTAGGGCAGGATATTTTTTATGGTCTTTTTTGTTGTTGTTGTTGTTTTTTGTTGTTGTTTGTTGTTGTCTTCAATGCACAACATGGGGTGTGTCGACGGATATATTCTAGTTGATTTGAAAACAACCCGTGGACACAGCTAGACGTCAACTACGATGTCTGCCTCGTTTCATTTTCGTGTCATTTTCCTGGGCTTTCAGTACGGCGATTTCTTGGAAATTTTGTGACGTCACGCCTAGATCATTCTGGCCGCAATGGCTTTTTAAAGGCCAAATTCCTCAAATTAAAAAAGAAAAAATTAAAAATTCAAGAACATTTTCAATTTGCGTTTTTGACTTTTCTCTGGCACATACCGGTATTTTTTTAATTTTTACATTTTTTTTTTTTTTTAAATTTTTTTTTTTTTAAATTTTTAACTTGAAAATATTACCTGCATAAAAATGTTTTAAAAATATATTTCCTAAAAACAATTTTACGAGAAATGACTTTGATCGGTGTAATTTACCGATACTTAAAAAAATAATGTAAAAAAAATAATAATGTAAAAAAAAACTTGTTGAGTAGGCTATTGCAACTTTTGGCTACAATAGCCCTATGTGGCTCGCTCAGTGGGACCCCCCCCCCCCCCATATTCGCCTGACTTTTCCCTTCCCTAAAGGTCACGCAGTTCCAAAAAGAAATGACCTTTAAATAAGACCTGGGAGCGTGTCTATAGGATTAAGACAAGCAGTCTTAGTTACCCAACCTTAAACATATGTACACATTAACTCGTTGGCTCCCTGTCTAATAAAACCCATTTGCAGCCGAGGCCGTATTCAAAGTGGGTCTTGACCCTGAGTGTCCCATCCCCCCCCCCCCATCCCACTTTCATCATAAGCTGACCACCCTTGGTTGACTCGAGGGTTATAATCAGCGTTGCAATCATTCGTTTCGTTTCTTTCAATCATTCAATCAACGTTTATGGTTAAGTGGGTTTTTTTATATGAACTTCTCCAATTTTTTAATTTTTCTTCTTGTGATGAAAATGAGATTAGTATCTCGATCTGGAGACTCGAAACGGAACTTATATATTTTTAGCAATTATTTTTCTCTTAGTATAATAACAAGAAATTCATTGTGGTCCATTGTAAGCTTTTTTTTTTTTTTTTAATAACATTTATTATTCCGTAATAACCAACTGCTTCTCCCTCTCCCTCTTTATATGTCTCTTTCTCTATCTCTCACTCAATCTCTCACTCATTCTAACTCTATATCTCTATATGTCTCTTTCTCTCTCTCTCTCTCTCTCTCTCTCTCTCTCTCTCTCTGTATATATATATATACAGGGATATAGGGAGAGATAGAGAGAGAAACTTAAAGAAAGAGAGAAACATATATATATATATATATATATCCCTCTCTCTGTTTCTCTCTTGGCCATTCACCTGGTTTGATTTGGCCTTTTTCAAAATTTAGATCTGGCTTCCCTGGCTTAGATTTGTTTGTTCGCCCACCACCGCATTTTCCAAGCCGGACGGGTTAGTATAAACAAAACATGACGCACGATAATTGGACAAATAGACTCGATTCAAAACGATTGCATGGCAAAAGTTGCAATACACCTTTGACAGTTCTCTGGACAGGTAATATGCTGTAATTTTGTATTTTATAAAAATAAATATTCTATAAATCATAGTGAGGTTTGAATTTATGTAGTAACGTACAAGAACAGTGGTTCTCACCCTTCCTACTCCTGCGACCTCTTAACACAGGTTATCGTGTTGTGGCGACCCCCTCCCCCCATCACAAAATTAATTTCGTTGCTACTTCATAACTGTAGAGTACATGTATTTTCCGATGGTCTTAGGCGACCCCATGGAAAGGGTCGTTCGACCCACAAAGGGGTCGCGACCCACAGGTTGAGAACCGCTGTACTAGAAGCTGATCTGAGAAACTTCAATATGAATGTAGAGAGTAAACATAGATTTAAAATAGGCTGGGAAGTGGGTATGTTTTTTCATTTAAGTTTTTTTTCTACCCCGCCAGGGGAGTAGGGGGTCAACAGGAGCATTCATCTCCGTGTGTATCTCATACTCTGTGTGTCTGCCTCTAGTTCATATCTCCGTGTGTATCACATACTCTGTGTGTCTGCCTCTAGTTCATATCTCCGTGTGTATCACATACTCTGTGTGTCTGCCTCTAGTTCATATCTCCGTGTGTATCACATACTCTGTGTGTCTGCCTCTAGTTCATATCTCCGTGTGTATCACATACTCTGTGTGTCTACCTCTGGTTCATATATCCGTGTGTATCATATACTCTGTGTGTCTACCTCTAGCTTTCATCTCCGTGTGTATCACATACTCTGTGTATCTGCCTCTAGCTCACATCTCCGTGTATTCCATACTATGTGTGACAGCCCCTAGGTGGCGTCTCTTGACAGCCCCTAGGTGGCGTCTCAGTGTATTCTTTGACCTTCCATTTGCCCTGCGGGTTTACCTAATAGGATGATGTTTCTTGGGGGCTTTACGAAAAATGCACCCTATCCACCACCTCCACCCTTCCCTTGTGAAGAATTTGTTGTTGATGGTGTTTGATATACGCTGTTAAGTGTGTTTGCAATGTTATGATATTTTTAATGTATGATGTATGTGCTATTGTTGACACAAGCATTTGGGGGACAGAGCTTAAGTGGAGCTTAAGCATTTTTGGAAAGAGATCAACCACAAGAGTGTTCCAAACCACGTTATATTGTCATAATGAAACTAGGTCAACGCCGTGTTAAACTCTCCCGACGTTCGACACCGCTAGGTCACATTGACACCGACAGCTCATTAACCCCGAAGTGGCCAGGGAAATCTGCAGCACAGGATGTATAAGTTGAAATCGATTGACCATTTTTTTTTTTTTAGAAAAAGATACCAAGCAGTGCAAAGTGTACTCTCTAAACACAACGAAACAAAGGGACACGTTGTTCTAGCTAACAGGTCTAGCTGTGCACTGTGCCACACGTTTAGATTGAGTGCTTGAAGTGATGATGTATAGCTTATAAATAGAATGGAGTTCACTGCTCCGACACACTGCTTGACAGCCAGACTGCCAAGCGGTGGCGTAGCGATGATCAGAGCCGCCCGGGGAGGGCGAAGATTTCTGCTCAACTCCCCCGCCTTCCCCTGCCCCCCTTTCACATTCCAGTGTTGTCAAGAAACACGAAGGGGTTAGGGCAGTGGCTCTTTACCTGGGTTCGATCGAACCCCGGGGGGTTCGGTGAGTCAGTCTCAGGGGTTCGGCGGAGGTCTCATATGAGACACACACCCGACTCATATGAGACACACACCCGACTCATATGAGACGCACACCAGACTCATATGAGACCCCACCCGACTCATATGAAACACACACCCGACTCATATGAGACCCCACCCGACTCATATGAAACACACACCAGACTTATATGAGACCCACACCAGACTCATATGATTCGCGGCGGAGGTCAAGACACACATCCGACTCATATGATTCACGGCGGAAGTCAAGACACACATCCGACTCATATGATTCACGGCGGAGGTCAAGACACACATCCGACTCATATGACACACACACCCGACTCATATGATTCATATTTTATTTTACCTATTAAGAAGGGTTCGGTAAATGTGCATATGAAACTGGTGGGGTTCGGTACCTCCAACAAGGTTAAAAACCACTGGGTTAGGCGGATTCGATGGCATGCGGCAGAAAGTTCAACTCTACAAAACTGTCAACTAAATAAATATGTTCGATATTTTACTAACTGAATACAATAAAATTTGGGCGAACTAGACTGCCCATAATCGAACTGTCTCATTCGTTATCAGGCGATATGAATTCCACATACATAAATCAATAATTTTAAATATTTAAAACACATAAAATAGTTCTACGTCCTCATTATAATTATATTCTGGCGATCTCGTGAGTTGTGGAGCCCACCCTCACCCCCCCCCCTTTTCTGCCATTTTTCGGTGTCGAGCCCCCTCCATTCAAAGATGCTAGTTTTATTTTTCTCCACGTCACAACCTTGGGGCCCTTTAAATATACGAGGCTCCGAGCTGCCACAGGGATTGCATGGGGCCACGTGACGCCCCCCCTTCCCAGGCGGAACAGTTTTCGTGTGTGTGTAAGTCTTGCAGTCTTTTTGTTTAACATCGTACCCCCTGTTATATTTCCAGATATGTAGAGGAACTCAAAAACATATATGACAACTGTTAAGTGTGACCATTGTTGATTACAACCTGCAAAGTGGGTTGTAACGAATTTTAAAGTAGCCAACGATATTGATCAAGATGTTTGATGAAAAAACTAAAGAGTAGGTCGATGAAACAACTCAGCACAGATCGATTTTTCATCAGGTCGAGTATCGAATAAAGGGGGGCCGAGAGATTGGACTGACAACATCGATGACGCTGACACGCTTGTGTTCGGTCTTGGAATATCCTCTGTCTCGGGATCAACTACAAAAAGACAGTGTCTTACTTCTAATCAAGGCCCTTCCCAGTGCCCCTACGGCTCGAGGGTTTGATGGGGGGGGGGGGGGGGGTAGGCTGCTGTACACAAAGTTGTCGACGTGGTCGGCATAAGTCATGTTCTCGTCGATCATTTGAAAATTGCTATTCCGTACGTCCTGGAGGCCATGTGCCCCCAAAGATATTTGTCTTGGCAACGGTCGAGCTATTGGAGGAAATTCGAAATGTGACCTAAAGACATTGTGCTTGTTATTAAAGTTTGTGTGCTTAGACTTAGATTATCATAGATAATAGACTAAACTTGCTCAAACATTCAGTAAATTAAAAAAAATTGAAATGGTAAATTTCGTTAACAAGCTGTACCGCTATCCAAAACTTTTTAAGCTTTACGTTTAGTGACACTGGGTAAGGTCTTGTGTGTATCAATAAGTAAACAAGTATTTCTACTTCTTTATATTTGTACATATGAACCAACTGCCACTGTAATATGACCTTCGATTTTTTTGAAATAAGTTTTTCTTCTATGCCTAAAAAAAACTAATACATGTAAGAAAAAAATTATCTTGGTATTTAGAATTTTTAAACATTTTTCTTTCAGACACATTATGTTTGTGAATTTTTTTAATGATGTCAAAAGACCAACCAACCCCTTTCGAAGCACACGTGTAACTTAAGTTGGGTGGTGGTAACGGATGCAAGAATGGCTTATAAAATAGAGCCGGAAGTTGATGAAAAACTAAAAAGGGAGTTGGAGCTATTTGGCACAGATCACTTGTTAGATTTGTCTTCACATCGAGTGTCACATGAACGGCTGAAAGAATGGTCGGACATCAGAGACGCTGACAAGCTCGTTGTGAGCATTTCAGAGCTGAGTAAGAACCTCGAAGAATTTCTGTCTCGGAATCAGCTACAAGAAGACAGTGTCTTACTTCTAGTCAAGATACTTGCCCATGTCACTGCGGCCCGGCAGGAGAAGGCGGCTCTGCACAAGGTTCTCGACGTGGTATGCAAAAGTCGTTTTCTCGTTGATCATTTGAGAATGTTTATTGTGTGCGTGCTGGAGACGATGTGCCCCAAAGATGTTCACGGGTTTGTGTTCGCAACAGTCAGGCTACTGAAAACGATTAATGACGAGCTCCCCGAACACGCTATGAAATGTGTGCTGACCTCAGCGCAGATGTTAACTGTGGCTAAGCACATTGAGACCGTGGTCCAAGACAGACACCTGACAGAATCCATGATGGCCGTAAGCAAACTTGGTAAGGAGATTTACATGAGGAACATAGTGTCTGAATTTAAAACACAACCAACTTGTCTCACCGCTGTGAATCATGACGAAGATCCTCCAGAATGTTATCGCTCTTTGCCCATCATTCCATCTGTCTCCGAACTGACAGCGCATGCAAAGATTTTTCTTCGCAAAGCAGTCGCAGATGGGCCATACAAAGATGCACAACATTATTTGGACGTGCAGTTTCGGCTGCTGAGGCAAGATTTCTTTCATTATATTCAACAGGGCATCACGCTCATGAGACAAAGCAAAGATCTCAGTGCATTTCACAACCAAGCCCTGAGACTGTTTCACAACGTTAGGGTGGTTGGAATGAGCTTTGAGGACGGCTGCAACTATGTTCTTCAACTAACACACAGCCAAGCGAAAACGAGAAATGTGACAAATAAAACTTGCCTTACTCCTGGATCTATTGTATTTTTATCAAAAGACAGTTTTCAAACTATAATTGTGGCTATTGTGAGGAGCCTAGAGTCTTCCAAAGATGAAAATACAATTATCGCCATTGACATTAAAGAAGGATTGCAGGGTGTTTATAATGCCACGGCCACGGACGTTTTCACCATGGCTGAGGCAACCACTCATTTTAAACCCTATTTCAACGTATTGAAACTGATACATGAGAATGAAACAGGAGAATTACCACTGGAAGACACGATCCTTCATTGTGATCACAAGTCTAAACCACCAAAGTACTTGCTCCCATCCAGCGGATTTACCGGGATACCCTACTACAATTTATCAGCGTTGATGCTGAAAAAGAAAATGTTAAGTGTACCTGTTCTGACCACTGTGAAATGGCCGCCAACTGAGGAAATGTGTCTGAATGATACCCAGAGAGGAGCCGTCATGTTGGCATTGACTAAAGATATTTCTGTCATACAAGGACCACCAGGAACAGGAAAGAGCCATGTGGGGCAAAAGATCTTGAAGGTCCTTTTGCGCAATGAACCTTTCTGTACTCGGGACACAACCGGTAAAGAAAATATATCGGGCTCAAGAAGACCTATTGTAACAGGTAAAGAAAATAAACCGTGCTCAAAAGGACCTATTCTAATTGTGTGTAAGACTCTGAAAGTTCTCAAGAAACTACTCACTGGATTTTCTTCACACAAAACGTTTTCCGGGTCGTCGCATCACTTTGGCTTAGGACAAATTGCCGTGGTGTTAGATGAAGACGACTCGCTTGAATCATCGGCACGTACAACATTGCCATTTCAAAATACAACTCGTATTTGTTCGGTGAAAGAAAGAATTGTCCAGCTTAATAAACTTATGGGTTCGCTGGAGACGGAAATTCAATCTGCGGATATGCTAAGACCATTCATGATTGACCATCACTACGCCACTCTTACTAGAGCTACTGAATCTGCCAAGGGTAATTATGCATTAAAGTTATGGTTGAACACCCCTCTGGATTCTCCAATGTCAACTTTGATGAAACGAATTGAACAGCGACTCAAGGAGCTTGTGCTGCAATGGAACCGTCCTTCGAAGGGAGTTTATTGCCCGCCAGGTATGGCTATTGTAGACAGGGCATCACAATATTGCTACCTTGCAAATCTCTACCGACAGAACCTTAGGAATAAAATTGAAAAAATGTCTTACCATCACGACTCGCTTCCAGATGCTGCTGAGATGACAGATTTAAAATTGAAACTTCAACAGTCTTACGTTGATTTCATACCAGACTATTTACTTCAAACGATTACCCATAAATCACACGCACTCGATATTAATGCTTGGCTGACTGAATCTAAAAGGGACCCGATGAAGCAATTAAATGACATTGAAACTCTAATTCGCGAGATGGAACTCGAAGATGTCAAAAAGGAAAGTTATCCGACTTCGGGTGCAGCATTACAAGGAAATGACGATGCATTAGGAAAAAACGGTCAAAATGATCCTTTTGCTGATGTAGAAATTTTTCGTTTGCTAAGTGGTGTTCAAAACGCTTTCGAAAAATACAAAATTATCACGGTTATAAAACATGCCGAGAAGCTTAAGGTTTTAGAAGATATCCCAGGGAAAGTGAGCTATTGGTCAGCGCGCCATGGCAAACAATCTCAGTGTCTGAGTCACGCTGAAACAATTAAACTACTTGCATCGACCGAGCCACTGGAAGACGAAGAAGAAAAAAACATAGCAGATTTATGGAAGTTGAAAGAAGAAAAGAGATTTCAATTGTACAAATGCTGGGTTGAAAAATACAAGGCATCACTGACAGAGGAGATGAAGGAACTCACAGAGCAATACAACACACTGTGTGAGAAAGATGGCCGACACAAGAACGTTTTACTTCTAAAGGTACTGAAAACAGTTAAAATAATCGGCACGACCGCAGCTACAGCTGCTGAAAACATGGACCTCCTCAAGGAAGTTGGTTGCCGTGTAGTTGTCGTGGCAGAGGCTGCAAAAATTCTCGAGTCTCACGTTGTAACTCTTTTGGACAAAACGTGCGAGCATTTAATTATGATTGGTGACCACCAACAACTTCATGGCGAAACAGTTGTTCCCCAGATAGCCAAAGAGTTTGAGCTGGAAATGTCTTTATTTGAGAGACTCATCAAGAATAATATCCCCAACGTACAGCTCAGGGTCCAATACAACATGAGGCCGGAGATTGCTAAGCTAATGAGGCTTATCTACCCAGATCTTAAGGACGATGATTCAGTTTCTAAATTCGATCACGTCGGTGGGATCTGCAAAAATGTCTTCTTCATTGACCACAGGCTGAAGTCAACTAAGAGTGACAGTGAAGACAGTCATTATCACAATACGCATGAAGCTAAATACTTGGCTGCCTTGTGCAAGTATCTTCTTAACCAAGACTATAAGCCCTCTGATATAACAATACTAGCACCACACGATTGCCAGGTCAACGCTATCAAAACTCAGTTGACCGGATGTCTAAAAGAGGATCAGCTAGTTAATGTCTCATCAGTAGATGAGTTTCAAGGTCAAGACAGTGACATTGTCCTCCTGTCCCTGGCAGTTGGTAATGAAGACGAGGAGCATGACGTCATTCTAGAAGACGGTTGGATAAGTGTGGCGCTGTCACGGGCTAAGATAGGCTTGTACGTCATTGGGAACTTTGATGTGTTGGCTTGTCAAAGTCCACTGTGGTCAAAGATAGTAGACACGGCCGAAGAAGACGAGATCATCGGCTGGGGTCTGCCTGTCTACTGTCAAAATCACCCGAGCACCAAAAAACGACTGGTCAACATCACAGACTTCGGAAGATGTCCGGAAGGCGGATGTGGGCGGCCATGTGAACATCAGCTACCGTGTGGTCATATGTGTGTTTTGAGCTGTCATGGTTATGACTTTAATCACGTCAGGTACAAATGTTGGGAGAGATGCTCAAAGTCATGCCAGGCCGGCCATCCATGTGAAAAACATTGTTTTCTGCCGTGCATGGACTGCCATGTTCCTGTTCTGAAAGTGTTTCCTGTCTGTGGACATCTCAATGAAATACCATGCTATATAGATCCTAAGTTGTCTACCTGTGTGCAGGAATGTTCTTATAAACTTCCCTGCGAACATAAATGTTCCGGAATATGCTGCAAAACTCGAACCGGGAATGTTCACAAGAAATGCCAAGTGCTTGTGACGTACATATTCTCACCTTGTGGTCATTATGGTCACGTGCCCTGTCACAAATGGAACACACAGGCTCCTTGCGATAAACCATGCAAGGCTGTCCTAAGTTGCAGACACAAATGTAAAGGTTCGTGTTACAGTTGCCTGCGTGGGGCAGTGCATGAGGTATGCCGGGAAAAATGTACACAAATCCTTCCTTGTGGTCATAGGTGTACAGGCTACTGCGGGACGCCATGTCTGCCTTGTACAGAAATCTGCCCCTTCCGGTGTAGTCATAAGTCGTGTCAGTCAGAGACGCATCCACGCAAATGTGGTGAACCGTGCCCACCGTGCAGTGAGCAGTGCGTTACCAAATGCAAGCACGCCATACGGACAAAACTATGCTCTCAGCAATGGAGAAACAGTCATTGTAACAAAAGATGTAACTTAAAGTTCGAAAATGTCGCTAAAGATCAGGGCAAGAAGATGTGTAACCATAACTGTGCCGGGGTCTGTGGGGAGCCATGCGCGTGTTTGCACTGTGATCGGGTCAATGACCTAAAGTTAAACGGAAATAATCCGAAGCAGACTTTGGACGAAGGACTCGTTTCAAAGATTTTGGACAACCTCGAGGAAAAGCTACTTTTCAAAATTCCTTCATGCGGGCACATTTTCTACGTGGAACAGCTTGATGCATATATCGCCAACAATGCCCCACTAGGCACAAGTTTCATATTGTGTCCAGTTTGTTCAAAGCCCATCATGCAATGCGCGCGCTACGACAACGTCTTAAACGTAAGACACAAAAGAAGAGAAGACCAGAAAGCCGTGCTCTTAAGTCGGACAAAACCATCAGAGGATGAGACACTTAAGCTCGAGAAGTCCTGTGAAGTTTTGAAAATGATGACATCACCCTTTTATGAAAGACTTGTTCATAAATCTCATAGTTATAATACAATTGAATTGCAAGCAATATCTTTCAAAATGAAAATCTTGTTTGTTCTGGGTCAGATTTTAACGTTGGGTACAATTCTGCATGATGAAGTCGAAATGGACTCGCTGGCCATGAAAGACTCAGTTCTTGGATCCCCTGACCGTCTAACACACCAGCGCAGGCAGGAAAGTCTCTTCGAAGTTTTAAGATGCCTGAAACTCAAAGTTCTCATTTTCTTGGAGAATCTCAACGTCCAGCATGACGTCCCAGCACCGAGGAGTCTTACCTGGCAGGTGGAGTCCATGATCGGTTTACTCCGCGGCTCTCAAAGAAATCCTGAAAACCTTTCAAAAGCCGATTCGGTGATCATGTCCATTTGTAAAATAATTGGTGAATCATCACCTGCCGCCCATGCCGTCTGCTGCCCGACCATCAAGAAGTACAAGGATCTCATAGGCGTACTGCTGTCTAGTGATTCAAAGGTGGGTTATTTTACAAAAGTTTACCATTTAGAGTGACGCATTTAAATGTATATTTATTGATTAACATGTTTATTTTAGAATTCTCGCATAAGACCCTACCCCCCCACCACCAACCCAATCTTTTTTTCCTGCTCCAATTAAATATATATAAAAAATCAGGTCATATGAAAACAACCGAAAAGTAGTCCGTGTGGTGTTTTTTTTCTTTTAAATAAACATATACTGTTTATTTAAAAAAAAAAAAAAAAAACACCACACGGACTACTTTTCGGTTGTTTTCATATGAGCTGATTTTTTTTTTTTACTGTTGTCGGTCTCGTTGCTTCTTTTTTTTTTTGGTCTTCCAATGACATCCCACCTCTCCCACCCCATTTTTCTCATTGGTTGACTTTAAATTAAGCACTTAACTTACTGTTTCCTTGCGCGCAATGTTATATTTTTTACATTTTAGTTTCTTGTAGTCTGATAGACCCAATCACCGCTGAAATGACTTTCAAACACAGAACCCTATGTGTAATCTCCCCTCCCTGTGCTCATCCAATGCTCCTGTTTAACGTTATAGATGATGTGTGACCTGGTTCATCCTGATGAGGCTCAACCGATTAAAGACCCAACACCAGTGCCCGACCAGCAATCCGATGTCAAACGGGAACGGACGGCTGACCTACAAACTGTTGATCGATATTACTCCCCGTCTACAGACAATTCACCAAGACAAACGGCGGATGAAGGTCAAAGGTGAATACTCCCTCCCCTCCCCCACTTCCCCCCACCCCAATCACATTTATGTCACTAAAGTAAAGGATCAATACACATAATTGTTTAGGTATGAAAGGTTTAGGTTGTAATGGATAGCTCAATAATGAGCTGAATAAAATTTCCCGATATCTGCGCTAAATAAGCTCTTTTTTTTAAAAACGCAATGGGGAATATTTTCTATTGTTTCACGGAAGTAGTCTGAATTTAAAATGGTGTAATAAATATTGCGATTAACAGGAAGTGGACATTATAATATTAATATACTTCAGGAGCATGAGAAGAAGTGTGCAGTACCATACTCGATTATTATTTGGGGGAGGGGGGATGTAAATAGCACTATTTGGGATTCTTATAAAGTGCGTTACTTGAGTGCATGCTTTGCCAAATAACTTTATGTAGATAGGAAGTTCTGGGGATTGCGGCCGCAAATGTTTCGTTGCATGGCTCAAACTAGTATATAGTCTGAACAATATATATATATATATATATGATCAGTTCAATCGTTTCGTTAAGTCATATATAACGATTTAATCTGCAGGTTGAACATCCTCGTTTGTGTCTTTTGGTGTGCTGATGGCTTAAGACTTATCGCAGTCCTATCTGTCTCTTTACCGGTGAAATTAATCTTTGTCCATGGCAAAGCTCTACAAGACAAGTCTGGGGGAAACAACAACATTGTCTTGTTTTTTTTTAAACGGACTGGAGATGTCCTTAAAAATATTCATGTTTCCTTTATTTTCAAACTGTCCTATGGCTATTTTCAAACTGTCCTATGGCTATTTTCAAACTGTCCAATGGCTATTTTCAAACTGTCCAATGGTTATTTTCAAACTGTCCAATGGCTATTTTCAAACTGTCCAATGGTTATTTTCAAACTGTCCAATGGCTATTTTCAAACTGTCCAATGGTTATTTTCAAACTGTCCAATGGCTATTTTCAAACTGTCCAATGGTTATTTTCAAACTGTCCTATGGCTATTTTCAAACTGTCCAATGGCTATTTTCAAACTGTCCTATGGCTATTTTCAAACTGTCCTATGGCTATTTTCAAACTGTCCTATGGCTATTTTCAAACTGTCCTATGGCTATTTTCAAACTGTCCTATGGCTATTTTCAAACTGTCCAATGGTTATTTTCAAACTGTCCGAATGGTTATTTTCTTGTACTATTTTAATTTATGAAACTTGATATCGAAAGTCTGAAAATATTTTAATATATACAAAAATTACATACAAATAAAAGTAAATTAGTTTTTTTTCTTCTCTTTTTTGGAAAAAGCTTCTTTGGAAGAGATACGAAGCTGACGTCAGCAGTTGATCTTGATCTTCATGAGACATCCCAGGAAGGTTGCCGATACCAGGACATTCTCGATGTCAAGATGTTTAAAGTTGTCCCTGAAATGGATCAACGACCAGCCGAAACTCTGGCTGAAACTCTGGCCGAAACTCTGGCTGGCAAGAAGGAAACACTTTATGAAGAAGAACAGTTTCCAATTTTAATCGGTAGACCAGTGGAAGCTAAAGGTCAGCCACCGACTAAACCAGGGGTCAAGGTCTCTGAACCTAATTTTTTTAAACCGAAGGGAGATAATCGCCTGCATCCATTTTTCGGTCAGCAAAATTCTCAAAGTAACCAGATTTATTCCAATGTGGACAGCGCCAGCATCCAGTCGGGGCCATCGTTTTCTGAAATTTGCAACAGGCCAGCAACACGCAGGAAAATGCAGTGCACGTTTGGTGACACTAGAAGAGATAAGGAGCAGACGTCAAAGGTTCCTCTAAATGATGATGAGATATGCCAGGATGAATGCCGAGGCCACGAGGACTTGGCGACAGTTGGCGCGACTCGGGATCATCCACCGGGCCAAACCATGACTAGAAATAACGAGCCACATTGTGAGGAAGAGCATTTCCCAAGTTTGGTCGGTAGATCATCAGAAAGAAACGACAACCCTCTCACTAATCCAGAGGTCAAGCTCTCTGGTCCTACATTCTCTAAAGCGGCGACGGCGAGTGGTAATCGTCTGCATCCATTTGTCGGTCACCAGAACTCTCAAACTAAACAGATTTCCTCCAACGTGGACAGCGCTGGCGTCCAGTCCAAGCCATCGTTCTCGGAAATGTGCAGCAGTCCTGTTGTTCAAAAGCAAAGAACAGGGAAGCGTGTGAGGCCGAAACAAGGAAAAATCCCTGTTGCTCGTGGTGACAAGAATAAAGTTGTCATGGTGGATTCTAAGAAAGAAACACACTCTACGACATTCAGTGTATTTTCAGAGTCAGATTTCCCGACACTTGGCGGATCTAAAAAGTAATTTTAAAAAAAAATTAAAGAAAAACCACATTTTAAAAAAACAAATTAAGCAATTTGCTTTAAGCTTACTTTTAAACTAAGACTGGCAACTCCGATGTGTTGTCTTTAGCTAACCAAGAGTTAAACGGAATGGTTTAGATTATTAATAAAAAAAAAATTCATGACCATTTTTTCATAAATTTATATTTGGTGGGTTGATTTTTTTTTCATCATTATTACATTTCTTTTAATAGACTTGTCTTCGTTTTTTTTTTGTTTTTTTTTATTGTTGTTGTTTTTTAATGCACTAAGAACTTTCAGATGTTTAAATAATTGATAATACCAGAATATAATTAAATGTATTACCCTGACAAGGTCACGGTTACAATATCCTTCTGTTTCACTTCAATAAGAATTATTAAAATTTTTTAGTATTGTTCCGTGGCTATTTGATGTGGAAAATTATTTTTTTAACATTTTAAATGATGTGTTTAGTGAAAACTATAACTAATTTTTTTTCGTCAATATCATCAATTTCTGTTTGTATCATTATTCTTCCTAGGGCTGCATTACTGAAACAAAAATAATAATACAATTCAGTAAGCCATGTGTGTGTTCCTTATCGTCCAGCTTACTGGTCAAAACACTGGAAATCATCCTTTGAATTTTATTTTTGTTTAAATCCTAGACGTAACTACTCCTTCCCATTAAGACGTCACTACTCCTTCCCATTAAGACGTCACTACTCCTTCCCATTAAGACGTCACTACTCCTTCCCATTAAGACGTCACTACTCCTTCCCATTAAGACGTCACTACTCCTTCCCATTAAGACGTCACTACTCCTTCCCATTAAGACGTCACTACTCCTTCCCATTAAGACGTCACTACTCCTTCCGATTTCCGACCAAATAATAATGGGCTCCTGCCCTGTACATCTGATTTGTCTCTGTAAAATGTCTTTAAATGATTGTTGATGTCAAACGATTGATAAAAATATCTCATTTAAAATGTTTAAATGACATCATTAGACTTTCCTATGCAGTATTTTGTCATTTAAGTCCGTCTCATCCTCGTTTTGTTCATCTTCTCTGCTTAAATAAAACTCTTATTTTAATTATTTTTTTTAAATTGAAATTTTCGTTTTATTCCTTTTCAATTGAATATACAAAAAAATTGTATTCAATTATAATTCATCAAAATATTAGTATATTTAATTTCATTCATTTTTAATTTTCCTTTACAGTCTTTGTCAAAAATTATGCAGTTTTTACCATTCATTAATAGTGGTGTAAATAAGATTTGACCGCGTTGTTCAGACAGTCTACGTTGTGCAGACAGTCTACGTTGTGCAGACAGTCTACATTGTCTTCCTGGTGAAACGTTCCATAAAATTGTGTCGAATTATGCGTTAAAGAAAGTGAAAAAAAGCGTTATAACTTTCTGAAAATGGGACAAAATTTATTATTTTATACCCCCCCTCCCCCCGTATCAGGACCAGGGGGTCTTAACCCTAAGCTTAGAACATAAAGCGTTAGATGAATCCCCAACCCGCCCCCTGATGTCTCCCGTGGGATCCATGCACCTGATGTCTCCCGTGGGATCCATGCACCTGATGTCTCCAGTGGGATCCATGCACCTGATGTCTCCCGTGGGATCCATGCACCTGATGTCTCCCGTGGGATCCATGCACCTGATGTCTCCCGTGGGATCCATGCACCTGATGTCTCCCGTGGGATCCATGCACCTGATGTCTCCCGTGGGATCCATGCAGAAGGAAATTCTTTCACTTCTTTTTTTTTTTTTTTTTTATAAAATCGTATTAAGGGAGATAACTATAAAATAGATCCATGAACTAAGATTAAAATTTTCTTAAGATTATATCCCTTTGATTGCCAGAAAATGGTTTACTTTTAAAAAAATATATATATATAATTTTGTCAAAATAAGATGTTTCCAGTAAAAAAAAGTCATAAATGATTACAACCCTTTGTCGAGAAAAAAAGACCATATTAAAAAAAGGTTGGGGTGGTTAATCATTAAGTCTAATACTATGGAGTTCAATTAATTATGCCCCCTCCAAACCCAATTTAATAATTAATATTTATTATAGACTTACTAGGTGCTATCCTTTTTTTTCTCTTTATAAAAATCAAAATGCATCTACCTGGTCGACCAGTAAAATAAAAGCTCATTAACTTAACTATCCCTTTTACTATATGGAAGAGCCATCCGATATCGGTAAATATTTGTGACGTTGAGTTTTCTTGTATTGTTCTGTACTTTAATATAGACTTAGATTGTTTTTCAAATCGAAATTTATCATCCAAAAAATTGAATAAGATTGTTAACTGCATTGAATATTTTTTTAAATTTATAATGTGAAAAAGTTGGACTGGATTTTAAATTAAATTAAAATTCGATATATTTATGTATTTTGTTGTTCGTGTATAAAAATATCATTGCGTTGATTTTATCTATGTTTTTCGTTTTCAAATTTAAAATAATAACAAATTGGTAAAATGAATGTCTTATAACTTTAAAAAAAAAGTATATAATATATCAGTAAAAGGAATGTCTACTTTTAAAAATGAAATTATTTTCTGTAAAAGGAATGTCTTATACATATTTTTTTTTAATTGTTATGTTTATTACTTAATGATCAAGGCATTCATCTTTATTTTTAAAACAAATAAGAAAATAAAAAAAAATCCATATTTTTTAAAAAAATAGATTCTTATTTGGCAATTATTGATTATCCTTCACAACAACAATAAACAAGAGTAGCACTCACATCATCAATAACAATATTCGCCATAATAAGGACACAACGTCATAACTTTGGGATTTAAATTTTAAAACATAAAGAAGTATTTATGTTATTCCATGTCTCCCACAAATTCCTAAAATATCTTAATCCCGTGTCAGTGATTCCATTTTCATACAACCATTTACGTTCATCCATTCCGGTGATACCATTTTCATACAACCATTTACGTTCATCCATTCCGGTGATACCATTTTCATACAACCATTTACGTTCATCCATTTCCTGTGATACCATTTTCATACAACCATTTATGTTCATCCATTTCCTGTGATACCATTTTCATACAACCATTTATGTTCATCCATTTCGTGGACACTGATTCCTAGCAGTGCTACTACTGTCACCAGTCGCCCTTTATTTACGCTATTTTCAGATGCTGGATGACACTGACTGAACTGCGACCCCGTTCGACCCGTGACCCTTAACCCTTGGCACCTGTGTATGAATGTTTACCCCTACGGTTGTCTGTACCTTTGAGCCAACGTATTGCGACGTTGATTTTAAAGAAAGATCAAATTTTCTATGGCTCAGTTGTTTGTTTTTTTGGCCCCTCTCCCATTCATGGGACACCAGGGTTACAAATTCTCCGAATTGCGAGAGTGGGGGGGGGGTCATAATCCTGATCGCCAGTCTCCAGATAACAAATGGATTATGTCCTATGGTCTGCTATCATTGAGTAGCGTCCCTTGTTTCACACCGCACGCCTCTTGGAGATGTCTTGCTTACACTAAAACTCATTATTTGGCCTGTCATGGGCCGGGTAGCAACTCCTCTCCCAGGGGCGAGTACCAAAGGGGGGTGGGGCGGGGAGAACCAAATTAGAAAGAGAGGATTGGAGGCTGTTTTGGGGGGGGGGGGTCGTGATTGAATGCACACTGGACGGCTTGGTTGATCTCTCTCTCTCTCACTATCTATCTATGGTCTAAAGCTTTTCGGGGGTTTTTTTTTATCGTCTGTCGCTGTTCTTCGAAAAAGCTGAATCTCTAATTAATTGAATAAAAAATAAATTGATCTCTTTGGGACATTATGAGGATTAGAAATGGACTGATGCTATCAAAATCACGGAAACATCATAAGAACTAGATGGACTAATAATAGTAAAATCACTGAAGCATCTTAAGAACTATAATAGATGGACTAATAATAGTAAAAATCACTGAAACATCATAAGAACTAGATGGACTAATAATAGTAAAATCACTGAAGCATCATAAGAACTAGATGGACTAATAATAGTAAAATCACTGAAGCATCATAAGAACTAGATGGACTAATAATAGTGACATCATGGAAAAATCATAAGAAGTAGATGAGCTCATAATAGTAATATTATTAAAATTACACATTGATTAATAATATTAGCATCACCAGAGCTTCATGACGACTATAAATAGTTCGTCAGTCGTAATCGACTATAACCACCTTAACCATCTTACATGCTGAGAACTTGGCGCTGGGTGCGCAGATGGCTGACGAGACCGAGACCGTCACAAAAGTTCTTGTGCAGTAAGTGCAGTGGATTGATGGGACATCGCCGGTGCAGCGTTAGCCTTGGCTTATCTGGCTCTGTTGCCGTTGAGTTGGCTTCGTTTCGTATGGAGCCTTTGTGTTCAGAGAGAACGCCTCCATGCTCGGTACTTTGCCGCTTCGTCCCATGTGTCCGTGTCTGTGTCCAACGCTTTCGGCGAGCGCTTTAAGTGTGTCTTCAAAGCGTTTCTCCTAATCACCTTGACAATGTCTTCACTGCTCGAACTCACCATTAGAGCAGCGGTTCTCAACCTGTGGGTCGCAGCCCCCTTTGGGGGTAGAACGACCCTTTCCCAGGGGTCGCCTCAAACCATCGGAAAACACATATACTCTACAGTTATGAAGTAGCAATGAAAATAATTTTGTGGTTGGGGGGTCGCCACGACACGAGGATCTGTATTAAAGGGTCACGGCATTGGGAAGGTTGAGAACCACTGCCATAGAGTATTGTTTGGGGCGAGCGATAGTATGAAATTCGAAAAACTATGTCCAGCACGAGCGAAGCTATATATGGGACTGCATTAAACAGGTTTAAGATGATGTAAAGGACTCGTAGAGATGGAGTCATTAAGTACTTGTAAAATTAATCTAAAAGTCGTAAAATTAATTGACGTACCATCAGTCTTCTCGTTTCATTCTCCCATTTTATAACAAAGTAGAAGAGTGAATTTTTTTAAAAAAATTTATGTATAGTTTATTTTTTAAATGCTTTTCTGCATATTCAACAAGGGTAATTTATGCGTGATGTCATTAGCCACAATCAAGGTAATTTTTACCCGCGGGTTTACCCTGAGTCACAACGTGACAACTAAATCCCAGCCCACCGAGTGGCGCTGGTTGTTCTTATGTTTCTTTGTCTGTCACTGTCGTAAGTCAGATTTCATTTGACATTTTGGTGAGAAGTTGAATCACTCGCTTCGCTCTGTCATGGGACAGGGGGATTTTGTTTTAGGGGATCACTTTGTCAGGGGGACCGAGGGGGTGGGGGGAAAATTTTTTTGGGGATCTTTGGCTTGACACTGTCATAACCTTTAAACACTAACAAATTGGTCACGTGATCCCGGGGTGTGTTCGGGTTTAAACGCTAATCCGGCTTTAAAGCGAGACCTGGGGACTCTCACGTCACGGCTTAACTTTAACTCGCCACCACAGACTCAGACAGATCCTTGCTCACACATGTACGGCAACGGGGATCACGCTGACAACGAATGACACACCTAGTACGTGACAATGGCATGCGTGATAGAAATCACGGTGACCAGTATCTCACAGATGTCATTTGACAGTGGCGGAGAGACCTCACGCTGACAATTGTGGGCAGATATCACGTGACAGTTGTGGGCAGATATCACGTGACAGATATATGGAAATGACTATCAATGAAATGGATTTTTTTTTTACAAAGAAAGGGGTTCTTCAAATTTCAACAAAATACCTCGCAAGTATTTCCCTGTACCAGGTAAAATATTGTTAGACTCCTTGTGATTTAACTTAAAACAATTGGGGCGTTTTTTTTCCTCTCTGTTGGACGTCTTTGAGCGCATATTTCTCTAGGCTCTCGACATCTTAGGGAGATGTAATTTCTTACGCAACAAAGTGGAGCCCATACTTCTCTAGGCTCTCTACATCTTAGAGAGATGAAATTTCGTACGCAGCCAAGTGTCGATGTGAATTTTGATTTCGATTAACAATTAAATGTCCCTAAAACAATGATTTTCGCATAAATCTTTTGTATGTGACTTTGTTTGCACTTATGTAACTGTGCGTGATTTATCATTTAATAAGAAGCAATTATGTAACTGTGCGTGATTTATCATTTAATAAGAAGCAATTATGTAACTGTGCGTGATTTATCATTTAATAAGAAGCAATTATGTAACTGTGCGTGATTTATCATTTAATAAGAAGCAATTATGTAACTGTGGAAAACTCCTGGCGAAGATACGTTTCGTATACCTTTCATTCTCACCTTCAAAAACTCATTTTATTTTAACCGTATACCCAAAAACAAAACACATACCAACGGCTACACGATTAATCTCCACACAAAGAGACGCACCTATTGAACAAATGATTAACACCCGCCCCCCCCCCTTTTTTTTGTGTGAAAAAACAAGACAATTTGAATTTTGGTAGAAAATTTGAGGTAAAAATTTGAAATCAGGTGTTGTCGCCGGCTGCGAGGCTATGTGCCAAGTTTCAACTCGATATGATATTGGGAAATGGGTCACTAAGCCTTCCGAAGATTTTTTTCGACAAACACACGAAAAAAAAATGAAGTTGACAGAGGATTTTTTGTGTGTAAAACTTGCTCCCTTGCCTGAAATTATGGCCAAATAAAAGTTTTAATTTTTATTCTTTTGGCTTATACAACAGTAAGCAATGAACTTCGCTGAGTCGATACTCTCTTCAAAAAACCATTCGTGTAGTTAGAATGGCATTGCGAGAAATGGGGAGACTTTGAGAGTTGCTTGGTTGTATAGAGCAGGCCTGCACAACCTACGGCCCGCGGGCCGCATCGCCAGGACCCACTTGGCGGCCCGTGACGCAACGCAATATGCGTTGTTATTATTATTATCTTAATATCGTTCCAACCCTGTCCTATTACCTTTCAGCCCGCACAAGTTTTTCATAAAGTATTAAGGCCCGTCTTACATTTTGAGTTCTGCAGGCCTGGTATAGAGTATGAAGAATGTAACGAGGTATATTTTTACTCTTTTAGACGCAGAGAGTTTGATTTGCTTTTGGTTGCGATCAGATTTGAGTTGAGGTCTTGTTTCTCAGTTGAAGTCTAGTTTCTCAGTTGAAGTCAGATTTTTTTTTAATGGCTTACTATTATAGAGGAGAGAGATTTAGTCAAGCCTGAAAAATACGTGCTGTGGAATTATGTGAAATGTCAAATTATATTATTGATGAATGGATAAGAAGCGTGTAGCTAAAAAAATATAGGGCCCTACACTATTTATTTTCAGAAGTCTCTTTGAGAAATGTGACCGTTGACCTCACGCACAGGTGTCGCGCCCCCCCCCCCTTCACACACCCACACACACTCCCCCATGCGGTTACATCAAGATTCTAACCACACCCCCGCCCCCTGGTTACAAATGACGCCCTGGCATGGAACGCATGTTGGCGGTCTTACTGAGCTTGGTACCGAAACTGTCCCTGGGATTATCTAAGCTCTGGACGCGGACCCTCCGTTGCTGTACGGGGCGTATTAAGCATGATGCATGGCCCGGCCAGGCGGAGGGGATACGTTCCACTTGATCGATGAGTCGTATTATGTCATAACATTGCTGGCCCACTTGTGTTCTGGGATCCGGTCCTGGTTGGAAGAAGAAGAAAAGGAAGAAAAAAAAAGGGGGGGGGCAGAGAGCTAAGCCTGAAATTTTTCATCGTGGTTTTGGTGGAAGGATGTCCATGCTAACAGCTGCGGGTTTAACAAAAAAATACTTTTTTGGTTGCTCTGTTGGAGAAACATGGATATGGGAGGCAAGCTGATTATGTGACGTTGACTTTGAGGACTCATGAAAATTATGAGAAGGGAAATTATTAAAGTTGGTTACAACAGCGTTTCTCGGGTTGTTTTTCTAGTGGCCCACTTAAACATTTTATCTGGTTCCATGTACCCATTACTTTTGTTACTTTTTAAAAAAAAAAATTGTATAAAATGCCCTTTGTTAAAGTTAAATACGTGAAGTAATTTTTTTCTGCAAATTTTTCTTGGCTCCCGAAGAACATTATGTGCCCCCCCCCCCTTTTTTTTTGTGGGTTCATATGTCTCACGTTGAGAAACCCTGGGTTATAGAGTAATCTGACACTTGGGCGGGAGCTGGCGTGATCCAATGTCACAAAGAGATTATCCAACACAACCACGAAAAATTATTTTTTTTCCTACCGATTGATTTCCCATACAAAATATTTCGTTGAGAAAATAAGCTTCTCAAAGTCGACATGCCTAATGATCTCCCTATTCCAGGTGCAAGTTTTGTGGAGGTAGTGGTTGTTGGGGGGGGGGGGGGGGTCGGGGGGATTAGGGTGGCGGTGGGGGTGTGGAGAATCATTATCTCTTAGAAGCAGAGCGTGGAGTGACGGTCGTTGCTAATTGCTGTAATAGGTAAGAGCGTGCCATACGTTTGTAGAAATGAACAGTTCGTGAAAAATTGCCATTCGTGGGTTCATGTGTCGAGACCTCTTTTTTTTTTTTTTTTTTTTTTTTTTTAAGCCTTCGGAGAAAATGACGGCCATGATGTCACGTGTCTTGGCGTTTTCGTAGAAATAAACCTACGGGATTTGCTGTGTCTTTTTTAGGGGTACCGGATGTGGTCAAATCGTGTTATTTATAATTCACCTGCGGTCAAGCTAATATGCAATAACTGAGCTGCGACAGTGTCGCTGCAGACTGGAATAAATGTAATACAAAAAAATAAAAATAAAACGACTAAACTAAGTTCCAGCAGAACTTGAAATAGCTGCTCTACTAAGTTCATCAACTAGGGTCTAAATCAGTGGTTCTCAACCTGTGAATCGTGACCCCTTTGGGGGGGGGGGGGGAACGAACAACCATTTCCCAGGGGTCGCCTAAGACGATCGCGCAACGGAAGAGCAACGAAAATAACTTTGTGGTTGGGGGGTCGCCACAATATGAGGAACTTTATTAAAGGGTCGGCACTGGGAAGGTTGAGAACTACTGGTCCTTTGATCCTAGATCCAAATATTATGGAACACATACTATAATTAATGAGCGTACTACAGTTTTAGCGCCTGTATGTTGAATCAAATCATCACCACCATCACCGCCATCACCATCACCACCATCACCACCACCATCACCACCATCACCACCATCACCACCATCACCACCACCACCATCACCACCATCACCATCACCACCACCACCACCACCACCACCATCATCACCATCACCATCATCAGCATCACCATCATCATCATCAGCATCACCATCACCATCATCATCACCACCATCACCATCATCACCACCACCATCACCATCATCATCATCACCATCACCATCACCATCATCAGCATCACCATCACCATCATCATCACCACCATCCCCATCACCACCATTACCATCACCATGATCGTCTTCACCCTCATCATCATCATTCAAACTGCGCTAAGTGAGGATTCTTTTTTTATTTAAAATATCGCAAGTGCGTTTGGTGTGTAGCGTTTTCTTCTGTTTTTTTTTGCTGAAATAGTTGGTGAAATAAATCTGCGGCGTAAAATCGGGTGAGTCATTCGAATATTAATATAGTTCAGGGGCGTGGAAAAAAATGCACAATTGCGAGGTTGGGGATGAAAAAAAAAAAAGGGGTGGGTGTGGTGGGGGATAATTTGGATCCTTATAAAGTGCGTTACTTTTAAGCATGTTTTGTCAAATTTTCATCCCGAACCGCCTCACCCCCCCCCCCCCAATTGCTCGATATTACCTTTTTATAAATCCTTTTTTTTTTTTTTTTAAATGTTCTTAACGATTGCTTAATTTAATTTCTACTTGAAATTGTTAATCAAAAAAGTGTTTTTGACAAGGTTGTTTTGTTGTTTTTTTGGTTGGGTTTTTTTGTTTTTCTTGTTGTTCTACTTTCAAGTTTTCCTTAACACTGTGTCCTTTATTCCTGAAGAACGGTTGCCCAATCACCCCAAACGATTTTTCCATCCTCAATTCGGACCCATGGTTCGGGATGACCCCCGGTACGAAGTTGAAACCCCCAAATGTCTTGGTTTTATCGGACAGTGTTATCATTGAACCACCGGACCAACACACAAAAAAAAACACCAAAAAAAAAAAAAAATACACACACAAAAAATGTAAAAAAAGTTATAAATTATTTGTACTTCATTTATTTCACACATTTATGTAGCCACCAAAGATGGTGATTTTAAAAAAATGCGGGGGAAAAAAAGGAGGGGGGGGGGGTATTTCATTTCGTAATTCTTCACTTTGTATCCATGCAAGATTCTTAAACGAAGATTTACGACTATCACCGGAGACGTCCGACATCGGGAGCTGTGGACTTCATTCACCAGCCATAAAACTTTTCAGACTTTTCAAATCCCAATTGATCTGCACGGTTTATCTGCCCTTAATCAGCCCCACAACCATGGCGTCACACTAATTAATTTATGACCTCTCCCTAAAAATCTCTCGCTCACACACACACACACTCTCTCTCTCTCTCTCTCTCTGTCTCTCTGTCTCTCTCTCTCTCTCTCTCTCTCTCTCTCTCTCTCTCTCTGTCTGTCTATCCCCTGAATAGCTCCGCTTGCCGTTTGTTTGCTTTTAATGATTATCTCCCCTACCATGTCTTTTCAAATTTCAAGAGCCAAAGGGGAGTCCAGGAGGAGAGTGAAGAATATTCCCTGTCGCTTCTTTTAATAAAATGTTTTGGGGGATTTATGCGTTTCGCACCCTTTCACCCCCACCCCCAACTTTTATTTTTCCTTTCCTCCTGTTCTTTCTTCCATCGATGGTCCCTAATGAAATTAATACCACGCCTCTCACACGCTCGTTTCTGAGGCAGGGCAACCAATCATTGACGCTTGAATTTATAGCTTCTTGTCAGTGGTCCGTAAAAAGGGGGGGGTGGTGTCTGGGGGGGAGCTCATCCTGGTCATGGTGGGCCTTTTCGGGGTCAGTGTGTAAGTGTCTGGTGGGGATGTGTGCGTGACAGTGACAGCTTGTGTGTGTGTGTGTGTCTGTGAGGGATGTCCATAACGATAAAGAAAAGGTCCTGGTCAAAAGTCACCTTTAAGAAGAAGTTAGTTGCTTTATTTTTTTTTAACAAAACAAAACACACACACACACACACATATAAACACAGTGTTCATTACAGCAGCGAAGTTGTTGAATTAAAATGTTTTGGAGCTTTGACTTCGCGGGCAAATGAGCAAGTCACGAAGCGTGGCCGGTGTTAAAATTAATATATATATATATGAAGAGCTGATTTTCAAAATGCTGTATATCCATTTTGGGGGTTTTGAGATTATTCAACTTTTTACAAAAAATTAATAAAGCGTTTAGAGAATTAAATCATTTTTAGACAGGAATAAAATAGGATTATAATGTGTTTAGTATATAAAATTTACCATGTCTTAAAGGAACCTGGTTTGCTCTACAAAATTGTAAGCCAAGGTTTTTTCATTTTGTTAAAAATAGGGGATACTGCGTTTTGAAAATAAGCTCTTCATATATTATTGTGCTTGGTTTGTAAGGACCGGACCACATCAAACTCGCTTTTAGCGAGTTTTGTGTTCAACTGTGGCAGAGTTAGACGTCGATTATCCGGACCAATTGGGGGTTTGATCCCTTACCGGGAATCAAATTATCCGGATTTTTCTATTCCGTGATAAAACATGAGTTGTAAATATTGAGGTCGCGGTGTACAGCGTGACTTGTGAAAGATTACTTACATGGTCGCAACCAGTAACGTTCTCTCTCACTCTCTCACTTACTCTCTCACTCTCTCACTGACTCTCTCACACTCTCACTCTCTCTAAAAAGTTATATCTATAGCTATGAATGCGTTCAATTCTCGCGCTGCATACATTTTATTTGTTAATGATATGGCAATCCGGATATTCGATGCACCGGATTTTCGACGACTTACTCTATTGAGTATCATATTTGGAACATCAAAATCATGGGTTAAGATCTTAACCGTCAAAGACATTTGTCACCAAATTCGTTTTTTGAAGTCTCACCGAAACCCACCCACCCACCCCGTCAGTTACGCCCGATGTCTACACGCCGTCATAAATTCCGCTTTTGTTCTCTGTTGATTCCACCACGCAGAAAAAAAAGCAAACCGCCCCACCCGGACGGCATGGTTGTTTCGAAAGGTCACGCCGTGACGTCGTTTGTTGGGTGGTGGACGTCACAGGGGGTCAGAGTTCGGTCTCACGTTACCGAAACCTTCGCTCCTGACAACAGAGGTACGAGCATTAATCCCCCTTGCCCTCTCATCACCTTGTGGCAATGTCGGTGAGGCCGCGTCTGTCACACCCATACTCTCGCTCTCACTATATCTCTCTCTCTCTTACCTTTCAAAACCTATAGGGTATGCAGTGCCGGCTTCAGGTATAGGCGATATAGGCGGCTGTCTAAATCGGCACTATGTTAAAGGCGGCAACGTACAGAAAATAAAAATTAATAATAATAAAAAAAGGATAATTTTGAAAAAATATACCACACTTATGTAAGACGAACCTCTATCCCCATAGTTTCATTTGTTTATATAGAACAGGGGTCACCAAACGTTTTTCACGGCGGGTCGGCTAACGGAAAATAATGAGTGCGGGCCGGATGACCATTCTTTACAATATTTACAAGCAAGTTGAAGTACCATCGGCGGGCCGGATGAACTGGCCTCGCGGATCCGGCCCGCGGGCCGTAGTTTGGTGACCCCCTGGTTTAGAAGAATAAGTGTTACACAAAACTATTAACATCTGAGTTAAGCCGTGACGAATGTAAAAAGGTTTGTGCCGACCATGGTGGGCCAAGCTTTTGGCCACCCCTCTTCTAAGAAAAAAGCTCTGCAGTGGGGCGAAAATACCGCCCCCTAATGTAAGGAAAAATGTGCCACCCTGGCCGGAACGCCCCTTCCGCAACCCCCTTCTTACGTCACTGTGAGCGAAGTATATAGGGAAGAAAAAGAAAGCAACACAAAAAAACGATGCTCCGTAATTGCGGAACAGATGAAGATATTAATCACAGCTGAATCATGTTCAGATGAACTTCATATTGCATGCAGATTTCCTCCCGGAAACCCAATGTACAACTAAGAAAGCGACGAAAAAAAAGTGGGACATTTCGTCTTAGAACATCGGTTCTCAATCTGTGTGTCTCGACCCCTTTGGGGATCGAATGACCCTTTCCCTGGGGTCGCCTAGAAAACCATCGGGGGAAAAAAAAGAACATATTCAACCGTTATGACGTTGCAACGAGAATAATTGTGTCTGAGGGGTCGCCACGACATGAGGAACTGTATTAAAGTGTCGCGGCATTAGAAAGGTTGAAAACCACTCTCTTAGAAGGTCGCGATGATCGTATTCTTGATTCGGAGAAGGGTTTTTAGAGTTGATTTTGTTAACCAGGGTATGGAGACCACAATGTATTCAATTTACGGTGAACGTTGGCAGTTAACATCGCCTTGTGTGCAAGCATTTGGATTTTCGTATGACGTTATAAAACTATAGAAATTTGATTATAAAACGGGGACGTTTACAAAGAAATGCAATGGACATACAATAAAAAAAACTAGCTTTAGTATGTTAACATTGAAGTGAAGATCCAGGAGACATTAATGATTAATGCAAACAGATCTGTGTGATGGCTTATTTGCTTTAACAAGACAAATAACAGAAAAATCAGGGGGAGGGGGGTCAAACGACCCTTTCACAGGGGTCGCCTAAGACCATCAGAAAACACATAATACTCTACAGCTACGAAGTAGCAACGAAAATAAGTTTGTGTTTAAGGGGGGTTCCCGCAACATGAGGAACTGTATTAAAAGGTCGCGACATTAGAAAGATTGAGAACCACTGCCTTAGAGGTAATAGGCTTATATTAGTCGATCTATGTCGAATAAGCTTGTTTGTTCCTTTTCCTATAAGAATTTTACTTCTGTCACTCCCCATAATAATAACGAGTTCTGGAGAAGAGAGAAGCGTTTCAAAGGATAAAACGATCTGGAGACAAATTAGAAGGAAACGATACACTCCTATATGTTTCTCAAGATAGTTTGATTGGCTTAAGCCAGTGGCGTAGCTAAGGCTGGTTTCATCCAGTGCGGTAAACTCATGTTGTCACACCCTTGCCTCACCCCCTCCTCCCCCCCCCCCCCCGCCCCGCACGATTTCCGCAACGGATTTCTTATTGTCAAAAGTAGTCCAAAGTATAACAACGACAAGAACCAAAAACATATTAATTGCATGCCAGGGGGTAAATGTATTTAAGAACTGCAACATCGTAATGTTATAGTCATTGAACTTTTTAACTCTAGCACCCATATGAACTGGTTACATGACGGCTCGAAAACTCACATGTGGCAGGTCATCCTTTAATGAAATTCTGTTAGACGGAGCAGTGTCTGCTCTGTAAATATGTCAATTTTTTCAATTTGGTGTCACCCCTGAGAGGGTGTCATTCGGTGCGGTCCGCACCATCCCCTCAGCTACGCCCCTGGCTTTAGCTACCACATTGATAGAGATAATGACCGCAGTAGAGATGCATGTGAGCAAGCTACGCCACTGGCTTTAGCTACCACATTGATAGAGATAATGACCGCAGTAGAGATGCATGTGAGCAAGCTACGCCACTGGCTTTAGATACCACATTGATAGAGATAATGACCGCAGTAGAGATGCATGTGAGCAAGCTACGCCCCTGGCTTTAGCTACCACATTGATAGAGATAATGACCGCAGTAGAGATGCATGTGAGCAAGCTACGCCACTGGCTTTAGCTACCACATTGATAGAGATAATGACCGCAGTAGAGATGCATGTGAGCAAGCTACGCCCCTGGCTTTAGCTACCACATTGATAGAGATAATGACCGCAGTAGAGATGCATGTGAGCAAGCTACGCCCCTGGCTTTAGCTACCACATTGATAGAGATGATGACCGCAGTAGAGATGCATGTGAGCAAAATAATTCAGGGGTTTGCTTCTGCAAACGTAAGAAAAGTCTATTATTACATTATATTTATATATAGAGAGAGAGAGATAGAGAGAGAGATAGAGAGAGAGATAGAGAGAGAGATAGAGAGAGAGATAGAGGGAGAGAGAGATAGAGAGAGAGATAGAGAGAGAGATAGAGAGATAGAGAGATAGATATATAGAGAGATATATATAGAGAGAGAGATAGAGAGAGAGAGAGAGAGAGAGAGAGAGAGAGAGAGAGACAGAGAGAGAGATAGAGAGAGATATAGATATATATATATAGAGAGAGATAGAGAGAGATATAAAGAGAGATAGAGAGAGATATAGAGAGAGATATAGAGAGAGATAGAGAGATATATATATAGAGATATATAGAGAGAGATAGAGAGAGATATATATATAGAGAGAGATAGAGAGAGATATATAGAGAGAGATATATAGAGAGATATATAGAGAGAGATATAGAGAGAGAGATAGAGAGAGAGAGATAGAGATATATATAGAGAGAGATAGAGAGAGAGATATAGAGAGAGATATAGAGAGAAATAGAGAGATATATATAGAGAGAGATATAGAGAGAGATAGAGAGAGATAAAGAGAGATATAGAGAGAGATATATAGAGAGAGATATATAGAGAGATATAGAGAGAAATAGAGAGAGATAGAGAGAGATAGTGAGAGAGATATAGAGAGAGATATAGAGAGAGATAGAGAGAGAGATATAGAGAGAGAGATAGAGAGAGATATACAGAGAGATAGAGATAGGGAGAGATACTCTTAAAACGTTTAGAAATAGCCACTGCAAGTTAGTTGAATTCTTTTTTTTTCAAAGTGTTTTATCTTTATTGCAAAACCCTTCCCCCCCAAAAAAAAAACAACACAACCTCAATCCCTTGCAGAGGCGTAGCTAAGTGGGTGGGGCAGAGGGGGGGACATAAGTCCCAAGGCACAAGACTAGTTAGGGGCGCCAAAATGTGCTTTGATATTATGTTATTCATGAAAATAACGGGTTTGAGTTTTGGAAAAAAGAAAGGGAGGTGCTTTAAAAATGAATCGTGTCCCCCCCCGGGGGCGCCAAACACTCTAGCTACGCTTCTGAATCATCTGACAAATTCACGATTTCATAAATTAACATGTTGAAAGTTTGAAAACACGTTTTTGTATATTCGCCCCATGCGGCATTTAGTACGCCACCTCGCACCCACTAATCGTTAATCTTTAATCTGACCCCCCCCCCCCCCCCCGAGTTTCTGACCTTGTTCGGGTGACGTAATGGAGGTTTGCGACATCAACATTTCTCCTCATGGTGGCAGGGGTGGGGGGGGGTGACAAAACAATTAATCGCCATGTTTGACGAACCCCCCCCCCCTGACCTTTGACCCGGTAGTACGCAAGACGTGTTTTTTTTTTTTTTTTCAAAATGCTGTCCCAACACGAATGTGAAACATAATGGGTCAACGGAACAAGACACAAAATAAAAAACAACTAACAAATTAATTAAACGATTTCTTTGGCTGAACTTGCCAGCTTGAGAGTCCACCCATATCTAGAATGTAAAACTGTTTACAATGTAGGCCTTTTGCTGTAGATCAGAACACATTCATCATTTTGGAAAAAAAAGTGCGGGGGGAGGGGGGTAGGGAGGTTTAAGGGGGAAATCTATGATATGGAGAAATTAAACAAACGCTAAAAACTAGGTTTTTCGTAATAATCCCTTATACAATGTAATATCGAGCAATGGGGATTGGGGCTGAAAAATTTGACAAGACATGCGTACAACAAGTGACACACTTTATAAGAAAGCTTCAAGGCTGACCTGGCATCTGCTAGGAGCCGTTAGGATGGCAGCATCGCTTCCCCAACCGTTGCACGTATGCCAGTATATGGATGCAGCAACGTGCCGAACAAGAACCATAACCAGAATCCCGGGTATACCTGGGATTCCTAGTGCCCTCGCCCCCCTTTTCTAAGGCTCGCAACAGCACATTTGTTCAAGCCCCTGAACTATATTAATATTCTAATGACCCACCCGCTTTTACACCGCAGATTTATTTCACCAACTATTTCAGAGAAAAAAAGGAAACAAACAAACAAACTACGCACCAAACGCATTTGCGATATATTTTTTTCTAAAGAGTCGTTTTTAGCGCAGTTATTGGGAATTTTATTTCGTGAAATCAGTGACGTCATATTTCCATCATCTTCCCTTTGAAAAACGGGAAAAACTTAACTTCTTTTTTTTTGGGGGGGGGGGGGGGGTTGTGGCTGAAAATTTGAAACAATTTGTTGTCATCAGCAACAAGGCTGTGTGCCACGTTTCAGCTCGATGGGTTGACGGGGAGTGGGTCAATTAGCCGTCCGAAGATTTTTTTGCCATGCAGCCACGAACACAGGCGAACTTAATGTAAAGGATTTTTAAAAATATCCTATTTTGAATCCATATGTAAACAACAATAAACATGTTTTAAACTGTTTGTTGTTTAAAGCATTGTAATCAACATCTCATCACTTGGAATGCGAAACACGTTGCGGTCTTCGCTATGCAATTTAGAGCTCGCCTTGAATGGATTTTCTTGTAAGGATTGTCTGATATAAGGATATACTTGTATAGGGATTGTCTCTTAGTGATTGTCTGGGGGGGGGGGGGGGGGTTGTTTTGGTAGGTATTGTCTCGTACGGATTGTCATGTAGGGATTGTCAAGTTGGAACTGCGTCTTATATGGCTGGAATGGTAGGGATTGTCTGGTGGAGATTGTCTGGTGGAGATTGTCTGGTGGAGATTGTCTGGTAGGGATTGTCTGGTGGGGGGTGGTCTTGTAGAGATGGCCGTATAGGGATTCTCTTTCAAGAATTTTGTTTTAGAGGAATATCTTGTGAGCGTATTGCTTTTTATGGAATATCTTGTGAGCGTATTGCTTTTTATGGAATATATTGTGAGCGTATTGGCTTTTATGGAATATCTTGTGATGATTGTCCTTACAAGGGGGCATTTGTAGAGGTTGTCACTAGAGTCGAGAGGGCCCTTCTTAAGGGTTACTTCGCAATCAAGTCTTAGAGATCGTCTCATTACCATGAAAAGATATATTCTTTCCAAAAAAAAATAATTTTTCGTGCCATTTTTAAAAAAAAAATAATAATTGCTGATGATATCAATCCATTCCCAAATTCTAATCTTGTCGAGGCTGGAACCAATGTTGTAAATAATTTCTCTTTAATTAAGATTATAAAGACTATGCCAATTTTTTTTTTTAAGCGATTACAATTTTTTTATAAAAATCTGGTAACATTGCGTCACGACACCACCACCCCACCACCACCCCCATCACCACCACCTCACCACCACCACCATCATCGCCACCACCACCACCCCTAAAATCTTTTTCTTATGCATTCATAACGTGAATAGCGTTTTGTCATTGCAGAACTAATACTTTTAAAAAACGAACATAATTAATTAGAAGGAAATGGAGAACACACCCACAAACACACATACAGACACACACACACACACACATGAGCGGCTTAAACAAAACAACAACGCTACCTGCTCATTAATTACAAATAATGAAATTACATATTTTTTTTTTTCAAAAATTATGTTTCCTTTCCCTCCTTTTCCGCTCCCTAATTTTTATTTTATTTTATTTACTTTTTTTTTTTATAAAACTTCACTCGCTGAAGACTTCCCCGGCCTAACGAGCAGACGACGATAGGACATAAAGCTGCCAAAGCAAAACGAATGCCAACTTCCCTGACACATTCGTTGTTGTGTTGTTTGGCTGTCCCATGTACTACTTGTCGTATGTCTGTTGGACCGTGTTGTTGGACGGGACATGGCTGCCATGGTTTAATGGGGAGCATCTGTGTGAGGGAGTAAGAGGTGGGGGGAAGGGGGGGTCGACATTTTGGACAATTTCAGGGTTTTAAAATAACTATTTTTTGAAGGGGTTCAAATGATCTCTCAAGAAATGATGCTTAATCCAAAATAATTAAAGAAGAACTTGAATGCAATACGGGTAAAAAGGGGGGCAGGGGGGCAATATGATGTATTTTTGTTTCGTTAAAGATTAAAAAAAAAAAAAATTTTAACCTTTATTTTGACTTTGGAGGTAATGAAATGGCATGTGGTAATGACAGTGAGAATGGGTTCTTAAAAGGTGATGGGATGGGTTGTTAAAATACGATCGAATGTTATCAAAAGGCGATGGAATGGGTTGTCAAAAGGCGATGGAATGGATTGTCAAAAGGCGATGGAATGGGTTGTCAAAAGGCGATGGAATGGGTTATCAAAAGGCGATAGAATGGGTTGTCAAAAGGCGATGGAAAGGGTCGTCAAAAGGCGAAGGAATGGGTCGTCAAAAGGCGATGGAATGGGTCGTCAAAAGGCGATGGAATGGGTTGTCAAAAGGCGATGGAATGGGTTGTCAAAAGGCGATGGAATGGGTCGTCAAAAGGCGATGGAATGGGTCGTCAAAAGGCCGTGAAATAGGTCGTCAAAAGGCCGTGGAATGGGTCGTCAAAAGGCGATGGAATGGGTCGTCAAAAGGCAATGGAATGGGTCGTCAAAGGGCGATGGAATGGGTTGTCAAAAGGCGAGGGAATGAGTTCTGGTAATGGCAATGGATTTGGTTGGGGGGGGGGGGGTGTCTGTTTTTATCAATGGATTAAAGGTCTTGAAATGGCAATCAATTGTGATCTTGCAAGGGGAAATGATTGGGTGTAATTAAAAGGTGTTTGGATTGGGTCGTAATTGCAGTGTACAGCGGTCTCGTAAGGGCAATGGATTGTGATCTTGCAACGGCAATGGATTTGGTTGTAAGGCAACGGATAGGGTGGTCATTTGGCAATGCACAAGGGTATGGTAAGAGCAATGGATTGGCTTATCATCAGGCCACACGTAATTGAGACGGGCATTGCTAAAATAAATTGTTGTAAGGACAGTGGACTGGATGGCCGGTTAACAGGGCTATAGACTTTGGAAAGTGGGGAGGTGGGGATGGGGGTAATCACATAATATACTAGATCTAGGAAACAAGTTGATGCCATTGTTAAAGCGCAGTTTTGCGGGCACAGCTGGAGATCGGCACAGGCTGTTGGAGCGAAACAAGCGGGGTTTTTGGGTTGCAAGAACATTCAGGTGTTAACAGATTTGTGTGGCATCTAATGGTCTTTTTTTTATTTTGTTTAAAATATTTTTTTTAATCCTAAATAACATGAACAACAAGGTTTAAATGAAAAGCAGTAATACACCAGGAACATTTAATCATGTAGTGTTTCTTCATCTTTTGGAGTCGAGAATATAAAGAAAAAACCTTTCTTTGCCTCCAGATTTTGTTGTTTTTTCATGTAAATTTTTTTTTTTGTTTAATCCAGAAATTTGAAAAGTTTGCCGTTTTTGGGGGAGTCTATATTTCTAAACCAAAATATGTTTTTAAAAAACGTCTTTGTTTCATACGGATTTGGTATCAGTGCCAAATGAGTGAAATGTTGCTTTCCGACTCCTCAAGCGAGAATGTCTGAGGTGACGGCAACAATTAAAGGAAAGACAAATATGGAGAGGCGGGGGTGGTGGAGGGTTTGTGGCGACGACAGAAGTTTCGGGGGTCTGACGTCTGGTGTTTACGAGCAGGATTTCAAAGATGACCAGAGAATGTTTTTTCTAGTTGACATGACACAGCGAACACGTGTGTAGCGTGTCACGCCCGCTGACACACATCGTTTGGAGGGCGAACAGCTGACTGTATGTACACAAGTGACTACTGGTGTATTTGAGGTCTTACACTGTTCCCCCGATAATTTGACTTTTTTTATTTTAAATAAGAAGAAAGAGGGGGAGTATCGGGGAGTGTAGATACTGGGGCGTTGGGGTGGCATAATAAATTGCGCCTTTTTGGGTTAATATTTGAATTTTTAGGTAATGGATCCATCAATTTAAATTTATCGAGCCCCTAAATTGACACCACGAAATTAATAACTGTGAGTGGGGGACGGTTACATCAAGCGACTTGTAGACTTCAATATGAAGATTTACAACCATATCTACTTTAAATACGAAAAATCCAAGCGACTCTTGAATCTCGCTGTGAGGATTTACAACGGTACCCACTCTAACTACAAATTATATTCCAAGCAACTCGTAGATTTCACTATGAATTTTTTTTATGCACAATAAACATGAAGAAAATGTATACCAACTCTTTATTTTAATGACCTATTGCCTATGTCTATAGCTCCGCAATTCATTTTAATCTTTAAAGTTTTTACTTATTTTATTGTATGACGAAATGCTTCCGTAACAACGTCACTGTGAATCATCCCTATAACTGTTTTTGCTCTTGACCAATACATCGTCTCCCATGGTATAATACAAGCATGTTTAAATCTCTAACCTCACATTCTCTCCAACCAAACTCACCCTTTACCAACATTTGCCCCTCCACCGTATAACCCCTCCCCCCCCCCCCCCCACACACACACACATACACTATTCCTTAGCACCGCTGAAGGTGGACAGTTACATGAAAAACACTATCCGGAGAAAAACTCGGAGCGAAATGGAGAGAGAATTCCCCCGGGCTGCGGAAGGGGGAGAACTGATGGTAATGTTGAATCTATGGAGAGTTGTCCCGCGTCCCAGGGCGTCCATAGAGACAGTTTTATGGGCCGGAGCAGATTTATGGGAGAAGAATTTTGTTGGGGTGAAATCGCTTGGAGACGGCCCCTCGATCGTGATGTCTGCCGTAGTCCGAAGATTGGAGATTGTTCATTCAGAGATCAGTTTGGGGGGGGGGGGGGGAGAAGGGGGGGGGGAGGGGATGGTGAGGTTAGATGGGGGTGCGATCCAAATGGGCATGGCGTTTTTGGTTAAGGGAATGGGAGTAGGAATTAGCGGCGAGAGGTAACGGGAAAATAAAAATCTTAATATTCATGGATTGTGTTAGTCAGGTCAGCCTCGAGCACTTGGAGCGAATATCAAAAGTCTAGGAAATGGTGCCTTGAGGATGGGGCGCTGTACGGATGTGGCGCGGTGAGGCTGGGGCGCTGTGAGGATGGGGCGCTGTAAGGCTGTGGCACTGTGAGACGATATTATTATGAAAATTGCTTCTGATGAGCATGATCTCGCATTTACGCTGTAATTGTTGTTTTTTTTATACGATAGGCATATCGTTATGAGGATATCCATACTTATACAATGTTATGAGGGTATGGCGTTAGAAGGGAATAATGTTATGAGGTATGACGATTTAGGGTATAATGTTATAAGGGTATGAAGCTATGAGGGTATGATGTTATAACGGTATACTGGTATCAGGGTATGACGTCATGTGGCGTAACGTTATAAGGGTACGATGTTATTAGGTTATAGCGTCTTGAGGGTATGATTTTTTAAGGGTATAATGTTACAAGGGTATAACAGTAAGAGACTAGGATTGAAAACCAGTGCACTAAGAGAAAAGACACCAAAGCTTGTCATATTAACAAAAATCAATTAAATTATACCATTATGTTGATATAGAAATACAATGTTAAAAGCACAGAAACAACCTATATTAACTTACATCACAGCTACTGAAAAAAAAATTATAATACTAGAAAGCTACAAATATTAATCCACACACACACACACACACACACAGGGGAAAAGTTATAAGTCTTGTAAGGTATTTTGTCGTGTAACGGTATTATAGTTAGTCTCGTAATTCTGCCGGCCACTGTCGACCGTCTTCTTCATAGTGAAGTAGTCATAACTCTCTAGAAAAGAAAGTGTTTTTCTTTCCTCTCTCTATGTAGACGCTTCACGAAAACGTTAACAAACTTTCTAAATCGAGGGCGGTTGAGGGGGGAGAGGGTGGCAAAGATGTGCCAGTACGTGTCGGCAAGTTAATTGGTGACGTCAGTAACAATAACAAAGATGTCTATATTTTTCGTTTTAAAAAATTGAGAGTTCAAAGGTCAGCGTGTCTTTCCAAAGCTAATAGCATTTGTGACAATATGCTTATAGATTACTAGACGAGAAAGTTTAGATGATTTAACACACGAACAGATCGGTGTAGCCCGGATTAAATTATCTGACATGACTTGTCATCTACGTTTAACGCGCCCCATCCACCCGGGGTGCTGGCGTCGTTGTGATTGTCTAGGCTTTTTCTGTGGATTCACTCAGTTTCGACCGCTCGGCCACCTAGCACACCAATAAATGGTACAGATAACACCATTGCGGAATTCTATCTGTGGTTTCCAATGTCGGCTTTTATTGTTATTTGCGAAAACCTGATATACTTGGAGCATCCTGGCACAGATCTAATTCACTTGCTGTTGCTTCAAAAAACCAGATCAAGCAAAGTTTTTTTTCTTAATATGTGAAAAAACAAAACAAAACATGACAGACGGTCTTTGCCAGACGATAACTCACAGCAGCACGTGCAGAGAAAAGACGGGTCAAAGGTCAGTTCTTTGATCCCCCCTCCCCCCCTGACCAGACCATATATCACTGCACACCATTCCATTCCTCGTCCCGCCGACTGCGAGCTCGACTTGTTAGATATTACCCTGCATATTATTCATTGATAAATAGCAAAAGGGAGAGGGTGAGGGAGAGGGGGGAGAAGAGACTATGCAAATATCTCATCGACGCTCTCCTAAAGAAAAGTCCCAAAGACTCCCGATTGCGGCTCAGAGTCGCCCATTGTGGCGAGTCGCTCGTGGCGCTCGGGCTCATAAGTGCGTGCCTTGTAAACGTACGGGCCGGCGCCCCCTCGGCTTTTGTGAAAATCATAGCGGCCCCTTTTGGTACGAAGGTCCCGGGATGATTGCATTTATCGCATAATGTATTAGCAGAGTAGCACCCGTAGCACATAAATCTGTCAGAAAAGCAATAACGTCTGCGCGAGAATTGGCCGTGAATCACGGTCCATTCAACACGAGCTATAAACAATCGGCTTACGGGCCGAGAAGTCTCCTTCTGTAGCATATCGCCTTCTTGTTTACAAATCATGAGGATTTTTAGAATTATTTTTGTTTCTTTCCCCTTTCCAAATCGGAGAAATCTGGCAAGTTTCGGTGTTTCAAACATTTCAACAAAAGAACGTTTAGGGGATTTGACATAGGCCAGTTTGGAAACATATTTTAGTGTCAAGGTTTTTGCGGTTGGCGAAATTTTCGATGTGGATTTGGGGGTGGGTTGTTGGGGGGGGGCTGGGTGTGGGGGAGCAGCTTGACAGTGAAAGGCGGAGACTGTTAACATTTCAACAGGGGACTGGGGTAGGGGAGAATAGCATCACAGTTGTAGATATTTAATTAAACATGCTTTCAAAATAGGAAAGATATTTTTTTGTTTTAAACTTTCACAATTTTTTTTTTTTCAAAAGCAACGAAAATGGAAATAATGACTCTTTATCGGCAACGGTTCTCAACCTGTGGGTCGCGACCCCTTTGGGGGTCGAACGACCCTTTCCCAGGGGTCGCCTAAGACCATCGGAAAACACATATACTCTACAGTTCTGAAGTAGCAACGAAAATAAATTTTGTGGTTGAGGGTCGCCAGAACATGAGGAACTGTAACAAGGGTCGCGGCATTAAGAAGGGTGAGAACCACTGTTTTATCGTGAAAAAAATTAAAATGATAATCAGAATGCGTTTCTTATAATGTATTTGAAGCCGACTTCATAAATATAATATCGGTCACGCGTTTTGAAGTAGCATTTCTGGCAAATGTGAAGAGATAGCACCCTGACTTCGTTCGGGATACATTTAGGGTTCAGGTTAGATTTAGGGATACATTTAGGAAATTTTTTTCATTATTTTAAAACGTTTTATTCTTAATTTTTACGGGTCACGGCAATCAAGTTGGCGGCCGTGGTAAAAAAACGCGGTGCTATCTCTTCGCATTTACCGCATTTCTTTTATTTATTATTATTAAACAACTCGGCAACTTCTATCTTTTTATTAAATGCTTTTTTTTAGTGGAACCCTTAGGTTTGAAACTGGTCAAACTGTGCTATAAACTCTAACCACGGATATGAGCTAACAGATAAACAGTCGATCGGCTTTGTCCATTGATTCCTTTGTATGTATGGCATCTTTCCGTCTACAAGAGACGATAGATTTAACTTCTCTGGTTGCAGCTCTTTGATTCTGTATCGTGTGTATATAGGCGTGTCCGGAAATTTGTTGGAAAGAAATTTCGTCGACGGAAAATTGATCGGGCAGAAGTTTGGTCGAACGGAAGTTTGGTCGAGCGGAAGTTTGGCAGAATTTTTTTTTTTTTTTTTTAGTTCACACGATCAAATTTTGCGTGAACTTTCTTTCTGAACTCATTATTTTATTTTACTATGTATAGGATAGTGCGGTTGAGCAAACAAAGTAATTATATACGGAATTCCCCCTTCCCTCCCCCCACACACACACACACTTCCACTACTAACACCCACACTGATCCGCACCGCTTGCTCAGTCAACTGCAATCATTCCGTTCATCCAGTTTTAGAAGGAAAAAAAAAAAAGGGCGCACCATCTTCTCAGATAAAAGCGTATATATTGACTTGATTTCTGACCGTGGAGCTCAAAATTTAAAACGCGCCCACTGCTCCATGCGGGGTGTAGCTTCCTCCCCCCCCCCCTTGCAGGGCATCAAGAACTTGAGAGATAAAAACAAGTTTATGAGCGCGACTGACATTGATGGAGAGCTCATTTTTTGCACTCCATTTCGTGCGCACCAAGCTCGTGAGGGGGTTTTCCCCCGCTCCGCGCTTGCCTTCATTCCGTCTCCGTTGGACGTACAATTTCCACGGTGTTCCCCATTAGACTAATATGATTTTGGTGAAGCCATGTGTGACGTCTATCAGATATTTGTTCACAGTCACGTGCGCGTATTTAATGTCACGTTGAGCTCCATTACGGTGTATACTCGCTTGGGAGCTAATGACCCTATGAGAGCTTATGCTTCTGTTTACAGTTAAAGGTTTTTCTTAATTTTTTTAAAATATATATATATAAACTAATTCGCTGCTCAGTTTGATGTGTTATTGAATGTTAAACATAAGACAAAGTTGATTTTTTAGTTCAAAACCAGTTTGGCTCTCAATTTCATTGGTGTGTATGTAATGTAAAGAGTCTTAGGGCCCTATGATAATAAGATACAAACAGCTTACGGTCGAATCTAAGGTTCCGGGATTTGTTTGTAAGTGAGTTGATATATACCTACCTCGAGTGTTTTCTAACATTTTGCTGGAAAGACACACACCATAATTTCAATTGCTTCTTTTCTGTACACACTAGTACTACGGCGATACCGCACCGAGTGGATAGTGTGTGTGTGTGTGGACGGGGGGGGGTGGGGGGGTCAGATATTAATGGTATTGAGCCCAGTGTATCGATATAATAACTAAGTGGTCGCAGATATTGTAAATTGGTTTGTCCTTCGAACGCGATGGTGACCAAGGTTTGAGCAGTAGCGTTGACTGTGTGCTGCATTTTGTTTCAAGTGAGGGAGAGTTGCTCAACTCATCAGCCGCACTCTCTCGTCCTCGGCCCATTTGATCTAATCTCAAGCCTTTGTCCAGACGACTGGAGATAGACCAGGATGCAGTAGACGACCAGCAGTGTTTCTTGGGTCTCACTGTGCTCTTTACGCGTTCCGCGATGCAGGATATGTCGAATTCTTTTTATTTTGTCAGTGTCATACCGCCTACGGGACTTCATGTCCGGGTTTTATTTCAGAGCTTGCGTTCTGTTAGATGAGCTTTTGGTAATTGCACGCTACTGGTCCCTCTGTCGCTCACCCTAACCCGAACCCTAAATCTATCATAAACGAAGGGAAGTGACTCCCAATAAGGGGACCACAGAAGCACATTAGCCGAGCTTTTTTTTTTTGCTTGGGTTGGAGGTGGGGGGGGGGGAGTGGGATTGAACTCCAGTCCACACGCTTGGGTTTGATTCAGTTTAGACCGCTCTGCTAACCAGCACCCTGGGTCAGATAGGGTAGAGTCCAAAAAAAAAAAAAATAAGCAGCATGTTGATAAATAAAAATTTGAGAACAGCCAAATTTCTTTTCAAGAACCTGTCAAGAACCTGTCAAGATTCTGTCAAGAACCTGTCAAGAACCTGTCATGAACCATGTTTTTCGGAGTCAATCCCGATTTGTGGTCGACTGGCCGAGCCGCACTCATGTCGCTTAAGAGCCGCATGAGGCTCGCGAACCGCGATTTGCCGACCATTGGGATAAGGCAGTGGTTCTCAACCTTCCTAATGCGGCGACCCCTTAATGCAGTTCCATCCCCCCCCCCCCAACAACCACATTATTTTCTTTGCTATACTTCATAACTGTAGAGTACATGTGTATTCTGATGACTTAGGCAACCCCTGTGAAGGGATGTTTCGACCCCCCAAAGGGGTCGCGACCCACAGGTTGAGAACCGCTGGGATAAGGGATCAAATAATTATGGTAAAGAGCCCAGGTCAACGATTGCAAACTGGGTCATAGGATTATAGTAGAGCCGAGTGCATCTAGCTTACCGTATCGTGACCACCTTTACTTTGCTCGAAAGCAGGATGCAATGTTAAAGTTGATTATAGAAATGGGAGAGATTTGTGCTTTAGAGCAGCGATTCCCAAACCTATTTATTTAGTGACCCGCCCCGAACTTTTTTTTTCTTCTTCTTTCGAAGAATCGGTCATTTTCGCCTTCGTGGCCCCGTACCGGGTCTCGACCCGGCATTTGGGAAACACTGCTCTGGGGAAATGTTTGAGGTAATGGATTCGAGTGGCCCGCGCAAGGTTCGGTAATTTCACTATTGCGCTTGAGAGCTAATTAGTGTTATTATTTTTATACTGTTGATATTTTAAAATTGTATTGTGTAGTTATGGGAGAAATATTTCGAATGATTGGTATCTTTCAAAAAATATTTTATTTAATTTTTTTATGTTGTTTTCTAAATGTTTCGTTCCGTAATTTTCATGCATGTTTTTGGTACAATCTAGTTCAACTTATTAAGAAATAATAATAATTAAATTGCCACTTGCTATTTTGTACTTAAAGCAGTAGATCCAGGTCGTTACGGTCTAAGAGCCCCCCCCCCACCCCATCACGGGCCCCGTTCGCGTTAATTCCCCGAGCGTCACCGACTCCCAGCTGAAGAACCCACTGCTCCCCCCCCCTTACGCCAGTAAGTGACTCTCCAGGACACAAGTGCTCGCTTTGGCGCCACGGGTGTGATACGCCCGTGCCGTATATATCCCCACGTGACAGTTTGGAGGGCCGCCATCACACATATGTTCGGGGGGCGCCCTCACCTAATGGGCAGAACGTCTTTAAGCTGGAGGTAGGGGGTGCATTAAATCACACCGGGAGGTGGGGGGGCCCCCTCCGGTTGTCCCGGTCCGACCACGCCCATGACACCGGATCAAACTCTCCGTTTCGCGTGTACAGCCGTTTCTTTAAAATCGTTTCCGCACAGCGATGGATGCGGCTTCTGATTTAACGCAGAGCACCCAAGTTTTATTGGAAACACCTTTTCCAACATCTCGTCAGTCCAACCAGTTGGCTATTACATAAATGAGGGGGTCGGGTGGGGTCCATTCACACATTGCTTACATTCATGTACATTAAAATTGCAGAAGACCGACAGCTGGGAAAATTTGATATACAGGGCGTCTAAATTAGTCGAGGTTCTTCCTAAAATGGTTCCCAGACTTTTCAATCCGACACGAATATGACAGAGATTTTTTTTTTTTTTAAAGAAATAAATAAAGAAATAATATAATCCCTCCATGAACACTTGTGTTATGTTAATACACGAAGGAGTGTGTTCAAGCTATGTGGAGGTAATAGTCGAAAATTGAGGATTACCCTGAACTTTTTTCTTATTTCGTATATTTTATACATCTCCTAAATATTTGTGGTCCTTTAAGATTCTTATTTTTTTTTTTACAGGAACAATACATAAATTCTTTCACTTCCTGTTTTAGAAAATCCAACTTCCGGCAATTTCTATGTCGATCACTTAATTTTTTTTTTTATAAACTAGTTCTTATTTCTTGTCGTATTTTCATTTGTCGCGTCTGCTGAGGAGGGCTCTTAGTCGAATCGTTCTTATCTTATTGTCCTGTCTTTCGAATGAAGCATCCCCATACATTGTTCTAATGTCTTATGTTAATAATAGCTAAAAGATATAACCTTTCATTTGTAACCCTTTGACTTTGAATTTGAAAAGCTAGACCCCACCACGTCTAGAAGCTCTTCTTCACTCACAACAGAAATTCAGCTTGAACATTCACTGTCTCGTTCTGTATACAAATCTATTTCTTTGTGTATTTTTTTGTAACTTTCTTTGCAGTGAACCATCATTTTTTAATATTATACCATCATTCCATTATGCCATCAATTCCATTATACCACCAATGGACTACGATGAGTCGATTGTTTTGTCACGTGATACGTGTAAAAACAAGTAAGACTTCCGGGAGGCTGTCTGCAACACACTAGTCGCTCACAAATTTTTCTTCAAACAACTTTCTTCCTTCAATCATAACTGAATTATAATTATTGTCACATTTAATGAATGTCATTTAAAGAAACGCGTGTATTCAAGAATATTTTGAAAAGTAAAATTTTTAATTAACATAGGGGGAGGCGCTGATGGAGACAAACATTGTGCTTTAAAATTAATGATGATGGCAATGGCTGATCAGCTGTTATCTGTTGTTATGTGTAGTTATGTGTAGCAGAAAGCCTACCAATGGCTGGTACGTATCACGTGACAAAACAAGGAAGTGACTCATCGTAGTCCATTCCATTATACCATCAATTTCATTATACCGTCAATTTCCATTATACCATCAAATTCCATTATACCATCAAATTCCATTATACCATCAATTTAATTATACCATCAATTTCATTATACCGTTAATTTCCATTATACCATCAAATTCCATTATACCATCAATTTCATTATACCATCAATTTCATTATACCATCAATTTCATTATACCGTTAATGTCCATTATACCATCAAATTCCATTATACCATCAATTTCATTATACCATCAATTTCATTATACCATCAATTTCATTATACCATCAATTTCATTATACCGTCAATTTCCATTATACCGTCAATTTCCATTATATGATAAGATAAGATCAAATACGATTCTTTTATTGATCCAAACAAATGGAAACATTTTTTGATGGCGTTGTACATTTTCAGCACATAAATAGAACAATTTGAACACAAGACATCTACATTAAATTATTTCACGAGTGAACAAAAACAGCCATTCGGTGAATTCTCTTAGCCATATCAGGGACTTATTAGTTCTCATTAAGATTTGTGACTTCAAGGGGAGCTCTATGGTAAATTCGTACAGACTGGGGAATAAAAGAAGTTTAAAATCTTTCAGTCCTCGCCCTGATGAAAGAATTCGTCCCGCACGGGCCGATCTTTTAAGTATCTCCAAAATGTGTTTAGTTTATACCATCATACCATCAATTCCATCATACCATCAATTCCATTATACCAACATTTCACCATCATTTTGTTATCATTTAAACTGGATCAGGCGTTCGTAATCTATTGTCACTGGATCCATAAGATGCTGTCAGAAAGTCCATCAACTTGGTTTGGAAAAGATACCATCCTCAAACTTAATTGTAAGAAGGGGTCCGGGGTCTTCCTCTGACTGACAAGCGGTCCATCCTCTCCTATATATTAACGCATTTATCATAATGAGTCAACTTAAGTTTGTTCATATTTTAGGCATGTACAATTATTTTAGTCTCCGTCTTGAACTAAAATAACTTTTTTTTTTTGCATTAACCATTTTCTGTCTCGCTTTCTCTCTCTCTATATATATATATATATTATATCTTTCTCTATATGACTTTCTCTCTGGATCTCACTTTCTCTCTCTCTTTCTCTCTCTATTTCTTAGTACTCATTGTAATTCTTTACCTGTATCACTGAATTATCCCTCTATAGCGCTTTATCACTCTGCAAATATCTCTCTCTCTCTCTCTCTCCCCATCTCTCTTATTTAACGAGTTAAGCACCCGTATATATGGACGTCACATTATCACGGTGGGCTATCGAAGGTCTTTTCTGGTGATAAAAACAAAGAACCAAAAAAACTTCTTCGGACGAATCCATTGAGTTGACCATAGAATCTATCCCAAATTTTTGTTTTAGGAACGCGTTCTTTTAAATGAAATAAACAAAGAAAAGCTATCATCAATCCTTCTGTATGTACTGTTGACGCTGATTACTTTAGCGCGCGAAATTCGCGTGTCCATGCGAGCAGTGTGGAACGTGCGATTTTATGCCTGGCTGTAGAGAGGGGTGGGGGGTGGCAGCAGATTTCGCTTGAAAGAAACTCACGAATTTCCCCCCGACGCTAGACAGACAAATATCTGCTATCTGATGACGTATTGAAATCACGTGATGAAACATTTATTGGTCGTGAGTTTACGTGCAGGCGCCGTCCGGGGTAACTCTAGGCTCGGAATGTGCCGAGCTAACATTCGCTGTGACGCCCGGGGGCAGGCTTGCTCGCGTCTCGAAGAGTGCCACTCGCACACCCTGTCCTGTATGTGCACCCCCCCCCCCCGGGCATGAGCTCACTTAAAAGCAACATCACCCGAGAAGATATGAACTGAAACATGGAAGAACAAGTGGGAAAAAAAAACCTTTGTTTTTACACTAATTTTAATAAGAAAAAAAAAGAAGTAGAAAACGATGTTGATAATTACTAAACATGGCAAAATATATGGAAAGCGGTTATTTGTAATAATTGTAACATGCACGTCTGCGGCCTCACAGGTGAACACGGTCCCTTCATGCGTTCGTTTCTTCTAGTCCTTTAATTCGTATCTCGCTGTCCTCGTTTGTAAACGGCCAATAATTTTTGCCTCCAGACAACATTTCCTTTTTAAAACAATGTTCTTTTGTTGTAAAAACCAATCTACGATTATTTATAGACGCATGCAGCGGGCCGGAGACGAGAATTCAGCTCACTCCAAAGGTCACGCATGCATCGAAGACATGAGAAATCGTATGGAGTACTTTAAGGTGCATTTCATTTGTCTGCAAGTATTCAAGACAAGGAAGGAACATCATCGGCAGCGACAGTACGACAATGTGGAACAGGGAACAAAGAGCTTATTTCTACGATTTCGCAAACCGTAGGACAATGTCAATGTGGAACAGGGAACAAAGATCTTATTTCTCGTGTTTCCCAAACAGTGGCAGTTGAGAAAAGTGGAGAGAATTTAAGAAACCGCCTCGCCGCGGGGGAGTTAATGGAGAACTAAGTATAAATGTAACTGGTGGGGCATGGGGTAGCACCAATAAGTATGTTACTGGAGGAATGGATGTTTTGATCGCGTACCTTTTGTAGATCGGACGATTGAGTTGTATCGTCATCCCGTATTTCTGGCGGGTGGAGACTTCAATTCCGATTCCCTCAACCTTGTATGGGCGAAACGTTGGAGAGATGGGAGGCAGGATGGTAGTGATCGGGTGATTTAGGAAAGGTCGAAACCCAGGGAGACAGTAAAACAATTCTGAAACGCCAAGTTATCTCGGTGAATTTATGATTTTGTATGATTCTCGGTTAATTAGTTCCCACCCTTTAATACGAATGTGTTCGTTCTCATGTTAGCTTTGTGAGGCTCCCATTCTGATCCGCACTGCGAGGTCTGAGTCAGGCGTCTGGAGTCGGTGTATTGGAATTTGTATCGTGAAATCGGATCGAAACCTTGTTTCCAAAAATATCACTTATTTCTGAAACGGTTAACGGAAATTCTTTTTAAAGAAATTTTGTTGACGAAATTTTGGTCGACGGAAATTTGATCGGAAAGAAATTTGGTCGAATCTTTTCTTTCAGTTCACACGTAAAAAATTTAGGCAATTTTCTTTTTTGAACACATTATTTTGTTTAACTATGTAGTATAGTATATTTGACGAAAATTTTAACGTCTGAACTGAAAAATGATTCGACCAAATTTCCGTCGATCGATTTTCCGTCGACGAAATTTCTTTCAAACAAATTTCCGGATACGTTCTGAAACACAATTAGATAAACAATGACAGATCTGTATCATTTATTATACCGTCATACCTAAAATCTATTTTTTTCCTTTCTTTTTTTACATGACGTCAATGAATGTGCTCGAAATCGCAGCTCCAATACATGCATGCCGAATAGTGCCAAAGGCGTGCATCTCGCGGGTCCATCGCGGGTCCAGCTTTGGATGGTACTAATTCTAAACATGCGTGACCCACACCATTCTCTCTCGTCGTCGGTAGAAACTTATTGGAGATGAATGTCATTAGTGGCGCGCTTTGTTGCGACCCCCTTCCTCCTAATTGAGACGGTCACACGACCGTGACGCCATTTTCAGTTTGGACGGAGATCCCTTTCTATCCCGGTAACGGCTTGGGCGTAAGCGGAAGTACGTCATCGCGTGCATGAACGTTGCTCACCTTTGACAAAAGGGGTGGGGGTGGGTGGGATAGAACAACCCTAATGGATCTGGCTTTTCGATGTCATCTTCCAGGCTGATTTTATTCGAGTTGGTCATACAGATCACAGATTACACCGCGATTCACTTCCGCGTTGAACCGGTGGAGGGGGGCGGCACCCCGGGGGGGGGGCGGCACCCCGTGGGGGGGCGACAAAAATGTGAATAAAAATGTTACTGAACAGCTAATCAACTAGAAGATTTTTTTTTTTTTTTTTTTTACAGAATCACAAGTGAAGCCAAGACATCGAAATTATTCTTTATTTTCTCATATGTTTCGATTTCACCGTTAGGATTGTCGTTGTGACTAATGTAACGCAGAGACTTTGGAAAGTTTGTGTTGATGAAATTAGCCCCCGAGACATCTCAGAAAGGCCCCCCCCCAAAAACCCAACCCACCCAGCAGTCAGCCATCAAAGACATCGGCCGGGGTCAGGGGTCAATCGGTCGGAGATGTATTTACGGCACCCAGGGGAAATAACCACGCCGTTCTCCATATCACTCGCAGGTCGTCATATTTAGGGACATTGGGCAACGCAGGAACTCCCCCCCCCCCGGTCTGATTTAGAGCCACGTGACTGAGGCGCGCACATGGGTGGGTGGGTTGGTGGGTGGGTGGGTTTTGGGTGGGTGGGTGGATCGGGCATTTCGACCTAAAAAATCACGGTTCTCGTTTTTCGGACACCAAAAAAAAAAACACAACAAAAAAACACAACAAAAAAAAACAACAAAAAAACACAACAAAAAAACACAACCAAAAAACGCCAAGCAATGGTTTGTTTTAACTTTGAGAGCATAGTTTTGGCGGAGTCTGAAAAAGCCAATGCTGAGTACTTAAACGTGTGGAACTCTTCTTCTTCCTACTTGATATGTGTGATCAGCGGCGTGTACTTTCAGATTGAAAAATCAAATTCAGCTCAAGTCTTGGTGGGTGATGTAACTAACGCCCCAACTTGTAACGTCTTAGGAGAATGTGTCTGTACAATACTGCCATCTTAACTTGTTTGTCCAATAAACGCTACTGTCATCTCAACATTTCTGTATAATACTGCCATCTCAACGTGTCTGTACAATACTGCCGTCTTAACTTGTTTGTCCAATAAACGCTACTGTCATCTCAACATTTCTGTATAATACTGCCATCTCAGCGTGTCTGTACAATACTGCCATCTTAACTTGTTTGTCCAATAAACGCTACTGTCATCTCAACATTTCTGTATAATACTGCCATCTCAACGTGTCTGTACATTACTGCCATCTTAACTTGTTTGTCCAATAAACGCTACTGTCATCTCAACATTTCTGTATAATACTGCCATCTCAACGTGTCTGTACAATACTGCCATCTTAACTTGTTTGTCCAATAAACGCTACTGTCATCTCAACATTTCTGTATAATACTTCCATCTCAACGTGTCTGTACAATACTGCCATCTTAACTTGTTTGTCCAATAAACGCTACTGTCATCTCAACATTTCTGTATAATACTGCCATCTCAACGTGTCTGTACAATACTGCCATCTTAACTTGTTTGTCCAATAAACGCTACTGTCATCTCAACATTTCTGTATAATACTGCCATCTCAACGTGTCTGTACAATACTGCCATCTTAACTTGTTTGTCCAATAAACGCTACTGTCATCTCAACATTTCTGTATAATACTGCCATCTCAACGTGTCTGTACAATACTGCCATCTTAACTTGTTTGTCCAATAAACGCTACTGTCATCTCAACATTTCTGTATAATACTTCCATCTCAACGTGTCTGTACAATACTGCCATCTTAACTTGTTTGTCCAATAAACGCTACTGTCATCTCAACATTTCTGTATAATACTGCCATCTCAACGTGTCTGTACAATACTGCCATCTTAACTTGTTTGTCCAATAAACGCTACTGTCATCTCAACATTTCTGTATAATACTGCCATCTCAACGTGTCTGTACAATACTGCCATCTGAACTTGTTTGTCCAATAAACGCTACTGTCATCTCAACATTTCTGTATAATACTGCCATCTCAACGTGTCTGTACAATACTGCCATCTGAACTTGTCTTTAAAACAGTGACATCGCCATGCTAAGAAAATGTCACCGAAAAGAGAACGAAACAAATTCAGATTGTAACCAAATTTAATAGACGACAATGCTGTTCAGCTAACACATTTAAATACTTGTTTATCGGGCTCCTAAGGCAAGGGTCTAACGAGTGACAACCCCGGGACCGTGCCATATAATAGGATCAAAAGTGCACTCTCTCTCTCTCTCTCTCTCTATCTATCTCTATACCTCTCTCTCTCTCTATTTATCTCTCTACCTCTCTACCTCTCTCTCTCTCTCTCTCTCTCTTTAAACAGTTGATCTCGGACTATTTTAAAATATGTCTTCACAGAGAAAGAGTCTTGATTGATTGATTGATTGAATTTCCTTCCCGATTATTTGTACCTCCGAATAAGGAATCCGAATAACGGGCTCCTCTGGCAAGGGTCGGGCGAGTGATAACCCAAGGACCGTGCTGTAGGATCAGGCTCCCCATAACTTGTTATATGTGTGAATACGTTAAGTGTGATCGGTTTCCCTATAATGAAATTCGATTAGACCGAGCAGTTTGCGCTCTGTAAATATGCATTTTTTCCATTTAATGCCACCCCCTGGGATGGTGTCACCTGGTGCGGGCCACACACTCCCCGCACCCCCATTGCTACGCCACTGGTTTGGTGTACTTTTGAGAATTAAAATGTTCGCTCTTTTGAGCACATCGTTAAAGCAATGCATAATACATCTAGAGTTAATTACTATTTCTGATGTGGAAGTTGTAAAGTATGGCCCAATAAAGTGTACTGAAGAAGAAAAAAAGTAAAAAAATCGTGACGTCAGGTCAGAGATCTCGGCGCATCTTCCAACATTAATCGGTGGTAGCTCATGCATAGAATCCCATGTTGTTCGGGAAAGAGCGCTAATTTGCATCTCGTGCGATCGCCCCCTGGGCGACACTTTGTTAATGCTTTGTTACCAACAGTACTTCAGAAAAGCGTAGGTGGGTGGGGAGGGGGGGGAGGTCACACTTTTGGTAACTCTGTCCCCAGTTCATCATCATCATCATCATCATCATGTCCCTTAGTCCTTGGACCGTTTGGGCGCCACAGATGACATGAAAACTATCCTCTTCCATTCCTCTCGGTCTTTCGCAATACGCATAGCATCGCCTGGTTTTAATCCCATCCACTCTTATTCAAATAAGCCTGAGATTTACAAGTGGATGGATTCATAAACTAAACGTCCACTACCAGCTTAGAATTCAACATTCTTTACGTATAAAGTATGTCAGCTTAGTGACGTGAAATATGGGGTTTGGTATCAAACGCGTTTTTTGCAGCAGCTAATAGCAGCAATACGGCTTCGAGGCCATCCAAAATAGACAAGGCACGCATTAATTTTTTGAAAAACTGTGATTGAAATCTGGAGAGAAATAAAAACCGACCTGGATGACAGGCAGGGCCGACCCTAACAATTGCGGGGCCCTATGCAAAACGGATTGCGCGGGGCCCATTCTGGGTAGAGGATAAGGATAATAAGTGAAAATTAAGATTTTGTATTAGAAAATAAATTCGGGGCGGGGCCTATGAAAGTGCGGGGCCCACTGCGGCCGCATAGGTTGCAGTGGCCTAAGGCCGGCCCTGATGACAGGGCAAGGCTACAGTACACTGCCATGTGGCTACATTGCACTACTCTACGGCTACATTCCACTGCCCCGTTGCTACATTCCACTTTTCCCCTGGGCTACATTCCACTGCCCCGTGACTATATTCTATAACCACAGCACGGGGCTAAAATCCACTGGCCTGTGACTACATTCCACTGCCCTGTGGCTACATTCCACTGCCTCGTGACTACATTCCACTGCACTGTGGCTACATTCCACTGCCCTGTGGCTACATTCCACTGCCTCGTGGCTACATTCCACTGCCCAATGGCTACATTCCAGTACCCCGTGGCTTCATTCTACAACTAAGTGTCTACATGCACTGCCCCGTGGCAATATTCGACCGCCCAACGGTTACATTCCACTGCCCTGTGGCTACATTCCACTACCCTGTGGCTACATTCCACTGCCCTGTGGCTACATTCTATTTTCCCATGGCTAAAATCCACTGCCCAATGGCTACATTCCAGTGCCCCGTGGCTTCATTCTACAACTAAGTGTCTACATGCACTGCCCCGTGGCTATATTCGACCGCCCTGTGGCTACATTCCACTGCCCCTTTGCTACATTCTACATTCCACGGTCCCCCTGGGCTACATTCCACTGCCCCGTGGCTAAAAAAAAACCATGGTTGAAGGCTATAACGGGAGCCAACCAGAAAGATCCGGAGGTGGTATCTTTATCAATACATTATGATTTGGCCCAGATGGCTGCGTGGCATCATTAACACTTCTAACGTCTCCTTGAGATGGACTGAAGCCCCCCCCCCCCCCAAACAAATTTAAAAGAGAAAAAAAAACATATCAGATTGTTAATTTTTTAAAGTCAAACTTAAAGTTTAGGTTTTAGCGTTATTTTATTATTGTTCTCTTACACTTACACCCACCTCTTATAAAATTAAACTTTATTTGCTGTTATGGTTGCTGCTGATAAGTTATAGTTATCTACTGAGAGAACCTTTTTTTGTGTAATGTGTGGCAGATGAACTAAGCCGTCTTTTTGAATGGTTAAATAAAGAAGTCCCCGAGCCCAGACGAACGACTTTGAGACACCAAATAAGAATCCTGGATACTGGAAGCGTCAGGCAAAGTATGAGCACAGTTCAGTGTACATCTCTCTCTCTCTCTTTCTCTCTCTCTCTCTCTGTCTCTCTCTGTATCTCGCTCTTTCTCTCTCTCTCTCTCTCTCTGTCTCTCTCTCTCTCTCTCGCTCTTTCTCGCTCGTTCTCTCTCGCTCGTTCTCTCTCGCTCTCTTTCTCTCTCTCTCTCTCTCTTTAACCAGTTTATCTCAGACTACTTTAAAATATGTCTTCGTAGAGTAGGAGTTTTGATTGATTGATTGGCTGATTGATTTCCCTTCCCGATTATGTGTAACTCCGAATAAGGAATCCGAATAACGAACCGCTATTATTACTTTTGAAGAGATTCAACGCTATTTTAATTTAGACTTAAAGAGTGCAATGAACTGAAAGCTGATGACTTTCTCAGTACGGGTCAATGAGTGTTTTTATTTTTTGTTGTGTGTTTCACTATTATTCCGCGTTCATTTCACAGTTATCAATCTTTGACGTATTTCACTGGTCCCAATATTATGACTAAACTTATTAATAATAAGACGCGTAGAGTGCGTTTTGGGCTTATATTTACACACTCGTCAAGTATTGTGTTTGATTTCGGGCGAGATCAAAACATTGAACTCCTAATTCACAAAGCGATTGTTTAATTCTTTGCTTGTGACTTAACTCGACCTTAAGCCTTAAGCCATGGCTGGCTGGTATTCCAAATATAATAAATAGTTTGTTTTTTTTAATATATAAAGTTACGTTGTAAATGTCCGCTCCGTTGTCTATTTTGTCGTCGCTAACAACACGATTTCGCTCAAACTCGACGAATCGCTGCACGATGCTGCGATGCATTGATTGATGTCTTGATCTCCTTTTCGGCGGCCTTCGAAAAGAATGTGCCATCCTATCGTAGCATCCAGACCCTGCGCGGCTGTTGTAACAATATTGCTAATAAATTCCTATTTGAAAAAAAAAAACTAAAAACAAAAAAACAACTGCATCTGTAAATGAACTGTGTCGCTATTGGTTGGTGCGATACTGTCTGACGTGTCACGGGGGCGGAGACTTCCCCCATCGTGTTGACACGACAGAAAACCAATTCTCCTTCACGAGGAGCTTAGAAGTAGGCGGGGTCTCAACCCCGCGTACGGCGAGAACCGCGTCACTGAGTGATGTGCAACTGTCAAGTCGGGGGTTGGGGGGGGGGCGTGTGGTGGAGGGAGGCAGTTCCCCGGGAACATCAGACCAGCCCCCCCCCCCCCTCCAACCCTTGCGACGGGGGGAAGGAGAATAACGATTTTCGCGAGAAGCCCTCGCCGTGCGGTAATGATGAGAATAATTAAAACGGGAGAAAACAGCGGACCGGTGGATGTACAACTGTTATAGCTTTCCCTAAACAGCCATCACAGCAGACGTGAATCTCGTTGGATATATCTTAGGCTTATGGAGAGTCGTTCCGCGTAAGTGGCAGCGACGGCACTCAACCAGGCGTCGGCGTACGGCAACATGCGACACTCGAGTCGCTCGCAACGACCTCATAGATTCGTGCGAACTCAATGAAAATTGTCGACTTCAGTTCTCAGTGGACGGACCTTTTACCAGATGATTCATTTACTGTTGCTGGTTTTTCGTTTGTTTGTTTGTTCTTTATCACAAAGAGGATATAAACACGCATAACACATTCGCGGGACTCCTCAGTTTTTTTAATTTAATGGTGTTTTCTTTTATATTTTAGATTGCCGTTTCTGTGTAATTCGGCCCGTGGTCCCGGGGCCCAGGAGGACTTGTTTATGGCCGGCATAACTCATCGACAGCAAGACGCGATGGTTATGCGGAACGCCCGCTAGAGTTATTGCCTTTGCCGAGACTCCAGCGTAAACGGAGCGGGGTAGCCGAGGACCCCCTTGAGTTATAGTTACGAACGATTGGACGAACCACAGCGGTGGGGGAAGAAAAAAATAATAATCACCCGTCAGATTCTGTTATTTGTTATTTTTATTGCGCGCAATTTGATTGTTATTTTATTTTTGTGATTTTGTGACGGTCGGTTATTAAAAAAAAAATTATTAGGGAAAAAAGGTTGAATTCTGCCGAAGGAAATTGTCCGAGTTGTTTCTCCGACATGAGCTCCTATTTTGTAAACTCACTCTCCACGTGCTATGGGCCGGCTTCTGTTGATCCGTGCTCGGAGTCCATCGGGGGCTACGACAGGAGCTCCTACCACCCCCAGCACCACCACCAACAGCACCACCCGGGCAACATCTACAACCAGTCCGGCTACGGCAACCCGAGGTACTCGAGCTACCACCACCCGAGGCTGACGTCAGACCCGAGGTACGTGGACGCCGCCCCCGGCCAGTACTACCCGGCTCCCCGGCTGACGCACCTGACCCCGAGCTCCCCCAGTCCTCCCCCGATACACCCGCACCTCAACAGTGCGACGCCGGGCTCCTTGTCGCCATCGTCGTCGCCGCATTCCCTCGATCGGAAGACGACGCCCTCCGGGGGCGCCTCCAACGTCCCGTCCTCCCAGTCTTTAACGAACTCCTCCACAACTTTACAGAACATCTCCTCCAACACCGGGCCCGGCTCGGGCAACAACAACTGTGATCCCGGCTACTACCCCAACACCGGACTCAACAACTTCCTCGATGAGAACACCCCATCTTGTGAATCACCACCTCTAAGTCAGCGGCAGAAGGCCCATAAAGTCACCCCACAGCAGGTCGCAGCACCCCCTTCGTCTCCACCCTCCCCGTCATCTAAACGTCTTTTGGACAAAAGTGGCTCCCCAAATTCTCAGTCGGAGGGGAGCGGCGGGAATTTTCCGCCACCCCAGATTTATCCATGGATGCGAAGGATGCAGTACAGTGCAGGTAGGTCTGTAGGTTTAAAATACAGCAAATTTACTTTACCCCTGTGCCGGTAATTTTTTTTATTTTTTCTACACGTCATCAAAATTACTGTATACTTTTACAAATTATTATTTCACTGTATAAGGCATTACAAACCGGTTAAAAAACGTACATGTTTGCTAAATTCTAACCAAAGTATGGTTAAGTCCAACCAAAATATTGTTAAGTTTAACACATAATGGCTAATGCTAACAAATTAGGGCAAAGTCCAACAAAGTATGCATGGTTATTAAGTCCAACACAGTAGGGTTAAGTCCAACAAAAGTATTGTTAAGTCCAACAAAGTATAAAGCATGGTTATTAAGTCCAACACAGTAGGCTTATGTTCCAACAGAGTGGGATAAAAACCAAATTGGAGGTATGCGCTACGGCAGCAAGTACAGCCATAGCAAGCATACTAGACACGTGATTAACACTGGCTGTACTCATAACACTGGCTGTACTCATAACACTGGCTGTACTCATAACACTGGCTGTACTCATAACACTGGCTGTACTCATAACACCGATTGTAGTGCTTTGGGGAGGGCATAAGGAGCAATAGCTCGACGGCCCGCTGACACCATTTCCTAATGTGATATTTCAGTTCACCAAAATATCTCAAATGCTCTTGTAAAAAATATCTTCATTTACTGGAGTAATCGAGTGATTGCTTCATATACTAATACTTTATATAAATATATATTATACTGAAATATATATATATATATATATATATATATATATATATATATATATATATATTATACTGAAATAGGAACTCGTAACAGTTTCCCAATGTTACTGTGTGTCATGGGTGTCCGGCAACAACTGCGGCATAAACTATTCGTCCTTCACCGTGCCACGGCTGATCTCGCCAAGTTGTTTCAATGGTATAATGAATGCTTTAAAACAAACGACACCGAATGAAGGTGTTGACACAATCAGAGATATATCCATGATGGGACGTGGTGTCGGTACATAACCCATTTTCATCAGTACATTCCGCCCAATTAAAGTTTTTTTTTTTTTTTTTTTTTTTTTTTTTTTTTTTTTTTTTTTTTTTTTTTTTTTTAAAAAAAAACTACAATTATTGTAAATTAGCTAAGGTCAACACGTAACAAAAGTAACACTGATTAAGTTACGAAGTCGAAAAGTGAACATCAAACACTTATTTTGAAAGTTATTGAATTATTTTTTTATATTTAAAAAAAATAAAAGAAGATAAAAAAACAATATTGCCTTAATTAAGAATGGAGTTAGCCAAAGCAATTCCTTTATTAATTAACACAACGAAAAAAAAAAAAATTTTAGCTTTATCAAAATAATTTAACGACAAATATTTTAGAAGTAAAAAAAAAAACAAACCAAAACAACATTGGGCTAAATAAGTGAAACACAGGTTGGCTTTAATTTGGTTAACAAAACATCGGAAGTTTTAATACGTTCACAAAACCGCTGGCCTTAAAAAAGTTAACAATACATTGGGCTTAAAAAGTTAACAATACATTGGGGCCAATGGCTCTAAAACGTTAACAAATCGGTTTTTAATAGCTAACAAAACATTGGCTCTAAAAAGGTTAACAAAACATGGAATTTAATAAGTTAACAGAAACATTGCCTTATCCGAGTTTACAAAAACATTGCATTCATTGTCGAAGGCGAAGGGCTAAACAAATTATATTCTTTTCCATGATATATTTCCAAATCACTTAAATTTACCTATATACAAACAAGAAAATGTCTCGAAGCATGAGCAAAATCAGTTCACTCAATCGATTGAACAGAGTGGCTCAGTGGCTTTTGTTTGGGAAGGATGGGGGACACGTTAGGAGAGAGGGGGGGGGGGGAGACGTTAAACAGCTAAATGATTTCAAAGCGATGACATGTAAATTATGATGAAACCATTAAGATCATAGAGATTATACATATGAGCATTTACTGACATATTTTACGACATCATAAGCCAGGGGCGCATATCACATACAGGCCGATGAGGAGTTGGGCCCGTGCTTTGCCCCCCCCCTCCCTCCCCACTTCCCGTTCCCAAAACCTATAGCCACGTTTGTGATTCAACCGACAACGTAATATCTAATTATTTCATTTAACCTGCAGATTTAGTATTTCCCATTTCTTTCCCATCTTAAGCTTTTGTTGAACGCCTCTAAATTGTACGTTTGTAAAACGACCCGATGCGCTCTAACAACCCTATGCGTTATAGCGAGGGATGGGAGGCGACGTGTGTATACATATATATATATATATATATATATATATATATATATATATATATGAGGTTGTGGCGATAATTGTATGCGAAGATGGTTGAGATATGGGTACGTTTCGAGAGCGTCATTGTGTTGGGCCCGGCCGACATGGATGGGCCCCCGGGGCGATTAGAGGATATTAAACCTGGATTAAACACAATTAATTGCCTTGGGATTTTTTTTTTGGATTTTTTAAAAATAATATATATTTTTTTTTTGGTGTGTGTGTGCGTCTGATGTGTGGTGTGTGTGTAGATATATGTGTGTGTGTGTGTGTGTGAATTAAAACAAAAAAGTGATTTGCATGAGGGATTTTAAAGATTGGTTAGAGCTGCAGATGAACGGGCGGGCGGGGGGGGGGGGTGCGGGGGGGGGGGCGGGCAGTTGTGGGGGAATTAGGATTGTTTCACTTTGGATGAGTCTTAAAGTTAAGGAGAAGAAGCGGTTTGGCCTTCAATTTAAAATGCTTGTTCTGTACAGTGGTGTGTCCTATCATAACTTTGGTATGTTTCTATTGGTGTGTCCTATATCATAACTTTGGTATGTTTCTAGTGGTGTGTCCTGTATCATAACTTTGGTATGTTTCTAGTGGTGTGTCCAATATCATAACTTTGGTATGTTTCTATTGGTGTGTCCAATATCATAACTTTGGTATGTTTCTATTGGTGTGTCCAATATCATAACTTTGGTATGTTTCTAATGGTGTGTCCTATATCATAACTTTGGTATGTTTCTAGTGGTGTGTCCTATATCATAACTTTGGTATGTTTCTAGTGGTGTGTCCAATATCATAACTTTGGTATGTTTCTATTGGTGTGTCCTATATCATAACTTTGGTATGTTTCTATTGGTGTGTCCAATATCATAACTTTGGTATGTTTCTAATGGTGTGTCCTATATCATAACTTTGGTATGTTTCTATTGGTGTGTCCTATATCATAACTTTGGTATGTTTCTAACGGTGTGTCCATCATAACTTTGGTATGTTCCTATGGTGTGTCCAATATCATAAATTTGGTATGTTTCTAATGGTGTGTCCAATATCATAACTTTGGTATGTTTCTAATGGTGTGTCCTATATCATAACTTTGGTATGTTTCTAGTGGTGTGTCTTATATCATAGCTCTAGTATGTTTTTAGTGATGTGTCCTATGCCTATATAGCATATCATGTGTATGTTTCAAGTGATTTATCATAATACATCATAACTTTGGTAGGTCTATATGTTTCTAGTGGTGTGTCCTATATCATAACTTTAGGTTGTTTCTAGTGGCGTGTCCTATATATTATAACTTTGGTATATGTTTCTAGTGGTGTGTCCTATAGAAAGTATAACATTAGAATATTTTTAGTGGTGTGTCCTATATATTGTAACGTTGGTATATTCTAGTGATGTGTCCTATATATTATAACTTTGGTATATTCCTAGTGGTGTTTCCTATAGATATCATGAGTTTGGTATGCTGTGGATTTTTTTTTTCGTATAAAAAGAGAGCGGTGTGCACTTCAATGTTCTATGCTTGTCCAAGGTCAGGGAGGTGAATGTAGAACATATAAGCAGTTCATTAATGTAAACAAACTACCTGCAGCAATTGCCATCAGCTATAACTATTTATATATAATTAAGGCTTTATAAGTGTTGATTGATTGAATACTCATACTTATATAAGGGCATTGTGGACTCGTATGCATATGCTTGTCCAAGATCAGGAGAGATGGTTATATAACGGCTAAGCTTTTCATAAATAAAAATAAATAAAAAAACTAAAAATAAAATACCTGGAGCCATGGCCCTGAGCTATAGATATAAAATTAAAAAGTCTTTGTAAATAAAGAGTCAGTTTGTTGTTGCGAATTTGAAGGCCATCAGATTTTTCAGTTAGGAAATTATGTCATGAAAATAGCTTGGGGCTATTGAGCGGAAGAGTGCATAATTGTAAAACACTTAGGCATCGGGGTGAGGGGGGTTAACATAGGATTGAGACACGAATCGGACAAAACAATTTTTGTTAATTGTAATGAAATATGAATAAAGAAGATACTTGTCCATTAGTCAGATTGTGGAATGAAACTTGAAACTGTATCAAAATGATTCGTAAAGGGGTGGTTCACAAATTAAGTCAGACTCAGGGGGAGGGGGGGTCGAGAATATGGGACACTTTGTGACAGGTGGGTGTGGGGGGGGGCGGGGGTTAAACATTTGTGAAGTCACATTTAAAAAAAAATAAAATATTATCTAATTTTTTCTTTAAATTTAAATAATTATCTAATTTTGAAAAATCTTTACTCAATTAATTTCAAAAACATTAATTTGAGGTCGAAATTGCCTCAGGTATTATAGGTACCGTGAACCTCAGTCGCGAAAACTTTTTTGCGCAAAAACTGTTGTGGCCATTTTACATTCTGCGCGGGGATGACTTCGTTGATGTTTTTAGTTGTGAAGTGACACTTAGGGGAGGGGGGGGGGGTAAAGAATTTGTGACACTTCGTGACAGAGAGGGGGGGGGGGCGGCTCTAAAAATGTCATTTTTTTGCGTGACGTAATTTGCGAACTAGCCCAAACAACCGGGGAAATATCATCAATGGCCGGACTAAAATATTGCTGTTTTTATTCCCCTTTCTAACTTTGTAGCTTCTTATATATAATGGAATTCGACAGTAGACCTGGAAGTATATAAAATACAGAATATGGATACGATACTATTCATGATAATATTATAATATTTAGGATAATAAGGTGATGATAAGCATGTGCACTATTTCGAATAATGGGACGGACCTCAGCGAGAAAGAGGAGGGGGGAGAAAGGGCATGGAGAAATAGAAAAATTAAAATTAATTAAATGGTTATTATATATATATATATATATATATATATACGTATGTATGTGTGTATATAGTAGAAAAGAGAATGAGTCCCCGTTAATACGTACGAAGTGGCTATTGGTACCCGGGTACCAGAAGTGAGAGGTTATTTCTTCGGTTTTAACTAAAATAAACTACCACAAATGACATCCGAATAGCATTGAGTCTAATGGTACCCGGGTACGAATTTTCGGCGCTGCGTGTCCGGGTCCATTTTGACTACTGCTATTCGATTGTCATGTGTAGTAGTTTATTTTAGTTAAAATGAAGAATCAAGTTTACAAACGTATATAACATTCAATTATCTTTCATTTGATACCTCATTTGGTCTTACAAAACCCAACAATACTATTTTAAATCGTTTTTGTAATCCCAACCTCTCAATTCTGGTCCCCGTGTACCAATAGGTGCAGCCTAATACGTATGTGAAAATTCGAAACAAATTACTTTAATATTTTTTCCCCCGGCCCTGCTCCCATTTCCGGCTGCTTCCCAACGCGCTGGCTGTGTCCTATTCAGCGTATTTGGATTGAAATTATATTACAAAAAAATTCTAAATTGAAAGAAAGAATGGTTCAGTAATGAGTTCAGTAGCGTGCAAAATATAATTCCCGTTAACTACGCTAAATGATTTTTCGTTTAAAATGACGCGACTGCGTTTTGGTGTGTAATATTTTCTTTTTCTTTTCGGAAAATGAAATCGTCACAATTTAAATAGGCTGTAATAAATATTCGGTTTAAAAAGTGTTTGGGACATCAGAATATTTGCTATCGTTCATGGGCGTGAAATAAAAAGTGTTCAGTGACGTATCATGGGGGCGGGGGGGGGGGGTAGGGGTAGGGGGTGTAGCAAAAATTGGTATTCTTAAATGTCCGTTATATGTCAAGTGTCTTTAGTAGATGGGAAGTTCACGCACTGTTGGGGTCAATTTTGGGCGCGCTATAACTGTAGTAACGAAATATTTGGTTAAATTGTCGGTACGATTTCAAATGCTACGTGCTATTATGTAAATGCGGAAAATATAATGGACTACGATGAGTCACTTCCTTGTTTTGTCACGTGATACGTAAGAGCCATTGATAGGCTGTCTGCTACACTTAACAACACATAACAACAGATAACAGCTGATCAGCCATTATCATTATTTTTAAAGCACAATGTTTGTCTCCATCAGCGCCTCCCCCAATGTTAATTAAAAATTTTACTTTTCAAAATATTCTTGAATACACGCGTTTCTTTAAATGACAATCATTAAATGGGACAATAATTATAATTCAGTTATGATTAAAGGAAGAAAGTTGTCTGAAGAAAAATTTGTGAGCGACTAGTATTTTGCAGACAACCTCCCGGAAGTCTTACTCGTACTTACTCTTATCACGTGACAAAACCATCGACTCATCGTAGTCCATTATTGTCTTGTTTTTTCTTAAGGTTTTTTTTTTTAGCACTTAGTGGGCACGCAGAGAAATCCTAGAGCCCGTTTTTATACTTAGACTATAATGTTCGCTCTGTTCATTATTTCCATTCACTTGCATACAAAAAATTCCGGTTCAAATGAACCGATATGACGATATGTTTTTATCGGTGGGTTTTATTCATTTTCTCTGTGTGTGTGTCAGTGTGTGTGTCTGTATGTGTGTCTTATTTTAAAGTGAATTTGTTTAGGGACGCATCAAGTTATTTCCGGTTGTAAAAATGAAATTTTTATGGGAGAGAAAAAAAGTAAGCTTGAACATAGATTTGTGACTATGACGTAATTTATATTTGGTTTGAGGACCTCGTTGCCTATATCTGCTTATGACACTCCCCACCACCCCCACCTCCCAACGCCCCAAAATTCCTATGCTGCAACTCCCATCAAATAGTGTTGGGGGCAGTCGTATCATGGAATATTTACACACACCAGCTGATATGGATCCCGTAAATGACAAACGAACAGCCGCCGTTAGCAGAACAGCCGCCCTTAGCAGAACAGCCGCCCGAAACAGGACAGCCGCCCGTAACAGGACAGTCGCCCGTGGCTCGAGATCATGTTTCTGTATGTTTTATGAATGGATATATTGTCAATGAAAGAATGCCCTTGTATTGAGACTTACGATAGATGACGTCATGTCCGGGTACGGAGTTATCTCAAGGAAAGATATTTTTTTTAAAAAATATATTCTTTTTTTAAGTCTCCGACACACAAAAATACCCCAATTCTTCCATTTCGTTAGACAGGGTAATATAATATCTAAATAGATGTTAAGAGTTTTTTTAAATTGATTTTAAACACTGCTATGAAATTTGGAAAAAACACACAAAAAAACCCACCAAAAAACACACCAAAAAACACACAAAAAAACACACCACAAACACACCAAAAACACACCAAAAAACACACCAAAAAACACACCAAAAAACACGTTCACTTCCAAAAGACTATCCATTGAAGCAAGAAACAAAAAATTATTTTTTTAAATTAATATAACTTTTTAAAAAAAAATTTTGTTGAGCCCCTCCCCGTGAGCGTGTAAAGAACTGAAGAAATGGCCAGCGTTGATAGCTATATATAAAATTACAGAATACTCTCGAATCCAGTGGCGTAGCTAGAGTGTTTGGCGCCCGGGGACAAGATTCGCGCCCGGGGACAAGATTCATTTTAAAGCGCACTCTTTTTCCTTTTTTCAACTCTCAAACCCATTATTTTCATCAATAAAATAACACCAAAGCACATTTTGGCGCCCCTAACTACCTGGCGCCCGGGTACATCTGTACTCCACTGCCCCCCCTACGCTACGCCTCTGCTCGAATCATAACGTGTGTATAAGACAACACTTTCTTTAAGCGTCTGGGCACATCATGTTACAGGGGAAGAAGTCCAGCCTCGTAAGATAAGATTGTTTCTGTTACCAGGTGTTGTTCTTAAGGAGTAAAAGATCTGTCTAATGAGGGGCAACCCTGATCATGTTGGGTTGTCAAATTAATGGGTGAGGCTTTCAAACTGTAGACAAACAAACAAATTAATTCACTTACTGTGAAACTCGACACATACAACTTACTAATATGTTCCATCAAAACAATTTACCATATATATATATATATATATATATATATATATATATATATATATATATATATACAGAACATTTCCAATTTCGCAATCAAGGCCAAAGGCAGTTTAGAAAATTTTCATTTGTTTGAAAAAAATTTATTTTATACAGTCCCTAATTCTAATCATATGACTTTAAAGAGGACCCGAGGAAGGAGATGTCGAAATAAATAATTCATTTCGTCTGAATTAGCATAAACATATGCATATATATATATATATATATATATATATATATATATATATATATATATATATATATATATATATTATTTAAGTGCCGGTATATCTCATTACTTCTTCAACGGTTCCTTGATACATATATATATATATGTATATGTACAAATCAAGTGATTAATAACTACGACCAACATGAATGTGTGCCAACATTCTTTAAGTACAACTGTTTAGGGATGAACCACTGCCCGCCATTTGGTAATGGAATAGATTCAGACGTATGTCTTCTGAAATGCATTTGATACCAAAGCCTCATCGCTTCCTGTGCGCAAGGAAACGAAGGCGACGTGTTAAGATGTGTGGCCAATTGCATTCAATTTGTTGTGTGACAGCCTTACCGTTTAGTGTAGTTCGTGATAGAATCTACGACTTGGGTGACGTTAATACACTTTTTTGGCGTAATTGATGGGTGCAGTTTGACCCTCGGACGTAACGAATTAAAAAAAGTGGGGGGGGGGGGGGTGAACAGCGAAAATTTCGATTTTTTTTGTCTCATTCAACTATCTGACACAAATCGGGGGGTGGGGTCGTGACTCATAGTGTCAGTGGCAAGTCCCGTCAATGCAAAGGCCCTGGTAGGCAAGGGCGTAGCTAAGGGGGGCAGATGTCCCTGGGTGCTAAACTAGTTAGGGGCGCCAAAATGTGCCTCGATATTATTTTATTGATGAAAATAATGGGTTTGAGAGTTGAAAAAAAAAGAAAAGAACGCTCTTTAAAATGAATCTTGTCCCCGGGCGCAAAACACTCTAGCTACGCCTCTGATGGGATTTGCAGCACAAGATTTTTGGGGCGTTGGGATGTGGGGGTGGTGGGGAGTGTCTTAAGCAGATTTAGGCAGCGAGGTCCTCAAACCAAATATAAATTACGTCACTGTCACAAATATATGTTCAAGCTTACTTTTTTTTCTCTCCCATAAAAAGTTCATTTTTACAACCGGAAATAACTTGATGCGTCCCTAAACAAATTCACTTTAAAATAAGACACACATACAGACACACACAGACACACACACTGACACACACACAGAGAAAACGAATAAAACCCACCGACAAAAACATATTTGTTTTTCCAATTGTTTTATTTATTATTCTTTTTGTTTACAAACAGAAGTGTCGGAAGTGATTACACCATGTGGTGTTATAGCTATCAGTTTCTATGTCAGCCTGACATTGCATAATCTACCACACACCACACCACAAGAAACCTTTTAGGCAACGAATCGTCCTACTCAAACACCGACACTAATTAGGACAGACTTTTTAACAAAAAAACTTTTCGAGTTATTGTCGTAATTAATTACACATTTAAGGACCACCAAAAAAAAAAAAATTAAAACGCCAAACAGGACGTAGAGAAAGTGTAGGTGTAAAGGTCAGAGGTCACACACAATCAGGCAAGGGAAATACATTTTATCGTTCAAATGTAATGGTACCAGCTATTTTACGATAGAGGACAACAACGTGTTGAAAATTCACAGAGCTAAGGCCACACAACCGCATAGCTACATGGCAGCCTACACAAAGATAGACAGATGTAGCTACATAGCAAAGTAGCCTAATAACCACATGTATAGCTACAAAAACAACATAGCTGCATTGCCAGACATAGCCATATAGCCACAATAGACAAATAAGCACATAAATAGCTACAAAACCGTACGCCTAAATAGCCGGATCGCTGCACAGACACATAGCAACGAAGCTATTATCACATAGCCACATAGCCACAAAGCTACATTGCCGCATAACTAAGTTGCCGCAAATTTATCCGGCAAAGAGCACCCCATTCAAAATTGGACTGTTCTCCTGTTGTATGTTGTATGCCCAAACTTGAACTGTGCTCGTGTTGTATGTTGTATGCCCAAACTTGAACTGTGCTCGTGTTGTATGTTGTATGCCCAAATTTGAACTGTGCTCGTGTTGTATGTTGTATGCCCAAACTTGAGCTGTGCTCGTGTTGTATGTTGTTGCCCAAACTTGAGCTGTGCTCGTGTTGTATGTTGTATGCTCAAACGTGAGCTTTGCTCGTGTTGTATGTTATATGCCCAAACTTGAGCTGTGCTCGTGTTGTATGTTGTATGCCCAAACTTGAGCTGTGCTCGTGTTGTATGTTGTATGCTCAAACGTGAGCTGTGCTCGTGTTGTATGTTGTATGCCCAAACTTGAGCTGTGCTCGTGTTGTATGTTGTATGCCCAAACTTGAGCTGTGCTCGTGTTGTATGTTGTATGCCCAAACTTGAGCTGTGCTCGTGTTGTATGTTGTATGCCAAAACTTGAGCTGTGCTCGTGTTGTATGTTGTATGCTGTAATCATGGATGTACTTAAAACCATCCATTGGATTAAAGTAATGTTGATTTTAAATTTAAAAAAAAAAATTACAACTAACAACAAAAACACAACAACAAAAAACCATCGCTGTGTCCACACAAAAAGTTAACGACAGCAGGATCCGCCGCTATCGCCGTAGACACACGACACTGACAAATAGCACACTTAGGCGTAACTGACAGGGGGTGGTAAGGGTTGGGGGTGGGGGTAGCGTTGCCCTACCTTGTAACCGTGAATTACTTAAAGTAAGCTTCTGTGATCTTCTATGCAAGACTATAAACGTAGAGGTATATCAAAAATAATAATACAAGTATGTTAGATTAATAACTACGGAATCTTATACTGCGCCTAAGCCACTGTCTCTCTATACTCTCTGAGTATATGTATATATGGCCCTATGAGTACACCCCTCCACCCCATTTTTTTTTGCAACAACATACCTTGCCAGCCCATCGTCTGCTGCTTGGGGGGAGGGGGTTAACGGCAAACGAGTGCTTCTGATGGGGATAAACTCCAAGGGCTATGAGAGTAACCCCTGTGAATGACTTAATACGCTCTTCGAGTTCTTAAGCAATTTTTCAAAGAAAAAAAAAAGATAAATTTACACCAGGACTTTTCCAAACTACTGCCCGCGGGCCAGATCCGGCCCCCCCCCTCCCTTCACACCCGGACAGTGTCCTAGGACACGGATTCGGCATATTGTTTAAAAACATTGAGGACACCTGTTTTATGCAGTAATGACACAGCATGTTTCACCAGAATCATGTCGTCAAATTATCTAACAGTTACCAAAAAGTTTACCAAAGGGTAAAGATGGTGGCTTTTCAAAAGAAAAAAATCACAACACACAGATGGTGATTACTGAAGTTAAGATGATCGCAAGTGGCGGTGTTCTCCGCGAGCACTCTCGTACCGCACTTCTGCCACGGGGCTCTCTTTCCTTCTTCCTTTATTCCTTCCTTTAAAACAGCGGTTTTCAACTCTAGGTCGCGACCACTTTGACGGGGGTCGAACGACCCTTACACAGGGGGTTGCCAAAGGCCATCGAAAAAAAAATATTTATGAAATAGCAGCGAAAATAATTTTTTGGTTAGGGTGGGGGGGGGGGGGGTTGTGGAGGTCTCCACAACATGAGGAGCTGTGTTAAAGGTCGCGGCATTTAAAAGGTTGAGAAACAATGATTTTTTTTTAAATGTACACCGTGTTTGGGGGGGTGGGGGGTGGGGGGTGGGTGGTGTAGGAGGAGGTTGAAAAATTAAAAAAAAATTATTGATTGGTCAATGGAGAGCGCATCTTGAAGTCTGTGCTGGAGATAACGGTGGACACTTCCAACACAAACTATTGAGTTTAATAAGAAAAAAAATTAACATTATTTTAAAATTAAAATGAGTATTGGAATGTGACCAAAAAAAAAAAAAGAAACATATTTATTGTATATTTGCTTCATTGGTTAACGCCCCCCCCCCCCCCCAAACTCCCCACACACACACTTTTTTTTACGGGCACAATGTATAATATTTGTAAAGCCAATTATATTAAACCTAAGTCTTCTTTTAAATGAATTTTTTTTTTAATGTATACATATATATATCTTTATACATATGTAAAGGGTGGCCCAAAAATGTATAAACGTCATTTTATTTCCAGACGCATAAAACGACACGCCAACGCTAACAAAGAGTAGGAAGAGTTGGAGGGGGAAGGGAGACAGTTTGAACATGTTTTCTGATTAGCGCTATAATTTTTATACAACTGTCAAATGACAAAACATTATATTAATTCAATAAGATAACCCCTTGTCACCAGATCGTCTCACTCTTTCTGGGCCACCCTGTATAGATATAAAGTTTTTATTTTTTAAAAACATGTTTATGGAGATCTCATATGTCCGTCAATTTTACGGTTAATTTCTCGTATGACAACAAGGAGGAACTTTCTACGTGTACAGTGGCTATTTATTTAATTAGAGACGATCTGGGTTGGATAGAGTTAAGTATACTCTTTTTTCTCTGCTTCTCTCCGACTCTTCCTCGGATAATGGATTATGATCCAAACTATTTATTTCCTCGCTGGATCTCCATCCTGAGCGATAAATTTCATCTCGATTTTTTTTTCTTCTTGTGATTAATAGTTCCCAGTGTTTCCAAGCTCCTAATCCCACCAGGTGTATATTTACCGCAGATTTGGCGCATCAATCTCGAACCCAAAATCTTCACGCTAAAGTGGGTTTTTTTTATCGCTTCCTCGGCCAGTTTCCGGTCTCAGCTTTCTCAAAGAAAATCATTTCCTTGTCCAATCAAAGATCTTACAAGCAAGCGGTCAGGTGAACTTTCTTTTTTTTAAATTAAAAGTTGGAAAGTACACCACGACAAACTTAAAAAAAAACTGTTTTATGATTAAGCTGTGTTATCTTCAGAGGCGGTTCCAGAAATACAAGGGAGGCAGATTCACAAAGTGAGACGACTCAAAATGTAAAAACCTACACCATTATTTTCTCTTATCTATACATTACGCTTTTGGTATGACTCGTGGACGGCTTCCTAATTTACTGCTTCTTTTTTCGGCTCCTTTCTATTCAGAACATTTGGTATTGAGAGTATATTAATAAATAATGCTATATGTTTAAAAGAAAGTATGGTTCAATAATGAGTTCAATAGCGCGCAAAATATAATTCGCGAGAACTACGCTAAGTGATATATATATATATATATATATTTTTTTTTTTATATGATGCAACTGCGTTTGGCGCGTAATATTTTCGGAAAGTGAAATCGTCTCAATTTAAGTATGGTTTTAAAAATTATTCGGTTTAAAAGTGGTGGGTACATCAAAATTTTTAATATATTTCATGGGCGTAAAATATAAAGTGTGCAGTGAAGTATCATGGGGGGAGGGAGGGAGAGAGAGGGTGTAGCTTGAGTTCATGTTTTGTCAAGTAACTTTAGCAGATGGGAAGTTCACGCATTCCTGCCGTCCATGTTTGGCGGGCAATGTCTAGTTATTAATAGTATTATTATTATTATTATTATTATAATGTTTTAGTTATTTATTATTATTTATTTTTTTGGTAATTTCAAAACTGTATAGTCCGATTTGTCGTCTTTCCCCCATGTTCGTCTCTTTGTTTTATCTTCTCTGCCCTTATCTCCCACTTTTCTTTTTTTTTTTAAAAGCCTTACCCTCCATTCTCCCGTGTCACCTTATCCATATCTCTTTTCCCTCTCACACGCGCTAGACATCCCCCCCCCTTTTTCCAACCTTTGCCACCCGTATGGATATCAACAAAAAACAAAACAACAAAAAACAAAACAACAAAAAAACGAATCAAAGATCTAATTTAAAAAAAAAATTAAACTTAAACATAGAGAGAAAAACCAATAAATTCATTTTGATCAGAGGTCCTTAATCTTATTTCGATTTGTTCGATGTTCCCCCCCCCCCCCCCCCCCCACATTGCCAGTCAGATGAAAGCCACGGACCACTACTTAGATAGGAAATGGGTAACGCAGCAAAACAGCGTACGTGTCGGCAGAAAGCCTTCGTCAGCGAACAGAAAAACAGAATTAAATAAAAAAAAATAGCACTTAGCTGAAAAGTAACCGAGAGGACAGCAAGAGATTTTTTTTTTGGCTAACCTGATTGCAATCTTCCCCCCCCCCCCTCCCCTTATTACCACTAGATATCATTTTTTAAAGTGGACATAATTATATTTTGTGTGTGTGTAATAAATAAATGCTGATTGAGGATCTTGCCATAAAAGTATCCTCATATTTCTTCTCTAGTTCATTACCGCTACTGCCGATTCCCCAGGTTTGGAAGCAACATAAAGGGTGGGTAAAGGATGTCTAGTTAAATCAACGTTGAGTCTTGTCGTGATAACTTTTTTTTAATGCCACTCACCCTGGGGATTTTTGCATACATTTTTTTTTTTTAATAACGCAAACCGTTGTGTTTGGTGGACACGAGAATGTCAAATGAAAGAGGAGTGAAAGGGGTGCACGACCAAACACCCCAGAGGAAAACACCTCAAATGCAGACCTAGGCTTAGATGGATAGATGATGTGGAAAAAGATCTACAACAACTGGGAACCCAATCATGGAAAAGAAAAGCTTTAGTTAGGTCTGAGTGGAAGGAAGTAGTGAGGCAGGCCAAAGCCCTACATGGGCTGTAGCGCCACAGGGATGGATGGATGGTTGTGTTTGGTGGGTGAGGGGGGCATCTGCGCTCTCACCACTGACTACCCCCCCTCCCATCTCGGCCTACCTAAGTTGTAAGCACCACACAACGGGGCGACATCCAACACCAACATCCAACACGGGAACACGTTCAAAGAGACACGGTCAGCCAACTGACCCCTTGGACCGGCCAGAGGGCAACGAGGTCACGGACCGAGTCGTAAATATGTCGTGTCATCTTCTGCTCTGGGACGCAGCACGGTTGACAGGGGATGCCGTTGATGTCAGGGGGGTAGCTAGGTTGTCAGGTTGTGGGGGTGACAGAGATGTCAGGGGTGCCGTTGTTGTCAGGGGATGACGGAGTTGTCAGGGGGGTGAAAGAGATGTCAGGGGCGTGCTGAGGATTTCAAGGGGTGCCGGGATAGTCAGGGGTGCCGTTGATGTCAGGGGTGCCGTTGTTATCAGAGATGACGGAGTTGTCACCGGGGTTTGGTGACAGAGATGTCAGGGGTGAACTTGAGGACACTATACAATGTCGTTACTCTAGAATCCCATTACTCCACGGTTTTTCTACAAACTGATACTCCTTACTTCGTTTGCTTGACAAACGTGTTACTCTTCGGACCAGTCACCCCAACAATCACGCTGTGCTCTTAATACAACTAATACAAGCTAATTTCCAAACCAATTACTCCATAAATCCGGTTACTCCACGATCCAGTTACTCTACAATCAGGCTACTCCACAATCGGGGCTATACTGCGCAACCTTGTTCTTCTGATAGCCGCGTAGAAGTCCGCCAGAACGCCATGTTCTGTTAATTCGTGGTGTCCGAATAGGTCGCCCGCGGTAAATATCCACTGTGCACCACCAAGCATTCCGCTCGGCAACAGGGCCACCATAAACAACATGTCCCTTGAGCGGACCAGGGTCTCTCCCTCTGTCACTCGTGTTCCGATGGAGCGGTTATCTTCTAAATGAAAGCAGACGCCGAGGCCCTGGCTTGGCTGGTGGCCATTGTCGGCGGAGCGCCATAGAATATCGTCATCTCATCGGCCGAGCGGTCTGTTGTTTTGGGACGGTGGGGTCGGCTGGGGGGTAGGGGAGGGAGAATGTTTGGGGGGGAAATTGGATGATGCTTTCTCATCGTTACGACAGTGCGAGAAATACATCGATTGCGGACAGACCCAGAACCTCTTATTTTATTCCCTAGTTATTACAATGTTGGGATGATGGGGCAGTTCAAGTATGTCTTCTTGTATGCGTTTTTTTGTTTTGTTATTTGAAGCATGCGAAGTTTTCTATTTGAAGCATGCGAAGTTTTCTATTTGAAGGATGTGAAGTTTTCTATTTGAAGCATGCGAAGTTTTCTATTTGAAGCATGCGAAGTTTTCTATTTCAAGCATGCGAAGTTTTCTATTTGAAGCATGCGAAGTTTTCTATTTCAAGCATGCGAAGTTTTCTATTTGAAGCATGCGAAGTTTTCTATTTGAAGCATGCGAAGTTTTCTATTTGAAGCATGCGAAGTTTTCTATTTCAAGCATGCGAAGTTTTCTATTTGAAGCATGCGAAGTTTTCTATTTGAAGCATGTGACGTTGTAAAGCGTCTTGAAAAAATCATCAGATCAATGAGGAAACTTCACCTTATTTATTGTTACGTATTTTTCAATCAAAAAATTAGTCCGAAAGTAGAAAAAAAAGGGTGTATGTGGGGGAGGGGGGGGGGGTTTAACAGGGGTTTGGTTCTCAAACGTTTTGATCATCCCCCACCCCTTCTAAAACTAATTGTATTCTTCCACACACACCATTCACGTATTAAGAGAAAAACAAACAAACAAACAAACAAAGCAGTAACGCGTCTATGAGGACTAGCGTCTTATTCAATTCTTTTTTAAAAAAAATTGTTTTGTTTAATTAGATAGATTCGTGTATTTGGTGTCATCTGGAAAGACATGTTGGCATTTCATTGGCCATTACTCTCTCTCTCTCTCCCCCCCTCCCCCCACACACACAAACACAACCCACAGCCCCTAGACATCGAGTTATGTTATTTACGATAGAATCTCGCGACACACCAATGTATCGCGACACACCTATGCATCGCGACACACCAATGTATCGCGACACACCTATGCATCGCGACACACCCATGCATCGCGACACACCTACGTATCGCGACACACCTATGTATCGCGACACACAGATGCATCGCGACACACATATGTATCGCGACACACCTAAATATCGCGACACACCTATGCATCGGGACACACCTATGCATCGCGACACACCTATGCATCGCGACACACCGGCCAAAAACACAGGCGTCAGAATAGAAAACAGGAGAATGAGTAGGTAGAATGTCCGAATCCACACACACCCCCCCTTCCACACCCTCCCTCCCTTTCCCATCCACTATCCCGGCTTACTGTTCTGGGGGTAGATTTTAAAACAGTCAAGAATATAGAGCATTTGGCAAAGACAGTAAACACGAAGGCCTTTGTGATGCTGGTGATCATGGTCAGAAAATAGCCAGACTCATGATTATTTAATCAGGTACTTTGAATTTAACACAAGAAATTATTTTGATATTACCATCTCTCTATCCCCCCCCCCCCCAAATCTCAACCGGAAGAACTCTTGATGTTGTCACGACGTGACGCTTGTTGTAAATAATTTTGGTAAACAATGTTTTAGGACTTATTCGTGTCATTTCTATTTAGACCAGCGGTTCTCAATCTGTGGAATACCGCGACCCCTTAATACAGTTCCTTGCGATGTGGCGACCCCCAACCACAAAATTATTTTCGTTGCTACTTCATTACGGTAAAGTATATGTGTTTTCAGATGGTCTTGGCGACCCCTGTGAAAGAGTCGTTCGACCCCCCCAAAGGGGTTGCGACCCACAGGTTGAGAATCGCTGATTTAGACCATTTCTTTCTTCTTCTTTTTTCGGTGCGAAGTCGATTCTATCACTGGAAATAGCGACCGTAGCTCTAACCGATTTGGTGGTGTTTTATAGCGACCGTAGCTCTAACCGTTTTGGTGGTGTTTTATAGCGACCGTAGCTCTAACCGTTTTGGTGGTGTTTTATAGCGACCGTAGCCCTAACCGTTTTGATGGTGTTTTATAGCGACCGTAGCCCTAACCGTTTTGGTGGTGTTTTATAGCGACCGTAGCCCTAACCGTTTTGGTGGTGTTTTATAGCGACCGTAGCCCTAACCGTTGTGGTGGTGTTTATAGCGACCGTAGCTCTAACCGTTTTGGTGGTGTTTATAGCGACCGTAGCTCTAACCGTTTTGGTGGTGTTTTATAGCGACCGTAGCCCTAACCGTTTTGGTGGTGTTGTTGTTTTTGTTTTTGTTTTTTAAAACTCAATATTCGCCTGCCTCCATCCATTTTTTTTTCACAAACCGGGTCTCTGTCGTTAGACGGTTGTATTGTCTAACGCTAAACTATCACCTTTCCTCTTTGAAGCCTTCTACATCCCTTAACCCCCCTACCCCCCCCCCACCAGGGGACTCGCCTCTTTCCCCCAACCCTCCTTCGTCCCGGGGACTCCCCCCCCCCACTCCTCTCAACTTTTTGGTGCCGTTTCTCATCTCTTTCTTGTTTATCTCCGTCGAGTCAGACGGGTGTCCCCCGCCCTTCAAGTGATCCAATTCACTGTAACGCCTCGTCGCCAGTTGCCGCCCTCTGGTTCTACACCATGTCGGATCGTGTAGCGCGTTGCAATCGTGAATTTCTCAGGTTAAGATTACGCCGACAGAAGGAGGGGGGAGGCTGGGGGGGAGGGAAACGAGCTGGAACCCAAGAAATAGCTTCACGACATAAATCTTTCAAGGACTTGACAATATCATCATTCCATCCCACCCACACACCCCCTCCGCGCCGGTGCACCCGAATCCCGTCCTGACGACAAGAGAGCTGTGGGTTAAGCTACGGCCTGGAGCGTATACGATCTATCTGCTTATATAGGGCTGTGACAATTAAGCCCATTATAATAATTTGGGCAATACGATGACCTCCTTACGTCTGTTAAAAAGCGCAAACTTGAGTGGTATGGCCACGTGACCAGAAAACAAGGGCTCGCCAAAGAGATCTTGCAGGGCACTACTGGAGGACGGAGAAGAAGAGGAAGTCAAAGAAAAAGATGGGAAGATAATATCAAAGAATGGACGGGATTACAACTAGGCGATGCTAAGCGTAGGGCAGAAGACCGAGAGGAATGGAGAAGATTAGTGTACATGTCATCTGTGGCGCCCCAACGGTCGAAGGACTACGGGTGCTGATGATGATGATGATAATTTACAAAATCAGAGACTATTTGATTTCTTTGTTGTTTTTTTTACACGATCTCAGATTTTAGACAATGTACCCTGACACATATCATCATCATCGTCATTGTCGCTTTTTTTACAGACAAGATGAGGTCAACCTTTATTTGAAAAAGAGGCTAGGACCTGTATGAAGTCACTCGAGGACATTGGATTCCTTAGCCGCGTGTAGAAAATATACGGTTTCAGAAACAATGCATTCGTGAAGACATCCATAACTGTGGCGCTACAGCCCCTGTATAGGGATTTGGCCTGCCTCCCCACATCCTTCCACCCAGACCTGACTGATGCTTTTCTTTTCCATGCTTGAATTCCCAGCTGCTGTAGATCCCGATCCTCATCACCCACCCATTTAAGCCTAAGTCTGCCTCTTAGCCCTTTTTAATTTCTGCGACTATCATGGGATCCTGATAAAGACTGTACAGTTCCTCGTTGGTTCGTATTCTTTATCGATATTCATTCTTTGGTGGTCCTGCTATTTTCCGGAGAAATGTTCTCTCTCATGTGTTTAAAGGGTTTTCTGCGTTTTTGTTTGTTTGTTTGTTTGTTTGTTTGTTAAGGTCCAAGTGTCAAGACAGAATTGACAATTTCCCTGGCACTTGGAAACTAAAATATTTGTAGTCCGGGATGTTTTCTTCCACAACCGGTTGAAAGCCGTAGTGTAGTAGGAAACACGGGCAATGAATGAAACGACCAACGACCTTTGTCACTGTCTTATCCTGCATTGTAATCGTGTTTGCTCTTTGTTCAACGTCGAGAACAGCGGCTGTTCATGTTTGCAAATGACAGAGCCATAAAAATCGGAACTCGGTCTTTAGATTTGCAATCGGAAAACGAAATCGAATCGGTCTGGTAGTAATCATTCCTTAAAGAGTTGTTCTGTTTCCACCGGAATGCTTGCTAGATCTGTTATTACGGAATTAAAATGTTCAAAAACAATAATTTAAAAAATTGTAATAAATTGCACAATTCAATTGAGTCTATGGGTATAACATCAGTTATAAATAGTCCTTATAGAAATCCACATCCGGCAATATAATCATGTAATAATCTTTACACGCAATCGATACGAATCCCATTATTTTCAAATTATTATGCGCATACAACAATAATTGCATGCGCAATAAATTGGAACGGCAAGATTCAAGAGTGTGGTCAGTGCGCGGCAATTGTCCGCGAATATATTTACGGGGGAACGATGTGCCAAGGTTTCTCCGTGCAGCGGTTCTCAAACTGTTGCATATACTGTGATCGCGTTGAAGCATCGCGTAGTTAGTTCTGTTGAGTTATTGTACGCGAGCTAACTGCGTCTTCTTAAAATGTAATTCTATTGATACAATTCTTGTAATAAATTAAAAACAAAAAATAACAAGTCTATTTATTCAAATATAACGTCTGTCTATTCAGATATCAAGTCTATCCATTCAAAGATCAAGTCTATATTCCAAAACAAAGTCTATATCTATTGAAATAGCAAGTATACTTCTCAAACATTTGTCACGTTTAAACGTTATTTTCCTCAAACCATTTGAAAACATGCATGCACGATACTCCCATGATACTTGCGTGACACTACTTTCATGATACTTGCGTGACACTACTTTCATGATACTTGCGTGACACTACTTTCATGATACTTGAGTGACACTACTTTCATGATACTTGCGTGACACTACTTTCATGATACTTGCGTGACACTACTTTCATGATACTTGCGTGACACTACTTTCATGATACTTGCGTGACACTACTTTCATGATACTTGCGTGACACTACTTTCATGATACTTGCGCGACACTACTTTCATGATACTTGCGTGACACTACTTTCATGATACTTGCATGACACTCTCATGAAACTTGCATGAAACTTGCATGAAACGTGCATGAAACTTGCATGAAACTTGCATGAAACTTGCACGAAACTTGCATGAAACTTGCAGGAAACTTCCATGAAACTTGCATGAAACTTGCATGAAACTTGCATGAAACTTGCACGAAACTTGCATGAAACTTGCACGGTACCTGCTTTAAAAGTAGCAAGCAGTGAAAGCAATGAAGTATTTTCAACCGCCATTTTAAATAGCGCTGGTCAGCTGACCTATTTCATGTCAGACATTCAATGTCACGTATAGGGATATTTATTAAAAAGCAAAATGGGCTCTACACAATAGATTTTTAGTTCGACTCTAGGTCTATTCCAGAAGTAAGGATGAACTGTTTTTATCAGTGGTGTTATAGAAGACGCTTATCCCAAAATTGATGCACATGAATAGTTTGACCTGCACATTTCTTAGAAAGAATTTGAACCCACCATTGTTAACATCTCTTAGAAAGAATTTGAACCCACCGTTGTTAACATTTCTTAGAAATAATTTGAACCCACCATTGTTAACATCTCTTAGAAAGAATTTGAGCCCACCATTGTTAACATTTCTTAGAAAGAATATGAACCCACCATTGTTAACATTTCTTAGAAAGAATTTGAACCCACCATTGTTAACATCTCTTAGAAAGAATTTGAGCTCACCACTGTTAACATTTCTTAGAAAGAATATGAACCCACCATTGTTAACATTTCTTAGAAAGAATTTGAACCCACTATTGTTAACTTATATATATTTGGTCCCCGCACAATGTAAATACAAAGCATTACCCTACATATGTTTGTCGTTCCCTCTGCTAAGCCTGGACAAAAACACACTCTTTGAACATCTGTTCAACCATGTATTGTATCGAGGAATTCTATTTTTTTTTTAACCTGGGGAAAATGTACAGACGAGCCGGAAGTTCCAAGGCAAGTTCCGGGCAAGGACGCGCTCACCGCGGGATGGCGCTCCGCAAACTTGGGGGAGATTGGCTTGATAAATTCCACCCCAGGCCCGCGAGATAAAGGTGCTGACTTACTGGAACTGACTCCCCCCTCCCCTCAGGGTGCCACCGATTAGAAAAGTATAACGAGAGATTAAAGAGTGCTCAAGGAAAGTCTGTAAAGTTGGACATTTAGGAAGGCAGAAAAGCTTTTGTTATTTGAAGGTTAGCAAGAAAAAGAGTGCGGTGTAGGCTGTAAGCCAAGACATTGCGTTGTGTCGTATAGGATGTTAAACGAGGGACTACTTTCAAGCTGTGTGAAAGAAATAGTACCAGACTTGCGGTCTCTAGACCTGCTTGGCTTTTTTTTTTTTGGGGGGGGGGGGGGGGGTCATTTGAAATTCTTTGTTTGAGAAGGCGGGCACTTGCAGTATTCCAGAGTTTGAAAAGTGATTCATTAATGATCTCATTTATATTTCTTGTTGTTTGTTGTTTCGGCCTGCTGAAGAAGGCTTTAAGCCGAAACATTTTTTGTTTTGTTTTTTTTTCTTACCGTCCTGCTGTTTCATTTCAAGCTTGAACGTTCTTTGTCTCACTACTTCCTGTTTCCAGAAATTTGAAAAATTTAGTTTTTTTTTAAAAAAAGTATTTAACAAGAAAGAATTGAGTTATCGGAGAAAATGGTATCATATGAAGATTTTGTTCCTTAAATACCTATATTTAAACCATTTTTTGTTCTTTTTTTCTGAGGTGCAAAACTAGCATAAAATAATATACCTTAAACCAGTGGTTCTCAACCTTCCTAATGCCGCGACCCTTTAATACAGTTCCTCTTGTTGTGGCGATCCCCAGCCACAAAATTATATTCGTTGCTACTTCATAACTGTAGAGTATGTGTTTTCCGATGGTCTTAAGCGACCCCTGCGACGCGACCCACAGGTTGAGAACCGTTGCCTTAAACAGTTTAAAGAGACTAATAGTCGAATCGCTCTGTTTATATATCATATAATTTAACATCTAAGCGAAACTACGCTCAAGATGAAATGTTATTACAATGTCCGTTTTAAAAAAAAACAAACAACGATTTGACTTAATGGCCTGTCTCTTAATTATGACATTTAAATTTATGACTTAGGTACTTTTAAATTATTATCTTTTAAAAAAAATTTAACTGCCACTGAAATAAGATAACAGACTAAATCTTTATAAAAAAAAATTCTTACATCATGCTTGTATTCGATAACATTTTTATAGTCTTATTTTTTTAAAAAGAAAAGCTTAAAGCTTAGGCACATACACGCAAACCACGAAGACATGTCACAGGACACCCATTCTTCGTTACAAACCACGAAGACATGTCACAGGACACCAATTCTTCGTTACAAACCACGAAGACATGTCACAGGACACCCATTCTTCGTTACAAACCACGAAGACATGTCACAGGACACCCATTCTTCGTTACAAACCACGAAGACATGTCACAGGACACTCATTCCTCGTTACAAACCACGAAGACATGTCACAGGACACCCATTCTTCGTTACAAACCACGAAGACATGTCACAGGACACCCATTCTTCGTTACAAACCACGAAGACATGTCACAGGACACCCATTCTTCGTTACAAACCACGAAGACATGTCACAGGACACCCATTCTTCGTTACAAACCACGAAGACATGTCACAGGACACCCATTCTTCGTTACAAACCACGAAGACATGTCACAGGACACTCATTCCTCGTTACAAACCACGAAGACATGTCACAGGACACCCATTCTTCGTTACAAACCACGAAGACATGTCACAGGACACCCATTCTTCGTTACAAACCACGAAGACATGTCACAGGACACTCATTCTTCGTTACAAACCACGACAGCTCTATCTATACTCTCCCCCCCCCCCCCCCCCCCCCAGTTAAATAATCTCACAAGCGATCGCGCTCCGATCCGTGTTGAAACAGACATCTTCCACCGACGAACGGCAGCTCGACTCATCGAACCGAAGCCCAGAGAGTTCTCAGAAAAAACATCTCGTGCGCCGGTTTCCGCAACGAGGATCAAAGAGAATAGATGACATAAAAATGATTCGGCGACCCGGGGGCGCGCCACGGGGAGCATTGTCCTAGAGGTGACAACTCTCTGCGACCTCCTTTGGCGTACACCACACGGGCCCTCCCCCCTGCTGTTCGACAGCGGCGGAGAGGATTGAAAACATACGAAGAACGCCGTTCAAGGTTTCCGTTCGGCGCGGAACCGTCGTCCGATTGTTATCAGGCAAATGACCCTAAACATGCTTTAATGTGGAAAAAAGGTGGGGTGGGGGGTGTGGGGGGGTTGTGTTTTACCCACACATTATAATTTGGTCGTATTTCGTGAGCTAGTATTCATTGCTGCATACCATATATTAGCACAATAAATGAGCTTTTCGTTGAAGTTTCTTGTAAAACATTTTGATGTTATCGTCAGGTAGTCACGCGAGCAGTACTGCCTGACAGGTTCCCAAACGTTCAAATGACCAAATGCTTTCTTTTCGTTCTCTCGTTCTTTTAGTTTTTTTAATCCATTTCTTTGTTGGTTCTATGAACTTTCCCTCCTTATACATCCTTCTTTCTCACCTTCACCCCCCCCCCACAATGATCCTTGACCCCCCCCCCCCCGCCCCCACCCCCCAACCACCAATCGGTCGGTGAGCCGCGTGACTAGCCTGGCGTGTTCTAACGGGGTTGATTAGAGGTAACATTAGTCCTAATTGTACACCACTTGAGGTACCCCCCCCCCCTTAAACGACATTTAGCGCGCCGCCCTTGGTCTACTCCTCGAAGGAAGTATGTTTTAATAGTCCCTCCTTATAAGAGTCATTATGCTAAGAAATATTATTTGGTCTCGTTGTCTGTACCCGACTAAATATAACTTCATTTAAGCTATGAGTGGCAATGCGAACGATACGATACACTCGGATGTAATATAGATTAAGTGCGTGTGCATCATTGCTGCTTCCACCCCATACAACCATCCCACGCCACATCCATTTATGCAGCATCCACAGCTCCGATCCCCAAATTACAATCAGCTTTCCTCATTTGAACGGCGTGCTACAAACGCGGGAGAAATGAGATACGGTAATGTTTCACCAGCGGCTGATGCTGTCGAAAACCAATAGCCAAAATAAAAAAGATAACTTTAAGCCCTTTTCAAACGATTCAGGTCATAAAGTCCCCAATATTCCTGTCAAACAATTTAAGCTGTTTTAAATCTTTTACAAAATCTTTATCAGGAATTTGGAACAAGGTGCGTTTTGTTTTTTTTTTTTGGGTAGAACTCCGCTCCGGACAATTTCAGCTCCACTCCGGGCTCCGGTAAAATTAAACAGGAGGGAGGGTGAATTGATGGAGGTGTGAGATGTTTAAAGAAAAGGGTTTATTATTATCACTAAACTGTCTTAATTCACTACACAAATGTAGGCAATAGAAATGAATGAACCAGCAACAGAGCTGAAGGAGAGTGGAGCAGCATAACCGGTAGAAGAATATAAGGAATCGATTTTGATGACTTGATTTTTTTATAACAATTAAAAATTTACAAATTTTTACTTTTATTACAACAAATTTATTAAAAAATTTTTGATGCTTGGAGCAATAAGAAATTTTACCAGCTCCAGCCCAAAAAAACCCCCCTGCTCCAGAGCCCCAGCTCCGATCCAAAGCCCTTATCTGTAATGTTTGATGGAAAAAATGATTTTTTTTTTTAAAATATGATGTTGCATTTACTTCAACAATTGCAAGATTTGTTTACTTAAAGACAATTAGTCATAATATTTGTTTTGTTACAATTATATAATTATTCAAATATGTATATCTAAATTTAAAATTTGTTCATGGGCTGCTTTATTATTTATCTATATTTAAGCAAGATTGATACACATTTTGTGTATATATATATAAACGATAGGTTCATATATTTCTATAAGATATTTAAGATGTATTTTCAAGATAATTATAAACCTAAATCTTGTTTATGCACATCACCGGTGTGGCCGCATAAAACAACGCGATAACCTAACAGTCTCATCATCCCTCCCCCACCCCAACACACACACAAAAGAAGAGGCCCCACAGGGCACAAACGTATCTGCTCCTAAGTGACCCTTTGTGTAAACTCTTTGGTCCACGCGAGACGCCGAAATGCTAGATATCTTTTCCCGGGACTGGCCATGTTTGTCTGCGAGCGATGAAGCCATTAAGCCGGTGTACAGAATTACTTTTTTTTTTACTAAATAATCTCAAAACCACATTGCAACCGTTTTCTATAAATTTGTAAGGTTTATTCTCCCTCGGAAATTATAACAAATAATCACAATTATCTCTTATATATATATTACGCTTCTGGTGTGACTCGTGAACTGCTTCCATTGCCGGCTGCTTCCTAAACAGCTGGCTGCTTCCTATTCAGCGTATTTGGTACTGAGAGTATATTACAAATAATTCTATATGTTTGAAAGAAAGTATGGTTCAATAATGAGTTCAATAGCGCGCAAAATATATTTCCCGATAACGATGCTAAATTATTAGAATTTTTTTTAATATAACACAACTGCGTTTAGTGCGGAAATATTTTCTTTTAGGAAAATGAAATCGTCTCAATTGAAATATGGTGTAAAAATATTCGGTTTAAAAATGGTTGGGACATCAGAATATTTAATATAGTTCATGGGCGTGAAATAAAAAGTGTGCTGTGACCCCGCGGGGGAAGGGGTGGGGGGAATGGGGTGTAGCAGAAATTATGATTCTTAACTGTGCATTAATTGAGTTCATGTTTTGTCAAGTAACTTCACTAGATGGGAAGTTCACGCATTGCTGTCGCCAATGTTCGGCGGGTTATATCTAGTAATCTGTATTTGATAAGTGCTAGATGGAATTTGAACTGCTTGCAGTAGAGCAGTGGCTCTCAATCTACCTAATGCCGCGACCCTTTAACGCAGTTCCTCATGTTGTGGCGACCCCCAAACATACATTTTTATGTGGTGCTACTTCATAAATACGTGTTTAGCGATGGTCTTAGGCGACCCCCTGTGTAAGGGTCGTTCGACCCATAGAGGGGTCGCGACCCACATGTTCGGAACCGCTGCAGTAGAGCATAAAATTTGACAGGACGCTGGAGAGCATGCTGTGGTAAAGCATCCTCAAATGGGCTACGTTTTGACTTAAACAATCTGAAGGTATATACTGAAAGCTATCTAACGTAAACATTTGATAGGATGTTAACCTTTATTTTAATATATAGAAAAAACAATTAAATTAAGTTTCTAATGATTAATAGGAATGTAGTCCCCCCCCCCCCGCCCCATGACTCCCCCCACCCACATAAATATAAAAAAAAAATTATATATTGTAAATCGTTACAATTTTGTAATGACAACATTTTTTTTTGAAGATACAATTATTTAAACACCAGTGGCCGTGAACAAGAAAGGATTAAAATATATATGCGACGTATGACAATGTGTCTATCAAGTATTGCCTGATTAACCTTATAGGCAAAAAAAAGGCACGTGCTAATGGACACCACATACATGCAGTGATTGACCATTCAGGGGCGTAGGCGTAGCTAGGTTTTTGTGCCGGCCAGGGCGGACCAAGATCTTTACCGCCTCCATCCGCACAAATAGTTGTGCTGTGCAGTTGACGCGGAAAAAAATTGCCGCCCGAGCGGATATCCCCCCCCCCCCTTTTTTTTCACACTTCCACCCTTCCTACGCCAGTGTCAAGATCACTGAATAGGACCTCTTGCAAAAATGACTTGCTGGTCCATCTATGAGTCTATGATCCTGTATAGTCTACATTTAGATAAGCTTGTATCAAATAAACCTCCTTGTCTAAATTTTGTTGTTGCTGCACGTCTCAGTTACAAATGTCTTGACAAAGGTAGACTTTCTTGACTAACTTGTCTCAATTGCAAATATCAAGTTTATATCATTGTAGTTTCCGTAGTGTAGTGGTAATCACATCCGCCTAACACGCGGAAGGTCCTGGGTTCAAGCCCCAGCGGAAACAATTTCATTTTTACTCTTTAAACTTTATTTAAAATATCAACTATTTTTTCCCAATCATATTTGAAACATTTGAATGTCACATAACACTTTTCGTGGGGAGGTTGTTTTCCAGCTGTGTGCTTTCTGTGTAAGTGAACAACCCTTAATAAACAAGGTTTTTTTAAATTTCATTTATGCCTGCATTTATGTAACAGTACTGCATTTATGTAACAGTATTTATGTGATGACAACTGACTTTTTGTTATTAGAATGGTTTTAATCAAACTTAGTGCACGCAAAACCTAATACACTAAAGACATATTTTAAACCCAAATGCGGCACAACTGTAAAGCACACAGTACCAGCTAAACAATTAACCTCCACACCAGAGCAGGCACCAATTAAACAAATCATTATTTCATTCATCTTCCCTGTGAAAAAAATGAGAAACTAACTTTTGCGATTTTAGGGGGGAAAGGGAGGAGGGGTGGGGTGGGGGTGTGTGAAAATTAGATAGAGTGTTTTGCCATCGTCGACCAGTCTATCTGCCAAGCTTCAGTTCGATGGAATGACGGGAAGTCGGTCAATTAGACGGCCGAAGATCTTGTCACATGCCCAACGATTTAAAGATAATTTAAGTTAATATGATATTTAAGTAAATTTGATGGATGGGAATTTAAAATAACCAATTGGTTCTATTCTCAACACATAAAATCCAGTGGTTAACCCTATCACACTATGCAGATTTGGGTGCTGGGTAGCCGAGTGGTCTAAACTGAGCAAATCTCAAGCTGATGGTCAGGTGTTCAAAGCCCAGTCAAGCAAAAAAACACCACCACTCATCTGGGTTCCAAGTCCCAACAGGCGGATAACATTGATACAATGAAACATTCCGGCAACTCCTGCGACGGCACAGGTGCCAAGCTGTATCATCCACATGATGTTCCATTTGGGGTCATCCAGCTAAGGGAACCAGCTAATAATCCTATAAGAATAATCCCAGGCCTTGTGGATTTCGTCCTGCGAATTCCATACCATCGTCACCTTGTGACGGACGGAGGCCAGCAAAAAAAAAAAACTATGCAGATTTACATGACGAAATGAGGAGAGAAAAAAACTTAATAATAATTGATACAGCACTTAGATTAAAATTAATCTGCCCGGGATGCAGATTTGCCGCGTGTTGATACCGTATACGAAGAAACAACGGGTTGTGGCCAGGGGGTTTATGTTAATCAGGAAATCACCAACTTAACCTGGTTGGAATAAACCTTTCTTTTTAAGGTAGAAGGTCTTAAGATCAGTTGGGTGTGTCATGATGAGTCTCATGATGTGAAGACATCGGATGCAGGGCGGAAAAAGGGATACGAGCAAAGTTCCTTACGAATGGCGATTATTAAAGTATAAATAGAATACTTGCGCTACAAGTGCTGTGAGAAAAGAAAGGGAAAAGGGGGGGGGGGGGTGGGTGAAGGGCGCCGTCTTGAGATCGCGCAAAAATCGTAATACTTTTCATGCAAAAATGCAGGATTTATATTTATTGGATTGTCCCGAGGGGGAGGGGAGATGGTGCCTAAATTCTGGATCTGCCCCGGGTGCAGCTTTTGCTTGTCACAACCTGGTTCTCTGTATCAAACTGCGTCTCGAAACTAATTTCGGAACTGTAATAATGTAAATTTAATTTAAAGTTATTTCTTCAGTCGGTTTTTTAAGGTGCTCTGTTGTCTAATCATTAGTCAATCTCTTATAAGGCAAGTAGAGTCATGATCGAGTCATGCAATAGTCATGTTAGGGCCATGCTAGAGTTTAAGTCAATAGGAATATCTGATTGTATCATTGATGGCTACACAGTTATTGATTTTAACATCGAAAATAAATAAATTCCTCCAGCGCTGATTTTTTTTTTTTTTTTTTTTTTTGAAAGCGTCAGTCACAGAGATGTTTCAAATACGTGAAGGGGTCAACAGAGAAGGGGTCAACAGAGAAGGGGGTCATCAGAGAAGGGGTAAACTGAGAAGGGGTCAACAGAGAAGGGGTCAACTGAGAAGGGGTCAACAGAAAAGGGGTCAACTAAGAAGGGGTCAACTGAGAAGGGGTCAACAGAGAAGGGGTCAACTGAGAAGGGGTCAACAGAGAAGGGGTCAACAGAGAAGGGGTCAACTGAGAAGGGGTCAACAGAGAAGGGGTCAACAAAGAAGGAGTAAACTGAGAAGGGGTCAACAGAGAAGGGGTCAACAAAGAAGGAGTAAACTGAGAAGGGGTCAACAGAGAAGGGGTCAACAAAGAAGGAGTAAACTGAGAAGGGGTCAACATAGAAGGGGTCAACAAAGAAGGAGTAAACTGAGAAGGGCCTAATTCTGAATGCGTTATATGAGAGAGGGGCTAGCTGAGAATGAGTTTGATGTGTAAGGGTTAACTGAGAAAGGGTTTGCTGAGAAGGGTTTAAGAGAAGGGGTTTGCTGCGAAGGGGGTTGACTGCCTCGCGCTGTAGTGGTTTACATCATAATGTTATATCTGTATGGGTATGTGTGTTAGCGAGACAAACTGTTGGCAACACACCTCCGGCGGCATTCAATCAAGGTACGCCTGTGATTTCGGGATCACTTGAAACTCAAACAGATTCCTGTCCATTGCATTCCTGTCTAAACCCAGAGAGAAAGGAAACAGCGTGTTTCGTTATATTTATAGATCAGGATAAAATTTTGAGGTAAAAAAAATTTTTAAAGAGAAAAAAATGTGTATTGGTGTGAGAACCACTGGGACACAATTCTAAGACACTGTTGCCTGGCCTCAGATGAGACGCATACGGTGTAAGCTTAACGCAATCACTCGTGCGAATTTGCTAATCTGCCCTCTTCTAAATTAGCTGGTAGCCTGATGGTCTGGCCGATAGGCGGGACGCTCACACACTAATTTAACAACAGGGGGGCATGGGGGTGAGATGTCGGGGGGGGGGGGACAAAAAACGTTTTGTCGACGGAGGACAAAATACGTTTTGTCGATGGAGGACAAAATAAGACTTGTCGGTGGAGGACAAAGTACTTTTTGTCCGGGGGAGGAAGGCAAATAACGTTTTGTTTTGGGCGGGGGGGGGGGGGGGGAATTAAAATATGTTTTGTCGCGGGGGTAGGGGTGCAAATGCGTTTTTTCGTTGGAGGGCAAAATGTGTTTTGCGTTTTTCGATAAACTTAAGTGACCATTCAAGGTAATTAACAATTAGTATAGCAAACTTTATAAATGTAATAAGATTACTTTAATATTTTTTTAAATAAATTGTATTAATATTTTATGTATTATTTATATATATTCAAAGTAAAGGATTATTTTTCAAATAAAATTTTACTAAAAAATATAACAAAATTATAAAATAAAATTAATATAATTCAAATGTTCAGATTACGCCGTTTTATAAAACAAAAGCCAATTAACAGATAATTATAAAACATTGGGTAGGGACCGTACAATAAACCGTCACGAAGAGACATGTGAACAATTTACTGCTTTAAAAAAAGTGATACGTGTCGCGGGAGATGGTATCACTTTAAGTATCACGTTACACTTGAGTAGGTATCTTCCCATCACGGAGACGGAACTGTCACTTCGTGTCCCCGGGGGGTCACATCAGGGGGTTAGGGCAAAGCTGGTTCTCCGTGGCAAGGATTTCATCTTCAGCTAGTAGACCCGCATACGGCATTTTGATATGCCGTGATGATAGCCCGTGTCTGTCAGTGTGTACGTTTTCACAGGCCGTGTCAGTGTGTCGTTTTGATTGCCCTCGTGAGTCAGTGCGTGTAGATTCGTTGGCCTGTGTCAGCGAGTGTGTTGTTTTGATAGGCTGGGTAAATGGGTGTGTAGTTCTGATAGGTTGTGTCAATGAGTGTGTAGTTTTTATAGGCTTTAACGGTGAGTGTTTAGGTTTGACAGACCGTGTCAGCCAGTGAGTAGTTCTGACAGACCGTGTCAGCCAGTGAGTAGTTCTGACAGACCGTGTCAGCCAGTGAGTAGTTCTGACGGACCGTGTCAGCCAGTGAGTAGTTCTGACAGACCGTGTCAGCCAGTGAGTAGTTCTGACAGACCGTGTCAGCCAGTGAGTAGCTCTGACAGACCTTGTCAGTGAGTGTCTACTTTTGGTAAGCTGTGTCCAGTTTTAAGAGCCCTCAGTGAGTGCGCTATTTTGACCCCCCCCCCCCCCGCCGTGTCGCCGAACATCTACCATCCAATAGCCTGTCTCATCGTTGACGTTGCCGCTAGACATTGTATAGACATTTTAAGTAAAACTCTTCACAATTTTGAAATGATTATCAACATCAGAAAATTCAAGCTGCCAGCCATTGCTAAAATTCTAGCGCACTCAAAATCAAAATCTGTCTATTTTGTGTTTTGCTGACAACATTTGAAAAGCACAATGAGATTTAGCATCTGAATAGTTCAATTTTATATGCGCTTTTAAATAAAATTGTCTACTTACTGTAATGGACTAGGGGACCGTAACGGTCTACGGACTGTAACGGACTACGGACTGTAACGGACTACGAAAACATTGACTTAAGGCCAGGCACCATCATAGGTGTAACATTAAATTTTGTTATTTTATAAGCAGACGATCTGTAAAAGAGCTTCCTAGGCGAACTCAGTTGTTGTCGTTTTTCTTCTTTGTTTGTTTGTTATTTGTTGTTCTAAAATATAGTTTCTAGATTTTTTGATTAATTTTATTTTCACACCACTGCAGGCCCAGAGGCCGACGAATCCTCGTCAAGAAACAGACCAGTAAACCCAGAGAGAGAATGTATTGTCCAATTCCTTAAACAAGGCCGCCATTGGCTTCAAATTATGTTCAAATCATATTCAAATTATGTTCAAATTATGTTCAAGTTATGTTCACATTATCGTCTGGTCCCGTCGATAATTTGTGATTTGCCGCTAACCAAGATTGTAAGAATGCCTTCAACATTTCTGGTGTTCTTCTGAACATGATAATTTTGCACTGATGTTGTACATACGATGAATAATGTGTTCAAACTCCAGAAAATATGACAAGTATGTTTCCCCGAAATCCTTTGAGCTAGCTGTAATTGCGACAACGGATCTCAAAATTATCAAAGAGGAATACCAAAAACTGCTACAGAGCAAGAAAAGAACTCGGCGATGAATTAATTTATTGTGTCAACGAACTGCGGGTGATAATATATTCCAACGGTCTTCTCCCGTTAGAGCTTGAACCTGGGAATGATTATATTCGATCAGAGATGACATCAGCAACATAATTAAACGTGCACCCTCTCTACCTGCTGGGAGAACGCAGCACAAAGACGAACGAATGATTACAATAGAGAGAAGAAGGCAAGAGCAACAATAAGAAAAAACAAGTGTGGGGGGGGGGGGGCCGCGCCACGCATTCTGGACAAAGCTTTAAGACAGCCTGATCGACCATCTCAGCCTTGACGACCGGTGTGTCGTCTGCCCTAGGTTTCTGCCTGTATATCACTTTTGCTGCTCTACATTCCGGCATCTTTTCAATAGTTCCTGCCCAGCGCAGTCTGCCATTTTTTTTTTTTAAATTGTTACGACTATGGGTGGGTCTTTGTACAATTGGTTGGTACGGATTCCCCAGACATCATTTTTCTAACACTATGCCGTGTATTTTTCAGAGGATTTTCCTCTCCCGTGTATTTAGCTCTTGATCACAAGACGGTAACGCACTCAAAAACATCCATTTTTATCAAGCCTTAAGTCCTTAAGTATAAAACATCACCGTTCTTATCATTGAAGACTAAGATTAGAACAAAATCACCCGCAACTATATAGTTATTTATAAATAATGTTAGATCTTTATTCTTTTGCGTCATTTCGTGAACTTAGGTTTGCGCACATCTGGGCAAGTTATACGCGAATTAAATAACGGATTTATATATATATATAATATTAATATATTTATAAATATATATGTATCATATTTTTTTAATAATAGGGGTGGGTGGGGTGGGGGAGGGCAAATGCAAGGACTGTTGTTTTACTCGTAGGTACCATCTATCCTAAAGCTTCGCTTGCATTATGATCTTGGATTCCGATTGTAAGGAAATGTTCTGAGACCAGGAGCTCATCATGGAAACTTATAGGTCGTGTGTGCAAGTTCATTTTCACCTTTAAAGCAGATTCAAGGCCGTGCTGCGGGAAAATAAAGTGTCGATGCTAAAGATATGGAAACAACGATCTGTAATATCAGATGACAGATGGTAACAACGACCTGAAAGAACCTGTTATATCAGATGAATGCAAAATTATGCGGAGGTATATATATATATATATATATATATATATATATATATATATATATATATATATATATATCTTTAACAGAAAAATAACGCACTTGGCTCGAAGCATCTGATTAACACAGACGATGCCCTCGTCCGTTGTTCTTCCTTCCACGTCACAAACATCTTGTTGTTGAACTTCAACCATCTTAATATGCGGTAATTTCTCAAGAACCATGTCCAATTGTGAACCTCGGCGCGCCGCTTCCCACGCCTCTCCCCCAACCCCACCCCACACCCCACCGAAACTCCTCTCCATTTAATGATTACGCAGGTCTGCGCCACTGCTTCTTCTTGTTACGCAAATGTACTTCAAGTTGAATATAATTATTTTAAATAATTTTTTTTCCCGTTGCAACTTGCTTGAGAAAAGAAAAAATCACCTCACTGGTCTTATGTATATATATTGGTTACGTACAATATTTTTTTTGTAAAGAGAGTAGTTTGTCCAGTGGTTGCCGCCTCTATTTTTAAAAATCAATTCTGGTTGGTTCCAAAATCATGTTTCAAATTGATTCAAGTAAGTTGATTCAAGTAAGTTGAGTCGGGGGGCTTATGAAAACAGGCCCATTAATGTACACATTTAATTTTTTTTTCATTAACACTTAAAACCTGAATAATTTCGTTCCTTTCAATTCACGATAATGTCGTCCAGTCCATGTTTTACTTAGCCAAACCATGGCAGCGACCAGTGATATGATAGCGAAAACACATATAGTCGCTCTTTTATTCTTAGAATATAATATTAAAAAAATTCCTACATGGTCGTAACCTATATGACGTAATGTGTTTGGCAAATGCACACCACGATATACGCATCTTCTCCTTCGGGTCGATTGTCACTATTTCCGTAGCTCTCATAAGCCGTAAGAGTTTTGATTATTCTCCCCAAATTTGCAAAAGCTAAAGATTTATCAATTTTCTCGTTAGAACAACTCATCAGAAAAAATCGAAAGGAAATTTTTTTTTGTTTTAATATATAATGATCTAGAAATCTCTCAGTGATGTAACTGGTTGACCATTTGGACTTCCGTCAATGAATGAAAGAAAAAAAAATGACTGCAGCGGTCAAACGTCTAAAATTCGTGGAGGTCACATTTTGTTTCGAAGCACTGGCCGCCATGCGATAACGTCCGGTGCACACAATCCTACAAAACAGTGTTGTATAAATATCATTTCGAGCCACGGAGTCGGGGCTATATCATTCTCTGGCTGTCACTTGGATGGTGGAACAGTACTTATGTATTTTGGAACAGTACTTGTGGATGGAGGAACATTATTCATGGACTCTGCATGACACGCTGGCACTTTGTACAAGCATGACTTTGCAAGCAAACACAGCAAAAAATTAACTAGACATAATTGTTTTTATGTTGCAAATATAGGAAACTAAGGTCATAAATCTGTACCCTTCTCAACTTTTCGAGCAGGTTCTGTCTATATTTAATACATTTACAAAATATTTCCCCCCTCCTTTCCTTTCCCGTACACCCCCACCCCTCTTCGTCTCGCTCCAACCATTAGCCATGATATCTCTATAAACCATGTAACGTGACCCCTGTGCTCATAACGACGGATCACTTTTCTCCTCAGGATTCCGTCCCCGTAATGAAACCGGGCGTGTTAGGGGAGTAGAACATAAACGCGAGTGTTAGAACTCATTAGGACGCGAAGCCGCAGGAGGAGAGCCACTCCGGCACTCCAGCGCACGTGACGACATGGCCGGCCGTTTGATGGAGGCTTGCTAGGCCGTCTACACTGCGCTGCTCCCTCTCCATGCCCACTAAAGGGTGAGGGGAGGAGGGGGGGTTCCCCGTTCTTTGTTGTTTGTTTGAAACAAGAACTTCACTACAACTGGTAGCTTAAGTATCGGATACATTTGATATGTTGCAAGAAGTCGAGGAATTTGCGCATACATAATATATAATGGGTATATGGTGGTGTCGCTGGTAAAGCACTCTGTCGTCTTTCACTTTAAATATTCAAGCGCATGGGAGTCATTTTGTTCCATCGGAGCCATTTTGTTCCATGTGAGCCATTTTGTTCCATGGAACCATTTTGTTCCATCGGAGCCATTTTGTTCCATCGGAGCCATTTTGTTCCATGGGAGCCATTTTGTTCCATCGGAGCCATTTTGTTCCATCGGAGCCATTTTGTTCAATGGGAGCCATTTTGTTTCATGGGAGCCATTTTGCTCCATGGGAGCCATTTTGTTCCTTTTGACCTGGAAGATTATTATTTTAATTAAATTTGTTTTGGTAAAACTTTTTCTTCCAATTTAACATTTAAATATAGGTCAAGGTCACTCTTTAAGGCTTGTTATAGGAAGATCTTCTGTAACCATTCTATTGAATGTTGCACTATAACAAATTATTCTAAAACTATTTTTTCCGGTGTTTATATATGTTGTAAAAAATAATATATTTACCTTAAGAATTAAATGAAATTCGCGATTTCTTTGCTAATTAAGATATTGATGTATCGCTGTCGCGAGCTCAAATTCAAAATACACCCATTGATCCATATTTACGTGATGACTACACCAGCGGTTCTCAACCTGTGGGTCGCGACCCCTTTCGGGGTCGAATGACCCTTTCCCGGGGGTCGCGTAAGACCTTCGGAAAAAAAAAAATAATCTGCATTTATGAAGTAGCAACGAAAATAATTTTGTGGTTGGGGGTCGCCACAACATGAGGAACTCTATTAAAGGGTCGAGGCATTAGGAAGGTTGAGAAACACTGGACTAGACCAATGACTACCAGGGGACTGAGGAGTTCATTCGCGAACTACGCCGTACCGGAACGGACCTCAGGCTCTACGAGTTAAATTTAACTTTTGAAGTTTAAACCGGAACAACGTGTATTCATTTGGCGGGTAAATCGGCCATGTTTAGAATCGATTACCTATCGCTCTTAACACGAATGCGATACGTGTAATGACGTTATGTAAGGGAAATGAAAGAGAGATTGGGACTAAATATGAAGATTGGCGTGAATCCCAAGGTCATACTTCGTTCTCGGAACACGAAGGTAACTTTAAAATGTCGGCACCTATTTTGTTGTTTAAGAGTGAGTGTGTTTTGAAAATAATCCCCATTTGTTTCACGGAATCGGGATTTGTGATGGAACAAGACGTCGTTAGCACAAGGGAAACTGGCGTCTTTAGCCCAAGGGAACCTGTCGCCTTTAGCACAAGGGAACCTGGCATCTTTAGCCCAAGGGAACCTGGCGTCTTTAGCCCAAGGGAACCTGGCGTCTTAAGCCCAAGGGAACCTGGCGTCCGTAGCACAAGGGAACCTGGCGTCTTTAGCACAATGGAATCTGGCGTCTTTAGCCCAAGGGAACCTGGCGTCCGTAGCCCAAGGGAACCTGGCGTCTGTAGCACAAGGGAACCTGGCGTCTTTAGCACAAGGGAACCTGGCGTCCTTAGCCCAAAGGAACCTGGCGTCTTTAGCACAAAGGAACTTGGTTTCTTGGGCACAAGGGTACCTGACGTCTTTAGCACAAGGGAACTTGGTTTCTTTAGCATAAGGGAACGATGTGTCGTTAGCACAAAAGAATTTGAGGATTTTTTTAAAACGAGATATTACTTATTTAATAAGAAGAAAAATTACGTCCATCCATTAGGACTAGGGAACATTTATTCTCTAGTACAAGGGAACATTTATTCTATAGTACAAGCACCATTTATTCTATAGTACAAGGGAACATTTACTCTTTAGTACAAGGGAACATTTATTCTCTATTACAAGGGAACATTTATTCTCTAGTACAAGGGAACATTTATTCCTTAGTACAACGGAACGTGACGTCTGTATTTTACAGGAGCACGGCATCTTTAGTCTTACAGATGACCGAACACTTACCAGTGCTTTGTATAAAAGATGACTGTAATCTGACCAGTGCTGAGAAGTCACTAACCTAGAAACGACTTTTCTTTTATATTCTACGCTTTAAATGAATCTCTTCATGACGTCATATGACATCGAATTTTCCGACGCTCGGAAACTAGACCAGGGGCCCAGCGCATGATTCACGCCGGCCCAAGAAGTAGTCAACTAAATCAAAGTTATACCACTCACAGTAATATTTACAGTAACATTTACGGTGAAATTCACAGTAACACCGACCGCAACAACACTCGACCTTTTCATTTTCTTGTACTTGTCACAACAACTTGCTGTTACTATGTCACAACATAGAAAAATATTGTTTGATTCGTGGCCTGAAAGTTGAAAGATCACCTTTTAAGTTTTCTTATTCGTGACGCGCGAATGTAAAACTATACTGGAAGCCAATAAGGGAGCTTTACCGTAAGCCGTTGTATTAAACTATAAGCTCCATCTGTAAAGATTTGCGCCCCGGGACACATATAAAATGCACGTCGGCGCCCTTATCTCATTGTGGATTCAAAGTGCGCCAATGGAAATAGAGCTCTTAATGATTTGATATAACTTTTGTTTTTCTATCTCTCAGTTGTGGTGAGGGCCCGAGGGGGTGGGGGGTGGGAGTGTGGCTCTCAGAGGGGGTTTGTCTTGAAGTCTGCGTATCGACTCTCAGTTATATAGGGAGACATTTTTTCAAGCTCATAGCATAGTTGCCTATAATACTTATTGTCCTTGATGGTACTTTCCCGATGATAGTAGCTGGCCATGATATAAGTTTCCTCCCATGATAGTAGCTGGCCATGATATAAGTTTCCTCCCATGATAGTAGCTGGCCATGATATAAGTTTCCTCCCATGATAGTAGCTGGCCATGATATAAGTTTCCTCCCATGATAGTAGCTGGCCATGATATAAGTTTCCTCCCATGATAGTAGCTGGCCATGATATAAGTTTCCTCCCATGATAGTAGCTGGCCATGATATAAGTTTCCTCCCATGATAGTAGCTGGCCATGATATAAGTTTCCTCCCATGATAGTAGCTGGCCATGATATAAGTTTCCTCCCATGATAGTAGCTGGCCATGATATAAGTTTCCTCCCATGATAGTAGCTGGCCATGATATAAGTTTCCTCCCATGATAGTAGCTGGCCATGATATAAGTTTCCTCCCATGATAGTAGCTTGCCATGATATAAGTTTCCTCCCATGATAGTAGTTGCCTATGGTAGTAGTTGCATATACTTTGAAAAAAAATTTTGAAACTATATTATGCCGCTTTCTCGTTCAATCCATTCTCTCGCCATTTCTACCTTTCCCTGTAGTTCCTTCTTTCTACCTTTCCATCTAGTTTCTTTTTTCTACCTAACCATCTAGTTCCTTCTTTCTACCTTTCCATCTAGTTCCTTCTTTCTACATTCCCATCTAGTTCCTTTTCTTTCTACCTTTCCATCTAGTTTATTCTTTCTATTTTATAATTATTTTCTTTACCGCTACTTGTGTGCTTATTAAGAAAAGAAATCCCAAAAAACAACATTACTTAACATCTACGTTGAATTTAACGTAAAACATGCACACAACTAACAAAGCAGCCAGCCTGATACCGGTACCATCGCAACCCCCCCTACCCACCAAAAAAAAAAAAAAAAGCTTATATCTGGCCGTCCATTCTTCAAGTGGACGGCCAGTGGACCACAAGGTTCTGGTTTCAGGTCTTGTTAACCCCCTACGGGGCGATACCCGGCCTCGGGGCTGCTTTATTGCTTTTTAATGTTGTTCCCGTCGTGCGAATGTAATATGTGCATACAGGTAACGGGGCCGTCGGGCCCCGGCACAGACAACCGGCTGACTTAACAAAGAAAAAGAGGAAAAGAAAAACGTTAAGCGGTACCAGATCTGGAACGGGCTTGGGGTGCGGGGTGCTTTTTGGAGGGGCGGAACAAGGTGGGGCGCATGACTTTTTTATTTATTTTTTAAAGGGGGGGGGGTGTTTTCTAATAGGGTACGAGAGAAAGGAATGCTAGAGGGACGGTGGGGGGGGGGTTGTTAAGATGCTAAAAGTTGATGGTCTGGGTGTAGCACTGGCTTGGGTTGAGCCAAGCTACACAGGATAAGGGAGGTTTGTATGCAGCACTGTCATTGACCGTCACGGGCAGTCACAGCACGCACCGCCGAGGCTGTTTGCTGCACTGTCAAGAGAGTGTTTACCCCCCTCACCCCAACCGCACCCCCCCCCCTCAGTAATGGCTGCATTAGCTATGATTAGACTAGAAAAACCAATCATTTAAACAGATGTAACCTTTATGGTTGACGCGATGGTTAGAGGAGTATATTAAGAGTAATGATTATAAGGGCACGGTGTTTGGCAACTTAAAAAAAAAAATAAGATTCATTTTATGAATTTTACCAGCACGGAATATATATATCTATAGGACGCTGCATGTCATTACAGAGTAGTGCTATTCAGAGGAGCTTTTATGATTTTCAAAGACCATAGGATTGCTAAGCGATAAATAGATATATTATGTGGCAGTTGTTAGGGTAGGTGTTGACTTCGTCTCGCCGTTGGAAGGATTAATCAAGGACGAGAGAGTGAGGCTGACGGATCGAGACCTAAGTCTTGCCATCGGAACGAATAGGCAAGGACGAGAGCGTGAGGCTGACGGATCGAGACCCAAGTCTTGCCATCGGAACGAATTGGCAAGGACGAGAGAGTGAGGCTGACGGATCGAGACCCAAGTCTTGCCGTTGGAAGGATTAATCAAGGACGAGAGAGTGAGGCTGACGGATCGAGACCTAAGTCTTGCCATCGGAACGAATAGGCAAGGACGAGAGCGTGAGGCTGACGGATCGAGACCCAAGTCTTGCCATCGGAACGAATTGGCAAGGACGAGAGAGTGAGGCTGACGGATCGAGACCCAAGTCTTGCCACTGGAACGAATGGGCAAGGACGAGAGAGTGAGGCTGACGAACTTAGCCCTATATCTTGCCATTGGATCAAATAGGCAAGGGTGAGGAAGTGAGGCTGGCGAACTAAGCTGCCATCGGAACAAATAGGAAAGGACGAGAGAGTAAGGCTGACGAATGAAGCAACTCTCACCCACTTTAAAACCAAACAAATCTCGCGTCAAGGCTACCACTACTGCTACTACTATTACTACTACTACTACTGCTACTACTACTACTACTACTGCTACTACTACTACTACTACTACTACTGCTACTACTACTACTACTACTACTACTACTACTACTGCTACTACTACTACTACTACTATTACTACTACTGCTACTACTACTACTACTACTACTACTACTACTACTACTTCTTCTACTACTACTACTACTACTATTACTCGAGTCAAAAAATTGCCTTGGTCTTCTCCGCGTGCTAATGATGAACAATAAATAGATGTGACGAAACGTTGCATTTTAGTATCTTTGTGTAAGAGCTGTAAGATCTTAATATCCTTGTGTTCATCTAGCCATGACCATAATATAATCTCTAACTAAACATGTTTTACGTACCAACATCACAACAGTGATCTCATACCCTTGACAAGATGCAGCACTTTTTTTCTCAACTTTACATCGGTCGTTTGCCTAACTTTCTTTGCTCTCCATCATACAACATTTCCTGGCCGTGTCAGACTCCAATTGTTGATATTTTTTGTTTATATGACTTAACACTGTAGCCCACACACAGGCTTTAACTATTTTATTCTTTTAAATCAATTTAAAATGGACGTTTAAAAAAAATAAAAATCAGAACAGAAGAAAGGGAGAGAAAAAATGAGCCAACATAAATATTGTTTGCGGCCACTCCGAACCATGAGTACGTCAGTGTGTTTGTCGGCGTGAGCATTCATTGGAAATAACGAGCAGGAAGCTATGCAAGAAATTTTGCATATTGAAAAAGCCATCAATTTCAGTTTAGTGGCGGTCTTTTAGCCCAACCTCGTCTGCATAAGCGTCTTCCGATACGGGCACGGTGTAGGCCGGCTTTTTGTTCCCCGCGACGAAACCGATCAGCGGAAATGGTTTTTAATGTTCTGGGGCTGTTTTATATGCTAACACCGGGCATAATATTACATCGAGGAGAACGCAAAAAAAAAAAAAAAGAAAAGAAAAAAATAGATGAAATGTGGGCCAGCGCAAGGGGGGGGGGGGGGGGCTACCGGGCCGTATAACAGAAATTCAACGTTCGGACCGCAGAAGTCTTCGAGCTGGAGATGTATCATCAACACGGAAGATTGCGTTAATGTTATGGGGGGGGGGGGGGAATCAACCAACAAAAATATGTATTGAACATGAGAAGTGATGGAAAAAAATGAGATGTTAACGTTTGCACGGCTTGTGTTCTTGATATTTTGGAAGCTGCATACATTTTTAAAACACAACCAAAATGAACAAAACAAGGTATATCCCTAAATGCACCCCCACCCTCTAAATGATTTCAATAGGCTCCACACCCAAAAAAGTCTTTTTTGTGGAGACAAACATGTCAGCATGCATTTAAAACAAAGGGTTGAGTCGTCCAGTTCTAAAAAAAAAAAGTGGTCTTGACTCCCGCCCCCCACTCCCCCCCCCCCAAACTTATTACGACAAGGTTAAAGAATGAGTGTCCCAGAGCAACGCTTCTTGTCTCTTCTGCAACACATGTGCAGCCATCACTGTGCTCGTACTGTGTTCATTTCACCAAAAGTGGTCTTGACTCCCGTCCCCCCCACTCCCCCCCCCCCAACTTATTACGACAAAGTTAAAGAATGAGTGTCCCAGAGCAACGCTTCTTGTCTCTTCTGCAACACATGTGCAGCCATCATTGTGCTCGTACTGTAACACATGTGCAGCCATCACGGTGCCCGTACTGTGTCCATCTCACCAAAAGTGGTTTTGCGGGAGTGCGATTGGCGTCTGTGACGGCCCAAAAAAACAAATTATTTCTCTCTACGAGTTTAGTATTTATAATTTATTTTTTATTTTCTGTTGCCGCCTGAGGCAAAAAATACATAATTAAAAAAAAAAGTGAGCCCGATCCCATAATATCCCGATATCTTATGCCTGAACGAAAATTGTTCGTTACAAATGACCCATTGGGTTTCTTTTCTTTAAACGTCATATCAACAACTGTTATGACGACACCCTCACTGTCACCTCCCCTCGTCACGCTGGTGATACCATTTTAATCCTGTTTTGACAAGAGCAACACGGACGCCACCTGGTGTATATATTTTTTTTTAAAAGCACGCCTTTAATTATTAACGTCGAGGCAATTTTTGTGCGTCAATATTTATTGTATAAGCCATTGTACCACTGTATAAATAGTACGACGGTACCAAAGCAACACGCACGTCCACACAATTTACATGTATACCTATATACATATATGTATATTACATATATGTGCAATATATAAATGACACTCGTGTTCGGGGTCGACTGAGCTCCATGGAGTCGGGTGTGATATTTTTTTTTTTTTTTGTAAATTCATTTTCTTACCTTCTGCTCCGCATCCATGAAATTGCGGGGGCAGACAACCCAACACACCTTTCAAAAAGAACACATTTCTATTTTTATCTTGATGGCTGAGCACTCAAACTGGCGTCGTAAACAGATTTACGAGCCGGCCTGACCATTAAACTGCCGTTAACGGCCGTCTCACACTGCCGACTGTAATCAAGACTTAACAAGTTTTTAACGGATTCCGCTGTTAGATTATCCGAAATATATTTTTAAAGACCCTCGCCCCCCCCCCCCCGGCTTTTCCTCACGCGCAGCCATCCCCCGTGCTTTCCACCCCACCCGCCACACGCCAAAAAAAAATAATTCATTTCAAAATATGTTTGAGAATATCATTGTTGGTGACCTGGGGGGGGGGGGGGGTGTATAAATCATCGCTTGGTTTAGAAACAGCATCAGATATTGTAGCGATAAACGTGTGTTTATTGTGCGTTTAAATGCGTGGGTTTAAACGGTGTAAGAAACGTTTAGCTCTGTCCAGATCAAGGGGGACAATTAAACAAATATTTTAATACGTGTATTGTTTTAAAAGGTTTTTTTTAGTTTTTTTTTTTGGTGTGTGAGTGATGTAAAAATTTAAATTTTTTAAAACAAAATTCCTCTAATATATTTAGTTACATAAATATATATATATATATATATATATATATATATATATATATATATATATATATAAAGAAATGTTTGATAAGGCTCCCATTTAACATTAGGATCAGTTTAGCTTTCATCCGGCAAAATAACGAAATTCTCATTTACTTTCTGTCCTTAATTTTAAGGAATTAATTACTACATTCAAATATCCAACATTAGGACGATTATGGGGGATGTCTTTAAACATTTATTTTCTGGTCGAGTGATAATCCTATAATTTGAGCAAACCTTTTTATATTTAAAAAGATATATTTTTGAATTAAAAAGTTCATTAAGAAAATTTAAGAGGTAACAGATGAGTATCAGGTGTAAGCCGAAGATTTAAGACTGTGCTCGATTGTTATAAAGTTAAATTATAAGAACGTTTTTCTTAAGGCAACTTTGAATGCTATAATTTTTTTTTTTGCGTTTTTACCCCTCCTTCCCCCCTTCCCTTTTTAGGGGCCACTCCACCCCGAACCTCTCCAAAATATTTGTGTTTTTGTTTTTTTAAATAGTCTCCAGCGCTCTTTACAGCTGCTGTGATGGATTTTTTCCCGCCTCCATTTTGTTTCACTTTCGTTTCCATCGACACCGAAGTCGGACATAAATGAATCTGGTCAACTGTATGTTTTAAATCAAGGTAGCTGTATTCCGTTTGTGCTCGTCGTTGTCGCTAAGTCTCAAGAGTCGATTAAACGCTGTAGATGGCTGTGATGACCTTACTTCCGCCTATTGCTAAAAGTAGAACCCGCTTAAAAAGTAATTATTAATTGACGCACTAGCGATGCTGTAATTTAGTTAAAGGTTGTGAACGGTTTTAAACAGGGCCTTGCGAAAGGATTGAGAGGGGGCGAAGGGGTCACCCGCCCCGGGGGACCATTTTAAAGGGGGCATAAAAATCGCCAATACTTCATGCGAAATTTGTGTATTAACTTTATATCTATGAGAAGACAGTGCTCAAATTTCAGATTTTTCCCCGGGTGTAGTGCTTGCTTGCCACAGGGTGGGCGCTTATTTGCCACAGGGCGTAATGCTTGCTTGTCAAAGGGTGGGGCGCTCGATTGCCAGAGGGCGTGGCGCTTGCTGGCCACAAGGCGTGGCGCTTGCTGGCCACAGGGCGTGGAGATTGCTGACCACAGGGCCTGGGGATTGTAGCCACAAGTCGTGGCGGCGTGCTTGCTTGCCCAGTCCCTGGTCGTAACACATACAAATTTCCCACACGCACCGGTCCAAACGTCACATATCATGGATACGTTTTTACGACTTCAGATCGTGTCGAAACGTTCTAACCCAACACGCCACATTTCTCCTCATCCATTACAGATGCATCGTTAGCAAGGTTATACTATTTCAGCTATTCCAATGTGACACATTAAGTCATTAAGGGAGACATACATAATGAAAATAGATACATATCTGACGGAAGGTTTAGCACTTCCTGGGTAACGTCACGCATGAATGATCTCTCCATTTTTTTTTAAATTATTTTTTGTTACGAGGCTCACTCAGTACAGAGCCATAAATGGACCCTTTACGTCAGTGGTTCTCAACCTCCCTAATGCCGCGACCCTTTAACGCAGTTCGTCATGTTGTGGCGACCCCCCCCCCCCCAAACGACAAAAAATATTTTCGTTGCTACTTCATAACTGTAGTGTATATGTGTTTTCCAATGCAATGGTCTTAGGCGACCCCTCGAAAAGGGTCATTCGACCCCCAAACGGTTCGGGACCCACAGGTTGAGAACCGCTGCTTTACGGGGAAGAGTTCTTCTTCCGAATACTTAATTGTTTTCCCTTTGCAACAGAAGATAAATGCCTTCCATGTCTTAAAAATACCTGTGTACCGTACATGTAAAGAAATATGATGTTTCCGCAATTGTAACTATTTTTACAAGGACAATTAAAAATTGTGTCATTAGCAAATCCTTTTTTTTTGTGTGTGGTCTTTTTGGTGTCCTGTATATAAGAAATGGAGCGGAAGTTTCAGTTATTTGACTTAACTAATGGCTGGATACTTGACCAACAGGTTCACGGAAATGGCAGCTTATTTGAAAATCTCTGTTGTGACCTGGGGGAGGGGTTGTATAACTAGAGTTCATGGAGTTTTCTTCATATGGGACTCAAATATGGGGAGTCACTTGCGGGGGGCAGTTGAAGGGGTCAGTTGAAGGAGTCAGTTGTAGGAGTCAGTTGTAGGAGTCAGTTGTAGGAGTCAGTTGTAGGAGTCAGTTGTAGGAGTCAGTTGTAGGAGTCAGTTGTAGGAGTCAGTTGTAGGAATCAGTTGCATGATTAAGTTGTGGAGTCAGTTGTAGGAGTCAGTTGAAGGAGTCAGTAGAAGGGGTCAGTTGTAGGAGTCAGTTGCAGGAGTCAGTTGCAGCAGTCAGTTGATCGAGTCAAATGCACGAGTCAGTTGCAGGAGTCAGTTGCAGGAATCAGTTATAGGAGTCGGTTGTGGAGTCGGTTGTAATAGTCAGTTTTAGGAGCCAGTTGCAGGAGTCAGCTGTATGAGTCAGCTGTAGGAGTCAGCTGTAGGAGTCAGTTGCGGAGTTGGTTGAATAAGTTAATGCTGGTAGTCTGTCGCAGGAGGGCAGTTGTAGGAGTCAGATGTACTGACACCAAATTCACACTTTCCGAACTCACAATACGAAAAATTCACATTGAAAAATTATCGTTGAAAAGTCCCCAAACAAGCTTTTTATTTTTTTGTAAGCCTACAAAATATAACCAGTTCCATGATTTAGTCTTAGAATGGTTGGAACCTTATACTGAGCGCTTATACTGAGCGCTTATACTGAGCGCTTATACTGAGCGCTTATACTGAGCGCTTATACTGAGCGCTTATACTGAGCGATTTAGCTCATGTAAGGCGACTCTCGAGGAATCGTGTCCCCCCCCCCTTTTCGGGCCTGGCCCCACCTTCTTATACGGTTAGTGTGGGACCCGGCCCAGAAGCCCAACCGCCAACTGTTTGAGGTCGCGGGACGTAGCAACCACGCGTATTTTGGGCGACTCTTTGCATAAGTTGTCCAAGAAAACCCACCGGGCACGACATGAAGGTGGACCAGGAGTCAGGGTTCTCCGGCGTCCCTGCCCGCGAGAAGTGTAGCCCAGACTCCCACTTCAGGATCGGACGCATATACGCCATTCGATGGCGTATGAATATATACGCAATCCTCTCACGAATACGGAAGGATGTCATAACATTACAATATTTTACTTCTACTTTTCATTGTTTCATTCAGTTCGTTGGATTTGACATGCGTGCCCGTCGTTACCCACCCCCTCCCCAAAGCTGCTTTCTTAAATCGCCTTCGGTTCAAGGCTTCGTCCAAAGGTATATAATATATTAAGTATAATATCTACCTTGTCAGCTATATCGCTGGATTCAGCCACAAAGCTGCGCATATACACAACAGTGCTAGTTACATATTCCATGCCCCTAAATAGATATCCAACCAACACCCCTGGTACATACCCAACACTCTTAAATACATATCCCATACCCCAACCTACATACCCAACACTCCTAAATACATATCAAACATACACCTATTTAAATAACCAACACTTCTGAATACATACCCTCCATACCCCTAGATACATACACAAGACTCCTAAATACATACCCCAAGATACATTACAAAAGACTCCTAAATACATATCATATACCCTTACATTTATGAATCTGCTGCCGGTTCAGCATCCCTAGCTTTTCAGCCACACCCCTATCAACTAAACAGCACCCTCTTTAGTTCCCATAAACACACACCCCCCCCCTCTCCCAATCTATTGCCGCCGATGTAGTTCACGCCTCCAGCGCCACCTCTATCAACAAAACCTCTTTACTTTACATAAACTTGCCACGAACCCCCCTCTCCAGACCCTCGCCTGCCATGAACTCACGCCCCCCCCCCCCCGACCCCTATCTTCCCATCCCTCCTCAACAAATCACAAGACGAGAAATAAATCACAGATAGCGCCCCCCCCCCCCTTTGCTTCCAGAAGGTCAGCATTAGAGCCCAGATGCTAATGAACTGACCGTGCCGGACATAGGGGTCCTCCAGGCAGCGGCCCGTATCTTCACACCTCCCTGTTAAGGCATTTGTCTTGTTCCCAGATAAGCAAATGGCCTTTTCGCGACAGGTCGCGAGCTCTGGTAGCCGATGGCCGAATGTTTACGACCGACGCCATTGTGCACGCCCTGTGCACAGACACCACGACTGCAGGGGGATGTTCCGTCCTATCGTGGATGGCTAGCCGTTATTTGGCTAGATGCGATTTAAGCCCTATCACGAGGCGGCCGGACTGACCTTGGTCGGGCGCTCATCAGACAGCCAAGGATTACATGTCTAAGACTCTAAGATAAGCGCGTCTCAATTGTCCGGTGCCAGCATTGAAATATTAACAGCTTTGAATGACGGCGCTAGGTTTCACAGTTTATAGGGACACTGTCAAATACTTCTTAGCGGGAAAACTTTTACTGTAGCAGTTGGGGACATAGTGCATTTTTCATGGGTTTGTCTCCAAAGAAATTTATAGCTATAATTTCCTAGCGAAGCTTCCTCCGATATGACCATAGGCTGGCTTGGATTAACAAATAATTATCTTAGAAATGTTTTCTTCTGAGGCGAAAACATGAAATTCGGATATATCAAACAGTTATTTCAAAATAAATGTTATAAAATAATGATAACATTAATAATGAATTATTGTTAAATGAAAAGGAAATAACTGAAGCTATTATTAATCGAATAATTTTTCAATTAAAAAAACTTATTGCCTAACATTAATTATAGTAGGCCTGCTTCATAGCGCTAAAATAATATAGTTTGATAAATTTGGAGTTCTTTTCAAATTAAAACGATTTAAGTTGGACTTGAACTCTTGGGTGAGCGGCATGCAATAAGTTATCATATAACAAATGTTATCGAAGGGACAAAAGTGTTCATGATTTATTATTTAACTATGAACTGCGTCGCCAGCAATAGTCAGTGATGATGACGTCAAGGCCACCTTACATGACTTTTTAGTTTATTTGTTTAAAATTTTACATCGAAATGGTTACATCTAGAATGGAAATAGTTACAATTAGAATGGAAATAGTTACATCTAGAATGGAAATAGTTACAATTAGAATGGAAATAGTTACATCTAGAATGGAAATAGCTACAATTAGAATGGAAATAGTTACATCTAGAATGGAAATAGTTACAAGTAGATTGGAAATAGTTACATCTAGAATGGAAATAGCTACATCTAGAGTGGAAATAGTTACATCTAGAATGGAAATGGTTACAATTAGAATGGAAATCGTTACATCTAGAATGGAAATATAGTTACAAGTAGAGTGGAAATGGTTACATCTAGAATGGAAATAGCTACAATTAGAATGGAAATAGTTACATCTAGAATGGAAATAGTTACAAGTAGATTGGAAATAGTTACATCTAGAATGGAAATAGTTACAATTAGAATGGAAATAGTTACATCTACAATGGAAATAGTTCCATCTAGAATGGAAATGGTTACATCTATATTGGAAATAGTTACATCTAGAATAGAACTAGTTACAGCTAGAATGTTGGTGTCTTACAGGTGAAAAATGCAATCACTTTTTGCTGTCGTTGTAACTGCGCACTATTTGTTACCAAAGAGATTCCACCTTTACATAAAAATATACTGAATGGTTTATCATGTATGTATCGTAACAACTTGTATGGCCTGATTCAGTGAATGTTTATAAAATTACGAGATGGAACCAAAATTATTTTGATTTTTATCACTCAAACATGATGTAAACTTGATCGGAGTCCCAAAACGTTATCAATTTATCTATAATAGAAAAAAATTATCTTTTAAAAGAAACATTTTATTTCAAAAGATTTACGTAAGAATCCCCCATTATTAATCAAACTTACTTAAGATTTTAATTTATTTTTTTTTCAGACGGAAGTGAATCCGACACGAAGAGGTCAAGGACGTCCTACACGCGTCATCAGACCCTGGAGCTGGAGAAGGAGTTCCACTACAACAAGTACCTGACGAGACGGCGTCGCATCGAGATCGCCCACGCGCTGAACCTCACGGAGCGGCAGATCAAGATCTGGTTCCAGAACCGCCGCATGAAGTGGAAGAAGGATCACAAACTGTCCCACATCGCCAAGAACATGAACCTGGCCAACGCCCTGGAGAAGGTGGCCGAGGAGCAGCAGGCCAAGCTGAGCCAGATGGTCATGTAAAAGGCCGGGGTGTGTGTGGAGGGAGAGAGAGAGAGAGAAGAAAAAAAGAAGAAGAAAAGAAAGAAAGAAAAAAAAACCCCGGGTGCTTCGGTTTAGGACGTCGGAAAGGAAGTGCGTCATCGCGGCACCGGATTGTTAATGTCACGACGGAGGCGTTGCACAGGCGTCGTTGTTAGGAGAGTGGGTTGGGGGGGGGGGGCATCACCATGCCAAGCCGATGCAAAAGCATCGTGAGATTTGTTCAGGACGTTAGCGTGACACTTCCCAGTGTTCTTACGGATAATCGAATTCAAGCCAAAAGCAAGGTGCCAGTAGTTATGGTCAGAACTGCCAGTCTAACAACAGACTTTTAGACATCTATGTTAACAATAGTTGTCTGCCTCAGAGGTTCATTGTTGACCCGTACAGATGGTTGCAACCCTAGAAGTTGTACACACTTTTAAAGCCATATACTCCAAAATTTACGGCTGTAAAAAAACTAATATAGACGTAACAGATCTGTGACGTCACGACAGGAGGGCAGATAATTCCGTTGAGGGAAGGGAGATAAAGCCAGAGACACGTTGAGCCGTAAAATATATAACTTTTTTTTTAAAAGTGATATTTTTCAACAAGGGACGAGAAGGTGATTATTTTGAACTGGATACATGGATACATCCTTCATGGATATTAAGATCACGTTACTTTTAAAAAGAAAATGTGGATTCCGGATGTGAAAGGTATATGTCATTCCAAAATAAGATGTACAAGACATAAATCAAACAAAATGACATCCAACAGACATAAACGACAATAGTGTTGTGGATTCATGATGCTGGATAGAACGATTAGTGGATGTGGCTCACGCGCGACCCGTGGATTAACAATGTATAAATATATCATTAGTACGTGTTAACATTGTATACACACGTATTACAGAAAGTCCACACAAAAATTACGGCGCGGCTACTTATAGTCAACAACCGTTTTTTGTGTTGTTTTTTTGTTTTTTTTCGATTCGTTTGTGTTCTTTCCAATGAAACTTTAGCGGCCCACAAGTTTGAAATACTTCGATAAACGGACTGAGCAGTTATAAATATTTATGTATTATTTATGTCAATGAAGAACAAAGTTTTAAAAAACGTCAACTAAACAAACCAAGAAATATATATCGTTAAATATTTAACATGATGTAACAGTTAATTGTTCGGAAACAATTCCGTTCGTTACTGCTTTGTGTTTGTGCTGTGTCATAAACAGTTGGCGTCCATGTTCATTCACCACGTCGCAGTTGAGTCTATCCTATAGCATCCCGCTGTACTCTATTATGTTCTCGCGTTATTTCACGCAATGACAAAAATGCTTTGTGGACGAGTGGCGCCAGCTTTCCTATTTATTGTTTGATTAGGAGTGATTCGAGAGTATTGTATGCGCAGTCCTTGTAAATCTATAGACACATTTTGTAAACCTAGACACATTTTGTAAACCTAGACATCCTTGTAAAACCTTGACATCCTTTTAAATCTTGACATCCTTGTAAACCTAGACACATTTTGTAAACCTAGACACATTTTGTAAGCCTTGACATCATTGTAAACCTTCACACCCTTGTAAACCTAGACACATTTTGTAAACCTGGACACATTTTGTAAACGTAGACATCCTTGTAAACCTTGACTAGAGTCAAAACTGAGCGTTCCGCGTATTATTTATAATTAAAATTAAAAAAAAAATGTGAGGTGTGTACATTATGTTATAAAGCTTTTGTTTTTGCGATTATTTCGCGTGTGTGCGAGAATATCAGTGTTGTTATTAGTGGAGCAGAAAGACAAGTAAAATACCATTATTTGTTTGCCTTTTCTGCAACTGAAAAAAAATTAAACTGAATTTACAAAATCACCGTTTTTGCCAGAATGAAATAAGTAAAATTATTTATTTTTCAATTTTATTTCAATAAGAGGTCACACACTTTAAGAAACAAAAAAAATAAATAAAGGAAAATAATAATAATGATTATAATTTAGAATAATATAGACATAAATGCATTATGTACATTTGTTAAAGAATAATTATCGCGCAACTGCTTCCATAAATTGTTGCTATCTGCAAATTCTTCATCTGAGCCGTATAATCTTGCAGAGACAGAGTTGTAGGTTATGACATACAAAAATATTTTATTAAATCTAACATTACTGTTTATCGATAGGAGAAAAAGGGTTGAAGACACCTTACTGTGGGTTGAAGACACCTTACAGGAGTGCTGGGATTAAATTTTTTTTAAAAATAAGATAATTGATCCTTGTTATCAACAAAATGCTCTACACATAACTGCGCCTTATAACACTCAAACAGAAACACGCGAAAAATATAATTTTTTTTTTATTCTTAAGAGATCTTTCTTATTTTTCTTTCTATAAGCTTTCTCGCTTGGTTTTTTTTTTTTTGGGGGGGGGGGGAGGATGAAAGCAGAGTATGTAAAAGTTTTAAGGTTCTGGGACTATCTGAACTTTAGATATCGTGATTTTAAAAGATGTTCATTTTTTAAATTTTCGCAACGATTTGCCCTATAATTGATCAAAATCATTATTTTTTACTAAAAATAGATTTTTAAAATATTTTTTTAATTGATTTTTAAGATGATTTCTAACAACTGAAACAAAAAAAAAAAAGGTCAAATTCCCTTATTTCAATTTTGGTGTTTAACCTGCCCTTAAGAGATCGTTCTTATTTTTCTTTCTGTAAGCTTTCTCGCTTGGTTTGGGGGAGGGGGGGGGGGGGGATAGGAGGAAAGCAGAGTATTGAAAACCAGAATTCGTTGAAATCCAAAAAAAAAAAGCCTCGAAGCTACTTAACAAATTTAATTTCTATAATATTGTACATATGATACTTCGAGTGCGTCAGTCTACTTTTAGGTCACATATCTTTTATCCGCTTGTGTGTGACTAGACTTGTGTTAAGTTGAATGTCTCAAACAAACACACAAACAACAACAGATAAAAGGTTGTTAATTTTTTCCGCTTGGGAAGGTCAGCAAATGTGCAGATCCTAACGATACGATTTTACGGTGGAGACATATCATTTTCCAGAGGCGTCACCGTTAGCGATAAGCTAATTTTTTCCGCTTGAGGAATACTTTTAGACGTCTTGTGTTTAGACGTCTTGTGTTTAGACGTCTTGTGTTCAGACGTTTTTGTGTTTAAATTGCTCTAGTTAAAAAATGTTTGTCTTTGTGCGAACATTTCTGTATGTGCTGGAAGTGAATCTGTACAGTGTAATTAAAAAAATACAACATTTCCAAATGTTTGGATCAATAAAATAATCCCATCTTATATTTTATTTAATTTAACTATCGGTCGAAAAGGCCATAAATTGAGAACCCCGAGGACGTCTAGAGTAAATTTGATTCGTTATTTTATGTTGACGAAACAATCTGATTAATTGGTTCTCTATTGATCCGCACGTACTGTGCACTGAGTTGGCGCAACCAGGGGCGTACACAGGCATTACCCCCCCCTCCCCCACTAGCAGCAGAGCAGCTTGGACACTTAAATCAAACGAGTTTCAAAAAAATTGCTACATTTTTATTAAATAGCATAGACTTTTTATGTTGAACAATAAATTATTGTATATTTATTTAAAAAAAAAAAAACACGTTGTTTAAATATACCAGATATTTAACTTCCACTATCCCAGAGGGTATTAAAAAAAATATTTCTTTTTTTTTGAAGCTTCACCCCCTTCGCCCTACTATCCCACCCCACCCCCACCCACCCAACTCAGGGCCGACCCTAACAATTGCGGGGCCCTATGCGAAACGGATTGCGCGGGGCCCAATCTGGATAGAGGATAAGGATAATAAGTGAAAATTAAGATTTTGTATTAGAAAATAAAATCGGGGCGGGGCCTATGAAAGTGCGGGGCCCATTGCGGCCGCATAGGTTGCAGTTGCCTAAGGCCGGCCCTGCGTGTACCCACCCCTTAATTAAGAGCCCCCCCCCCCCCGAACTGTCCACAAAGGGACATCGATCGCTACAATGTCAACATTTGATAGAGGTCCCAGGTTCTACAGGACCACTCACCAAGAACAAAAAAAATTAGCGGTCGACAGGAGGATAAATTAAAAAAAAAACACAAAAACAACAACAACAGATCGCATCATTCAGCTGTGAGGAATTCGTTTTCAAAATGAATGAATATCTTAGGTACCCGGTAACTTTTCTATTTTTTTTTTAAAACCTATCTGTTACAACATTAAATAAATAAGGAAGATGCCTTTTTCTTTTTCGATGACTGAAAAAAAAATCTGTTGAATTGCTACTTTCCTTTCTTCTTTTTTTTTTTTTTTAAATTTTTACTTCAAGTTACAACAAGCGGTTATTCCGGCACTTTTTTTAATGTTTGGTTCTAAAACATGCACAAAACTATTTAATTCTGACCCGATCAAAAAAGTTATTCCTAAACTCTCTTTTATGTTGTTTATCTAACGCTCAATTGCCGTATGATTCATGCCATACCTAGACATCTCTTATCAATCCCCAAAAATTATTTGCTCTCTAAGCGTGATTGTGATTTTGTGTAGCTACATTTAAAAAAAAAAAATTACAGCAATTTTTTATATTTTTTTTGTAATGTGGAATTGAATAAATGCAAGTATTAGATTTTAGGGTTAAGTTTACGATTAATTAATCAATTAATTTTTTTAAATTTTTAAAATTTTTTTTTTTTTGCGATAGACGATTTGAAGATTCTTTAACTAAACAAAAGGACGGACGTGCAATTTTTGTCCAGATTGAGAGCCAGGCAAATTCTAACTAGAATTAAGCGCACCCGTGCCAAACTGTGGGTTGAGGACACCTTACTTTGGGTTGAAGACACCTTACTGTGGGTTGAAGACACCTTACCGTGGGTTGAAGACACCTTACTGTGGGTTGAAGACACCTAACTGTGGGTTGAAGACACCTTACTGTGGGTTGAAGACACCTTACTGTGGGTTGAAGACATCTAACTGTGGGTTGAAGACACCTTACTGTGGGTTGAAGACACCTTACTGTGGGTTGAAGACATCCAACTGTGGGTTGAAGACACCTTACTGTGGGTTGAAGACACCTAACTGTGGGTTAAAGACGCACCTTACTGTGGGTTGAAGACACCTTACTGTGGGTTGAAGACACCTAACTGTGGGTTGAAGACACCTTACTGTGGGTTGAAGACACCTTACTGTGGGTTGAAGACACCTTACTGTGGGTTGAAGACACCTTACTGGAGTGTTGGGATTATTTATTTTTTTTAAAATAAGATAATTATAGTTTATTTCTAGGATGTAACTAAATGAAAATGTAAGATCACTCTTGTAAAAATAGTTCAACCATCACCCCGATGTCTTGGTATGATTGCGAAACATTTTTTTGTTGTTGAGAGTTGACTGCGTGGTTTTAATCATTAAAGACAAGGTTAAGATGTAAAAAAAAAAAAAAATCAGACTTATTTAAATGTGATTTTATTGTTATTGTTATTGAATATTACCTTAAGAAAATGATACATTTTTATCTTGTTTTAATTCATCCGTTCATTCATTAGTCCACCATGTTGTAATGCACTCAATGTGTGAAAATTCAGCCAATTATGAAGTCCCATTAAACTGTGACATTTTATCTCAAGAATAGATCTTCCTGTTTTGAGAGTATTATTATTTAGTTCCTGTCACCGGACGGTCTGCTATATGTTTTCTGTATGGGCGCCATCTTGTTTTTAGACGTGGTCGTTATGCATTTTATTCTAAACGTCTGCAGGTGTAAGCTTTCTCAATGTAGACATGGGTATTGTGTGTGTGTACTTGTAAATACTGCTCCTTAATTGTGATTAGTTCAAGCAAAGTATGAGATTTTAGAATGATGTCATTGCAAATGTGCATGTTGACAAGTGAAAGCAACAAGAATGCAACAATCTTGAATTGACGCCGTCTCTATAGTCTATAGTTTTTTTTTTCCTTCTTGCTTAGTCCGGTGAGGGCGGTCCCGTACTAACTCCTCCCACTAATGCTCTCGTATATACTTTTTTTGTGGAGGAATCTCCAAAATAACCTCGGTCCACTATTCTGAAGGTTATTTGGAATCTTTTGCTGTAACGTTAATTTTAAATATTTTTTTTTTAATTCTCTGACCAAAATACTCTTTTTCCCCTTGAAATTTTAACTATCATCTACGCCCCACTTCCAAGTTGAAAACTTTAAACACCTACCCCCCCCCCCCCCAAAAAAACCAACCCTCAAAAACGGTTTTTCGTATCAGAGGCGCAACTGAGTTTTTGGCGCTCTTGGCTAATTTATTTTTTAAATAATAACAATGTAAAAATTAGAGATTTAGCGGCGTCCTTTTGAACAGGCGCAGGCCGGCGCCCTTGGCAACTGCCTCAATGCCAAGCCGTTGTTATGCCACTGTTTCGTATAAATCGTTTATATGCATTTTTTTAAATTAATTTATTTTCGATTAATATTCTAATGTCCCACACTGCTTATACACCGCAGATTTATTTTAACAAGTAATTCAGAAAAAAAAAATATATATATATATATTTCACACCAAACGCACTTGCGATATAGATTTGTAACGCAGTTATCGGGAATTTCATTTCAAGTGTTTTATCGCCATCATATTTCCTTCATCTTCTTGGGAAAAAAAAAACAAAGATAAACTGATTTCTTGGGTTGGGCTGGAAAAATTTTATAGACTGTATTGTCACGAGTCCAAGCGCCAAAGTTTCAGCTCGATAGGCTGACGTGAAGTAAGATTTCAAAGTCGTTCTCAGTCAAGGCCGCAGGGAATGATTATCAATGGGGAAAAGTTCGTGGAACGTGCCCCGGGGCCCCCTCTACTCTTAGAGTCTTTCGTTGTTCATCGTCTGCATGTCAAGGGCAGTGTTGGTTTGTATATAGCCTCTCCTTGAATAAGTTCATGGCCTCCAAAGACCTTAATCCGCCCACCCCCCAACCCCCGCTCCCTGGTCTTAGTAGAGTTTTGAAATGTCATTCATTTTAATATGGGGGGGGGGGATTAAAAAAGGGGCGTCATTTCCAGCCAACTGCAGAGTTGTTATGTTTTTTAGTAAGAGTGGGGGGGGCGACAAAAACTTTATCTGCCTTTGCTGCACTAACCCTAGTTACGCCACTTAGAGGCAGACACACACAACAATATTTATGAGTGCAGTCATCAACCGATTCGTTCCATACGACTTTACTGTCTTACATATCTCGTGCCGTCGCCTAGTTTTGACCCTGCTGCTACGTCCAGTGCCACCTTATCACTTTACATACGGCGTTTCTCAAAATTGGGAGGCGTAATCTATGTGGTGATCTTTCACATCTCACCCTATCACAGTGGTTCTCAACCTTCCCAATGCCGCGACCCTTTAATTTAATACAGTTTCTCATGTTGGGATGAACCCCCCCCCCCCCCCTCAAACCATGAAATTATTTTTGTTTGCTACTTCATAAAAACGTTTTCCGATGGTCTTAGGCGACCCCTGTGTCATGGTCGTTTGACCCCCAAACGGGTTGTGACCCACGTGTTGTGTGAACCGCTGTCACTAGTACATCAACATGAATGTCTTGATGTAATTATTTTTTTTCTTCTATTCTTTAACCATATCAGTTACATATGGCCAGTGCTAGACATGTTTTTGAGAATCACTGTTTAAGTAAATGAGGTGTGGATATATATTTATATATTGTACATGATTTGTATATATATCTATGTTATCCAAGTGATGCATCTGTCATTCATATATCATTGTTACATAATTTCTTGGTTTTTTTCAAAAAAAATGAAAGGCAAAAAAAAAAAGACACCCACCAAAAAAAAATGAATGTAAAATGAACTTTCAATAAAACCAAGTAATCTATTTATTTCATCATAACCATGTCACCACTGCTTGTCCATCCATTTGGTCACACCGTGTTTTGCCCTGTATGACGCCAACGCCGCAGCGTCTCTCCATGTCCTGCAGTTTTATGACGTCATCGCCACGCGTCACAGCACCATAACGTGTCCATGTCCCGCTATGATAGTGTCCAGGGTAAATTGTGTATGAATAAACACAATCTGATTTCGCCCGTGTTTTTTATTTTTTTTTTATTTTGTTGTTGTCGTTGTTTTAAATTTCAAAAATTGTAGAGAAAAGTGATTTGTGATATATTAATGTAGGTATGTATGTGTAAGTATGCGTATGTGTTTAAGTTATTTATTGGGATGTGCATGTTTTTAAAAAAAAATGGTACAATGATTTTGATTTCATTAACGGAAAAAAAAAATTATGATCAAATAAATTTATTGAAATTGATAAACCAGGACTGACTGCAGGCTTTCCAACTACGCCAAGACAAATAAACAATTCACCACCAATAAACAAATCGTTACCAAAACAACTGACCATCAGTAAACAACTGACCATCAGTAAACAACTGACCATCAGTAAACAACTGACCATCAGTAAACAACTGACCATCAGTAAACAGCTGACCATCAGTAAACAACTGACCATCAGTAAACAGCTGACCATCAGTAAACAACTGACCATCAGTAAACAACTGACCATCAGTAAACAACTGACCATCAGTAAACAGCTGACCATCAGTAAACAACTGACCATCAGTAAACAACTGACCATCAGTAAACAGCTGACCATCAGTAAACAACTGACCATCAGTAAACAACTGACCATCAGTAAACAACTGACCATCAGTAAACAGCTGACCATCAGTAAACAACTGACCATCAGTAAACAACTGACCATCAGTAAACAGCTGACCATCAGTAAACAACTGACCATCAGTAAACAACTCACCATCAGTAAACAACTGACCATCAGTAAACAACTCACCATCAGTAAACAGCTCACCATCAGTAAACAACTCACCATCAGTAAACAACTCACCATCAGTAAACAACTGACCATCAGTAAACAACTCACCATCAGTAAACAACTGACCATCAGTAAACAGCTCACCATCAGCAAACAACTCACAAACTCCTGCAACTAAACCATCATGTTGGTGGGGGAATAGATCTCGCGGAAAATGCGCACAAGTAGGCGAAGACTTGAAACCTAAACATCTTCAATGAGATGTGTAAGACACTAAATCTTACTTGCTAAGAATAAAATGTACGTCCATTGTTGTAGCAGGGGAATATATATATATATATATATATATATATATATATATATATATATATATATATATATTTATTTATTTATTTATATTGGTCAGCGGTCCTCAAAGGGAACATAAAATGTGTGATGCACTAAATTAAGAACAATTTAAATTTACACTGATATGAACGCAGTCCTTCATTTATCATTTATTATGAATTGTGAATGTGTACAGTTGTATAAATAATGCATCGTGACTTGATATGATTGATTGCTCACCAGGATCAACGAGCCCTTGACTGCTAGACACAAATGAGTAAATAGACCGCGCGCAGTTGGACACAATCTGTTCACCGCGCTGCCGTAGATCATACCGGGCACATGGCTCAGACATAGATCATACCGTGTACACAGCACATCCATACATCATACCGTGTACACAGCAGAGTCATAGAAAACACAGATCATACCATGTACACAACAAAACACAGATCATACCATGTCCACAACACAAGCATAGATCATAACGCTGTACACAACAAAACACAGATCATATCATGTACACAACAAAACACAGATCGTACCTTGTACACGACACAAGCATAGTTCACACCGTTGTACACAACAAAACACGGATCATTCCATGTACACAACAAAACACAGATCATACCATGCACATAACACAAGCATAGATCATACCGTTGTTACACAACAAAACACAGATCATACCCTGTACACAACATGGACATAACTCATACCGGTGTACACAACAGTGGACCAAAAGTCGTAACACTCCCCACTGACTCAAGGAAACGTCATCCCGCCCTCCCCCCCCACCTTACCCCTTTTGAACCCAACACCACCCCCATATCATCCCTCCCCCCGTCCAGACCACCATTCGACTCGAATAAAACATTACCCATAATCCCTGGCCCCACAAGAAGAGAGTGATATAAAAAAAAAACAGCTTAAAAGAAGACGAGAGAGTGAGAGAAGAGAAAAAAAACATGGAGAATCACAACTAATTAGAATGAATGCGATTTTACACTAACCACCCGGATGTGAGGAATCCTGGGGGTCTGCTAGCAATGGCCGCGAGAGGAAGGAGGCGGCAACTACGTGAGACGGAGACCGCTTGTTGTCCGGAAATAGGGCCGGCCACACGTCACAGACCTGGCCGGGCGGAATTGTGAGAAACTGATAGATCACTTAATGGCCGCGTAGGTTTCTTTAACCAGAACATTCGAGAAAGAGAGATAGAGAGAAAATAATTAACTACACCGCGGTCGATTTCTGAGAACATGTTTCTTTATTCCTGTATGAGGTAATCGTCTCATGCAGAAGACAGTGCGCTTCAAAAACACTTTGAGACACATTGCACCCATGTGTATTCTTTATATTAACACGCTACGTATAACATTCACAATGCTCGATATATGTTATATGGGTGTTTGTGGAACATACAGACCAGAGTTCGGCTAACTACAGTACGCGTGCCAGACATGGCACGCAGAGCGATTTTTTCATGGCGCGCAGAATTCCAAAAACAACAATCATGAACGACTCGGAAGTGCGTCTCGCCAAGTAGCCGTAAGGATCTTTGACACGTGGAGTAAACTAGGAATTCTACCCTGACGCAATATTACCAAAAGATAGGCGATGACCCTTTTGATCAAGGCCTGTGGGCCGGTTGTCTGACTTGCAAAGTTGAAATATCAGCAAGAGGAGGAGACATACACTGAGATGGTTCCACGCAAGGATATCTTAACAGCGACAAGAAAGAAAAAATATGATACAAATATCACACTACGTTTTGACACTAGCAATGATTCTTACATTGTAGAAGGTCAAGAAGTTGTTCTTTTTTAAGAAAAAAAAATACACTTCAACAAGGGGAGCAGCGTTGGGGTGCCGGGATGGATGGCGGCTGCATCTGGCCTTCAGTTTAAAATTGTGAGAAAATTATCGTTATTTTGTACTATTAAAAATACGTTAATTTAACAAGAAATAAACAGACAAACATTTAAAATTTACTGTAAAGTAATTGGCTACTCTTTTTATAGCATAAGAATTGGACAACCAATCTGGGGAACAGCAAGCAAACTGTTGCGCTGGTGATGCCAAAGACAACCAGGGACTCGAAAACGCTTCCAAAAGCAGCAATTGAGGCGACTACACTTGACACATTTGCGTCTAATGCCCCCTGTCTTCCAACCCCCAGTTCATAATACCATCGCTGAGTAGCTCTTGCAACCAGTGAAGTGTCCCTTTCAAAAACCATGCACGGTTACATGACGAATTATATATATTTGAATTACAACTGTGAAGGACAGTCGAGTTTTTAATTCAAGAATTTAAGCCATGTTGCAACCATGACATCATTAGACCGCACGTGGGCCATCTCTGCTCTAAACAATGACAGTTATATATGTCATGTGACAACTGTCGGTATTCCCTGTTCTAATCATTTATTTATTTACGATTTGATAATGGGCATCGCTTTCCTATTCCTTTACCAATAAACAGATCAGTTAAGACTTGTCTTACGATATTTTCTCAAACGGTTTCCATTCGGCCTCGCTTTCGGCTTGGGTTAAGATTGGTACTTCGTCTGCTGAGAAAACATTAAAATTTGTGTAACATACCAAGTTAACGATGAATTTTCACACGACACTAATAGCGTAGTGATATGATGAGAATAATACACGAGAAAAGCGGAAACTAGTTTTTATAGCGTAGAGAGAACTCCGAGAGAGTGTACGATTTATCTTGGGTGTGAGCAGACATATTGGATTTCTAAAATAGATCATTGAATTAATTTTGGATTGAATATTATTGAACGTGTGTGTGTGTATTATATATTCTTTGCATTGTAACTGTGCTTGTTACAACGATATTCTAATAAAAAAGGAATTATTTGTCTTATTCAATATACGTAATAAAGTACTGCGTATAATTATCCAATTGGACATTGTCAATTCTTGAGAAAGAGGCAGAGATAAGTTTGAGAAGTGGACAGTAGAGTGAAGTATTCAGTTAGCAGTGGCGAGCCATCCATTACATTGAAGCACAGTGTTAGTTAACCTTGTTGCAAAAACAATTGTTACATGAGTTACAATTTGTAAAAATATGATATTGAATTATTGAGTCAGTGCTCTATTTCATTTATGAAATTTTATAAATATATATATTTTAATTTATTTTTGGGAAGAAAGGGAAATCTAAAGAGAACAAAAATAATTTCTTTTAAAAAAATAATAAATTCAAACAATAAGAAAAGATGATCGCATCGCGCAACGTGTGTGCTAAGGGTCGGTTCACACGGTCAAATTTCACGTCAAGCATTTGATGCAATTCGTGTATGAAGCCTCGTCACAACTTTCATATTACTATTTGATCAAATTCCTCAAAAAAAGAAACCACGCACAAAATAGTGCGTTCATACAACAATTTGACGCGAAATTTGATCGTGTGAACCGACCCTTACTCTGTGCACACCATGTATTTGATCTTGAGCTAAATATATATAATTTTTATTATTATAAGAGCCAAATTAATTGGAATGGATTTTTTATTTTACTGAAGAATATAAGTCCTTACTGGCTGTGGAGATGGTCGACTTCAACTCTCTTGTCCAAGGGCGTACCAATTATGTCCAAAGATTTATATAGGGTCTTCATTTGTATTTACTTCAATGGTGAGATGTCACTGAAAGATTGGAGCAAGTTGAATTTAATTGTGTTTGAATTTCAAAAACTTTGGGAAACTTTATTTTGATGTAACTTTTTTTTTGATAGACTTTAGCAAATAATTACTCAAATGACATTAGATGGGCTGGATGACCCATGGATCACCTCAAATCCGTGTCAGGCATCAGCCGCAACAGTAATTGTAATTTCGCTCTACGTTTAAACACAATGGGCAACACTGATACACAATGGGCAACAATGATACAGACGGGGGACAATGATACTCGCGGGGCAACAAGGATACAGACAAGACAAATATGATACACAATGGACAACAATGATATACGCGGGGAGACAATGAAAACACAATGGGCAACTATGATACACAATGGGCAACAATGAGAGACTCTTGGTGGCAACTATGATACACAGTGGGCAACAATGCTAGACTTAATGATTTTGGTCCATGACTTTACTGGCATACCAATGTTGGTCCATTACTCTACTGACAAACCAATGTTGGTCCATGACTTTACTGGCATACCAATGTTGGTCCATGACTTTACTGACAAACCAATGTTGGTCCATGACTTTAATGGCATACCAATTTTGGTTAATGACTTTACTGGCATACCAATGTTGGTCCATGACTTTACTAGACTACAAAAGGTGGACCACTGGGTCAAAAAGATGACAGTGGCTTACCGCACACCACAATTGAAACAGGAGCCGTGGATTCGCCATGTTAACGGCGGGTTTCTTTAACAAAAAAAATTCGAGGAATATCTTGCCTTGTTTAGAACTCAATGTAACAGTGGCAACGATTTGTGTGGATTGCTGATATCTTGCCCCGTTTAGAACTCAATGTAACAGTGGCAACGATTTGTGTGGATTGCTGATTTGAGAGAGTGCAGGCCTTCTTTTATAACCTACCCTATGCCATTCGCATTTGGCTTGTGAGAGACAGGGAATGGGCACAGACGAAGATAAAAACAACAACAAAAAACAACAGCTGACAAAAGGAGACATTTAATGGTACACCTGGAATGTTGTATTCCACCTGATGATGTCAAGTGAGAACTTGAAATACAACATCTCTAATTCGTGCGATTCCCGTCTGTGCGGCCACTGCACGGGCCGGCGGTAGGAGAACATTGTGGGGGCTCCCCTCGCACTGACTGCCGAGCTGCGAGTGACATTTCTCTGAGCGACGGACGCCATGTTTGTTGTAGGTGTAGCGCAGGTATTAGACTGTCCGGTGAGATTTGAGCACAGGTTCGTGTATCCGATGGCGACGCGTGCCACGGTTGACATAGAGTTATGGCCCCTTGGCTGAAAAAATCTATTGTGATCTGTTGAACCCTGGTGTCCGTGTCGGTTTGTGGTACCGTGATAATCATTCCGTGGTTTCGCGTTCTATTCAAGTGCCTTAAGCCTTAAAGGAAAGTTCTCAAATCTTCAACTTCTACCATTATATTTTGTTTATGCTTAGCATCCCTCATGTAGCAACGTTCTGTTCAAGTACCTTAAGCCTTAAAGGAAAGTTCTCAAATCTTCAACTTCTACCATTATATTTTGTTTATGCTTAGCATCCCTCATGTAGCAACGTTCTGTTCAAGTGCCTTAAGCCTTAAAGGAAAGTTCTCAAATCTTCGAGGCTTTTTATCGGTCGATCCGAAAAGCTTGTAATTTTTTTTTTTTTAATGCATGAAGATAATAATTATTTTGATGAAAATACTTTAGTGTCGTCAAACATATTTTTGGCTGTCACTATGTTTTATTTTATGTTTTTTAAATTATATGTTACTTCATCTTGACCGTATAACCAGTTACTTCAACTACCTATTTTGTTCACGCCTAACATCCCTAATATATAACAAAATGCCACACCTCTCATGTAACCATTTACCATCACCACTCTTCCCCTGAAACCAATTACCCGAACTACTTTTTATAAACCAGTTACCCAGCTATAACCTCTTACAGAGCCTCCTACAGCCTGTTATGACACCCCCACCCGCCTCCAACCTAACATCATTAAAAAAAAAAATTACTTCATTCTGTCCCCGAGCCTATTGAAGCAGTTAACCCTTGAACTCTTCTTGGGAGAGGTTTATAAACACGTCATCAATGTTTGTGCATACGCTCATTAGAGGACGCCCCCTCCCCTCTCCCCTCTCCTCGGTAACGTTACACAAGAGAAGTCAGGTAGTAGGGTGTGTGATATAATTTTTTTTTAAATTTAACAGCTAACATTGAGTGGTAAGATATAGGTTGGATGCAGCGGTGTATTGCCAAATTCGTAACAAAGGGTTCGCGGTTAGTATGTCCCCTTATGCCATATCGATTACCGCCACAGTTAGTCAAATTACGATTAGGGGAAAAGCACACGTCGGAAAAAGCTGAATGGTTTCCGGTCAGTTATAAACAAAGATTTTCTATAATAAAGATGAGAAAGTCTGGTAATCAAAAAAATTCCTACTAGCGCGACATCTAGCCTGTGACTTGTTCTGAGTTTCATTTTTTTGCTTAGAGCTGAATTTCGCTATATTTGTGCCGAAAGGCTAAACTGTAAAGTAATATTTATGCAATTGATATAAAAATTTGTAGAAAGGGACATGTTTGTCAATAAAAAGTTTGTTTGATTTCTTTTAAAATTAGTACTTCATTTTAGACATATTTATTATTTTGAACTAACGGTTCGCGCGAACCTGACCGAACCGGCTCCAAACCACCGCTGGTTGGATGTAACTATAGAAAATTTAAAATGTGTTTGCCTGAAGACAAAACCAAAAACAAAACATTCTCACTAAGGCTAGGACTGTTAGAGAAATTCAAAAACATTTTTAACAAGCTGATGAGATATTTTGATGGGAATATAAAATTTCAAAAAAAAAAACACGACACAAATAACAACTTACTAGGTATGTATGTATGTATGTATGTATGTATGTATGTATGTATGTATGTATGTATGTATGTATGTATGTATGTATGTATGTATGTATGTATGTATGTATGTATGTATGTATGTATGTATGTATGTATGTATGTATATATGTATGTATGTATGTATGTATGTATGTATGTATGTATGTATGTATGTATGCATGCATGCATGCATGTATGTATGTATGTATGCATGCATGCATGCATGTATGTATGTATGTATGTATGTATGTATCTATGTATGCATGTATATATGTATGCCTGCCTGTCTGTCTGTCTGTCTGTCTGTAACAATGTGTTCAATAGGCGCGTAAAAATTACATAAATCTTGGGAGAAGTTAGCCCTAATCGGGATTCTTATAAGTGCGTCATTTGAATGTGTGTTTTGGCCAAGTAGCTTTGGTAGATGGCAATTTCGCGCATTGCCACCGCAATTGATTTGGCGTTTTAAATTTAACATACTTTATAAGAATCCTAATTAGTGCTCCTCCCCCCCCCCCGCCGCCCGCCCCCCATGGCTTGCCACGCACATTTTTTCACGCCCCTGAACTACGTTAATATTCTAATGACCCACCCGTAGTTACACCGCAAATTTATATCACCAACTATTTTAGAAAAAAACTAAACAAAATATTACGTATCAAAAGCACTTGCGCTATTTATTTAAAAAAAATAAAAAATTTAAAGATTATAATTTAACGCAGTTATTGGGAATTTTATTTCGTGAAATCAGTGACGTCACATGTTCCCTTTGAAAACCAGGAAAAACTTATTTTGTGGTTAGGGGTAAGGGGCAGTGGCGTAGCGAGCTTAACTCGCGCCCGGGGCACAATACTTTTTTAGCGCCCCCCAATACCTTTTTAGCGCCCCCCCATTCGAAAACCATACAATATTATAGTAAAAGATATCATTTGGCGCCCCTTTGTGAGTAGAGCCCGGGGCATGATGTCCCCCCCCCCCCTCACTACGCCACTGGTAAGGGGGTAAGTTTGAAAATTGGATAGAATGTGTTGTCACCGGAAAAGAGTCTATGTGCCAATTTTCATTTGGATATGTTGACGGGAAGTGGGTCAATTAGCCGTCCGAATAATAAAAAAAAATATTCAACCTAGAACAAAAGCGAAGTTAGTATAAAGGATTTTTTTGTTTGAAACTCAAACCCATGACATCCCACTTTTTGTTTGAAACTCAAACCCCATGACATCCCACTTTTTGTTTGAAACTCAAACCCCATGACATCCCACTTTTTGTTTGAAACTCAAACCGATGACATCCCACTTTTTGTTTGAAACTCAAACCCCATGACATCCCACTTTTTGTTTGAAACTCAAACCGATGACATCCCACTTTTTGTTTGAAACTCAAACCCCATGACATCCCACATTTTGTTTGAAACTCAAACCCATGACATCCCACTTTTTGTTTGAAATTCAAACCCATGACATCCCACTTTTTGTTTGAAACTCAATCCGATGACATCCCACTTTTTGTTTGAAACTCAAACCCATGACATCCCACTTTTTGTTTGAAACTCAAACCCATGACATCCCACTTTTTGTTTGAAACTCAAACCCATGACATCCCACTTTTTGTTTGAAACTCAAACCCATGACATCCCACTTTTTTTTTGAAACTCAAACCCATGACATCCCACTTTTTGTTTGAAACTCAAACCCATGACATCCCACTTTTTGTTTGAAACTCAAACCCATGACATCCCACTTTTTGTTTGAAACTCAAACCCATGACATCCCACTTTTTTTTTGAAACTCAAACCCATGACATCCCACTTTTTGTTTGAAACTCAAACCCATGACATCCCACTTTTTTTTTAAACTCAAACCCATGACATCCCACTTTTTGTTTGAAACTCAAACCCATGACATCCCACTTTTTGTTTGAAACTCAAACCCATGACATCCCACTTTTTTTTTAAACTCAAACCCATGACATCCCACTTTTTGTTTGAAACTCAAACCCATGACATCCCACTTTTTGTTTCCCTACAACATTAAGTTTTGGATTGTGCGTAGGTCAGCATAATATTATGTTTTAATTGTATTTCCTATAAATTAGACTTTATATTTCTAAACTCAAAATAATGAAATGTTTGCAGTTGTTAGATTTTAAAAAAAAATATAAAAAAACCGAATAATAGCATCGCTACTGACATTTAACTATTAAGATCAAAAATACATCTTAACATTTAGTGGCGTAGAAAGAGGGGGCAAAGGGGGCGGTCCACCCCGAGGGGGGGGCTTTTATTTCTTGATGTTGAGGTTTTTTCGTGGAATGACTGGGGGTGGGGTACGTGGTACAACGTTTCAGGGTCCTAACCTGAGATACGCAACTGTATATATTTATATATATATATAATTATATATATATAAGTGAATGTGTGTGTGAGTGTGTGTGTGTGTGTTTGTTTCAGAGTGTGTGTGTGTGTGTATTTATTAATCTATGAAAACTACTTCATTCTTGGACAAAAAAAATAAATATTTGCAATTTTATGTAGGATCGTGAAATTTTAAATAATTAATTTATTTTACCGCAGGCATAAATATAGTTTAAATAACGTTTAAATAGCGTGCGCTTAAACGCAATATTTAGAAGAAGAAGAAAAAGACGTAGAGCGCTTTATACAATGTGATTCAGTATTCGATATGTCAACGTTAATCCAACGTTATACACAATGATATATCGATCTTTTAAAAGGGGAGGGGTGAGGTTTTCACACTTTGTCCGAAAAATTATTACCTGTAAATATATATATTTACATAGGGTCCTTAAGCAGCATGCATTTAAGTTATAGTATTATTTTTTTTAATATTTTTGTGTGTTCTTGTTTTCGACAATTCGACAAGATCTAGACAGCAAATAATCTCTTGTGAATTTTTAAGTTTCAACAAGTGAGCTATTAATTTTTTTTTAATATAATTTTTTTTTTATAAATTAAGAAATTCAACAAAAAAAATTGCCGCATATTTAAATATCCACCCACTTTGTTAAATAATTTCGCATCAACACCATGACCGAAAGAAAACTGATCCGATTAGGAATATAATATATATATATATATAACACGGCTATTGGTGTAAACAAGGATTGACTTGGGGATGTTAAGTACGACAGATCGATGGCGAAATATTCTAGACCCTAAATCATGTTGTGTGCTGTTTGCAAGGCTAGACTGTTTTGTTAATTATAGTATAGACCAGTCGCATTGTTGTAGATGGCAAGTCTATAAGCTCCCGACTGTTTTTTTTGGTGTATAGTAAAAGCGAGCGGTGTTACTTATGTATAATATTGGAATATATAAATACAAAAAAAAAATTGATTTTTTTTAACCCATTTAAACCTTTAAATAATAATTACTGGGACTCCTCAAACCAAACTGGGCCCACGATACCACCAGATTTCGTAAAAACACCGTTGCCCCTAAAACCACTAGGGCCTGTAAGAACACCAGGGTTTGTAAGACCACCAGCGCCTGTAAGACCACCAACGCCTGTAAGACCAACGGCTCCCGTAAGACCACCGGCTCCTGTAAGACCACCGGCTCATGTAAGACCGCCGGCTCCTGTAAGACCGCCAGCTTCTGTAAGACCACCAGCTCCTGTTTGACCACCCCAGAGCAAACCAGCTCTGCCTTGACACAGACAGCTCTCCAACAATGAGAACGACCCCCACCATCCCTACGCCCCCCGCCCCACCAGCTGTCACCACTGTATCTGAACCCTGCACCGTAACACACATCACTTCAGCACACCCTCCTCCTCCCCCCCCCCCCCGAACCCTACCTGCTCGCCACACCCAGGAGCGGTGCTGAAGACAAATCTCCACGGAGGACCCCCAAGACAAATGTCTGCCTTCAACGACAGTCGTGGCCCGAAAACGGAAACAAATGTCTTATTCCGAGGATGCGACATGGCACTGGCTGAAGACGAATGCCCGCCCGAAGTGGGGGGACAGAAATAGACGTCCAAGCCGGAGAGAAAACAAATGTCTCTGGATGAGTTAATTACGGTTTTGAATCGCCCAGCGGAGCAATGGTGAAAATGATCTACAAAGAACTAGACATGGACGGGGGGATGAGGTGGGGTAGAAAGGGAGGTGAAAAAAAAAAGTGGGGGGAGGTGAGAGGGAGCAGAGGAAACCGTTTGTTTGCAAGGGACACCACTCACGTTAAAGAGAGACGGAAGCGACGTGAACGAATGGGATATTTCAAAGCTGCAGCTCGGAGAGCACTTTCCACAGAAGACAAAGCAACACAAATTTTTTTTTTTTAAATAATTGGGGAAATACAATAGAAAATATAATTTAAAAAAACAAAAAACATTCCAATCGATAGCATTATACAAGTATTCTTTATTTTAGTTACAACACTTCCATGCTGCACTTGGAATGTACCCCGGTGATTAGTTCTCTACGTTATTTCTCAGAGCCATTCATTTCCCAAACCTCTCCAACATACTTGTTTTGTATTTTTTACACTGTCCTTACAAAATCATTCGTATATATATATATATATATATTGCGTAAGCATCAGGGGCGTCCAGCTTTAACCTGATTGTGCTTGGTTTATCGTAAGTATGTAACATAGTTACGCGTTGAGGAAAACGGGAATGGCTTAATTTTTTTTAAATTTTTTTTTGGGGGTGGGGGGTGTGGTCAAATAATTAAGATAACGAAAGGTTGTATGAGACCCATCTCACAATGTTGATTTTTTAACACATTGTCTCTGAGTATCGATGTGGTGGCGCAGGCCAGGGCCCTACATGGGCCACTGATGATGATGATGATGATGAGTTTATAAATATCAAATAAGACCCTGGGCTGTTTACGGGATCATTACTCTCTTCCCACAATGAGAAACTTTTACAAAAAATATCTGACCAATTTACTGACTGCAAGGAACACAACCGTAGATATTGACGTGACTGAGGAGTGGGCGATGCATTTGGAGGTGCGGAGAACTCAATAATTTTTTGATAATCAAATGTTGTAAGGTATGCCCGATAGATTTGCGAATCGTTTTTACACTGCAAACATTTCTTAAAGTTAAGAGAGGTCCAAACTTTTCTAACGCTTTCACGGGAGCTATTGTTATTGGCATCCAAGTTTGTTAGGACCACACGCAGATGAAGGGAAGAAAGGGATCTACGTGGAAAAACCACGAGAACATGCATTTATTATTGATGGTTTCTTTCTCTGTATCTCTCTATATCGTTATTTCTCTCTGCATTTCCCTCTCTTGCTTTCACCCGCGCCCTCTCTCTGTCTCACTCATCATCTCTCTCTTTCTCTCAATTCCATTATCGCTCTTCCTTGCCCTTTCAGTTCGCCAGTATCATTTCTCTATTCCCCTACCCAACACACCCCCCCCCCCCCAACTGGAGATATTTAGAAAATTTGACAACCCCTATAAACAAAGTTTTTCTTTGAAATCCTTTAGCAAATTTTAATGTAATATCGAGCAAGGCTCGGAACCTCACATTTTTTTTCACGCCCCTGAACTATATAAATATTCTAATGACCCACTCACTTTTACTCCGTAGATTTATTTCACCAACAATTTTAGACAAACAAATGAAAGTTATACGCACCAAACGCACTTGATATATATATATATACAATCTCATTTAGCGCTGCTATCTGGAATTTTATTTCCTGAAATTATATTTCCTTCATCTTACTCTTGTTGAAAAACAGGAAAAACTGATTCCGGGGATGGGGGGGGGGGGGGCTCAAATTTTGAAAAAATGTGTTGTCATTGGCAACGAGTCTATGTGCCAAGTTTCAGCTCGATAGGTTGACGGCGAGTGTATCAATTAGTTCGTCCGCAGATCTTGCCAGCCAGCTAGCCACGAACAAAAGCAACGTTAAATATACAGGATTTAAAAAAAAAAGAAATAGGATGAAAAGATGAGTTCGAAGATAACGAACGATTTATTGAGGTTGTCTATTATTAAATTAACGATGGACAGAATGGGTATGACAAGGCGCGTAATATCTAGTAAAGGATGTACAATTTCTCCCTTTAGTTCGAGTAATATACATGGTAATAATACACTTATAGGAATCATAATTATAACTATAGTTATAGGTAATAAAAGGCAATGATTATTTTTCGGAAACAATTTGTCGGCAATATGTCGTTGAGGGTTTGTCGACAAATCCCGAATAGTTGGATAAGTTGGATTTGTTGGGCAAGTTGGATTAGTCTGAAGGAAAAATTTGGAACATGGATTGAGAATAGCATCATATGGGAATAAGGTTTGAGAGTATAATCAAATTTGTCTAAATGATAGCGTGGTGCATGGTTTGGTGTATCGTTTGTCCTGTAGATTTAAAACTACCCACCCCCTCCCTCCCCCAAGCAACTATAGATAGATCGTGACTCCGTGTTTACGTTTCGCCTCGCAGATGCCAGATATTTATTTTTGGCGCGGTGTTTAGCTTCACCAGACATCGGCTGCCCCCATAGTAACAACAGCCTGGTACTTCCGTCTTGGGACTCTTTCATTGTAAACGTTACCAAAACGCACTAACACCGTATTGCTTGATGGCTGGTCCTTTGCTTAGTGAAGAAAGGAAGAAGAAAAAAATGAATTAAAACTATATAAAAATTTGGTTTAAAATAATTAAATTTTTATTGAAGATGACCTAGAGCTGACCCAACGACCTGATTAAACAGGTGGTGTAGATAGGCTGTCACTCCCCTTGTGGGGGGGGGGCCACACATAGTGAGGTGCGAACCTTACATCTCGTCTCACTCAACGTGCTCTAGCGCGCGGCCCGCACGTGAGATAAATTATCCATTAATTTCCTAGATAAATCAGGGGGCATTTCACTTTTTGCTTACCGCGGGTGACTAGATCTTTGACTAAATAAGGCACTTTTCTGACCTAAAAAACAACAACAACCCGGCTGTGGCGTTTGTAATGGTATCGCTGTTTATCACCAGTAGCCGGTCAACGCCGGGGCACAGGGAGAGGATCTACTTCATTAGGTATATACACTTGAACAGCGGTTCTCAACCTGTGGGGTCGCGAACCGCTTTGAGGGTCGCACGACCCTTTCCCAGTGGACGCCTGAGACCACATGAAAACACATAGACTTATAGCCGTGAAGAGTAGCAACGAAAATAATTGTGTGGCTTGGGGTATCGCCACGACATGAGAAACTGTATTAAAGGGTCGTGACATCAGGAAGGTTGAGAACCACAGCGCCAGAACAACTTGATGACTTCCTAACCCAACTTTGGAGAGTCTTGTCTTGTTTGTCTTCATCTCAACCCCAGCGGCCATTGACTCATGGCCAAAGATTCAACTAGCTAAAGTAAAGCATGAAAAATAAATCTTACTTCAGAGGTTCTTAGCTGACCCACTAAGGATCTGAAATCCCCAAATTAAGAACTTTTTGTCCCTGAAATCCAATAAGGGGTTTGATTTGATTTGTGCGTGTGAGCCCCACTCCCTTGTTTGATGAGGCTTGTGGTATTTCTAAAAGTACGCCTATTATAAGATCATGATACTAACGATTAGGGTGCGCCACTGCATGGAATCATTTACATTTAAGGGTCGGTTCACACGATCAAATTTTCATTCAAGCATTTGGTGTATTCGTGTATGAAGCCTTGTCACAACTTTCAAATTACTATTTGATCAAATCCCACACCCCCCCCCCCCCCCTCAAAAAAAAAAAAAAAAAAAAAAAAAAAAACACGCACAAAATAGTGCGTTCATACAACAATTTGACGCGAAATTTGATCGTGTGAACTGACGCTTAAAGAGTTGGACCATGACGGACATTTTCATCCATTCCATTCGATGGACTGTTCTACAGTGATTCTTAGATTCATCGAATGGAACTCCCCCTATTTATAAATTTTAATAGACTACGAAATAGCCTTTGACCGACAAGCATTGTGGGAACTTCTTCGGCACTATGGAGTGCCAGGAAAACTAGTCAGGATCATTAAGAGTTCTTATGAAGAAATGACATGCTTGTTGGTCCACGAAGGTAGACTCACAGATGACATGCAGGGTGGTACACGAAGGTAGACTCACAGATGACATGCAGGGTGGTACACGAAGGTAGACTCACAGATGCCATGCAGAGTGGTACACGAAGGTAGACTCACAGATGACATGCAGGGCAGTCCACGAAGGTAGACTCACAGATGACTTTAAATTGGAAACTGGAGTCAGACAAGGGCGTTTCTTGTCCCCCATCTTATTCATCCTCACCATTGAGTGGATAATGAAAAATTCCACAGACAAATAGAGCAACAGGATGCAAGGGACACTCTGGGAACAACTGAATGACCTAGTGTTATGTAGACGACTCGTTGACTTCATCTTGCCCCATGAATGAACTTTAGCTGACCCCAAGTTCGGCACCACAATAAATGGGTGTGGTTAAATTAAAATAGTCTCCCTTGACCGTGTTTGCAAATAAATAAAGTCTATAGTCTGTATAATTAGAATTATTTAGAAAAATCGAGACTAATCAAAAAAGGAATACAGTGTGTAGGCCCGTTCTAGAAATGTCTAGGAAACAGGCTATAAATACGCCTCTAGAGGGATTGATGGAGGAGAGATATTTTGCTATGACGATTCTATAGAGATTTGCGATACGAGACAAAGATTTGTTTATTTACCGTGTGTGTGTGTATGCTCCTTTTTCAACATTGTACCGGTACAAGTCATCAATATACTGTAGGTCAATAGATTTAGTTTTTAATTCTTTTTTATTTTGTAATTTATTATTACTTAATAAAATTCTTAATTTTAATTAGTCCTTTTGGGTATCGTTTTCTTTGCTATTGTATTTAGTTTATGGTATCGTCTTTCGTTTTATACTGTTTGTTAGCGGGCCATATAGACAAATAATCTTAAAACGGAACGTAACACCTAGAATTGCAGACGACATTGCACTTCTGTCCCACAACCAGCAACAAATGCAGGAAAAGTCAAACGATGCAGCCACCATTTCAGCACAGCTTGGACTCACTATAAATAAAAGCAAGACGAAGATCATGAAGGTAAACTCGGTCAATCAAGAGCATATGTCTATGGCAGGAAAGACACTGGAAGAAGTGGAGTCCTTCACATACTTAGGCAGCACCATCGATGTAAATGGAGGATCCGAGGCGGATGCAAGGGCTAGAATTTGGAAAAGCTAGATCAATATTTGTGCTATTAAATAAAATATGGGAGTCGAAGGAGCTAAAGCTGCTAACCAAAGTCAGAATCTTTAACACAAATGTCAAAACAGACCTACTTTATGGAGCAGAAACTTGGAAAACAACAGCGAGCATTGCGCAGAAAGTACAGATCTTCATAAAAACATGCCTTAGAAAGATCCTGAACATCAAATGACCAAATACCATCACTAACAAAGATCTACTAGAAAGGACTTACCAGGGGCCCATTGATGAAGACATCATAAAGAAAAGATGGAGGTGGATAGGGGATACTCTCCGAAAACCCCCAGAAAACATCAGCAGACAATCCCTAACATGGAATCCAAAGGGAAAAAGAAAGAGAGTAAGGCCAAAGTATACATGGAGACGCGAGCTAGATGCAGACACGCAAAACATGGGATACACCTGGAAGCCATTGGAAAGGAAAGCACAGAACCGGGATGAGTGGAAAATTCTTGTGGACGGCCTATGCCCCAGACGGGGTAAAAAGGCATAAGAAGAAGAAGAAGGACATTTTCAAAGCCAAATTAATGCTCCTACTTTTCTTGGCTCGTTTCATCCAGTGGATCAATCGGACATGGATTTGGATATGTCAATCACGAAACTATTAAGAGGATATGACTCAGGTGTTGATATAGTTATTGTTTAAACCTTCATTCTCAGCGACTTTTCCCTACTCCCCCAAACTACACACACATACACACACACACGCACATGCGGACAATTTAGTGACTGTTTTAGTGAACTGAGCCAAAAACAGCAAAACTTAGTGACGCCAATGCGCACCGAGCATTGCCCCATAAGCACATACTTCTGGCGGCTAGATAACAACAGGGATCCTACCTGCCGGCATTGCAGCCTGGTACCGGAGACACTAGCGCACCCGTTGACAGAATGTCCCTCACTGGATGTCCTGGGGGAAGCCAGGGCGGTTGGGGAACCCCTACGTGAGGAAAATGTTGCATGGCTCAGCTCAGCAGATGGAGCAGGTTGCCAATTTACTAGCCGGGGTCATACGAGAGTAATCTCAGACCTTCACCAGAATATGAGTGTTAGTCAGTGAACTGAACCCCGTCAACCCCCGCCCCCTCCCCGGGGCTCTAGACAGCAGGTCCGTCCCATTATGACATGTCGAGTGAGGCTGTTTCTACACCGTATGTCTTATTCACCTGCTATTTATAGTTTTCTTTTTAATCCAAACATTGAGACCTAAGAATGGTTTCATTGTAATTTAAACCTAAAATTTAAAAAAAGGAAAGAAAAAAAAAAGTCTCCTCGAGAAATATATTTCGTAAGCCTACTTTCACTCTAGAGCAGCGTTTCTCAACACGTGGGTGGCTATCCCCTTTGGGGAGTCGAACTACCCTTACACAGGGGTCCACCTAAGACCACAGGAAAACACATATCTATCAAGTGGCAACAAAAATATTTTTTGTTTGTTTGGGGGTCACCATAACATGAGGAACTGCAAAAGGGTCGAGGCAATAGGAAGGCTGAGAACCACTGCTCTAGAATGTAACAGTTAGTTACAAGGCCCGAAGATGTTACAAAAATTGGTTTGTTAACACACACACAAACACCATAACACACACACACACACACAGGGCCGGCCTGAGGCCATTGCAACCGATGCGGCCGCAATGGGCCCCGCACTTTCATAGGCCCCGCGCGAATTTATTTTCTATTACAAAATCTTAATTTTCACTTATTATCCTTATCCCTACCTACCATAGGGCCCCGCAACTGTTAGGGCCGGCCCTGCACACACACACACACACACACACGCGCGCCCCGCTGATGAAATTTTAAACCGGTTTTGCTTACACGATAATGCAGCCTACAAGATCTGTACAGGCGGAGATGTGGAGTCGTACCATCTATTTGGTGGGGTTGGATATACAAGGTTCCGATGTCGTAAAAATCGTTCTTGATCCATGTCTGTGTGTGGTTAAGTGTTGTGTGGTTAAGTGTTGTGTGTTTAAGTGCTGTGTGTTTAAACTGTTATATATATATAACACGAAACATTAATTATGTTTGTTTTCACACGTCCAAATTTTTTTAAACTGTCATTTCTCACCCCCCACCCCCTTCCTCAACAGATGCAAATAAAAACTTAAACCTCTTCGTGACGTCATATATCACGCGTTGGAGTCGTTTACTGGGAGGCACTTTTAAAAAAAAATTGATAGGCCCCTCTGGATTCTAATCGGCTCTAAGTACGGAGCAGTAAAAATGAGCAAAGTGCTCCAAGTTAAGTGCACCGGTGTTGTTGGTTGGTTTTTTTTTTTTTTTTTTTTTTTGTGGGCTGAAACCGCCCCCTTGTTTCTTAATGCCAGATAATCCATCATTACCACCACTACAACAGCAGGGGTAATGTCCCTCCTTACCTAAAACTCCATTTAGCTCTTAGCTTTGTAAGACTTTTCTCTGTACACGAGGGGGACAACTCTTTCATTACATGGACGTCAGCTGGTGAGATTATCAAAGGAGACACGGGGGAAAAGAGTCTCACCCTTAGTTTCTGATATCCCCCACCCCCCCAAACTCACACACACACACTCACACACACAAACAAACACACTTGTAAACGTTAACAGTTTTCATTTTTTGTCAATGCAATTATGACTGTTTATAATGTGAAACTAATGGGGAGTAAAGTAGAAATAGCCACGAGATCCGAAGTATTCCGAAGTAATCACTCTCGGATGATCTCGTATGCGTAACCGTTTTGAAAAGCATATCTTATCTAAAGGCAGGGATTCTCAGCCCATTTTTTTTTTTTTTTTGGTTCGGTGGCCCTCTTTTGCCTGTCCAATTAAAATACTCGCACCCGTTCTGGGAATAAAAATTTTGAATGCATAAATTAAAATGACAAAGAATATGTAGCTGGTAAATGTGAAGAGATTTCACCGCGTTTTTTTTACCATGGCCGCCGTCTTGCTTGCCGCGACCCGCGAACTTATGTCCAAAACGTTTCCCCAAACCTAACCTGAACCCTAAATCTATCCCTAAACCTAACCTGAACCCTAAACGTCCCTAACCTGGGTTTTGACCCAATCGGAACCAGGGTTTTGACCCTATCGGAACCAGGGACAAAACACGCAAATGACGTCATGGTGATATCTCTTCGCAATAGCCATATAGCTCACAGATTCTCTGACATCTGTTCATGGAGCCCCATATCCCTTTGGTATTGGTGCTACGTAGTGCAGTTTCCGTACGGTCTTTACTTGTACCGACACGCATGCTAGTTTTTTTCTCTTGTGTGTTCTTTTGTATGCATTTGGTGCGTGCGCGATGAACAGCCGCAGCGAAGCGAATAAGAGCGCATCACGGTGCGCAGCGAGAGCGGGGAGCCGGACAAGGTCTATATTCGGGAATTGTGTATTACAAGATTAGTAGTTAAGACAAAAAGAATGATGGCGTGCAACGAGTCCGATATTTCAGCTGCCGGTGGTATACAAGTGAAACTCTCTACTGCCGCGTCGTTACACCTTTTCAGTCAGGTCCTATCCATTGGTAGAAGTCCTCCAATTTGTACATACGAACTAACACAGAAAGGAAAAATAAATGTTGTTGTTTTTTTCTATCATAAATATGAATTTCCTGGGTTTTTTAAAGAATTTTTCAGTTATAACCCGCTCAACAATGTCATGGGCAATGCGTGAACTTCTCATCTACTGAAGTTACTTGACAAACATGAAATCTAGTTATTCACTTTTAAGCATTCCAATTTAGTACTAAATCCCTTACCCCCCCCCTTTTTACCCCCGCCCCCCCCCCCCAATTGAAGTTCATCATGTTCTTTTTCCCGACCTGAACTATATTAATGTGCTGGAACCCCCCTCCTCCCCCAATGGTGCTGTCCATGGCTGTCCACAGAGGTAGATGAGGTGGGGTGAGTGAGGTCAAGCTTTTCACCACTTGTTGTTGTTTAAAATGAATACGTTTCTGTAATTGCTAATCTCTTCGTGAAGCGCAGTGAACCTAGCCCTAGGCGGGGGATACTACGCTAGATAAAACCACCTGATAATAATAATAATAATAATTATAGATAACATTTTTAAAAATAAAATCTTGCTGCAGCATAAAAGGATTCCACGAACCAGTTTTAAAGAGCCGAAGAATTTTATTTAATTTTTTTTATTTTTTATTTTAAATTGTGTCATATCATTCAATTTTAATTAATGGGTTTAATGGATTGGGACAAAAGGGGCATGCACCCCGAAGTCACCAGCACCAAAAGTATCACCGTGTATCACCTCCACGTCATTGTTACGGATCTTGACGTGAAGAATGACGCATAGTGATGACCCTTGTAAAGACGGTAAAGGGGGAAATGAAAAGGGGGGGGGGTGTGGGCGCGGGGGCGGGGGCGGGCGGGAATGGAAGTGACACTTTGGTCTCGGAGGTCGTGGCGGTGACTTACTAGTCGTAAAGTGACACTGGCAGGTCTCCAAGGTGGGTTGGGGGGGGGGGGGGGGGTGAGATCGCCAGGGGAGGGACACGGCCAGTAAGTAGAATGTGTCAGTCTGAACAATGAGTAAAAGTAATCCGTTGTTTTGAGTAGGATCTAACAATTAGTCGGCCAAGTGGATACATGAGGAAACAAAAATAGTGTGTTTTTTTCCTCTGATTCAAAGATTCAAAGATTCAAAGAATCAAAGATTCAAAGAGTCAAAGAGTCAAAGAGTCAACGATTCAAAGATTCAAAGATTCAAAGATTCAAAGATTCAAAGATACAAAAATTCAAAGAGTCAAAGATTCAGAGTCAACGATTCAAAGAGTCAAATATTCAAAGAGTCAAAGATTCAAAGAGTCAAAGATTCAAAGATTCAAAGATTCAAAGAAAAAATAAAAACGGATCAAAGCTAATCAAAGTGCGCCTTAATAATAGTGTTCATATTCAGCAAATTATTTATTTTTTTACAACACAGGCAAAAAAAACCAAAAAAACAAACGACATAGTCTAATGCTTTCAATTATTTTAAAGTTTCAATGCAATTTCTTTGAAACAACTAGAAAAACTAAATACACGGCCATCATGTGTCTGGTTTAAAATTTGAAGACTAATCGAAAAGGTCGGCTGTTTTGTTGTTAGTATGATCCAACAATCCTACTTTCAAATTGTTTTGAAAGCAGTCGATAATCACAAGTCATCGTACAAGATTGGGGTGGGGGGGGGTCATCAAAATCAAACAGATTGTTGAGACACGCCTCGTTGATCTCTCTAAAGGTGACGGAATGAAAAAAAAAAAAAAATATATAAATAATATGTTAACTCTGCGTTTCTCAACCTATGGATCGCGACCCCCATTGGGGGTCGAACGACCCTTTCACAGGGGTCGCCTAGGACCATCGGAAAACACATATATGCCTACTCTGCAGTTATAAAGTAGCAACAAAAATAATTTTGTGCATGGGGGTCGCCACAACATGAGGAACTGTATTAGAGTGTCGCGGCCTTAGGAAGGTTGAGAACCACTGTGTTAACTCAAAAGTGTGTCACAGACATATAACACAAAACCATTCAAAAGTAGTACTAGACTGTCGGCACTTATCAAGGCTAATGACAAGTAAATATTCAGCTAATGCTGTATGCGCTAGACCAGGGGTGGGCAAACTACGGCCCGCGGGCCGCATGCGGCCCGGCAACTGGTATTATGTGGCCCTCGAAGGCATTTAGAAATTTAAAAAAATTACTATGTTTTTAAGTTATTTTGTTGAATTTTACAGAATTTCATGCACCATTATGATTTTTAAAACATTTTTGATCCAATTTCTTTCTAATTTTCTATTTTTTAAACAGTCCTTGACCTTTGTCATGTAATGCTAAAATGCGAAATAATATAGGGAAATGTTTATCGATATTTAAAAATTGGACATAATATACATGCTGCCCCCCCCCCAATAGCTTTACCTTTTTCAATGTGGCCCTCAGCACAAAAAGTTTGCCCACCCCTGCGCTAGACTGTCGGCACTTATCAAGGCTAATGACAAGTAAATATTCAGCTAATGCTGTATGCGCTAGACTATCGGCACTTATCAAGGCTAATGACAAGTAAATATTCATGCAGCTAATGCTGTACGCGCCAAAAGAACCAGCAGCGAAACTCCTGCATCTTTAACGCGTACGTGCCTTTGACTGACAACGGCGCATAGCCAAGCCGCCACGTGTTCTCGGTGGTGAAAAGGAAGATATGTTTTGTCACGAATGACAAAAAAAAGTATTCGCAGCTGACCATTACTTTCGCGCGTATGGTAAGTGGTTAAAGGATTGTGATGGGGGACAGTGCTTGTCAATAAAAAAAGGGTGTAAGAACAATCTAAAGAATGATTGAATAGGATGGCACCAGTAATTACACAGTTATGCATGTCTATTGTTTCAAAATTTCGCCGTTATGGGATTGTATTGTGTTAAAGGAAGTGGAATTCTGGTCGACCAGTAAGGTTTTCGACGATGAAAATCACCCGCACGATCTCCAGAAGGTGCTGAGTTCGTCTCAACACGAAGTCTTCGAGGAACAGCGATCAAACTGAACATCAGACAGAGTCCGTTCCCCGATTGTTTTCGGACATGGGCACATTTTCCCACTAAATACATGTTGGACAACGTTTGGCGGAGGCAGCTATGCCAGACGCGATGGTGTATTGTGGAGATGTCTGGCTATGGGGAACAATGGAATGAGTGGTCATGTGACAGAAATCACATCTCTTACAGGCCTATAAGACTTTCACCTTCGTTGACATAGTTACCTTTCCAGAACCGTGTTACCGTTTTTTTTAAAGCATGCTTGGAAATGATGCTCTTCCACCTTTTTTTCAAACACTCTCACCATTTAAATTCCCTAATGCATTGTTTATCAAAATTTTTCTTGGAATCTGAACCAGTTGGAGTGTTTAGATTGCTCGCGGAACCCCCATGCAGTGACACAAGGGTTTGTTCTATACCAAATAAGTCTTATGGTCCAGTCAATCCCATATATATTATATATACGTTAATGTCCCTGTACTTAAAAAGCTTTAAGATTCTGATCGATAACGTCAATTTTTGGCATGACGGACTCACGTGACACGATACTAGCTGTAGTTTCAGTCGACCGCTCCTGGGGTTTTGGGCTTGTTCTTCAGCTGCAGCTTCAGTCGACTGCTCCTGAGTTTTTGGGCTTGGTCTTCAGCCGTAGCTTCAGTCGACTGCTCCAGGGGTTTGGCTTGGTCTTCAGCTGTGGCATCGTCTAATTTTCTATTCTTAATAAAGCGGTCCATGGTCGCGCAAAAAAAAAAAAAAAAAAAAAAAAAAAAAAACGTGCTATGAAATAAGTTCAATTAGGACAACATAACAAACCGTATGTAAGGGGATAAAAAAATAACTACTAATTGCCTCACATTGCAGGTTACCGCCATACATGCTCCCGGGCGATTTCGACCGTTATTTTTATATTTTTACTGGCCATCGGTGAAACCCCCTGGCTGGCGCTCACGGAAAACTGAAGTTCCACGGATCCCCGGGGTGAAAATGACTGCACTAATGTATGAGCTATAACAAAATGGCTTGCAATACCTTTTACTCACTGGAGTTACCCATTTCCAGCAACAACTGCCCCAAAATATGTTCATCCTTTTTCACTCTCACGATCACGTGACAGATAGAGCACATATACGCCGCTGACCAACGCATGTACGCGGGAGTTTAAGACTGCGGGAGTTGCAGGACTGCTCATTTTGCGGCGCATACATTACAGCTGATCACTATATATACAGCACACGTTCGTGAGTGAGTTGTGATATAACATTGGCATTACGAGTGATACAACAATCTCAAGCCAACAGATGTCGTATAGTGTCAAGTGCAAACCCCCGCCCCCGCAACCCCCATGTCCCCCAAGACACTTGATTCTTTTTTCGTGTCATCTCATGTTTGATACAAAAGGCTACAACTGGTAGAGCTACCTTAGAACCAACAGTTCAGTTCTTTTTTCTACATTTATTTTTTTTTCTTTTAATTTTTTCGTTATTTGGGGGGGGGGGGGGGGTTTATAATCCTGGCTCCCTCGCAACCTCACTCCCTCTTACCCTCCCCCTTTCTCACAGCTCCACTCCTGCCATAACTCACCCTTAAAGGCCGATCATTTGTTAACGGACTCCCCCGTCTGCTACCCTGGTCACAGACACCCAGGCTGGGGGTTCGGATTGCCACCAAATTATGGAACATGGCAGGATGTGGGCGGGGCCTCGGGGCGGCTTGATTTAGATGGCTGCCAGCGAGCGCGCAAGTACAGACCCAAAGTGTCACTGAGTAGGTCAGTTTCCTTGGGGGGACGGGGGAGGGGGCTCCCTCACCTAACAGCAGCGGTTCTCAAAGTGCTTCGGGCTATCGTGGGTCTGAATTTATGCTCTCGACTCGAGGATTCGATGTTGCCACGTCTTGTCCCAGATCTAAACATACAAAGGTTTTTTCATAACAACCATTTGGAGAGGGGGATGCAGTGTCAAGTCAACACTATATTGGCTATATCCAGCTTGGGAAAGACAATGTAATTTCCACATTTACATAATCATGTTAATTTCCTTCTTTGAAAAGTCAAGGTAGCCGGATAAGGGATGTTAATATCCAGATAGGGCAGGTAAAGGTAATATCCAGATATGACATGTAAAGGTAATATCCAGATAGGGCATGTAAAGGTAATCTCCATATAGGGCAGGCAAAGGTAATATCCAGATATAGCAGGTAGAGGTAATATCCAGATAAGGCAGGTAAGGGTCATTGCTAAATATGGCAGATACAGGTAACAGCCAGATTTGGGGACAGTGGCTGCCTGAATGTTAAGATAAGTAGCCCAGTTACAAATTAATATTAGAAGAAAATTAAGTACAAGTAAAAAAAGTATCTGTAAACTAGTAATGGATCGCAATCCTTTGAAATATGAATAGCAAGTTGGTGAATCTTCAATTATTCAGAAAGATGTATGGGCTGAGAACCCCTCCATTTCTCACTCGTTTATCTCTCCATAACTTGGTGCCCTAATGACTATATGAGCACTTTTTTTGGGGGGTGTGGGGTGGGGGGAGGGACAGATGAGTGCAGTAAACACTGCAACTGTTGACAACGGAACTGTGCCCTGTCATTAGAAGGGCGCCACCAGAGGTTTCCTTTATCACCCCTAGACACAGTAAACCGGGGGACTTTTTAAGTTCATTTTTTTTTTCAAACCATGAAACAAAGGGCTCAGAAAACACTAGTATAAAGTTGACAAGGGGGCATTACTGTTGTGTCGGCTCTGTCTCTTACTTCGTGTAATGCCAGAAGCAATCGGTGGCTCGAATGGCAGCGATGCATTTGTAGTTGGGTTTTTGTGATGTAGTGTGTGTGTGTGTGTGTGTCAAGCAATGGTTAGTTTGGACGAAGCGCGGGGTGTATATCTGTACACAAAGACAGATTTATGAAGAAGAAAAGAAAAAAAAGTCAGCTAAGTTATGCGTTTTAAGGACGTGGGTGGAGAGCTCCAAGTGAAAGAGACGTTGTGTTGTGTTGTGTTTTGTCGTGTTGAGGACAACAGTGATGCGGCATCTGGTATGGAAGATGTCCCATCGCTATGTAGGGCAGTGGTTTGGTGGACCGGTGGTTAAGATATAACCCTCTGCTACAGGGACCGGTGGTTAAGATATAACCCTCTGCTCCAGGGACCGGTGGTTAAGATATAGCTCTGCTCCAGGGACCGGTGGTTAAGACATAACCCTCTGCTCCAGGGACCGGTGGTTAATAAGATATAACCCTCTGCTCCAGGGACCGGTGGTTAAGACATAACCCTCTGCTCCAGGGACCGGTGGTTAAGATATAGCTCTGCTCCAGGGACCGGTGGTTAAGATATAACCCTCTGCTCCAGGGACCGGTGGTTAAGATATAACCCTCTGCTCCGGGGACCGGTGGTTAATAAGATATAACCCTCTGCTCCAGGGACCGGTGCCATATTTATAGTTTTTATCCTTTTAATTGACCCTCAACGTGTTATAAACTCATTTGTAACACGCTATCAGCCAATGCGGGAGAAACTGTAGTAACCATTACTATTAAATGTTAGACTAGACTTATTTTGTTTTTGATTCAGAACTGGGTTGCGCCACACCCGATTTGGTGGTACGGCATCAGCCTAAAAACATGATTCTGTAGAGATAACCCCACCCCTCATATCATTGTGTAAATAAAACATGTGTTTACCCACAGGGACACCCTTCCCAAACACATGCACACTAATTGATGTGCGTCATCGCTTTTGAGGTGAAGGAAAACTTTACTTAAGACAAATCTGAGTCTACCTGATGAACGTGTTGACATCTGCAAGCGACAGAAATACGCATGTTATCACGAGGAGGGATTCTGCAAGGGACAAAATAGGCGATGTATCACGAGGAGGGATTCTGCAAGGGACAAAATAGGCGATGTATCACGAGGAGGGATTCTGCAAGGGACAAAATAGGCGATGTATCACGAGGAGGGATTCTGCAAGGGACAAAATAGGCGATGTATCACTAGGAGGGATTCTGCAAGGGACAAAATAGGCGATGTATCACTAGGAGGGATACTGCAAGGGACAAAATAGGCGATGTATCACGAGGAGGGATACTGCAAGGGACAAAATAGGCGATGTATCACTAGGAGGGATTCTGCAAGGGACAAAATAGGCGATGTATCACTAGGAGGGATTCTGCAAGGGACAAAATAGGCGATGTATCACGAGGAGGGATTCTGCAAGGGACAAAATAGGCGATGTATCACGAGGAGGGATACTGCAAGGGACAACACAGTTTGTTGTAATCCAGCCTGAGATGGTCACAGCCAGTTGCAAAAAAAATAATACATTAAGCAGTCCATTTAATTTGACGGAGACATGGGCAAATGGTATATTATCTAGAAAACACAATCAACAACACTACTTGGTTTCCAAATAATGCCTCTTATCACTAGCCAGGCTCCCCGAAAACCAACTGTATTATAAGGTGACCAGATATGTTACACCTATGATCATTGACAATGCCACCTCAAAATCTGCGACATCGCTACTCTGTACCTGGGACATCGCTACTCTGCACCTGGGACATCGCTACTCTGTACCTGGGACATCGCTACTCTGTACCTGGGACATCGCTATTCTGTACCTGGGACATCGCTACTCTGTACCTGGGACATCGCTATTCTACACCACGCGGTCAGCGGGCATAGAATTAACTCAGAGCGGCAAACGAGGCTGACACCGGTAGGGACAGAATAATACCATACGACAAACTGTCACCAACGGACCAGTGCGCAAACATTGACCGCGGAGTCCAGGTATAAGTATAACCCTGTGGTCCCTTCGCCCCCAAACGCTAGTCCCTCCCCCCCACCCCCAGCCCCAGGGGATCAGCTGCAGGGCGTACCTCACTGGCGCTCTGTTACAATTGAGACATCACGCCGACTGTCCGACTTACCGGGGAACTCGATCTTAACACCGATGATACCGAGACGGGGACATCACCTTGATGGGGAAATGAAAGGGAGGTTATTAACAGCAAAAGAAAATAATATCCCATATCAATAAAAACGCGCAGGTCGAGTTCGTACCTAACAGAATGTTTCTGCTTCCAAGGAGTTTGAGAACTACTTTTTGATCAGAACCTTCCAGCACTAAAGTTGTGTATTTCTATTTATTTGTTGTTTCTCGCGTTGTCTTGTCTGCCAAAGAAGGCGTTTAGCCGACACGTCCTTGGAATCTTCCTTTTTTCTTCTTCTACTTTTTTTTTTTCCAAGCCTCAAAATATTTTATTCCACTGTGTAATTACTTTGCAAATATTGAACGCTGTCCCTCACATATTATAATATATAATTTTAGTGATTGAATTGAAGAATAAATATATAATTCATCGGCTTGCAACGACCAAATATGTCTAGCAATAAACTTACTTGTCAAGCAATGCCTTATAATATTTACACTTATTAAATAATTATACTTGGATCTCATAACATTTACACTTATATAAAATATTTACACTTCTAATTATGTGCGCTTATAAAATATTCACACTTATTTTAAAAAATTCCACTTATTCCATAATAAAAATTATGAAAAAATACTTTGCTTATTTAAAATAATGACATTCATTAAATATCTACAGCTATAAATATTTAAATTAGTACAATATTTACACGAATGAAATATTAACACTTGTTTAAATATTTACATTTGTTAAATAGTTACCCTTTTTTAAATATTTACACTTATAAATATATTTACACTTATTAAATTAGTACACTTATTAAATAATTACAATTTTAAAATATTACACTTAATATTTACACTTTTTTTTTACCAAGCGATTGTGTTATTTGTTAATGTTGTTCCCCCTCAGCCATCAAAAAAGTATATAAATACACCATATGAAAATGTTTTTTATGTCACAACAAGCAAAAGCAACGGTGGAGATTTCTGCTAAGTCCTGACTTAAACCGGAAGCAGGTGAAATGAAAGGATTTTTGCTTTGTTCCGTTTACAACAGTGAGTCAACAAGTCGACTTGTTTGTGACTAAACTTTAAAGCGGACTGGTAACAGGACCTCTACGTTTTCATCGCTTGTGTACGGCGAGACGTAAACCCTGTGCGAGTGTTTGAGAAATTTTGAAACATTTCTTTGCAAGGTCGGCATCTTATCCAATAGTAAGGTCTTGGTCATCTGAAAACAGAAAGTCGCTGATTAAATATGTCAAGAATTGATTTTTTTTTTTTTAATTAACCAAATGGAATCGCCTATGAGGTTGAAAATTAGTTCATCAGCTATTTATCTACGACAATTAGAAGTTAATCATGCGTACAAAAAAGGAAAATTGAGGATGTCTTAGCCCCTGGCACGAATGAGAGGAAACGGAGATGTTCCGTTTCGAATTCTGACCCATGGAACCGCCGTGTGCTGTTATGGCCCTTCAGGCAGATTTTGTTGACCCAATTCTGGTTCACCGCCGAGTTGTATACCGTTGGTTTCTAGAAGTATATCTCCTCTCCTTTTCGGTTTGTGCAGCTATCAACACCAATAGACTTGTCCTCGTGTCCAACCACTGCTCATCTCGAACTTTCTAGAAGTGTCTACATGGAAAAACTGAATAAAAGGCTCTGCACCTGTATATCTTCAAAAATTGATTTCAAAAAATGTATCCATACAGAACCTGCGATCTTCAACACAGTCCTTACAGTAGATGGACACAGAAAAAGTCACACGGAGTGCGCTCCTTTGAAGCTATAGCGCCTAAATTGTGGAACAGTTTGCCTCAATCTTTGAGGGAAATTGAAAATGATAAAAAAAATCATTTAAGAAAGATTTAGAGACTTTTTCTTTAAATAGAATTTAGGACATCAGAGCGCTGTGAGCATGCTAAAACAGCATGGACACAGGCGCTATAAAAAGTACTCAATCGTCATTATCATCACTCGCTTGCCATTCTAGACTAAAGATTCGATTCTATACACTCCCCCCGCCCCCACCCAACCCAAAGACTGTGTGTGTGTATGTTAATATGTTCACCTTACTATTATCACACTTATTCACAGAGTTTATTATTATTATTATTTATACATTTGATTTTGTGCGTTATATTATATCAGAACTCTTAGTATTAGTAAACTTACTATTGCCACAAGCTTTTGTATCGTTCTTCTTTGTACACTGGTGTTCAATCATTTTGTTTACGAGTTTTTCATCTGAAGAGCCAAATCTTTAAAAAACGGATTAACTTTATTAAACCTTATCACGGTACGTACCAGTTGTAATGCATATTAACCTAATCACGAAGAGTTCACAAAATGCGTGTAAGGTTTTTACAAGCGAATATTATACCGTGCTTAAAAATTGTGTCGCGTTTTGCCCAATACACGGAAAAGTCTTTCTCCCCTTCCTACGAGCAGGTCCCAAATATGTATATAGATATCCCGAGGATCAATTGACAAGAAAGATAATCCCTGACTACCTGACGGAGGGGCGGACAATCTAAACCCTGACACTTTTGTGTGAAATCTCGCGCTTCCCAGCAGGCTTCGCGTGGCAGCTGTCACCCGTTGGGCCAGGGTGCCCTGCTACAGTATTTAGGAGGATGTACCCGCGGTTTACGGAGCCATCCAATGTTACTCTAAACGCCATGCGGGGAGCCGACTGTCGCGGTGCCCCTCCGGTTATGGGATACTTGCGATGCGATATCGGGGACCCAACAAAGCTTTTGGTTTGGTCGTGTTGACTTTTGGTGGACCTTGATTCTAGGCTAGGTGTCTTCCCTTTGTCTGACTTTTCTCTCTAAATATCTTCATTTAAGGCTGTGGCAGTTTTGAAAAAAATCCAAATTATACCCAACAAACTTGAAGAGTGGAACCTGTTCTTAACAGGTTTTTTTTTTTTTTTAATTCACAAATCCACTTGAAAAAAAAGTTGTTTTTGTTTGCTTAATCTTAACATTGTCCTGTGCGCCTTATTCCAGCAGCTTCCGAAACATAATGCTTTTCAGTAAAGTTATTTTTACTCTGACACAAATAAATCTTTTTTTTTTTAAATTAATCTATGATTTATCGACTTATAAGGAAGACTTTTGCCACCATGTCAAACTGCGCTGTCAACTAATAAGGAAGACTTTTGCCATTATGCCGAACTACGCTGTCATCTTATTTAGAAGACTTAGATACCATGACTCGCGCGCTTTGGCCACGATCTCACCTGCTGGGGAGGGACGATGTGGTCGAAGCTTTAGCACGCTTGCTTGTTTACTTTAATAAACAAAAACAAAAACAAAACAAAAATTGGCGCGTGGACCGGCTGGAAATATTATTTCTGAAATTCGGCCAGCCGCCTCAAAAGGTTGGCTTATTTGCTTTAGATTTAACGATGCTATATTTCTTTCCAACAATGTGATCCTTTTTATACATAATATAGCAAATGCAATCATTTGGTCTCAGCTATGTGTCCCTATATCCCAATCATGTACGGACCCAAAATATGATATATTGGTCCCCAACAATGTGATCCTTAGAACCCAAGAATGTGATTCTTTAGTTGTGAATACATATAATATAACAAAATGTTACGTATAACATTTTAGCATTTTTAGTATTGCCATCTTTTGTACAACTTTTCTCCCACCCACTTCCTTTCCGTTCTTCTGAGCCTTGTTTTTGCCAGAGACTTGCGCCCACCCTTATTCTTTTCTTTTCTCTCATTTTTAGATAGGATACATGTCTATATATTAAGTCTATATATTATGTCTATATACTATGTCTATATATTATGTCTATATATTATGTCTATCTCTTATGTCTATATATTACGTCTATATATTATGTCGACATATTATGCCTATATATTATGTCTATATATTATGTCTATATATTATGTCTATATATTATGTCTATATATTATGTCTATATATTATGTCTATATATTATGTCTATATATTACGTCTATATATTATGTCTATATATTATGTCTATCTCTTATGTCTATATATTACGTCTATATATTATGTCGACATATTATGCCTATATATTATGTCTATATATTATGTCTATATATTATGTCTATATATTATGTCTATATATTATGTCTATATATTATGTAAATTTAATTTATGCATATATGATTGTGTTGTGGGTTTTTTGTTGCTGTTGTTGTTTTTGTTTTTTTTTGTACTGATGAAGGCGTTTGCCGAAAAGCAGACATTTGTAGATGTATGGGTATTTGATCATTTTTAAAGCTTAAACTACATTGTTTCATTTACACAAATTGTATGTGTTGCATTAATCTACATGAACTTGAAAGCTTTGTTATCGCTGTTCAACAATCTTGTCATTAGTTATTTTATTATAATTCAGGTTTACCCCGGACCAATCAAAACAAAAAAAACGAAACAAAAGAAAGATATTTTTGTGTGCGTCTGATCCGTGAAATATGCTACTGGGTGCTTGCTATCCACGACACATCCATCAGAGACGACAATCTCGCGGCCATCCACACCATCTGGGGTTGTACTGGGGGTGTCGGCCTGGACAGAGCAATGTCCCATGACCTCGTTATCGTCTGCCCACTCTGACGTTTATTGACCCCCCTCTTTTGTTAATGACCTCCGATTTTCTCTCAATTCCCAACCAGAATGTTCAGAAATTCATCGTTCCACTCGCGGACTTCTTGTCCTAACAAGGGCGGTTGTGGCGAGGGTCACGCTAAGTGGGAGATATTGCGAGACTTTAATTTTTTTTAAAAAAATTCTGATTAGAATTGTATTCAGATATCTACTTCAACGCTCTGTCGGATAAGAACAAGTGCGGATGGAGTGAGAGGGGTGTGATGCGGGTGGGCTCGAAGAAACAACCTGACGAAACCTTGAATCTTTATATCTTTGTGTAAGAGCTGTAAGATCTTAATATCCTTGTGTTCATCTAGTCATGACTATAGATGTATATTTTGATAGACTATGTCCCTCTACCTCGTCCCATGGGCCGGTGTAAACAATGACATCCAATACCGAAACACCAACACCAACCGGATTTGTTGTACAATAATGTTTATTATCTAACAATGAACTATCATAATGAAGTCGTTCCAGCCGAACACACTAATCAGCAAACTATTGTACAACGGCCATCAATGCAACACGATAACAACAACTTAAACTAACACGTCTTTCCCCCCTACCCAAATACGTCACGACATTCTCATACAACATATACAGCTACACATATAATCTCTAGCTAAACATGTTTTACGTACCAACATAAAAGTGATCTCATACCCTGGACACAACATTCCTGTTTTTTTTTTTTCTGACAATATTCACCTCAGATCTGGTGCTGTATTTTAGGGGCTTCTTCGCCAAGTCAAGACAGAAGAGTATATAATGATTATCACCTTTTAATAATGGAGATAAAACAACTTCACGCCTTGTAACGATGATACAATCAGCATTGGGTGCCTGGGTGGCCGAGCAGTCTAAACTGGGTCAATACCAAATTAGTGGACTGGAGTTCAGTCTCCAGAAAACGCAGAGACAAACAAAAACACCACCCCGCCAGCAACCCGGGTTGATGGGACTCGCTGACAATTGGATGGCAACTCATCTGAGAGAAAATGCAAACACTGAATTCAAACCCGGAGATGGAGTCCCGTAGGCGACATGATATTGACACAATGAAATTTCTGACAATTCCTGCGACGTAGAACGCATTTAGAGCACACTTTTGGTCATCTACTGCATCGTGGTCCATTTCCAGTCGTCTTGACTAAGTCTTCCCTTGGGCAAAAAAATTGGAATCAAAATACATCTCAGTCTTGTCATCTCCGGCTGCAAATGGCGAACAAATACAATCAGCAATATGTTATTTATCTATATTTTAAACGTTCTTTATTGGACGCTTAAAAAAAAATTAATTTAATACTTTCCACATGTTAAGAATAAGAACCATAAGAATTGTTAGTACTAAATTTATTTAATTAGCAAAATGTTTTCTACACACGACTGCACTGCTGTTGACTGAGTTGTGAGCTGAACAGAATATATAAGCAGTCTTTGTCTTACTTCCAAATTATTAATTTTTTAAAATTAAATTCGTGAATTTTTTGCTACACTGATCTCTTGAATATAGAACGTGCTGTTGAATTGTAACCTGTGTAACAGATAAAGAGCATGTTGCTAGATTCAAGGCTGTGTAACACATTTTATCTCTGTATCTTTTGCCTAAACAAAGAAACGAGGATGTGATATCAGTACTCTTGTGTAACGGATGACCTGGGCAAGTATATCATCAAAATTTAAAAGTTCTAGAACAGAAATCAAACCACGACTATAAGACGGACACATGCAAAAAAAAAAAAAAAAAAAGATACGTACACGCAGGACTCGCACTCACACCGTACTTGCATGCAGCGGCGTGATTAGGGTTAGCGTCCCCTAACCACGCGGGCCAAACTTTTTCATCTCCCCACCCCCCACTCCAACTACTCAAAAGCTCAGCAGTTTCCCTAAAAAGCCAACTGTAGATATGTAAGTAAAAAGAAAAGAAAATAGTGCGCACCAAACGCACTTGAGAATTTTTTTTATAAAAGAATCTCATTTAGTGCAGCTATCGGGAATTTGATTTTATTATTATTATTATTATTATTTGCTGTCTTATATAGCGCGGTACCCCAGCCTAGGGCTAGGCTCACCACGCTGTACATAAAAAATATTTTAAAAAGACACATAATCGTGACAATAACATAAAATACATATATGTAATAAAGAACAGATGTATAGAGACAAAACGAAATCTAATGCATATTCACCTCATCCACACCAGAACTTTTACATGACAAGCCATGGACGGCGGCCAGCAGCAGCGTTTATCGGTTAGATGCGAGGAATCAGTCGGGGTAGTAGAGTTTAAAGAGATGTGTTTTGAGTGCAGTTTTGAAGGCTGTGATAGTTGATATATTGCGGATGTGTAGTGGAAGAGAATTCCATTGTTTGGGGGCACAGTAAGAGAAAGATCTTTCACCGTATGTTTTTGTGCGAGTCTTGGGGACAGAAAGAATACGCCCGTCTGCGTAGGAGCGAAGCTGTCGAAGGGGTGAAATCAGTGTAGTGAAATTTCTTATATATTTCCCTTGCAAAGGCAAAAAGCAATCTTTGGGGGGTTGGGGAATGAGTCTGAAAATTAGAAAGAATGTGTTATCATCGGCAACGAGTTAATGTCCCAAGTTTCAGCTCGATAGTCGACTTGAAGATTTTGCCCAGCCCGCCAGAAACACACGAAGAAAAGCGAAGTTAATTTAAAGGATTTTAAAATATTTTACATAATCTCAAAAACTTATGCACACATACAAAATATAGGAGTTGTCCAGGAGAATTACCGTTATTATAGTATTATTACTATTATTATTATTATCATTGTTATTTATTATTATTATATCATTTTTTTTTCTAACTATTCAGTACATAATTTTGTTTCATGTCTAGTCGGAAAACGTTTTACAATAATCCCGATAGGAAAATCAAATCGGCATAATACAATAAGCAGCAAGTCGGCACAGTAAGCAGCAAGTCGGCACAGTAAGCAGCAAGTCGGCACAGTAAGCAGCAAGTCGGCACAATAAGCAGCAAGTCGACACAATAAGCAGCAAGTCGGCACAATAAGCAGCAAGTCTGCACAGTAAGCAGCAAGTCGGCACAGTAAGCAGCAAGTCGGCACAGTAAGCAGCAAGTCGGCACAGTAAGCAGCAAGTCGGCACAATAAGCAGCAAGTCGGCACAGTAAGCAGCAAGTCGGCACAATAAGCAGCAAGTCGGCACAGTAAGCAGCAAGCCGGCACAGTAAGCAGCAAGTCGGCACAATAAGCAGCAAGTCGACACAGTAAGCAGCAAGTCGGCACAGTAAGCAGCAAGTCGGCACAATAAGCAGCAAGTCGGCACAATAAGCAGCAAGTCGGCACAATAAGCAGCAAGTCGGCACAGTAAGCAGCAAGCCGGCACAATAAGCAGCAAGTCGGCACAGTAAGCAGCAAGTCGGCACAATAAGCAGCAAGTCGGCACAGTAAGCAGCAAGCCGGCACAATAAGCAGCAAGTCGGCACAGTAAGCAGCAAGTCGGCACAGTAAGCAGCAAGTCGGCACAGTAAGCAGCAAGTCGGCACAATAAGCAGCAAGTCGGCACAATAAGCAGCAAGTCGGCACAATAAGCAGCAAGTCGGCACAGTAAGCAGCAAGTCGGCACAATGCGCGAGCTATAAGCTTTATATTTTACTGAAATATCTTTTTGGAGAAAACTGGAGGCATGCTTGAGATCTTAATTCGGAGGGCGGCTAGAAGAAGCACCCTGAGAACACTTCAAAAGTCTCGCCTCATAGCGTATCATGTGTGCGAGGGTCTATTAGCCGACTTGACCTTCATTGTTCAAGGTTACCCAAAAAACACGTGACCTCCGACAGGACCAACAAAACATGAAACGAGGTTATGGGGCCTGGTGGTTGGGGGGGGGGGCATGTGATTAATCTGCCATCGCAACCAAAAGCGAGTTGGGGGGGGGCTATTTATTTACCAACCCCCTTTCAACCTCTCCATCTTCCAACCACACAGACAGAAGCCACGAGGCCACACCACGTGACTTTGGAAAGGTCTCACAAGAAAGACAAGAAGTCATTTTTGTTACTTTTTTTCCCCCTTCTTCTTAAAGTCTCTACAATAATACCTTATCAATAACCATCAAATGACGATCTGTTATTGACCCCCCCCCCCCCCCCGAAAACCTCGGCAACCTCTACACAGGTCATGATAACGACAGCGCGCGCGGGCCGCACGCCTCGCGAATTAGCCCGATCGGTTCGCCTCGATATCAATTTAAGTTTAATTGTTTAATCGCCGTCGTCACATTTGTCTTTCGCGAGGCTCGCACGCGCCCCGCGCCAACAAACCATTACGGGGGTTAAATTATTCTTATTTGAGAGCCACGACAGAGGTGGCCTGAGCTGTCTCTAAATCTCGTCGTACGTGGGAGGCGTCAGGACACTGACATCCGCTCCGGTAAATTGTTGTTTGATATCAGGATATTTCTCACAGGCTTTTGTATTGTGTTTGTTTGTTGTTTTTAAAGTGAAGTGGGTTTAGAGCTGTGGTTCTCAGCCTTCCTAATGCCGTGACCTCGCGTGTTGTGTCGACCCACAGCCACAAAATTAATTTCCGTGGCTACTTCATAACTGTAGCGCCAATGTGTTTTCAGATGGTCTTAGGCGACCCCTGGGAAAGGGTCGTGCGACCCCCAAAGGGGTCGCGACCCACAGGTTGAGAACCGCTGGTTTAGAGGTTGGTTGGGGTCGAAACGAGATTATATTTTTGTTATTCGAACAGAAATTAGGACGACGGTTTGGGGGGTGGAGGGAAATAGGTGAGTATATATTTGTGTGGGTGTAAGTGTGTGTGTCTGTGTGTGGGTGTAAGTGTGTGTCTGTGTGTGTGTAAGGGGGGTGTCGGTTCTAGTGATCTGACGGGAACATTTTCAATATATTTATTGCCACTTCGTTTAAATTTTTTTTTTTTTTTTTAAATTTTTGTTATGGATATGTTTGTCCCATAAAGTTGCCTCTTCACCACCACGTTTATCTCTTCCCAAAACGCCTTTGTTAACCTTATAGAAATAAATACGTCACGCCTTGGAACTCTACTTTCTGAATATTTGACGTATATGCCTTTTCTTTCAAAGAGGTAAATGTTTGTAATCTCCCCCCCCCCCCCCCCCCCGCAGCAAGCCTATCTATTTCCAGTTCTCCACAGTTACTGATTTGAGCTGTCTTCGTGATTCGGCTCAATTGAAGGCAGACGATCTCCATCGCGTGACAGCGTTCACACATATCTTGAGACAGCTTCTGCATTTGAGATTTCACATTCTGTGCCGCTTTGCTTCCTCGTTGAAATCTATTTTTAACTGTAGCAACAGACAACGTAACCCCTTACCCACTTCCGGTTTGGATTGGATTTCCTCTGTGAGACGGGGGGGGGGCGCATCTTGACACCATTTCGAAGACTAAACATTTAGCCACCATATCATTGCACGTCTTGACATCATATTGTAGCCTGCAAGTCTTGACATCATATTGTAGCCTGCAAGTCTTGACATCATATTGTAGCCTGCACGTCTTGACATCATATTGTAGCCTGCAAGTCTTGACATCATATTGTAGCCTGCAAGTCTTGACATCATATTGTAGCCTGCAAGTCTTGACATCATATTGTAGCCTGCAAGTCTTGACATCATATTGTAGCCTGCACGTCTTGACATCATATTGTAGCCTGCAAGTCTTGACATCATATTGTAGCCTGCAAGTCTTGACATCATATTGTAGCCTGCAAGTCTTGACATCATATTGTAGCCTGCAAGTCTTGACATCATATTGTAGCCTGCACGTCTTGACATCATATTGTAGCCTGCAAGTCTTGACATCATATTGTAGCCTGCACGTCTTGACATCATATTGTAGCCTGCACGTCTTGACATCATATTGTAGCCTGCACGTCTTGACATCATATTGTAGCCTGCACGTCTTGACATCATATTGTAGCCTGCACGTCTTGACATCATATTGTAGCCTGCAAGTCTTGACATCATATTGTAGCCTGCACGTCTTGACATCATATTGTAGCCTGCACGTCTTGACATCATATTGTAGCCTGCACGTCTTGACATCATATTGTAGCCTGCACGTCTTGACATCATATTGTAGCCTGCAAGTCTTGACATCATATTGTAGCCTGCAAGTCTTGACATCATATCCTAGCCTGCAAGTCTTGACATCATATCCTAGAATGCAAGTCTTGACATCATATCCTAGCCTGCAAGTCTTGAAATCATATCCTAGCCTGCAAGTCTTGACATCATATCCTAGCCTGCAAGTCTTGACATCATATCCTAGCCTTCAAGTCTTGACATCATATCCTAGAATGCAAGTCTTGACATCATATCCTAGCCTGCAAGTCTTGACATCATATCCTAGCCTGCACACCTTGACATCATATCCTAGCCTGCAAATCTTGACATCATTTCCTAGCCTGTACGCCCTGACATCACAATAATATTTCCAGGATGTCAATATCATAGATCTTGAAAGTACTTAACATAGCAAACCCAGTCATACTACACATCATCATCCTGACATCATGTCTGGCAACGCATGCAACTATAGAAACACGCTTACCTCATTGTCATGTAACATCCTAGCTTTCCTTTCCCCCCCCCCCCACACCCCGTGGTCACAAGGTTACACCCGCCTTTTCCAAAAAAAAAATCTAAATTAACAGAGTGCTCCCCCCCCATCAATTATGCGAACTCTTTCGAAGTGCAATGGGCCGTAACTCGCCCCGAGTCAGCGTTTTACGGACAGATAACTCCAATAGCCTCAATCCTAATGAACCCCGTCTCCACGAGCTGAAGAAGAAAAGGGGAAAAAAAACAACAACCAAAAAAAGACTAACTAGTTCCGACTCAGTTCTGTCCTGATCAACATGAGAAGATTGCTATCTCCAGGGAGAGGCGCGACTATTCTTCCGCTATCTAACGGCGAGATCGTTTCGTATGATTTAAAAACAGTATTTATGCTCCACAGATCCTTAAATATAAATAAATTAACTCATAAACTATTTAACATCTGATTTATGCATTTCCTTTAAAAAAACTACCTCTCTCTTTCTCTCTCTCTCTCTCTCTATATATATATATACAGGGCCGGCCTTAGGCCATTGCAACCTATGCGGCCGCAATGGGCCCCGCACTTTCATAGGCCCCGACCCGAACTTATTTTCTAATACAAAATCTTAATGTTCACTTATTATCCTTAATCCTACCCAGAAAGGGCCCCGTGCAATCCGTTTCGCATAGGGCCCCGCAATGGTTGGGGTCGGCCCTGTATATATATATATATATATATATATATGTTTAAGTGAGAGAGAGAGAGAGAGAGAGAGAGAGCAATTTGACGGATGGATTAAGAACTAATTTCTCGGTGCCGTTCAACCACCGTCCTGTTTGAGAGAAACCTCACATGGTCCCGAGCGGTCACAGTATTATTAATGTGTCGATGAAAGGTCACGCATAAAAATAGGAAAATGACTGTCTCAGCCATAAACGCGACATAGAACAAATTGTCTCGTCTCAAAACCAAACAATTATTCGGCTCTACTTCATGCGTCGAGAATGTTTTAGACATAATGGCATGCAAGAAGAGCGCGAGTGTGTCTTTCACTAGACAGCAATCGCGCTTTAAAGAAAGTGTATGAATCTTACCCTGATTTCGACCTCAACCAACACACAAGGAATGACTATTCTATCACTACGTGTATGCTAAAATTAAAAGAAATTATCATATTTTCTATATTTTTGTTATCGAAAATAGATCAGTTGCAAAACTCTTTTCCGTTTCTTGAAAAAATTTTTTTTTAATTTTTTTTAAAAGAATTAATAATGGGAGGAAGAGCATCCGCCGTATTTCAGCAGAACCAATGCCACAATTACTACAAAGAGGATCAAATGGAAGCCAGTCAGGCGAATTTGTCCAGTTGCTGGTCAGTGACTTCCATGATTGTCCATTTGTTGCTAACTAGCTTAGTTTATGGTCCTTGACAGTCGGTGCGACCGCCAGGTTGTAAATAAAAATCGTGGTCGCTTTCAGCCACTGTCGTTGGAATACCCCCACACACACACCGCTGGACTCGCACGGGGGCTCCACGAGATGCTCCCCCCGACCTGCGATGACCCAGCGGAAGCGGAAGTCGTCACTGACGAATGGCGGCGCACAATCAGACGCCGTAAACATGCCAAGGTTGACCACGAAATGGCCGCCTGGTGACTGCCCGAATAATGTGTGTGTGTTTTTGGTGGGGGTGGTTGCGGGCGGTCGGGAGCGGAGTGGTGCGTCTGCGAATTAATACAGGCGATTACAAGAATCCGATTGTGTGTGGATAGGGGCGGTGGTTAAGGGGGGGGGGGGAAGGAGGGGAGATTGTTTGAGCTACCCTCAACGAATGCTACAATTAGACAGTGTACGCTCACCTAAAATACGCACTTTTTTGCTCTCATTACATATGACATTGTCACTGCTTCATGCATAGCCTCAAGGTCAGTGTTATAGATCTCAAGGTCAGTGTTATAGATCTCAAGGTCAGTGTTATAGATCTCAAGGTCAGTGTTATAGATCTCAAGGTCAGTGTTATAGATCTCAAGGTCAGTGTTATAGAGCTCAAGGTCAGTGTTATAGAGCTCAAGGTCAGTGTTATAGATCTCAAGGTCAGTGTTATAGATCTCAAGGTCAGTGTTATAGATCTCAAGGTCAGTGTTATAGATCTCAAGGTCAGTTTTATAGATCTCAAGGTCAGTGCTATAGATCTCATGTTTATCATATCCAGGCACGAGTGATTTCAAAACATTATTGCATATGAAATAGTGAAAGGAGCACATGAGCTTCTTAAATTTAAAATGGCGTGGGTGGAAATCCGCCCCCCCCCCCCACACCCTCAAATTTATAACAAATGTATTTTAATGTGCCGAAATTTCAATTGACTAAACTTTAAGATTTGTGTTTTAAAGATCTTTTATCGCAATATTTTTTTAAAAAAAATAATTTCTGGTCTTCACTCAGCCGTGAAGCACCTAGAATCAACGGAGCACATCATAACCCATTCAATTTCAATGTATGTTCAAGAAACAAATAATTTCTATGTTACCATTTCCCCGCACATAATTCAAATATATATATATATATATATTTAAACAGAATTAATATATATATATATATATATACGCTAACCCGAACCCTAAGCCTAGCGCTAATTCCCAATGTGCACACATCCTGTGTGTTTTTTGTGCTAGCTACTCGACGTGTTTCGCGATTAGAAAACACCATTGTCGTAGACGTGTTCTACAATGCAATCTTTAGTCCCCCACCCGCTCACCCCGATTTGGATACCACAATGTTTCTTGGATTGGTGATAATGACCTTCTTGTCATGGTAGAAATAACTCCGGTCCGTTTTTTATTCTTCTCTGCGTTAGCCACTAACCACCCAAACCAACCCCCCTCATCCCAAATCTCTCCCCCCCCCCTTCCCCGGGTTACAGCCCCTTGATAGGTCAACACTTCAACATGAAGTTCGATTTACGAGGAATCTAGTGACCATGATACTCGTGTTCGTGATGCTCGTGACCATGATACTCGAGTCCGTGATGCTCGTGACCATGATACTCGTGATCATGATACTCGTGATCATGATACTCGTGACCATGATATTCGTGACCATGATACTCCTGACCATGATACGCATGACCATGATACTCATACTCGTGACCATGATACTCGTGACCATGATACTCGGGACCATGATATTCGTCACCATGATACTCGTGACCATGATACTCGTGACCATGATACTTGTGACCTGGCAAACCTGTACACGATCGCCACCCTCATTCTGCCAACCTCACCCTGAAAACCGTAGATCACACCCCCAGCACCATTACTCCCCACCAACACCACCGTAACAAACGCCAAACCCACCCTTCCACCATTTCAAAAAGTATCCGCTGTCCCCCACCCCCTCGCTCTTCAGATTCAACTCCTCCTTTCCGTTGCCCCCCCCCCCCCAACCCCCACGCCCTTGACAAATGTCTTTGCCAGACTCTGGGAAAAAACAAAGTAATATCGTTTACGTTTTAATCTCGCCCTAGATGCGAACTGGTCGATACACTCAGAACATGATAGATAGTTCCATCCGGCACGATGTTCGGACGTGCGTCATGCCCTCGATTCGTCAACGTTACCAAACCGTGGTTTGCGCGGCGCGGCGCCCGTGACGTTAAGGCGTCGCGTTCCAATTCTGGTGCGCACTCCGGACATGTGACTTTTCGCTCGTAAACTACACTTTTTTTCTTTTCTTTTTTTAATGGAATGATATAATCGGTTGCATAATTACGACCCCGGTCGTCGAGTTTCGACCTGTTTGTTTATGAAATGCCTCGGTTTCGTAAGGACATCAAACCGCCTGTAATTATTATTATTATTTTTTTTTTAAACATTTAAAATAATGAGATTGCCGTTTCAAATTCCGAAGACGTTTGTCTTGTGAGGTAACTACCTTAAGTTCAGCAACTCCGAATTGTAACTTTATTCCGCAGCTTACGTGAATTCGTTTACGGTCGACAAGGAGTATAGATGATATACATTTACGAAACACAATGCACGACACCGAGTAAACGACTCCGAATCAGAATCCGGCACGTGACGTCACACAATAAATACGTCATTCTACCGTCAAAATAAAACCGACGACCCAAAAGAATAACATCAGTGATTATTGTTTTTCCCCAACCGTTACTGAAAAAAAAAAAACGAATTGGATTTATATTAAATTTTTATTTTGAAATCCAATCCACAGAATTGTGTCTTTAGTCCGACTGCTGGGGATGTTATACTCGCTGAAACTATAACCACAGCAAGGAATATCGTGCCTCCGATGCTGGTGTAGACCACTGTCCACTTGTCTTGTAGATGACGTCGGGGTTTTTCAAGTGACGTTCACATACATCACACGGGTTTTGTAACGTTGCTAGGTTTGTATGCGTCACAAATTTAATATACTTTATCACAGTACAACACTTGTAACAAGTTAATTAAATTATATTGAAAACAACTGCGGACAGTTGCTACGTTATTATTATTATTATAATTATGATTATTATTATAACTATTAGTATATTATTGTTATTATTACTATTATTATTATTATTATTATTATTATTATTATTATTATTATTATTATTATTATTACTATAATTATTATTATTACTATTATTATATTATTGTTATTATTACTATTATTACGATTATTATTATTATTATTATTATTACTATTATTATTATTATTACTAATTTTATTATTATTATTATTTAAATGAAGAGACACGCAGGCTAGACCGAAAGAGCAACCTTAGATCACCGACTACAGCAACTATAACCTGCCCGTGGTGTCAGAGATTATTCCGAGCATGGCTCGGACTAGCAAGCCGGACTAGCAAGCCACCTACGAACTCACAGTGACCCCCCCCCCCCTTTTTTTTTTAAAAAAAACAAAAAAGCAGATGACTAGATGGTCCTAGTCGATGTTGACGGACGAACAACCATTACTTTTTTAAAAAAATGTTAAGTCCTAAATCATTTGAATGACCCAAATATTATACCCGTTGTAAATCTGGAATATTTTTTGTAAAAAGACAACTATTTGAGTCCTTTGTCGGACTGACATTTTTCTTTTTTTTTTTTTTAATTTTTTTTTATTCCTTTATATTAATTTCGTTTTTGTTTGTGGGTGGCTGGGTGGGTGGCAAAATCTTCCGATGGCTAATTGATCACATTCCCGTCAACCCATCGAGCTGAAACTTGGCACATAGACCCGATACCGATGACATCAAAATCTGTCAAATTTTCAGCCACACCCCCGGACCCCCCCCCCCCCCCCCCAAATTCACTTTACCTATTTTTTCAAGGGGAAGATGAAGGAAATATGATGACACTGATTTCACGAAATAAAATTACAGATAACTGAGCTAAAAGAGATTCGTTTTTTTTTTAAATATCGCAAGTGCGTTTTTGCGCAATATTTTCTTTTGTGTTTCTAAAATAGTTTTTAAAGTAAATCTGCGGTGTAAAAGCGGGCGGGTCATGAGAATATTAATATAGTTTAGGGGCGTAGCAAAATGTGCCGTTGCGAACCGGGGGGGAAGTGCGTTAATTGTATGCATGGTTTGTTAATTTTTTCAGCCCCCCCCCCCTCACCAAATGCTCGATACAACACTGTATAAAGGATTTATAAGATTATACGAAAAACTTTGTTTTTAGAGGTTGTTTAATTTTTAACTACAACACTTGTCCATTCCGAGGATCTCACCCTCTGCCTCTCGATAAGAACAAACAAACAATCTTATCTCTAGTGCCGTACAAAAGGTGGAGGTGGGCCGGATTCGTCCCAAGGACCGTAGCTTGTCCAGCACGGTCTATCAATATTTATGGACTGGACTATTTAATAAAGTTATTTCGTATTTATTCTTTCCTTTCGTATTGATTTCTTTTCCTTTCGTATTGATTCTTTTTTTTTTCCTTCATTTTTATTTTCTTTAAGGTCCAGTCAGTTTTAGTGGAGGCTTCCTCGTATAAAAATAGAAATATATTTACTCAGCAACATTAAGGCATTGAAAGGGGATGTCGCGTTTGATGGAGTCAACAGTTGAAATGAATGTATAAATAATAAAACGTGTACTTTTTAAAAAAAAGACACTTAGTTTCTTTACAATTACGTGTTCATTTATGAACATTTTATTTATTTTGAATGCCGCCTGGTAGCTCATTTCTTAATTAATTATGCTTTTTTTTTTTTTAAATTTGCTTTAGATGTTGGACTTTTTTGTTAAAAAGGGGAGAGAATCCCAAGCGTGACTTCCGAAAAGAGTTGAGTATCTGTATTAACCCCCCCCCCCAACCCTTCCGTAAATCCGATCCGCCCTCCTGGCCGGACAAAGGCATAAATCTGACGTCGCTTCTCGTTGTTATGCAATCCGGTGTCTCCCAATTAAAACAGGCGGGGGATATTATTGTAGACCTAACCCGACGGAATAAACACGGACTGCTCGTATGAACGGTGATTGGTTGCCTGGGTGCACCCCCCTTGTTCCGGCCAGAAGGGAGAACTCATTAATTAACTTCGGTGTGTCTGAATTTGTAGGGAGAAAACTTCAGCTCCGAGGTGGAGGAACGTCCGGAGGGGAGCATTTATTATTTGGCTTTGGCCAGGGGAAAGAAATGGGTTCTGTCTGGCCGGCCGGGCAGTGAAACATTGCGGTGCTCTCCCCGGAGGCGCTTGAGAAATTATCGAGAGAAAGAGTGAGAAGAAGAGATTGTAAAGAGAAAGAGATAGAGAGACGGAATGAGTGATAACAATTAGAAAAAATGCAACTAAAACCTATTATTTTATTGTAAAAAAAAAATATGTATCATTCCAATTTCTAGCGCCCCAAATCGGATAATAAAATTTAGAACTCTGGTTTGCAATCTCCAACTTTTTTTTCTATATTTTTATTTTAAATAATGATATTTGTTTGCTTTTAATTTGCGTTTGTTTATTTCCTAATTTGATGGAAAATTAAATTAGTTATTATTATTATTATTAGTAGTAGTAGTAGTAGTAGTAGTAGTAATAGTAGTAGTAGTAGTAGTATTAGTAGTAGTAGTATAGTAGTAGTAGTAGTAATAGTAGTAGCTTTATAAAGCGTGGTACCGCAGCCTACGGCTGGGCTCATAACGCTATACATACAATTTAACAAACATAATCATGAACTTAATAATTAACATACATTAATTAAAATAAAAAATACAAATGTGTATTCGCTCCAACCATTCCATAACTATTGACATCTCAGCCATGGACGGCACCTGGCAGCATCGTATATCGGTCAGAGGGGGGGGGGGGGAATCAGTCAGGATAGTAGAGTTTAAAGAGACGTGTTTTGAGTGCAGTTAACACCGACTTCAATTTCTAAGAAAATTGCTACAACTTACAACTATGTCATGTCATGTCATGTCCTGTCATGAGCATGATACGCTTGTCTTCATTTACCCGACTCAATTTCCACATTACTGGCCATAGCGAGGAAGAAGAGTCGACTGAGCGGTTTCGGCGAAAACCGCGGAAGTAGGATATGAGAAAAAAAGTTACCAACTTAGTCACCAACTTAGTCACCAACTTAGTCACCAACTTGGTCACGTTGTGTGAAATGATTTTAAGCGGAAACTCCTGCTATGCAAAGTGTCACACTAGACCAGTGGTCGGCAAATCGCGGCTAGCGACCTGATTGCGGCTCGGCCACAAATCAATTTTGACTCCAAAAGAACCTTGTTTTTGACAGGTTCTTGAAAAAGAAATTTGACCCTCAATTTTTTTTTTTAAATCGCCCTGCTGCTGATATTTTGCTCTTTTCACTAATGAGTTTGCCGACCTCTGGACTTGATTGAAAACCTAGGTGCTCTTTACATATTTTATTTTCAGCGCCACACCCTCCTTGATTTCAAAACATGTTTGCCCCCCCCCCCGCCCCCATTTGAGCGTAAAAATGGCAATAAACCACCTACCGTATATTATCGCGTACAATGCGAGGAAATTTTTGGGGTAAACAAATTCTACTTAAAACTTAAGGGGGTTAGCATTGTACACGTGTGTAAGAATTTTTGTTAATGACCAGTGAACGTAACGCCTATTCAACAACCCTGGCCCATACCCACTCGGCATCGTATCTGCGCATGACACATGTAATGTAAAGTCGTGCCCCCCTTTTAAAGGGATTCTTAAACTAGTTTTATCCACACGACCCCCGATTATTTCTAAATATAATAATTTAATTTTTTTTTTTTTTTTTTTAAATATCTACTTCCTTAATTCGCATTTTATGGACACGAATAAACAGATCGCATTATACTTGGACATGGCATTTTTAGGAATCATTATCTCAAATTTCAAACAAAAAGTTAGCGGCTTCGCTTTATACGTGGATCGCGTTTTACGCGATAATTTTTTACTGGGTTTTCCCGCAACCCCATGAAACTAGAAATTTCTTCTCCGACAACGACATGTGCACCATGACGTTGACTTTATTTACACCGACACCAGTACCACTGGTTTAAGAACCCTTCATGTACATTCTTAAATTCCATACCAGTTATTAATTTGCATTGTGGCTTTCTAAAATGTAACTAAATATAGGCCAGGGGCTCTAAAACTGTGTGTAGAGTCAGGCCCTATAACAGTCTGATCAAAAGTCGCGTGGCTTTTACTATTACATTTATCTTACTTCAGATTAGTAAAATATTGACATGGGTTATTTTCCCAGTTCACAAACCTCACTTCACGGTGTCCCCCAAGAGGCCCCGGGGCCCATAGATTAAGGCCCATGCACCAACCCACCTTGAAATATTTCGGCTGCACATTTCAAAGGCGTGATGACAAAACACAATGTATTACGTGACGTTGTTTTCGTCTCTCAAAACAAATTATGGTTGTTTCAAAAACAATTGTAATGACAAGCTACATGGTCCAACAGCATGTTCATAATTGTTAGTATGACCGCGTTGAGTGATTCATTTAAAAAAAAGCTGCTTCTAGTAAACACTGCGCTTTTCCAGATGCTTTCGAAACTATGACAAAACCTTTTCTGTACAAGAGCCGCACTAAGCAATGATGTGCTGTTTTTTTTGTACAAGAGCCGCACTAGGCCATGAACTGCTGTATGATATCCATGCTTCCACCATGCGCAGTAGCAGATACAGCGATATGTGATCAGTATAACATAATTTCATCTATGTATTGATGGGCCATGCATTCAAGTTTAATTGAACCACGTAATGAAATCATGCAGGGCACAACTAGAAGAGGGAGAAGAAAAGGAAGACAGAGAAAAAGATGAGAAGATAACATCAAAGAGTGGACGGGACTAGAGCTATAATCGATGCTATGAGTAGTGCAGAAGATAGAGAGGAATGGAGAAGGATAGTTTTCATGTCAGCTGTGGTGCCCCAACGGTCCAAGGACTAAGGGACATGATGATGATGATGATGAATGAGGAAGATCCTAAACTTATTCGCGTATATGTTTTCCTAAGGAGCCCTGTTTCAAATTTGAACAAATGTGTACTTTGCCAAAATCTCATTTTTTAAAAATAATCCACCCCCACACCCCCAGCTTTACAGCGCCCCTGTGAGGAAGTCGCGGCTCAAATTGGGAACCTCTGACTTAAAAAAATAAAAAAATGATACTTAACAATCATTATACCAGATTTTAAAATGGAGACCCGAGTTAAATAATCTTCGCATGACGATCTTGTTGGGGTATCGGGGAATACACTTTTAAACCCTTTTATATTGACTTCGCCTTTCTTAGTGTGTTTCTGGCTGGCAAAAATCTTTGGACCCACTTCCCTTCAATCTATCGAGCTGAAACTTGACAATCTATATTCTATCAAATTGGCAACCCCACCCCACACCCCCAGCCTCAACCCCGACAAGATATGTTTTCCCCCTTTTTCAAAGGGAAGATGAAGGAAACATGATGCCGATGAATTCCTGAAATAAAATTCGCCATAACTGCGTTAAATGAGATGCTTTTCTAACAAAAAATATTTACAATTGCGTTTGGTGCGTAATATTGTGTTTTTCTGAAATAGTTGGTGAAATAAATCTGCGGTGTAAAAGCGGGTGGGACATTAGAATATTAATATAAAATATATTAATTTTAAAAATACCTATAAAGAATTTGTACGATAAACTTTGTGTTTAAGGGTTAGTTACACTTGCATTAGGATATATTCCAAAGAAACGATTCCTTACATACCAACGTCTGTGCACGAAAGAGATTCTACGCACCCAATAGATTCTTCGCACCAAAGAGAACCGCGCGTCATCAAAGCACAGTGCAGAGAATTTTTTTTTTTTTTAAATGTCTGCCAGCTGGAAACACCACCAGATTTTTGCCATAACAACCAATTTCTATGTTTAGGTGTCATAAATCAGTGAATGTCGAAGTAACCGCATTTTAATCCACAAAGGTCAAGGGGAAACATGTTACACAGTCCAATCAAAGCGTACAACTCAAAATGAAAGTCAACGTAATGTATCAGAATATCCTTTTTTTTTTTTTACGTATTCGCAAATTTCGCACCATTCACCAAATTAATTAATCTTGCTCACAGGAAAATGTTTATGTTCGGTAAATTTGGAGCGATAGCACCGCGTCTCTTACTATGGCCGCCATCTTGGTTGACACGATCTATCCCTAAACCTAACCTGAACGCTAAATTTATCCCTAACCTGGGTTTTGACCCTATCGGAACCAGGCTTACCAGGGTTCTGCAATAAACACGCAAATGAATTCACGGTGCTATCTCTCCAAAGTAACCTTATTTTCTTTTTTAAAAACGGGAAATATACATGTGTCTAATTATCTCTAAAAATTGTTTAGCCTAAAGCAGACTATTCGCGTCATGACATCATTTACATGGATGGGGTTAGGGTTAGGTTGAGACTTATGGATAGGTTTAGTGTTCAGGTTAGGTTTGGTGGTCAGGTTAGGTTTAGGGTTCAGGTTAAGTTTAGGGATAGATTAAGGGTGGATTTTCACGGGTCGTGGAAACCAAGATGGTGGCTGTGGCACGTATTTTCCTGAATTTACCGTTGTTTATCCGTCGTGGGAGTAAGCTATTTATAACATCACTGATAAAAATACATTTGTAGTTATTCATTGATTATTATTTACTTAATCATGTAAATCAGCTTATTCCGAATCCGGACACTGCCAATAAAACAACTATAATATAAACTTTGTGGGAATTTTTATTGTTGTAACTTACTAATCTATTGATAAAACTTATCCCCGCTTCTCAAACCTGAAATTCTGAAACCTGAAATTCTGAAACCTGAAATTCTGAAACCTGAAATTCTGAAACCTGAAATTCTGAAACCTGAAATTCTGAAACCTGAAATTCTGAAACCGCTCATCGATTAAAACACATTATTCAATACAGCGTTAGGTCAAGTTTCGACTGCGTTGTGTACAGGGCATTGGCCGCCATCGGGTCAATGTTGGTTTCCGGCTTTCTATATAATATATGCCTGGCGCTTCATTTTCTGGCAATGTCGAGGCCAATGCAAAAATAATGCAGGTTCCTTGAGATGGTCTCCGGCCACCCTTGCGCCCGTTTTCCCTTTGGCGGGATCCAGATTGTTCTGCTTGCAACTATAAGTGGTTGTTGTAGGCATAGGATCTGCCCTACAAGGGGCACAGGGTTTGCCCTAAAATGGCAGAGGCGTGATGAGGGCATACTGCGTAGTATATTGTTGTCATCGGGGACTTTGGACGTTCCTATACATAAGGGCCTTTCAAACTAGAAGTTGGTTGGAGGTAACATGTAATGTTTCTAGTTTTTGTGCACACGCCTTTAACTTAGGACTATACAGTACTATTAATTTTTGTAGTTGTTGTTTTGTTAACCCTATATCCTAGATGATGTTTGAAGGTAACATGTTATATGTCTAGTTTTTGTGCATACGCTCCTTGAACGTAGGACCAGACAGTACAATTAATGTTTTTTTTTTTAAATTAACCTTACACACAACTCAGCAACTTTGTAAATGAAGTTAATTTCTGTTAATTTTGTGATTAAAGTTGTATTGAATATTTAAAAACGAATTCATGCCTCGTACTCCTTTAAATAATCGATATGATCGATGAACTCGGTTGGGACGTTGTTTACAGAATTCCAGACCGATTTCATAATTATATTTAAACGTTTCTCGTGCGTCACAGGCCTAAAATATTAGTTTCGCAAACCAGCACCTGTTGACCCCCAACCCCCCCCCCCCGCCCCATCCGGTAACATGTTCTCAGCCGCTAATGGACACAATATCGCACGTACACCAACCACTCAGAGATACTTACATCTCGACCTATAGCCTACAGAGGTGGAGATTGTTTTAACCCGGAGCCAAGTGAACATCGGTCTATATAACGACTTCGCGCGACTCCACAACACTAGAGAACATAATTGTTAAAAGTGACAGAACAAACTAATTTCCTGGACATCGTCTTTGATCAGCGTCTGCCTCGTGTCGGACTAATACCCCCTCCCCCACAATCTCCCCCCCCCCCCAACCCCAAGTGCAATACGATACTTGTAAATACAATTCAAAACCTGAAACTTAATTCAAAACCTGAAACGTTTTTCCAAATATCAATTAAGAAAAAATAAAAGATGCTCTATCGCGGGGGGACCCATGAAGGGCGAGGGCCCATAGTCACGTGACTACATTCCCTTTAGGCTGTTAATCCGCCAATGTGCTTGACTACCACAGGTCGGGTTCTCTGAGCGTTAAGATTTTTAGAGAAGCGTGTGGGTATTTATTCCCAGCAGTCCGACGATCAACAACAACGAAAAAATAATCTACCAGAAAATGTATATGTCTTTCAACTGTTTAAACTTTTAAGCGAAACTCTAAATATGTGTAAGTGGATTTCAGGGGAGACACTATTTGATAGAAATTAACGCAGACAATTTCAAGTTTTTAATACTTATATATATATATATATATATATATATATATATATATATATATATATATATATATATATATATATTGGGAGCTATAGCTGTATACATGGAATAAAGATTTATTCCACAGTTTAATAATCGTCTTGAAACAAGGATATATTTAATATTGAATTTTTTAATTTGTTTTAAATATTCAGGACTATACAATTCAAAATAGCAGACGTTTTTCGTCTTTCAAAAGGGCTTAACAGCGTGGTCCCTAAACACACACATATCTTAATGCAGGGGTTCTCCACCTTTCTAATGCCCCGACCCTTTAATACAGTTCCTTATGATGTGGCGACCCCAGCCACAAAATTATTTTCGTTGCTATATTTCATAACTGTAAAGTATATGTGTTTACCGATGGTCTTAGGCGACCCCCGGGAAAGGGTCATTCGACCCCAAAGAGGTAGCGACCCACAGGTTGAGAACCGCTGTCTTAATGTTATGCATAAGTTTAAAAGTGCCGCCCGTGGTGGTCGCTCCCTTCCCCCCCCCCCCCCACTCTGGGTACGACGTTGCGCTTAGGTCAATGGTGATAACATGTCTTACTAATGATTTAAAAAAATTAATTAAAAAAAAACTCTTTTGAATGTGAGTACTAACGCCCGTGGCCCCGTGTTTCAGATGCCGAGCAACACGACCAAGCTGGTGAGGTACGCCCTGGAGATAGCCGAGCAGCACCCCGACAACACGCACGAGTCCCCGCCGGGGGAGCCGGACCCGGGCTTCGACTTCAGCAACCCCCTCGGGGTGTCGGTCGTATACTGCTGGCTGGTGGTGTTCTACATGCCCCTGATCGTCGTCGTCGGGGGCGGGCTGGGGTGTTTCTCTCTGTGGGTGCTCAGTGTAAGTCAGGGAGCGGGCTGGTTTGTTTGTGACTGTGGGTGCTCAGTGTAAGTCAGGGGGCGGGCTGGGGGTGTTTCTCACTGTGGGTGCTCAGTGTAAGTCAGGGGGCGGGCTGGGGGTGTTTCTCACTGTGGGTGCTCAGTGTAAGGCAAGGGGTAGGCTGGGGGTGTTTCTCACTGTGGGTGCTCAGTGTAAGTCAGGGGTGGGTTGATACCGAAAGTGATAGTCGGTAAAAGTATAATTTGGGGGGGGGGGGGTTTTAGGTTTACTCTGTTTTAAGTTTACACATTTTTCAGTTGGGGTACCCTTTTGTTAAAAGTCATTGTTGGTCCTTACAAAAAAAACATCGTTACAGTACTATACTTCTCTGGTTTTTTTTAAATTCCCATTCGGGCATAGGCCATTAACTATTTCTTCTCTTGCTATCACCCCTAACCCTTTCCGACACCTCTCTTCTTAATTACACCCTTTCCGACACCTCTCTTCTTAATTACACCCTTTCCGACACCTCTCTTCTTAATTACACCCTTTCCGACACCTCTCTTCTTAATTACACCCTTTCCGACACCTCTCTTCTTAATTACACCCTTTCCGACACCTCTCTTCTTAATTACACCCTTTCCGACACCTCTCTTCTTAATTACACCCTTTCCGACACCTCTCTTCTTAATTACACCCTTTCCGACACCTCTCTTCTTAATTACACCCTTTCCGACACCTCTCTTCTTAATTACACCCTTTCCGACACCTCTCTTCTTAATTACACCCTTTCCGACACCTCTCTTCTTAATTACACCCTTTCCGACACCTCTCTTCTTAATTACACCCTTTCCGACACCATCACTATTCTACTAGCAATAATGATAATTTAAAAAATAATAATGTCATCATTTTAAAATAAAATTGACACTAAAAAAAATCATGAACATTAAATTAGAACGTCGAAAAAAATGGCTATTAATATTATTATTATATTTAATTTTATTATGACTATAATGAGCCTAATCAGTGGCGTAGCTTGTGTTAGTGACGCTCAGGGGCGGGCAAAGATATTTCGCGCGCGCACACCCCCACCCCTGTCCCCAATATTTAAAAAAAAAAAACTGCAGTGTACAGAAAAATTGGCCGCCCTTTCATATAAAGTGAAAATACTGCCACCCGGGGCGGGTAGCCCCCTCTGCAACCCTCTTCCTACGCCACTGACCATTTTATTTTAAAAAATACATTCACAATATGAGTATGCTGACGGACTTGGAAAATGTACCTCAAAAAGATGTTAAGGATATCTGCCTTAAACTTAAAAGACCGAAGTTGCTCCCCCCCCCCCCACAAACCTTTTATACACCTTTCTTGATTGAACTGATGATGTAACCTTCACCCCCACCCCCACAGTCCACCTTCCTGCGCTACCTGGTGATCCAGCCAATGTTGAACCTCTTCATTCAAGTCCAAATCGTCTTGATGCTCGTGGGCCCTTTCTACGTCTGGCTGGGTCACACCTTTGGGATGTTCTTGTCTCGCAATCAGGTGAGTGATGGCATTCAACCCAATCACCCCACCCCTCCCCCGTGGACTTTACTCGCAACTGTAGGCCAACAGATAGTAGAGCTAGGATGTGACGTTGAAGGTCCACGCGCTCCAACTCGTAATTGGTGACAAACTTCTTAAGTCTGGCGTAACATCAGATCTCATCTGACGTTATCATCCAGGCGAGACGACCAGGATGATGCTAGAGCTCAAAGGGGGGTAACTCTTTAAATTATCAATGTGATGCAATTTTATTTTATTTATTTAATTATTTCCCCTGAAAGCGTGACGATTTCAGAGGAAATTATCGAAACAAAGTATGGAGACAACCTGAACGCAAAAAAAAACAACGAACGTGTCGGCCAAAAGCCTTCATCAGTGAAAAAAAAACAACATTAAAACACTAGAATTAAATAAAAATAATATGTATCTGAAATAAAGTATCCGAGAGGAAGGCAAGAGGATCCCATACTTTGTTTCACTCATTTCCATTTTTCTTAACCCCGATGGCAGTCTCTGCCCCTGATAACCTGTTTCAGAGGATTGGATTTCAATAGCTAAATATTTAAAAATATCCACACGTCTTTTATATTATAAAGATGTGTCCTGCTCACCGTATAAACTGCGTTTGGAGCGTAATAATTTCTTTCTTTTTTTTCTGAAATAATTGGTAACATAAATCTGCAGCGCAAATGCGGCTGGGACATTAGAATATTAATATAAATTAAAATAATTTTTAAAAATACTTGTAAAGGATTTTAATACTTTGTATATGTTGAAATTATATTTATATCATTTTTTTTTTTAAAATGCGATTTTGTTGTTTCCAAAGGTCTTCCCGTGCTTTTTATTGCTATGGGCACACAACTTTGCGATGATCGCATCGTCTGGTCTGTTGGTTGCCATGATCATTGAGAGGACGATGTCCATTGGCAGATCGGAAGTGCTTTGGGTCAGGCTTATTTTGTTGAATCTTTATCAATAAAAAAAACATTCTTTGAGGAAGAAAAAAAATATATTTCAGAGTCAGCAAAAATAAATGATAATTATTATACTCAATTGCCTCAGGTACAGTTATACCATGGGGTGGCTGGGGGAAATTTACTTAAGTAAAGAGGTCTGATATGTAGTCGGCACCCTCAGTACATTGGCGTGTTAGTCTTGATCAGGCATACATTGTTTCTTGCATGGATCAGACAGACATGATTTTTGTCTGGATCAGGCAGACATGGTTTCTTGCCTGGATCAGACAGACATGGTTTTTGTCTGGATCAGGCAGACATGGTTTCTTGCCTGGATCAGACAGACAAGGTTTCTTGCCCGGAAATAAATTTCGACAACAAATTCTTCCTGCAGAGCTGAAATTCTTCCCGTCAAAAATTCAATTATTATTATTATCATAGTATTGCCCGCTGGGCTTTGTACCATAGAAACTCAATTAACATGGTAATTTGTTTCTAGGATTGTTGGGGAAAAAAGTCACAGGAAAAATATTGCACAGTAAACATAGTCACAGAATAAAAAGGCACAGAAATGCATTTTTTGTATATTTGCATTATTATGTTTAATTTAATTTTTTAAGTCCATATAAATGGTTATGATAGACTAAATAGCAAATGGAACCGAATGTCACGGAGATGAAAATAATTAAATATGAAAATGAGATTTTAACACAGATATAAATACAATTTTTACGCTTACTTATTACCCCACCCCTTTTTTTTTTGTCAACAACTGTAAAACTTTCAATCCCCCCCCCCCTCATTTAATTATGTCAACATTTTATAAACTCCAACCCCCACCCCCCGAAAAAAGGAATTTTACTATACATAAAGATATCAATAAATTTTACTTTCTGCTTAACTATTTAAATGACACATATAATTGCAGGGAAAACATTTTATTACATCGTTAGCTTGTTAATCAACAAGTTTAAAAAAATGTTAAACTTAAATTGTATAATGGAAAATCGATTCAAACTTTGTTAAAGACTAAATATCATTGTTTCTGGAAGTATAAATACGATTATTGTAAGCATAGCTGATGCCTGTGGCCCCCATTTACGTTGGGGGGGGGGGGGGTCGTGAGCCAAGCTTTCTCGCAACCGCTGATTAGCAGCGGGGAGGCCTTCGGCCTCGGTTCGGCTGTAACGGTTACGAAGCGCCGGATCGGGGTTGGGGACGCCGCTCTTCGTGAGTGGTCGGCCAAGAGCCTCGTGCTCAGTGCCGCTTCAGCACATGTCCTTTACGATGCCTGTGGTATAGTTTGCTTTATCGTAATAATGGGCATAGTAGCTGGTTAATCATTTTTATTTCGGAACTGATACACCAGACAAGTCAACACCATCCTAATCTAACAATTCAACGCTTAACATAAAAGCATTGTCGGTGTGAGCAATAATTGCCATAAGCTCTCTCTATCTACTGGTAGCTACTTGCATTAGTCGAATCCTTTTTTTTTTTGTTTTTTTTGTTGAGAAGCAGATTGTCATTTCTTATGCACTGCCGGTGTCGATGATCATACTATTTCAACATGACTTGTGATGCAAAAAAAATGTTATACTTTTTGCAAATCTGTTCAAGCAGCGAATTTATTATTGCTACTCACTTTACTTTCCCCAAATTCTCAAATATCGTATCCCTGCTCTATTAATATCATTTCTGTTGACTGCACCTGACACTTGAACCTTGTCCTTGTTCCATACCTGCAACATGATCGTAAACATACCGCCCTAGTCATTTTCGACAAACAGAATCTACAGGCGAAGAGAGGCCGACTTTTGACTTCTCTTGCACTAACAAAGTGTGCTAGCATTTTGACCAGCCATCTGCAGTGCACAGACAGACACACATTAAATAAATCCTATATATTATTTTTTAAAAACAACTAAAAAATTATAGGACTATTTGCACTCATTAATTTTTTTAAAAATAATATGATATCCAGTCAATTTTTAAGACTAAAATTTTAATAAAAGAAACATGATTGCTGACGTCAATTAATATTACCACCCCCCCCTATTGTTTTGACATAATTAATGGACGGCCCCATATGTGCATCGAGGAGTATCACATAAATAAATTAATACACACGACTGAAAGTAAGACATTGCTAGAAAATAGTTTTTAATTCTTCTTCCGAGGGCAGTGGACGGAGCGCGGTTGGCAATTCTTACAAGAGTTGTGAACAAATGAATGTTGATATTTTTTTTAAAACTGATGTTTAGTATATAATCAGCGTTTTTATGGACCTGCTCATGAAATTACCGATAGTAAAAAGTAGTCTGTGACTTTTATTTTCTGTGATTTTTTTTTCCTCGCAAAAACTTGTGATATTTTTTCTGTTAATTTTGTTTCCTGCGATTTTTTTTTACACGCTCGCTGTTCTAATCAATGTGTCTATCTACACACCAATGAGTCCCCCAAAAAATTGGGAAACCCTTTTTAAAAAGAGGAAAACTAATAGTAAAGATGTATCCATTTTTTTAAAAAAATAAATCCAAAACTCATTAAAATTTTGATTCTAAAATAATTTTACATTCGACTTAACAATAATTTGTGTTCGAAGCGTCCACCGTTATCTTCAACGCAGGCTCCAAGACGGGCTCTCCATCGGCCAATCATTATCAAACGGGTTTCTCCCGGCCACACTCTGTTCTCAACCTGTGGGTCGCACCACTTTTGGAGATCGCACGACCCTTACACAGGGGTCGCCTAAGACCATCGGAAGAAACATATATATGAAGTAGCAACGAAAATAATTTTATGGTCGGGGTTCACCATATAATATGAGGAACTTTATTAAAAAGTCGCGGCATTAAGAATGTTGAAAACCAGTGGTAAGAAGTAAGAAAACTAAATACCGAAATCGCGACTACAATTTCACTGATTCCTAAAGAACCTGTTGTTGTTTTGTTTTTTAAAATATATTCTCATTCAGACCTGAGATCAATTTAACACCATGTTCACACTCTCTAGGACATGTGGCGGATGGCTTGCAGGAACATCTCAGTCCTCATGGTGGTGACGTCCTTCGTCCTGGCCGTCAGCGGCCTGCTCTGCATCGACGTCACGGCTCTGACCGCGCCGACCAAGTTCTACCCCATCTGTATGCCGTGGTGGGACAACGAGATAGGCACAGGTTCGAACCGACGGCATTCAGTGCATTCGCACGTCCCTTTTATTTTTTTTCCTCTGAGTCTTTCCGATTCCGTGTAACATAAGGGGTGGGTTTTTTGGAGGGGCGGGGGGGCATTGGAACACTTCTCGATTTAGGGCGCCTACGTAATGCATATTGTTAGAAGAGCTAGACGCATGGTTTGTAGTTCGTGGGGCGAATAAGGAAGACGGCACACCGAATCTCTTATGGCAGAGTTATTTGTAAGCTGATGTTAGTTTATTTTTGTTGACTTATAGACGTGTGCATAAATGTGTGCATTTTTTTTTTTACTTACACATGTGTGTGTTTGTAGATTAAAAAGTGAACGCTGCTCTGACTGAAATTTTGGGTTGCTCTGACTGAAATTTTGGGTTGCTCTGACTGAAATTTTGGGTTACTCTGACTGAAATTTTGGGTTGCTCTGACTGAAATTTTGGGTTGCTCTGACTGAAATTTTGGGTTGCTCTGGTAACTTTTGAAGAAACGCAGTTTTATTTTTTTAGAAAACAACCCCCAAAAAACTCGTTATGTATGACGTTATTTGGAATTTTTTTTTTTTTTTTTAAAAGACGTAAATTCCATTAAAAAACACAACGTGTTGCTTAACTTGGCAAACATTTGAAAACTGCATATTATATATAAATACACACATGGGTAAGTAAACAAATACACACATGTGTACTTATAAACCATTGATGTTTTTTTTAATTATTTTCTAGATGTTTATCCCTCATCAATTAACTTCTAGAACAAAGAGTCCTTGACTCAGATTTGACCAGCACACTCTGGTCGCCCCATAGATCTTAAAACCGTCTTCCAATCAGTACATGACCTATTAAGCCATCGACTGACAAAACGATTGCGGCGGCAATGCGTGAGCTTCCCATAAGTTAGTGTTACTTGGGGAAAAAAACCACGCATTCAAAGGAAGCATAAGAACCCCACTCAGTACTGGCTTCTGGGAAATTTTATTGTGTGCGCCCATTAAACAAACTTTACAGCTATATATATGTAAACCTAGAGTATGATTATTTGTGATGTTCTAAAACAGCGGTTCTCAGCCTGTGGGTCGCGACCCCTTTGGGGGCCGAACGACACTTTCCCAGGGGTCGACTCAGACCATCGGAAGACACATATAATCTACAGTAATGAAGTATAGCAACGAAAATAATTTTGTGATTGGGGGGGGGGGGTCGCCACAACATGATAAACTGTGTTAAGGGGTCGCGGCATTAGGAAGGTTGAGAACCACTGTTCTAAAAGAAGTAATGTAATATTTTCATAGCAGTATCCACCTGAGAAATCCGATACACCGTTGCTGAATAATTGTTCAATGTTAACATGTGAATTATTACGCCACCCATTCCACCCAGACGTCACTTGGTTCAAGATTGTAGCTGGCCTGTTCTCTGTGGCGCCCGGGGCGGCTATCTTCGTCTCCTTGTTCGTGCTGGCGTACAGGGTCAACAAGTTCAAGTCGCTCATCCGGACAGGGGTGGGCGCCCTCAACCACTACACCGCCCTGTACATTGAGATCAAGGCCAACCAGCACCTCAAGTTCGTGAGAACCGTCTTCTGGCTTGGCACCTTGTTCATCATCGCTTCCAGCCCTGTCGGGATGTTCATCATCATTGGTCCGTGTAAGTCAATGTGTGATGACATTCATTGGTCCGTGTAAGTCAATGTGTGATGACATTCATTGGTCCGTGTAAGTCAATGTGTATGACAATCATTGGTCCGTTTAAGTTAATGTGTATGGCCATCATTGGTCCGTGTAAGTCAATGTGTATGACAATCATTGGTCCGTTTAAGTCAATGTGTATGACAATCATTGGTCCGTGTAAGTCAATGTGTATGGCCATCATTGGTCCGTGTAAGTCAATGTGTATGGCCATCATTGGTCCGTTTAAGTCAATGTGTATGGCCATCATTGGTCCGTGTAAGTCGATGTGTATGATAGACACCTATTGGTCTAACAAGCGGTGTGTTTATACCAATGCGACAACATGACGGATACGTTTGTTTGATAGTGGGGCACATAAATCTCATAAAAGTGTACATATATATATATATAACAGTGGCAGACTTAGAATGAATGGACGACTCTATCAAGATGTGCTCACATATATCTCATATAAAAATTTACAGATGTATGACAGCGGCCGACTTGGGATAACAGGACTACTGCAGCTTTATCCCACATGTTGATTTTTTGTCTCAATATCGTGTTGTCTGTTTTGTGCACTTAGATATATTTTGGAGAGTTTATGTAGACAAATTACAGTTTTAAAATGTATTTTAGGAAAACACAAATTTGTTGATTCGTTTATTTGTTGATTTGTTTGTTGATTTATTTCTTTTATTACATTTTTTCAACAAAAATGTCTTCCACCGACACAGACATCCAAGCCATGGGAGACTACGTTGAGGTCAAACACCATGCCCAGGCCAACCTCACGGACAGAAAACCCCCACCCCGGGGGTCGGGCCCGCCAAGCTACTACACCTCCACGTACATGTCAATCAGTCGCAGCGACCTCGAGGTCACAATATGGCTCATCTACTACACGTTCGCCATCTGCGTGGTCCCCGTTCTGCTCTACACGGAGGTAACGCGCGCGTGGCACGGCGATGACTTCCCCTTTAAATTGCACCAGTCCATTTTTTTAAATTGGCATTGCTTCAAAGTCACGGGTTCCCAATTATTAAAGAGGCGACTCCAATAATTTATAGAATAAAGGTGACTCCGTTTGGAAAAGAAAAGAAACCCACGGGGCCGTGTGAATCAAAGAAATTGATCAGTTAAAACAGAACACATCGAAAAATAGATGTTTTAACCCCGACTTTTATATGAAAGTCAAAAAAGAAAGAGTTCCTATTTAAGGTCGTGACCCCTCAAGGGGTCAAGGGCTTTAAGTATAACTTTCTTAAACTCCAAAAGGGATGATGTTTATATATTTATTTCTACGTTTTAATAAAGTGTTTTGTTTTTAAAGTTATATTTAAATATATATAAAATAAGATAAGATAAGACGCTTTTATTGTTCTAAATGAACGGACATTTGTTTAGATTTGCGTAGCACATATTGTTATCAGTCTTGGAAAAAAAAGTCTTCGTCTGAGTTTTTGTTGTGCCCTCTAAAATTGGTCTATAGCAAGGCATTCAGGCAATCGCTGTGCGGTCAGAGAAACTGTTGGGTTGTTTCGATCAACATTGCCGAGCTAAAGCGTAGATTTAAATAATGCACATGATTGTGTAATTGTGTGTAATGGTGGTTAGAATTAAAAGGACATTTAAGATGGTGCAGTCGTGTGTTCAAAAAAAATCATATATATATATATATATAACTCATAACTATGATTGTGGACTTTAGCATTCCTCCAATCAACCATAGTCAGTGAATGATGAACATTTTAGTAGCTAGCCTGCAGGCATGATATCTTTTCCTTGCAGATCCTGTTCTACAGGGAATGGAGCGGACGCATGCGCAAACTCGCCAACTTCTTGTGCTGCCGCAAGCCCCAAGCGGTCCGGTGGCCCAACATAGACGTCCTGGAGAACGACGAGAACGCGAGCAAGCTTGCCGGGCCTTACATCGCGTGCAGCGACGGCGGCGCCGACGAGACCCTAGGGCGCCTCAAGACGTCCAACGAGGCCAAGCTGACCAAAATCTTCGACGCCGGGAACGCGATCCGGGCGGGGAGGGATATCAAGCAGATGCTGCCGAGGTACTCCAGACAGGTTGTCGGGTCGGAGCTCGCGAGACAAGCCCACGTCGCCAGCATGTTCGGCAGCACAACGCCCGGATGCAAAACCCCGAAAGAACCCGCGGTCCCGAAACGAGAAAACGCAAAGAACGCGTCGAACAAAAGTCACGCGAGGCCTCACGTGGTGAAATCGGCAGACAGTAGTACCACGTGATGCGGTGGACCCGGGGGGATGGGTTTAAAAGGTGTTAAAACATATCAAGATAAATAAAATGGATGGTCCCGTCGGGATGACAGAATTTTAATCTTCTTACAAAATTGTGGCACAGTTAAATACACGATATTGGTCAGCTTCCTCTCACCTCCTATTTTGTGTTTTGGTGGGTGTTTGGGATAGCGTTAAGGGCTGTCTCTGTGACCATTCAAATACGCAACACGTCTGACTAAGCTCTTTTCTTGGGGCAACTTAAAAAAAATAATTCATTCTTATAATTAAAATGAAATTAGAAAGAAATTGTAAGACATCGCGAGTGTCTGAAATAGAGCCTTATCCATATACACATGCACGGTAGTGGACTAAGTCCATGTCCATGTTCCCCATCTGGATAAAGTCCATCCTCCATTCTGCGTGGATAACGTTATTTGCAGATCAATGTTATACAATTTCTTCCGGTAAGTTTCTCTATCAAATCTGCTATCGATACTTATCCTTCTAGTCATTTCAACTGTCAAATCTCTGCCGTATGCCATTGTTTAAACAAAGGCTACCAATCTGTGTTGGTGTCTTTGCTAAGGTGCAAAACCAACTGTGCGTATCCGCATTTCGCCTGCTAAACTGTCTCAAATATTCAGCTTTCATTAGAAGTGGGGAACAAATTAATTCATACTTCCAGCGGCGGATCGATGGCTTGGGGGGACGTTCTGAAGTTAGAGAGAGAATAACATGCAAAAAGACAGCACAATCTGGTCAACGACCACACTATTTTTACAACTCAAGAATCCATCATTGAAGCTGACACACACACACACACACACACACACACACACACACACACACACACACACACACACACACACACACGTGTTGTCCTGGCGGATAAATGTTGGGGAGCAAAAAAGACACACACACACACACACATAAAAATTGCGTTTTAAATGGACTTTTTTTCCCCCAGCACAGCCTGGTGTTTCTTTTTTTTTTAAATGTCGCTTTCAAATAAAAACAAGTTTGAAAAAAAAATATATTCATTAGACTAACCGATGTTTTTATTTAGCTAATTTTCTTTTGGTGTTTAAATTTCTTTTTAACAAATGTATGCGAATTCTCGATATCAATTGATGACGGGTGATTGGGTGGGTGTAAACTAAAAAAAAAAAAGATTCGACCAAATTTCCGTTGGATCAAATTTCCGTCGATCAATTGCTGTCGACGAAATTTCTTTCGATCGAATTTCCGGATACGCTCAAAAACATTGAAAAGCCTGGTCAAATAATGGTAACCGGGGCTTCCTATTTCCCATTTTCAACCCACGTGAGAAAAATCTCTTATATATATTACGCTTCTGGTGTGACTGCTTCCTAATAGACTGCTTCCGGTTAGACTATTTCCTAATCAGCGAAATCGGTATTGAGAGTACTACAATTAATTCTATATGTTTGAGAGAAAGTATGGTTTAATAATGAGTTCAAAATGTAATTCCCGGTAACTACGCTAAATGATATTTTTTATGTAACGCAACTGCGTTGGGTGCGTAATATTTTCTTTTTGGAAAATGAAATCGTCTCAATTTAAGTATGGTGTAAAAAAATATTCGTCTTAGAAGTGGTTGGGACATCAGAATATATGAATATAGTTCATGGGCGTGAAATAAAAAGTGTGCAGTGACGTATCATGGGGGGGGGGGGGGTGTAGCAAAAATTGGGATTCTTAAATGTGCGTCACATGAGTTCATGTCCTGTCAATGTAACTTTAGTAGATGGTAAGTCCACGCACTGCTGTCGCCAATGCTTGGCGGGCCACATCCAGTAAGAAATACTGTTTCAATCAAATTAAACATATATTATTTATGTATACTGATTCTGGAAACAGAAATCAACATTCAAAATGGTTCAAGAACTTTCGTTGTTTTGTTTAAATATAAACCAAAGATAAATTCATTGGCGCACCGTCCAGGGGGCAAGTGTTTGTGTTGTTACTGAAGGGTGTAATTCATTATCTATTACGGCATAAATCAACAGAAACGATCGGATTATTTATTTGGTGCATACATTTTTATTAATAAGTGGGTTTAAAGTCCATTAACTTCCAGGTGTCACATTTTGTCCATGGCCGTTTACGCCCCTGCGAATCTGATTCTCTGTGAGCTTCATTTTGAATGTGAACGTCCACATAGGGCCGCCATTGCGGCAGTGGGGGTGGGGCGGGGGGGACGCCCCTGGACAAAGTATTGAAATGAGCACACCTCATATTCCTCTTTTACTATACCAGTAATGTTAGGCAAACATTTGGGACCCAGAACGGCACATGACAGCCCTTGCGTTAGGAGGGGGGGGGTTGAGTGTGGGGGGGGGGTTGATAAATGATAAATTAGTGAACATTCGACGCCTTCTTGAAAAGTCTTTAATCTACTTTAACACGTTTTACCCCAAATCCTCCACACACCCTCTTCACTTTGTTTCTTTTTTTTTTTATTGACGATTTAAACAGAAGAAAACTTTTGTAAGACTAGAAATGAAATATGAAATTGATTTTAAAATTGAAAATCTAGTTCACAAAAACTTGCGAAACGTGCGTAACACTTCAATTTTATAGGATCTGTCATTATTCATCGATCCCTTGGGTATCATGAGTCCCTTAGAAGTGTGAGACTCCTAGAAGTGTGAGTCTCCTAGAAGTGTGAGTCTCCTAGAAGTGTGAGACTCCTAGAAGTGTGAGTCTCCTAGAAGTGTGAGTCTCCTAGAAGTGTGAGTCTCCTAGAAGTGTGAGACTCCTAGAAGTGTGAGTCTCCTAGAAGTGTGAGTCTCCTAGAAGTGTGAGTCTCCTAGAAGTGTGAGTCTCCTAGAAGTGACGGACTCCTAGAAGTGTGAGTCTCCTAGAAGTGTGAGTCTCCTAGAAGTGTGAGTCTCCTAGAAGTGTGAGACTCCTAGAAGTGTGAGTCTCCTAGAAGTGTGAGTCTCCTAGAAGTGTGAGTCTCCTAGAAGTGACGGACTCCTAGAAGTGTGAGTCTCCTAGAAGTGTGAGTCTCCTAGAAGTGACGGACTCCTAGAAGTGTGAGTCTCCTAGAAGTGTGAGTCTCCTAGAAGTGTAAGTCTCCTAGAAGTGTGAGTCCCCTAGAAGTGTGAGACTACTATTAGCGTGAGTCCCCTAGAAGCGTGAGTCCCGTGGAAGTGTTAGTAACCTAAAAACATGAGGCCCTGGGCAACTTCCCAGTGTGCCCACGCGTTAAGACGGCATTGGATGGGTGAGTGGTGGGTTTTGGTTGTTGAACGGTCTATAATTTCATTGTTTGTTGAGAGTTTAGGTGAATGCATATTCACTCAAATAAGTGCAACACGTGGAGGCACACTCTATAATCTAACACACCCCCTTCCATCCTTCATCAATCTCTCAATGTTTTATTTTTGTTTACACTTCGTTCATTCTTAAGAGACAGAACCGTGGAAATAATCGGCAATGGTGATGCATGTTCATGCCTCAAACATTAGACAAGGGCATTAACTTAATTAAACGTAACGAGCTACAAAATCTCGTGAATTATCTCCCCGTAGACTGAGCAACCAAATTGTTCATCTAAACAAAACTATTTTTTGTAACAAATGCAACTGAGTCGAATGATATACGCTGATCACCATGACTACGTGTGTACACAACAACGAACTTATTATGTTATACTAGAAAGTATGACCCGGTTTTTCCGGGGATAATAATGGTAGGCATATTGCGTTACTTTCTATTTTTGCCAGGTCTAAAAGATCTAAAAAAATCACATTTTTACGTATGTAACTGATTAGGGTTTTGATGTATGGTTTTCTCAAACGAACATTACAATTTTCCACATCAGTTAAATGTATAATAAGGAAGCAGTAAATCACACTCTGTTTGAAATTATATTTATATAGCTCAAATAAGAAAAAACCAAAATAGGGCTCCTGGTTAAAAACGAAATATTTTTTAATGATTATAATAATTCAAAAAACTTTGCGGGCTCGATCGCAACATCTCACCAAAGTTTTATCGCATTCAGATAAATGGTGTAGGAGTGCATGCGGAAATAATTTTTTACAAAGCTCATATAAGAAAAAAACGAATTTAGGGCCAACGGCCCGAAACGGAATATTTTAAAAGGGTCGTAATGACTCATAAAAATAAATTTGTGGGCTTATGGAAAACTACTCACCAATGCTTTATCGCAAACGCGTGAATGATGTAGGAACGCTCACGGGACATACATACATACATACATACACACATACATCAATTTTTATATATTAGATATTTAATTTGAGACAATTTCCGTGCAACAAAAAAAAAGTATTGTGCACCAAACGCACTTGCTGCATTTTTGAGAATCTAATTTAGCGCAGTTATCGGGAATTTAATTTTTCACTCTATTGAAGTCACCATTACTCCATACTTTCTTTCACACACTGAGAATTCTATGGTTTTTATGGCGATAGGTACGTCACATGTACGTGAACCCGTCATCACACGAAAACAATAAGAAGCCATCTTTGTGACCCAGTTAGATAAAACCATGACAAACCAAGGGCGTGCACTCTGACCAACATGACACTGCAACATAAAGGAATAAGCCACAAACAGTTTGTGTCAGCACCACACAGTTGGGCGGCTGAGCAAGTGCATCATCAATCATGGATTAGATCACGCTAGTCCCAGTGGAGTGGCTACAGTATATGACGCCCGGGGCGGTCCTTCATTTTGCCGCCCCCTACTTAGCGGAAACCGAACATATATAGAGAAAACACAACAATAATAAATAAGCTTCATTTAAGTATGAACTATTTTTTTCAAACCTTATCCTTATAAATATGTAGATTCTGAATATCGTGCAGAAGTGTATACATTCACTGAGAATTTTCATATTTGAAGGTACAATTGTACCTATAATGGCGGTTGTAAAATGTTGTCGCCTGACAGTAAGTGGACAATTTTATTGAGAGTCAACACCTCGTTGCAATAAACATAGATTTATTTTAAATTGAGGTTAAGTTGAAACGGTTATATTAGCTCTATCATCTGTCACTGTGCTTGGCCCTACCCTATCATCTGTCACTATGCTTGGCCCTACCCTATCATCTGTCACTGTGCTTGGCCCCCGCTCTATCATCCGCCGGCTTGCTTGGCCCCCGCTCTATCATCTGTCACTGTGCTTGGCCCCCGCTCTATCATCTGTCACTGTGCTTGGCCCCCCCGCTCTATCATCTGTCACTGTGCTTGGCCCCCCGCTCTATCATCTGTCACTGTGCTTGGCCCCCCGCTCTATCATCTGTCACTGTGCTTGGCCCCCCGCTCTATCATCTGTCACTGTGCTTGGCCCCCGCTCTATCACCTGTCATCGTGCTTGGCCCCCGCTCTATCATCTGTCACTGTGCTTGGCCCCCGCTCTATCACCTGTCATCGTGCTTGGCCACCGCTCTATCATCTGTCACTGTGCTTGGCCCACCGCTCTATCATCTGTCACTGTGCTTGGCCCCCCCGCTCTATCATCTGTCACTGTGCTTGGCCCCCCCGCTCTATCATCTGTCACTGTGCTTGGCCCCCCCGCTCTATCATCTGTCACTGTGCTTGGCCCCCCCGCTCTATCATCTGTCACTGTGCTTGGCCCCCCCGCTCTATCATCTGTCACTGTGCTTGGCCCCCCCGCTCTATCATCTGTCACTGTGCTTGGCCCCCCCGCTCTATCATCTGTCACTGTGCTTGGCCACCCGCTCTATCATCTGTCACTGTGCTTGGCCCCGCTCTATCATCTGTCACTGTGCTTGGCCCCCCGCTCTATCATCTGTCAACATGCTTGGCCCCTGCTCTATCATCTGTCAACATGCTTGGCCCCGCCTCCACAAACTATTATATATCAATAAATCTGTCACCAGAAGGAAAAAAACAAAACAAGAAAGTAATTTCTCTACAAAAACACCTCAATGAAAAGTCTACTTTTTTCCCCCCCAGTGTGTAAAGTTTGGAGACAAAGCGAGTTGAGAGATGACAACTCAAAAAAAAAAATTATTTTAAAAAATCAGAATCTAATAAGTCACATGGCAAATGGCACACGACGCACGTTGCCTTCATAAAGGCCGCCTTCCCCGCGACCGGTTTACGCCTCTGTGCGGACGAGTGAACTGAATTGCTACAGGTTCACATTTTCACATGTCATGTGGCAGGTGCATTCCCTGCGCCGTTTGCTACACCGAACTGCGCCATAATCGCGGAAGAGATCTGGGATCACGATGTTCGCTCTCAAAGGGGATATCATTGAAGTGTGACAGACGGACTGGTTATTTCGCTGTGAGTTGCACAACCCTTCAGAAAAGTTTTACCTCCCGATGAAACAAAATAGGCAGCCCACACTTAAAAAAGATATAATATTTTACCATAATAAATTTCAGGGCCGTGGCAAGGAACTGCTGCACCCGAAGCAAGGTCTAAATTTGGTGCCCCGAAGCAATGTATACATTTGCTGACCCCCGAAGAAAAACCTAACTTTGGTGCCCAGAAACAAGGTTTTAATTTGGTGCCCAGAAGCAAGGTCTAAATTTGGTGCCCTGAAGCAAGGTATATATTTGGTGCCCCGAAGCGAGGCCTCAATTTGGTGCCCCGAAACAATGTCTTAATTTGGTGCCCCGAAGCATGGTCTATATTTGGTGCCCCGAAGCAAGGCCTCAATTTGGTGCCCCGAAACAAGGTCTTTATTTGGTGCCCCGAAGCATGGTCTAAATTTAGTGCCCTGAAGCAAGGTCTAAATTTGGTGCCCCGAAGCAAGGCCTAAATTTGGTGCCCCGAAGCAAGGCCTAAATTTTGTGTTCCGAAGCAAGGCCTAAATTTGGTGCCCCGAAGCAAAACCTAAATTTGGTGTTCCGAAGCAAAACCTAAATTTGGTGCACCGAAGCAAAACCTAAATGTGGTGTTCCGAAGCAAAACCTAAATTTGGTGCCCCGAGGCAAGACCTAAATTTCGTGTCTCCTTTCCAAAAGAAAAAAAAGAAACATCAGTTTATATCTAGTCATATTTATCAGTTCCCTATCTCGTCTGTTGTTGTGTCCTACCAAAGCTTTTCTTCTGCAAGTCACTTACCTCGGCGTCAACACATATACACATATATATGGGGTCCCATAAACGTCAGCAAGGAGACCAGACAACGAAATTTTGTGATGCCACCCTCCGGACTCCCCTTTCACAAACACACCACCTCACCCCTCCAAAGTTAAGCAAACAATGGTTGTGTCAACAAAAGCGAGAGGCGCCCCGCCCCCCCCCACCACCACCACCCGTTTTATTTAAATCGGCAAGTACGTTCGGTAAGTACACGTCAGAGGTTCTCGCTCTGTGTCTCCCCCCCCCTCCCACATAGCCATTTGATCGTCCATGGGGGGGGGGGGGGTCGCCACTAAAATACGTAATGAATTTTTAAGATATAAGATGATAAGCGGGAGTTTCGTTGGCTTATCAGCTCTTATGTAGAGCTAAGTGTTAATTAGTTGGAATAAATCGTTTTTAAAAAACTTTGTGGACACGACGGCTCTTGAGATTTACCAATATTTTTTTTAAATTATTAACAGGACTCAGATGATGTGGTTGATGAGACTTTAAAAAAAAAATCTTCTATAATACAATTTCCCCCCCCACTCCTTTTTTGCCTGCGGCTCCTTAAATATCTTCTTAGCATACATAACTCATAAATGGGGTTCGTCAATCCAAAAAGAAAAAAAATGCTTGGCGACCACTGACCTAAAAACAGAGTAGCTTATACTGTGAAAAGTGGGTAATGCTAAAGTAATTTATTCATTATCACGGTGTGCCTGGTTGGCTCTTCTAATTGGACACAGTGTGAGAGTCCCTGATCTTCAGCTCCAACCTGGCCTGGTCGACTCAAGGAAATTGGACACAGTGTGAGAGTCCCTGATCTTCAGCTCCAACCTGGCCTGGTCGACTCAAGGAAATTGGACACAGTATGAGAGTCCCTTGATCTTCAGCCTACCTGGCCTGGTTAACTCCTGGTAATTGGACATAACAGAGTGAGAGTCCCTTGATTTTCTGCCTACCTGGCCTGGTTAACTCCCGGTAATTGGACAATAACAGAGTGAGAATCCCTTGATCTTCAGCCCCAAAACCTGGCCTGGTTAACTGCTGGTAATTGGACACACTGTGCTCTAGAAATAACAGCCCTTGTCAGCAGTGGCTGACAGGATCCCGAAGGACTCAGGTGCACAACTACACACACGTAAGTAATTCAGACACTCACTGCACCTTCTCACAATCTCGGTACTTAATTCTTAACTTGACCGGTGGTTGGCAAACTCGTCTATAACTTTAAAACGTCCTATGACAGCACACGTTCTCATTGCTACATTTAGTCCTGCGTACATTCAGAAGAACGCTTATGAAGACTTACATTGAAAAATGATGAAAATTATGTTTGAATTACCTCTTAAAGCTGTCAAAAAGCCATGTTCAGTTAGCTCGTAAAGCTAGTTAAGAAACCATGTTCAGTTAGCTCGTAAAGCTAGTTAAGAAACCATGTTCAGTTAGCTCGTAAAGCTAGTTAAGAAACCATGTTCAGTTAGCTCGTAAAGCTAGTTAAGAAACCATGTTCAGTTAGCTCGTAAAACTAGTTAAAAAACCATGTTCAGTTAGCTCGTAAAACTAGTTAAAAAACCATGTTCAGTTAGCTCGTAAAACTAGTTAAAAAACCATGTTCAGTTAGCTCGTAAAACTAGTTAAAAAACCATGTTCAGTTAGCTCCAGGCTGGTGCATAAATATATGAACTTGAGTAGCGACTAGCTCCACGGTCTAATCAGTCGTCACACTTGAATACGATTGATGAGCAACAACAAAATAATGATTCGGCGCCGAGCGATTTCATCGAATCGTAATCAACACGAGCTCATTGTGTGTCATCTAACGTTTTACGCAATCTAACGCTGTATGTCATCTAACGTTGTATGTAATCTAACGTTGTATGCAATCTAACGTTGTATGTAATCTAACGTTGTATGTCATCTAACGTTAATTGTAATCTAACGTTGTATGTCATCTAACATTGTATGTCATCTAACGTTGTATGTAATCTAACGTTAATTGTAATCTAACGTTGTATGTAATCTAACGCTGTATGTCATCTAACGTTAATTGTAATTTAACGTTGTATGTAATCTAACGTTGTATGTAATCTAACGTTAATTGTAATCTAACGCTGTATGTCATCTAACGTTGTAAGCAATCTAACGTTGTATGTAATCTAACGTTGTATGTAATCTAACGCTGTATGTAATCTAACGTTGTATGTAATCTAACGTTGTTAAAATATATAGTCTCCAAATTATCCCTTTGATATATTTGTACGTGAATGGGGGAGGGGGGGAGGGGTGGTCCCCTCGGTTAAGGGGTCGTTCGAAAATTACGTCACGCTCAGGGGGAGGTGGGGGTCGAGAACTTGTGACACTTTGTGACAGGGCGGAGGGGGGGGGGGATCAAAAATTTGTGACGTCACTTTTTTTTTTTTTTTTTTTAAATCTAAAATTTTAAAATTGGGAAAAATCTTTATTTCATTAATTTTAAAACATTAATTTGAAGTTAAAGTTGCCCCCAGGTATTATGGATACTATGAACTCAGTTGGGGTGGGGGGGGGCGAGGGGTGTGTGGGGTGGAACAACATTTCTAAAATCCTGGGGGCCGTCGTTGGGTCAATGTGTGGAAGGATTATGCAAGAGCTTAAATTGTTAAGTCCTGGTTTGACAATGAAAGGACAACATTAATTTAACTAGAGTGTTCCCCCCCCCCCTTACTTTAAATAATCTTTAACAAAATGCTATCAAATCCACACACACACATATATATAATGTAATTTGCCCGGTTACCGGAAATTTGATCGAAAGAAATTTCGTCGACGGAAAATTGATCGAACGGAAATTTGGTCGAATCTTTTTTTCAGTCCACACGTTAAAATTTTCGTCAAATTTCTTTTGAACGCACCATAATAGATAGTAAAACAAAATAATGCATCCAAAAAGAAATTTGAAGCAAAATTTTAACGTATAAGTAAAAAAAAAACATTCGACCAAATTTCCATTCGATCAAATTTCCGTCGATCAATTTTCCGTCGACGAAATTTCTTTCGATCAAATTTCCGGATACGAATTTGCCCCCATAATACTTTGTTAGGAATTTCCCCAGAGTTAAGGTTTTTTTTCCGTCATCCTTTCCAGGGGGGGTTGGCAAAGAGGAACTACTGCGATATTCATCTAAGCCTTTGTGGAGGAACCTGCGCTGTGTCTGCATCTCCATACTGATGAATCGAGCATTTTTTTTCCTTTCCTAATGTTCATATTGACTAAATTTTTTTACACTGCTAATGGTCATTATCCTGAACTTTACCTGCACACACAGAACACGCATATAGTACTCAAGCTAACAGAACCGTAAACCACACCGGCTTTTTTTTTTCACCAGCAGACTACCATTATCAAATAAATGGACCACAACGGCATCACCATACTCTCGGCCAGGCAGCTCCACGCCGACGTGCCGCCGTCCCTGGCCTACACGAACGCTGCCTTCGACCCCGACGACGCCAAAAGGGGCAGCGTCGGAAACATCAGCACGGCGAGCCGGGGGAGCGGTAAGAGCGTGACCAACGGCAAGGCGCCGAATGCGCCCGCGCTGGAGAACATCTACTCGGAGCTGCCTCCCCAGAAGCGAGACTCCGGGAGCGTGGAGTTCGACATCCCCAAGAAGGTCCAGAGTCGAGAGCGGCTCAAGTCCTTATCTGATGGACCTTACAGGTGAGTCCACTAGAGTTGAATGAAATTTTTTTTTTTAAGAATGTCATTTAGCACAGTAATCGGGAAATTTTATTTCGCGAAATCATATTGCCTTCACGTTCCCTTGGTAAACAGGAAAAATTGATTTTTGGTGGTTGGAGTTAAGGGTGAGGCTGAAAATTTGGTATAACGTGTTGGCTATGACACGGAGTCTATGTGCCAAGCTTCAGCTCGATATGTTGACGGGAAGTGGGTCAATTAGCCGTCCGAAGATTTTAACCACCCTCCCCCCAGAAACACACGAACAAAAGTGAAGTTAATATAAGGGATTTTAAAATTTAATAAATTTACCTTATAAAATAAGTTAACAAAGCAGAGATATCTTTAGCAGAGCAGGCGCATAAACATTGATTATAAAGAGGAATGAGTTAACATATTAACATATACCAGAATTTGCGTGTTTAATGCAGGGCCGTCGCTTGACTTTTGGAGGCCCCCACTGCAACTTTTCGTTTTTGTTTTGTGCACCCCCCTCCTATTCCCCTCCCCCCCTCCCCCCACAACCTGGCATCCAAAGTCTATAAGAACCAAAAAAAAAAACAAATACAATTCCACTTCACAGCTTTGGGCGATTAAAATTGGTGAGGGGCGGAACAGCTACAGAGGTTAAATGGCTGAAGGGCCAAGCGACCTCTCTGGTTTAAGGGAGAAACAAAAAAACAAAAAACAAAACAAAAAAAATGTGGGTTGGTGGGTGGGGGGGGGGAGTTTCGACGTAAAGTCGTTAAATGTTAGGAATGATTCTGATCATTCGTTCAAGGACACGAAATGGCAGAGGAAGATGTAGTCTTTAGGAGTTAAACAAATTACCAAAAAAAAAAAAAAAAAACTGTGGACCTCCACAAATTATTTTAAAAAATTAAATCGTTTGCCTCCATAGTACTTTGTTAGGAATGTCCCTGCGGTTAAGGTTTTTTTCGACATCTGTTCCAGGGGGATGGGCAAAGAGGAACTGCTGCGATATTCATCTAAGCCTTTGTGGAGGAACCTGCGCTACGTCTGCATCTCCATTGTGCTTACAGGTGAGTCGTTGACGTTAAAACATTGCTCCGTGGAGTTTGTCCGTCTAGGATGGGGTGAAGGGACGTAATGGAGGGACAGAGTGAAGGGACGGAGTGAAGGGGCGGAGTGAAGGGACGGAGTGAAGGGACGGAGTGAAGGGACGTAATGGAGGGACGGAGTGAAGGGACGGAGTGAAGGGGCGGAGTGAAGGGACGGAGTGAAGGGACGGAGTGAAGGGACGGAGTGAACGGACGGAGTGAAGGGACGGAGTGAAGGGACGGAGTGAAGGGACGGAGTGAACGGACGGAGTGAACGGACGGAGTGAACGGACGGAGTGAACGGACGGAGTGAAGGGACGGAGTGAACGGACGGAGTGAAGGGACGGAGTGAACGGACGGAGTGAATTAACATATTGATTAGACATATTGATTGGACGGAGTGATTGGACAGATTGAATCGAGATATAGTATCGACATCGTTAATGGACAGTTTGAATGGACACAGTGATTTTATAGTGTGACCGTCATCAGCTAAAACACTCTAACCACTAGCCCATAAAACAAAGACTGTTACCATGGTGATGTTCATATTCCCGATCTTCCATTACATTCAGCTGTATGTTTTTTTATGATTTAGAATTGGGGGGGGGGGGGGGTAGGAATCCTTTGGGCCCCCCCCCCTCAGGGCAGCACTGTATCATCCCCTGACAGTCACGTGGTCTTGAAATGAAATATTCCACTTGGTGTATTAAAATTTTTAATTTACAACAATCAAGAAACAACACGTTGCAAAGCGAAGACTGATGAGTTGTAATTTAACACGACATTATGAATATCTTTTTTTTTTTTTTAATGTTATGCTATGCAGAGAAAGATTATTTTTGTGTTCAAATGTTCACGTGTTATCACACTAAGCAAACGCAGCTTCGGGGATGTGTCAGTCACTTATGACGTGCCCATGTACCCGCGTTGTTTACACATGTGCACACCTATCCTCGTGTGTTACTGTATATCCAGTTTTAAAAGGGTCTTCAAGTCATTCGTGACGTCAGATAGCCGAATCCGTCGGAAGTTGTTGCTGTTGTTGTTGTCATAATCAGCGGCGTAGGTAAGTTTTGTGCAGAGTCGGGGAAACCTTTTTGTCACCCACGTCCACGAAAAAAGAGCTCGAGGGTGAAAATGCGGCTCTACCTATAAGAGACATAAGAGAGATATAAGAGACATAAGAGAGATATAACAGACATAAGAGAGATATAAGAGAGATATAAGAGACATGAGAGAGATAAAAGAGACATAAGAGAGATATAAGAGACATAAGAGAGATATAAGAGACATAAGAGAGATATAAGAGACATAAGAGAGATATAAGAGACATGGGAGAGATATAAGAGACATAAGAGAGATATAAGAGACATAAGAGAGATATAAGAGACATAAGAGAGATATAAGAGACATAAGAGAGATATAAGAGACATAGGAGAGATATAAGAGACATAAGAGAGATATAAGAAACATAAGAGAGATATACGAGACATGAGAGAGATATAAGAAACATAAGAGAGATATAAGAGACATAAGAGAGATATAAGAGACATAAGAGACATAAGAGAGAGATATAAGAGACATAAGAGAGATATAAGAGACATAAGAGAGATATAAGCGACATAAGAGAGAGATATAAGAGACATAAGAGAGATATAAGAGACATAAGAGAGAGATATAAGAGACATAAGAGAGATATAAGAGACATAAGAGAGATATAAGAGACATAAGAGAGATATAAGAGACATAAGAGAGATATAAGAGACATAAGAGAGATATAAGAGACATAAGAGAGATATAAGAAACATAAGAGAGATATACGAGACATGAGAGAGATATAAGAAACATAAGAGAGATATAAGAGACATAAGAGAGATATAAGAGACATAAGAGAGAGATATAAGAGACATAAGAGAGATATAAGAGACATAAGAGAGATATAAGAGACATAAGAGAGAGATATAAGAGACATAAGAGAGATATAAGAGACATAAGAGAGATATAAGAGACATAAGAGAGATATAAGAGACATAAGAGAGATATAAGAGACATAAGAGAGATATAAGAGACATAAGAGAGATATAAGAGACATAAGAGAGATATAAGAGACATAAGAGAGAACAAAATTGCCACGCCAGCTCCGCACACCCCCCCCCCCCCCACACACACACACCCTCCTACGCCACTGGTCTTAGTGGGTATAAAAATACAAGTGTACCGCCTTATAGCCATGAAAACATTTCCGTAAAATTGATTTTGTTTTTGTCGCAATTCCTGTGTCAAATTTAATGAAATCAAGGGTTCTTAACCTGTGGTCCTAGGATACCTTGAGGGTACGTGAAAACTTTCATGGAGCCCCTGGGCTACATTTTCTTTGTAATTTTGTCATATACATGTAAAAGCTTTAAGAAAGGGTACATGCCCATCATCCGACTGATGGAAAAAGGAGTGAATGGAAAAAAAAAAAAAAACTGGTTCGAAATCCCTGACTTAAAAAGAACACCACCCGACTTCTCTTCAAAGACTGGGGCACCCACTGTTCTAATGTTGTATTATCACCGGGGGGGGGGGGGAAGGCCCTACGGTTGATGGCGCCACGGGGCATGCTTAGCTTTGGCGTCTCCCTTTAAGTATAATCCTACACATTTTTCAAAGTAAAAAAAAACACCAAAAAAAACAAAGCATTGAACAATGAAATTGTTTAATCTATTTTTGAATTTGTGTAGTATGAACAATTAGTCTAACTATGACATATTTTCGAGCCTGTAGATCCGCAAATCGTTTTACTGCACTTTCTATTGCACTTTCTATTGCACTTTCTATTGCACTTCTAGTACACTTTCTAGTGCACTTTCTAGTGCACTTTCTATTGCACTTTTTATTGCACTTTCTATTGCACTTTCTATTTCTCTTCCATGGCGCCCGCATGCAATCCTTTCTCCTATTTTGGAAGATCGTTGATGACGCCCTGAGCACATGGCGCCCCTGGCAGCTGCCCGAGTGGCCGGTACTTTGAGCTGGCACTGACTATTACGTACTAATCTTATGCTGCGAATTTTTTACTTTCATTTCAATTGTTAATCAAATGTGTCCCTTCATTTTCTATTTTTTTGCAAAACAGACATTTTTTTTTTAATACGCTAAAAATTATCAGCAGTTTAGATTACTTTAGATTACTTGATGATTTTCACTTTTACTTTGTTTCAAACGAAGGATTGAGGACACCCGCCGAAAATTTCAGTCACTGCATACAATATTTGTTTGTTTATTAGTATTTAGAGATCGACCGAAAGTGATTTTTTTTATTTCGACCGAAACCGGAACTAGACCGAAAGTGATCAAATGGCAACTTTTGACGCCGAAACCGAAGCCGAAATTCGGTCGGTCTTTATTAGTATAAAAAAACATACTTTAGAAAACATTCATATTTCCATAGACACATCTTCTAACTGCAGGGTGGCTGGCACTGCTTATCACGGTCATCGCTCTGGTCCTGACCTACCCACAATGCAAGGCGGCCCAGGAGCGGGACTGGTGGCAGAAGACTGTCATCTACAGAATCTACGTCAGAAGCTTCCAGGACTCCAACAACGACGGCAATGGGGATATCAATGGTCAAATAGTTTGTTTTTTTGCGTTTCATTTTCCTACATACTTTGGAACAGTCTTCAGAATACTTTCTTAATTGTGCCTCTCTCTCTCTCTCTCTCTCTCTCTCTCTCTCTCTCTCTCTCTCTCTTTCTCTTTCTTCCTCTCTCACTCTCCCTCTTTCTCTCTCACTCTCTCTAACTCTCTCTCTTTCTCTCTCACTCTCTCTCTTTCTCTCTCACTCTCTTTCTCCCTCTCTTTCTTTCTCCCTCTCTCTCTCTTTCTCTCTCTCTTTCTCTCTCTCACCCACCCTCTCTTTCTCTCTCTCTATCTCTCTCTGTCTCACTCTCTCTCTCTTTCTCTCTCACTCTCTCTCTCTCTTCGTGAATACACATTGCTGTCCTATATTACTTTTATCAGAATGGTCAAACATCTTTAAATCATTCCCAAACTTTTCTGTTTGTATCAATACTTAATATCATACTAAATGTACTATCTTGATCTCTTATATATATATATTTTACTCCTGGTGTGTCCTGCTTTTTCCTTTTCACAACTTCCCATCTACTCAACATGTTTTAGTGAACGCATTCGAACAGTTCATTTTAAATGAAACAAGTACGCTATAGAACACATAATGCCAGGAAGGTTTGTATAAGTGTAAAAGCCATGAACCAATAGGCAACCTAAAAGCGAATGAGGCACGAGCCCAGGGGGTCTCCCGAAAACATAAGGGATGATTTTTTTTTCATATAAAATAAAAATGTATTAATTTTTTGGGGGTGAGAGTCTTGGAAGGGGGGGGGAGGTTAACATACATGTACCTGGAAGGGGGGGGGAGGTTAACATACATGTACCTGGAAGGGGGGGGGAGGTTAACATACATGTACCTGTCATTACGTAAAACAAAAAATTATGATGGACATTTCGAACATTCTCAAGAATTTTGGGGGAGAAAAGATAAAAAATGTGGGGGGGGGGGGGGGAGCAGAAGAGTGGTAGGGAAAGGCTGAGAGGACGAGGATTAGTTATTTCAGAGATTTTGAGTACGTGCAGTGGTGACGCTACGGTTTACGCTTTTAGATTAACTTAAAGAAATGTCACACTCTGAAATGCTCTCCAAATCTTCAAATGTTCATGTACCTTGAAATGTCCCCACACTTTGAAATGTCCAGACGCCTTGAACTGTCCCCAAAACGTTGAAATATACCCACAATTTGAAATGTCCCCCCAGACGTTGAAATAACTCTCAACGAACGAACAACTCCATTTCTTTAACACTCAATACACCTTTCTTTCCACAGGTCTCAGGAAGCAGCTCGACTACCTCAATGACCTCGGGGTCAACACGATCGCCCTGAGTCCCATCTACCGGCTGGCCTTGGACGCCACATCCGACACGCAGATCGTCAGCCACACGGACATTGACCCCATGTTTGGCACTCTCGACGATTTTAAACTGCTGGTCAACGAGACCCACTCCAGAGGTACGGTGCTGCGCGTGCTTGATCTTTTTGCAGCTCCATCTCTGTAGCATGTTCTTGTTGGTTATAGAGAGAGTCATTGGAACAAAGTTTTAATTAACATCCTTGTTTCGTTGCTCGTGAAGATTATCGTTTCCTTGAGATTTTAATGAAATAAATAAATAACAATAACCATATATATATATATATATATATATATATATATATATATATATATATATATATATATATATATATATATATATATATATATGGCATCCTTCCGTCTTCGCGAGACAATGGAGTCGCTATTTATACTTCATTAAATGGCTTACGAGGCCAATTCTGGAAGGCTGCACCTATTGGTACACGGGTACCAAAATGGAGAGGTTAGGATTAAAAAAAACGATTAAAAATATTATTGTTGGGTTTGTAAGACCAAATGAGGTATCAAATGAAAGATAATTGAATGTGCAATACGTTTGTAAACATAATTCTTCATGTTAACTAAAATAAACTACTACAAATTACATCCGAAGAGCATTAGTCAAAATGGACCCGGACATGCAGCGCCACCATTCGCACCCGGGTAACATTAGGCTCAATGCTATTCGGATGTCATTTGTGCAGTGGCGTAGCGAGCTTAACTCGCGCCCGGGGCACAATACCTTTTTAGCGCCCCCAATACCTTTTTAGCGCCCCCCTTATTCGAAAACCATACAATATTATAGTAAAATATACCATTTGGCGCCCCTTTGTGAGTAGCGCCCGGGGCATGATGCCCCCCTTGCCCCCCCCCTCACTACGCCACTGCATTTGTGGTAGTTTATTTTAGTAAATCTGAAGAATTAAGTCTGCCTTTCTTTAAAATCGTTCACATTCTGCTGTTCGATTCCTGCACCGGTGTCGGCGGAGATCTCCCATTCTTTGGTTTCCATGTTGGCTATGCAAAATTCCTTAAATCGTGGCCGTCCAATAAGTCTCCCCCCCACCCCCACCCCCTTGCCAACTCTCTAGAAAAGCATAATATTAGAATAATACGGCACTTCTTTGTTCTCCTTACACGACCTTACCAGCGAAGGCACCTCTTGTTAAGAGCGGAGACAATCCCACATTTGGATACGTTCCAAAACTGCTGTGTTCCAAAACTGCTGTGTTCCAAAACTGCTGTGTTCCAAAACGGCAGTGGCAGGTACTTTGTCTTGGCATGGAATTCGCACCAAAAAAAAAAAAAAAAAGTGTGGTGCAGACATCTTTGGTGAAATAAAGAATCGAATACATGTTTATTATATTAGAGAGGTCAAGGTCGCTCACCCCGCTCAACTCTAGTCGTTGTTTGCGCAAATCTTTTGCTGCCCTCTTGGACACTACTTCTCAGCTAAGTGCTATATTGTTATTTTTTTGTTCGCTGATGAAGGCTTCCTGCCGACACGTTCGTTGTTTTGTTGCGTTCCTTTTTTCAGGTTCAACCTTACTGTGTTTTACTAATTTCCTATTGTGCTAACCTGATTGCAGTCTCTCCCCTTATTACCGTTGTTTGTATGCAAGTTCATCTTCTTTTTTCTTTGCAAGGGAAATAACAACACATATTAAAGTGATGACTGAAATAGGCTGTTCCCCTTTGGTTATTTCAGCTCTGACGAGGCTCAACAGGAAAAAATCTACAGGTAGAAACACCGGACAGTGCCACGTAAACAAATAGCTGTTCCAGGGGCAGAGCCTCAGTTTTTTTTTCACCCTAACCACAACACACACATTTTAAAAAAAAAAACTACTAATAATGGGAACAAAAAAGTTTGTTATTTTCAATCTCTTCCATGAGATTTTACTGGGGATTAAATTGAACACTTCGTTTTGTTTGGTTTTTGTTTGGAAGGCATGCACATCACCCTCGACTTTATACCCAACCACACCTCAAAGAATCACAGCTGGTTCCAGCAAAGCAAGGAGGAAAAAGACGGCCGACTAAACCCTTACAGGTCGTACTACGTGTGGAGTGACGGGCGGGGGACCAATGGGCTGCTGGAGCCCAATAACTGGGTAAAAAAAATATATATATTGGCTTGTTTAAGGCAAGACTCCGGTTTTTTTTTTTTAAGAATAACAAAATGTGTGTTTACTTTGTGCTGTATTACTTTCCTTTCGAATATTTATCACATCTGCCTACTTGACCACTCTCATGAAGTTAATCTAGACCGTAAAAACAAACAAAAAATACATGGCAGCAACATTTTTTTTTTTAAATTGTGTATTCGAGACTCGAATTCGAATATATCAGCGTAATTCATTCTATTTCAATTTTGTTTTCAAACCCAGACCATATAAGGTCCTTAGGCTATTTCACACCCAGCCCATATAAGGTCCTTTGGCTATTTCACACCCAGCCCATATAAGGTCCTTTGGCTATTTCACACCCAGTCCATATAAGGTCATTTGGCTATTTCACACCCAGCCCATATAAGGTCCTTAGGCTATTTCACACTCAGCCCATATAAGGTCCTTTGGCTTTTTCACACCCAGCCCATATAAGGTCCTTTGGCTATTTCACACCCAGCCCATATAAGGTCATTTGGCTATTTCACACCAGCCCATATAAGGTCCTTTGGCTATTTCACACCCAGTCCATATAAGGTCCTTTGGCTATATCACACCCAGTCCATATGAGGTCCTTAGGCTATTTCACACCCAGCCCATATAAGGTCCTTTGCCTATTTCACACCCAGTCCATATAAGGTCCTTTGGCTATTTCACACTCAGTCCATATAAGATCATTAGGCTATTTGACACCCAGCCCATATAAGGTCCTTTGGCTATTTCACACTATTAGTGCCCAGCGTGATTGTCTAGGGTTCAGGTTAGGTTTAGGGATATATATAGGGTTCAGGGTAGGTTTAGGGATAGATTTAGGGTTCAGGTTAGGTTTAGGGATAGATTTAGGGTTCAGGTTAGGTTTAGGGATAGATTTAGGGTTCAGGTTAGGTTTAGGGATAGATTTAGGGTTCAGGTTAGGTTTAGGAATAGATTTAGGGTTCAGGTTAGGTTTAGGGATATATTTAGGGTTCAGGTTAGGTTTAGGGATATATTTAGGGTTCAGGTTATGTTTAAGGATAGATTTAGAGTTCAGGTTAGGTTTAGGAATAGATTTAGGGTTCAGGTTAGGTTTAGGGATAGATTTAGGGTTCAGGTTAGGTTTAGGGATAGATTTAGGGTTCAGGTTAGGTTTAGGGATACATTTAGGGTTCAGGTTAGATTTAGGGATAGATTTAGGGTTAATGTTAGGTTAAGGGATATATTTAGGATTCAGGTTAGGTTTAGGGATACATATTTTTTTAGAGGCTTAGGGATAGATTTAGTGTTCAGGTTAGGTTTAGGTATACATTTAGGGTTCAGGTTAAGCCTTGGGATACATTTAGGAAATTTTGTCATAATTATTTAACGTTTCATTCTTAATTTTACGGGTCGCGGCAACCAAGATGGCGTGTGAGACATCGCGGCACTAATAGGGTAAAATTACCGGTCCTCACTGTTGCCTTTTTATGTTTCCATTATTTTAATATAAGTATTTTATTTATTTTGTGCATCTTCTGAGGTGAATACTTGTCCTCGCATCAATATACGTGTATTTTTACTGAGTCTATCACACATCTTCTCCTTACAGGTATCGGTTTACCAATGTTCCGCATGGACCAAGGACGACCTTCTCAATACGTTCTATCTCCATCAGTTTGATTCCACTGAACCGGAACTGAACTTAAGAAGTGAGAAGGTCAGGATCGAGCTAGAGGCAATTCTTCATTTCTGGTAAGCAAGCCCCTGGGAGTTGTGTAAAGGATTGGGGGGGGGGGGGGGTTTAAATTCCATTATAATAACTTATTCAGATTTTGTCTGTGTGTGTGTTTTTAGAATTAACAAAAGTTCAATAACCAAATAAGGGTTTACTCTCTGCCAGGCTTGACCTCGGGGTGGACGGGTTCTACATCAGGGACTCGGACTATCTGTTTGAGGACTACGACTTGAGGGACGACACTGCTGTGGACAACGCAACCAATTCTGTGAGTACAGACCACTTGGAAGTATCCTTTTGGGCTAACAGGGGAGGGGTCTCCTCCCCCCTACACCACAACCTACCTCCTGACCCTTTTCCTCCTGATCCTCTCCCTCCTCATACTTCCCCCATATCACCTCTCTACTTATCCTCACCATAACCCTTTTCATCCCCTCCCTCCTCATTCTAATCCTCTCCACGCTCATTCTCCCTCCTCCCCCCTCGTCTATCTCACCCCTTATCATATCACTCCTCCAACCTCCTCTACCCTCTACCTTGTCCTCCCTCCTCCTCAATGTTTATCCTCCCTACTCCTATTCCTCCTTGCCGCTCCTTCTTTTTTTCCCGCCCCCCTTGTGATAAAGGAACGTATTCTTATTTTAACAGCTAAAGAAAGCTATATTTATTGGTGAATGCTCACATTATAGGACCGCTCAATGTCACTCACCAATACAATGTGCAGTTCGCGGAGATACATTTGAAAACGAGGCCCCGAATATTCTGTAGGAACTCTCGAAACCTTCCAAACAAAACAACTTGCACTTACAGTGTGCGCCCCTCATTGCATGGAGCTGCTAACAAAGCAGAATACACTTATTATGCCGAGTTTGGTGGTGCCTATTTCGTCTTTTGTCACAGAATGGCTGATCCCAAATGGGCCTTATTTGACTAAATCTCCATGCATAAGTTAATTTAATTATTATTTTTTTTTAAATACCAGATGTGGATGGGGGGGAAAAAAAGGGGGGGGGGGTTCATTGTTCGTTATTGGGCTCAAACACTTGTTTTTAACACCTTTTTTACTCCCGTTTTACCCCGCCCGCAGGACTGTAAACCAGCTGTGCCAGTGTATGAAGCACTAAATCATAAGCACACCAAAGGTTTGTCGGAGGTCTTCGACATCCTAGCGCGCTGGAGGGCTTATTTGGACGACTACGGTAACAGGACTGGGAAGTACCGGTAAGCCGTTCATTAGGCTGGTAATCTTGGTAAACAGCAGTTCATCCCCCTTAGTCCCATAAAAATTTAAACCGCGGCCTAAATTAGATTTTAATTCGAGTAAGTTTTTAAACCATCTTAAATTATATCACATTGCATAAAAAATGTGTTTTACTTATCCAACGCCCCCTTGATTTGACTTAACCTGCTACAGAAGCAGTGGCTTGGCAAGGATAGGTGCCGCGCGGGGCGGCCCATCAAATCAAAACATAGCAGTTGACAAGGAAACGTCGTCTCTAAATATATAGTAAAAATGCGGTGCCCGGGGCGGAAAGGCCCTTCCACCCCATTTTTCACGCCAGTGTCCAGAAGCAATGGGAGGGATAGATTTATGGTGAAAACCGTGACCTTATTTCAGAGGCGTAGCTAGAGTGCTTGGCGCCCCGGGGACAAGATTCATTTTAAAGAGCATCCCTTTCTATTTTTCAACTCTCAAACCCATAATTTTCATCAATAAATTAATATCAAATCACATTTTGACGCCCCTAACTAGCCTGGAGCACAGGTACATCTGCGCCCCCCCCCCCCTCTGCACCCCTTTACCACGCCTCTGCCGTACTTTTTTTTTTTTTTAAAGTAATAAATCTCCGTGAAACAAAACATATTTCGCATCTTTCAAAGTTAGATTGCACACGGTTCGATCAAACCATTTTATTAATTTACTAGAATTTTTAACTAATCCGAATTCGTTTTTTAACGTTTTTGTTTTAAATTGTAACTTGCCAATATCCATTTCTTCCACTGTCACAGTTGTCCTATATTTTATACTTGGTATTAAATTTAGTTCTTTTTGTTTTATGGAGTAACGGTTTGACACGTTTCATCTAGTAAAATATTTTTCAGACCTGTTACGTTTCGTATGTATTTAAACCAAATCACGTGTGCCGGTCTGTTTTGTCTGGTACAACATTTCCCGAAGTATATCAGATAGCATCACACATCTACATCAAATAGTATCGCATTTCGCTACCACTATCAAATAGTATCACATTTCACTACCTACATCAGATAGTATCACATTTCCCTACCAATACAAAATTGTATCACGTTTCACTACCTACATCAAATAATATCACATTTCACAACCAATACCATATATTATAACATTTCCCTAGCTATATCAGAAAGTATCACATTTCCCTACCAAACAGTATTACATTAACATAGCCATACCACAAATTCGCCAACCTGTTTTATTTAGTATATCTTTTTCATTATAAATCATAGTACCACAATCTTGTCCCCCATCATATTTCATCTAGAATCATGTTTGCTGATGTTGAAAACACACATATCCCTTATCATTGCTTATCTAGAATCATGTTTGCAGATGTTAAAAACATATTGTCCCATATCCCCTATCATTGCTATCTAGAATCATGTTTGCTGATGTTGAAAACACAGTGTCCCACATCCCCTATCATTGCTCATTTGGATTCATGTTAGCTGATGTTGAAAACAGTGTCCCATATCCCCTATCATTGCTTATCTAGGATCATGTTTGCTGATGTTGAAAGCACAGTATCCCATATCCCCTATCATTGCTTATCTAGGATCATGTTTGCTGATGTTGAAAGCACAGTATCCCATATCCCCTATCATTGCTTATCTAGAATCATGTTTGCTGACGTGGAGGGCCCCTACAAGCACGTCATGAACTACTACGGCCTCTTCAACCGAGACGGGGTGGACTTCCCCCTTAACACCTTCAGTCTTGACCTCAACGACACCACCGGGGGTCTGGGTGTAGGCAAAATGGTCACTTCCTGGATGGACAATATGTCCACTCAACGCTGGCCCAGTTGGATGGTAATGTCGTTTTCCACTGTGTTGAAAATGTACTTTTTCGGCTTAATCTCGATCAAAATCTAAGCGTATAAAATTCAGCCTAACAAACCATAACTTACGCCATGAATGGAAGGACCCTGACGACTCCAAAATAACAAATCTGGGTTTACTCCTTTAACATATTGATTGGTTTATTAAAGTCCAATTTTTTAATATATTTTTTTAACGCAATATCCAATTATTTAAACTTTTAAGACTACTCGTTAAAAAAACACAAATAGCGAAAATGAAGAGGACAAACTTGGGGTAAATAAAATTACCGACCGATCCCCATAAGAAATCATCGCTGTTGAGCAATTTTGGCTAAAATCAAAGCATATCTTTTCCCGCCAGGGGTACCAAACCTGTTTGGGAGGCTCGAGATATCTCAGCCTTGTGTCTGGTCATGGCCGGGGATTGGGGGGGGGGGGGTCGATTGAATAGTGAGACCCGCTTGGGTTGACTAAGAAAGAGACTACCCCGGTCTTGCAGTACATTTGGGATTAAGTGAGTGGGTGGGGAAGGGGGAGCAGGTGTCTAGCACCTGTTGTAACTTATAAGGTTTGTTTTTTACTCTCGCCTAACCAACACCCCATACCCGCTCCCTTAGCGGAGGGTGAACTAAGACTTGAGGGCAAAGTCACAAACCCCATGTCATTGTATTTTTTTTTTTTTTAAATTTTCAATTCGCCTACACTTGTTAGAGGGGTGGAGATGGAAAACAGTGGTTGTCAAAAGCAATCAACAGAGACATGTTGTATTTAATTACTCAGGACAAAATACTCAAGCATTCACAATCTAAAAATGGGGGGGGGGGGTGAGTGGATCAACACAATTGTATAACCGACACACTATATGATCACATTTGGACTTACCGATTCAAACATCTCTTCTGCTGCCACCCCAGGGCGGAGATGACAGAAGCGAACGACTAGTTGACCGTCTGGGCAACAAGATGGCCGGGCCCTACCTCATTCTGGTCATGCTGTTGCCAGGGACGCCGTATCTGTACTATGGCGATGAAATAGGTTTGTATTCCTGGACAACGAGGAAACAGTACATTTAAATTTCTTTGGTATGTTTTTGAAATGTCCCTTCATCAAGTGACAACTTGTGCTATTTGCAAAGAGTCGTCCTCTTTCTTAGTAGAAAATCAAGATGAATATGGACGCTGTCTAACAAAAATAAGATGAATGGAAATCTGTCGTCGAAAAAATACATGAAGGGTTCAATACTGCACACTTTAGATACTATATGTGCAACCAAATGTGCATTGCGGACTTAAAACACAGAAGCAACACAGATTTGTATCAGTAATCTCAGATTTCTTGACAAACGATAAATAAGAAAACAAATGTGTGTTTTATAAATATTATTTTGAATGAAGAAAACAAAGGAAAATTACCATATACAGTGGTTCTCAACCTTCCTAATGCAGCGACCCTTTATTACAGTTCCTCATGTTGTTGTGACCCCCCAACCCCAAATTATTTTCATTGCTACTTCATAGCCTAAAAAGGGGAACATAACAAAACAGCGAACGTCGTATATATTACCTTATATAATAATATAATTAAGGAATATTACCATATATTATATTATAAAGAAGGAAAAATTACCTTATATTATATTTTATTACAATGAAGGAATATTACCGTATTTATTGAAGAAAAGACACATTCCCCTTACATATCACACATTCGACTTGCTGTGCTGTGATTCCCGTTCTTAATAAATTTTGTTGTTCATGAGATCTTTGAGGAATTTATTCAACGGCATTTCTATGAAACGAACTACGTACACTGAAAACTCATTTTTGTTGTTTGTTTTTTGTTGTTGTTTTTTTGTTGTTGTTTGTTTGTTGTTGTTTTTTTGTTTTTTGTTGTTGGTTTTTTTTTTGTTGTTTGTTTTTTGTTGTTGTTTGTTTTTTTTTGTTTTTTTTTTGTTGTTGTTTGTTTTTTGTTTGTTTTTTTTTGTTGTTGTTTGTTTTTTGTTGTTGTTTGTTTTTTTTGTTTTTTTTTTGTTGTTGTTTGTTTGTTTTTTTGTTGTTTGTTTTTTGTTGTTGTTTGTTTTTTTTTGTTTTTTTTTTGTTGTTGTTTGTTTTTTGTTGTTGTTTGTTTTTTGTTGTTGTTTGTTTTTTGTTGTTGTTTGTTTTTTTTTTGTTTTTTTTTTGTTGTTGTTTGTTTTTTGTTGTTGTTTGTTTTTTTTGTTTTTTTTTGTTGTTGTTTGTTTGTTTTTTTGTTGTTTGTTTTTTGTTGTTGTTTTTTTTTTTTAATTTTTTTTATTTGTTGTTTGTTTTTTGTTGTTGTTTGTTTTTTTTTGTTTTTTTTTTTGTTGTTGTTTGTTTGTTTTTTTTGTTGTTTGTTTTTTTGTTGTTGTTTGTTTTTTGTTGTTTTTTTTTTTGTTGTTTTTTTTTTATATGTTGTTTGTTTTTTGTTGTTGTTTGTTTTTTGTTGTTTGTTTTTTTTTTTTTTTTTGTCTATTATTTTTTTGGTTGTTGGTTTTGTTTTTTTGTTTGTGTTTTTGTTTTTCTTGTTGTTGGGCTTCTTTTTTAATGTTTTTGTTGTGTAATCTTTTTTACGAAAAGTAAATCATTATTTCATTTGTGTATTGTCATTTTTAAATGTGTCCCCCCCCCCCCCCCCCACCTTTTCCCTCGGGATGTTTCACGCCAGGTCTGAGGTCGGTGGTCACGCCAAACGTCACGTCGCCCGTTCGGTCAGCGCGTCTTCCCATGAGAGGCCTCATGCCCTGGAACAACAGGACAGACGCCGGGTTCTGCGCCGACTTCTGCAAGGAATTCTGGATGCAGTTACATCCGGACTTCAGGGAAGACATAAATGTGGAGGTCAGTTATTGTCATGTGGTCAGTGCTTTATGAATCTTGATGTCAGATAGACATGGCGTCAGTGTTACACGAATGTTGATGTCAGTTAGACATGGTGTCAGTGTTACGAGAATATTGATGTCAGTTACTCATGTTATCAGTGTTACACGAATCTTGAAGGAAAAAAGAAGGGAAAAGGTAAAGGGGGGGGGGGGGCTTGTCAGATAGTCGGAGAAGGTCTGGTGCAGGAGGGTACGAGACCTGATGGTTGTGTTGTGACAATTGAAATCAAATCATTGTGTTTATAATTATAAAGTTTATAAAATTGCAATCGAGCAATAATTAGCTTTATACTTTTTAAAAAAAAAAGTTTTTTTATTATTATTGTTCAGACCCAGAAGAGAAATCCGGAATCTCTGTGGAACCTTTTCAAAAACCTGACGTCACTAAGGAAAGACAAGCCAGCTTTCGAGTTTGGGGATTACGTCCTTGTGTTGAATGACGAGGAAGCATTCGCTTTTGTTAGAGAGTTTGATGGAGAAAAAGGGTGAGGCAAAGATGACGTCATTTTATTTCTCATTATCTCTTATACAGATATTGCGCTTCTGGTGTGATTCGTGGAATGCTTTCTAATAGACTGTCTCCTAATCAGCGTATTTGGTATTGAGAGGATATTACAAATAATTCTATATGTTTGAAAGAAAGTATGGTTTAATAATGAGTTCAATAGAGCGTAAAATATAATTCTCGATAACTACGCTAAATAATATTTTTTTTGTAACGCAATTGCATTTGGCGCGTAATATTTTCTTTTCGGAAAATGAAATCGTCTCAATTTAAGTATGGTGTAAAAAATATTCGGTTTAAAAGTGGTTGGGACATCAGAATATTTAATATAGTTCATGGGCGTGAAATAAAAAGTGTACAGTGACGTATCATGGATGGAAGGGGTATAGCAAAAATTGTGATTCTTAAATGTGTGTTACTTAAGTTCATGTTTCGTCAAGTAGCTTTAGTAGATGGAAAGTTCACGCACTGCTGTCTCCAATGTTTGGCGGGCTGTATCTAGTATATATTTATTTTTCATTTGTATTTAATGATACTAAAACTATGTTTGATAAAAAATATTCTGGGTAGTTTTTTGCAACATGAACCAAGCAGGGCCATGCAAAAGGTAGGGAGGGAGTGGGTCGGAGGGGGAGTCCGCCCCCCGGGCCTCATCTTCAGAGCGGGCCAAAATCGTCAATTTTCATACAAAATATGTGTATTAGTATATTATATTTTTGTGGAGTGGGCGCCTAGTTCAGGCTTTTCCCGTGCCTTATCTTTGGCTCATGCCATGGCCCTGGTACCAAGACCAGGCTTAACAGCTGGATGCCTTTTGTTATATTTAATTGGTATGCATGTAACATTGCTCAACAGATTTTTTTTAAAAATAATTAATAATTGTGTTCTGGGTGGCTGTGCATTAAGAGGCGTGTCGAAAGTCGACACAAGGGCGTTGCTAGGGAAAGTTCCACCAGGGCCGGACCAAGACTTTTGCCGCCCCTATTCAAAGTCAACAAAAACCTCTGCAGTTGGCCGAAAATGTCGCCCCTCGAAAAGTTCGGATTGCCCCCTCTGCACCCCACCGCATTCCAAGGCTGTATCGACTACTTGTGTTCAAGCTGTATCGACTACTTAAGCTGTATCGACTATTTGGTGCCAAGCTGTATCGACTTCCTGATGCCAAGATGTACGACTACTTGGTGCCACGCTGTATCGACTACTAGGTGCCAAGCTGTATGACTATTTGGTGCCAAGCTGTATCGACTACTAGGTGCCAAGCTGTATCGACTACTAGGTGCCAAGCTGTATCGACTACTAGGTGCCAAGCTGCATAACTACTTGGTGCCAAGCTGTATCGACTACTAGGTGCCAAGATGTATCGACTTCTGGTTTCAATGGTTCACCAGCTGCGTGGAGAGGGGTTGAGGGATCCGCTGGAATGGAACCGAGTTGACTGCCCATGAAGAAGAATCGCCATGGCCACGTCGTTTCGCTAGAGCGACTTCCAGAAAACATAACCATCGTCTCATAGACACGGACGAATGCGAAAAATACACCATCATTTAAAACAGAATGCCATGTAAAAAAAATAATAAAGAATACTTTATAGTAAACCTTTACTATTTATAAGACGTTTATCGCTAAAATATTGCATATCTCATTTAAGAGCTTATCAGAGTGTTCTTGTTTCTAACTATTTGAATACATTGCTTAAAACACACCCACAGATACCTGGTTGCGTTGAACTTCGCTAATACAGAAACCAAGAAATCCCTGGCGGGAAAGCATTCAACGATCCCGGGAAGTGCGACAGTAGAGATCACGTGGGGCGGCAGCAGGCGGCAGGGCGGCAGCGCCGGCCTCGACCCGCTGGCCCTCGCCCCGTTCGAAGGCGTCGTCGTCTCCTGGGACTACAAGGCGAAGGAGCTCTGATCCCATCCGAGACTGCCCCGCCAGCATCAAAGGCCTTAATGTGATAAACTACACCATGATATAAATTATACCATATAAATTGTAACCTCTATTTCAGCCAGACAAAGGCCTAATGTTTGATTCCTCTTTGATAAATGATTTTTTTTGGTGTTTTTTTTTTTTAAATTTCTTTATTATTTTACGTCAATTTTAACAATGATATCTAAACACATTATATAACTATATACTCGAGATGAGTTGTCCGTAACCATTAGATGGTCACAGTCCTTTATTTATCTAAGCATTCTGATTATTCGCTGCCACACTCCCAACAACGTCCGGACTGATTGAAAATTTAGAGCAACGGTTCGCAACCTGTGGGTCGCGACCCCTTTGGGGGTCGTACGACTCTTTCTCAGGGGTCGCCTAAGACCATCTGAAAACACATATGCTCTACAATTATGAAGTAGCCACGAAAATAATTTTGTGACTGGGGGTCGCCACAACATAAGGAACTGTATTAAAGGGTCGCGGCATTAGGAAGGTTAAGAATCACTGATTTAGAGTCTTGCCAAACGTACAAATTCGAGATAAATGGTCTCAAAAAACAAAAAAGAAAATCTTTACATCTTCATAAAAAGATAAATGTCATCCCGTCCCTCGCCCCCCCCCCCTTTTTTTTAACTAGAGGTAAATTAAGGCTAATTGGTCGTTTACTTATGTACCAGCCAGTGTCTGCGTGGACAAAACATGTTTGATAGGACCTGGTATTGGGAGCAGACTTTTTTTTTGGTCAAGCTCCGCTTGGGACAAATTATTGTAATCTCCGAGCTCCAGCATCATAGACGGTAGAAGAGTTGGGTAACATAGCTGATTGAGACGTGGGGTAACATAGCTGGTAGAAGAGTTGGGTAACATAGCTGATTGAGACGTGGGGTAACATAGCTGGTAGAAGAGTTGGGTAACATAGCTGATTGAGACGTGGGGTAACATAGCTGGTAGAAGAGTTGGGTAACATAGCTGATTGAGACGTGGGGTAACATAGCTGGTAGAAGAGTTGGGTAACATAGCTGATTGAGACGTGGGGTAACATAGCTGGTAGAAGAGTTGGGTAACATAGCTGATTGAGACGTGGGGTAACATAGCTGGTAGCAGAGTGGGGCAACATAGCTGTAGAAGAGTGGGGTAAAATGGCTGATAGAGGAGTGGGGGAGCATTACATCTGGTAGCAGAGTGGGGCAACATAGCTGTAGAAGAGTGGGGTAAAATGGCTGATAGAGGAGTGGGGGAGCATTACAGCTGGTAGCAGAGTGGGGCAACATGGCTGATAGAAGAGTGGGGTAAAATTGCTGATAGAGGAGTGGGGGAGCATTACAGCTGGTAGCAGAGTGGGGCAACATAGCTGTAGAAGAGTGGGGTAAAATGGCTGATAGAGGAGTGGGGAGCATTACAGCTGGTAGCATAGTGGGGCAACATAGCTGTAGAAGAGTGGGGTAAAATGGCTGATAGAGGAGTGGGGGAGCATTACAGCTGGTAGCAGAGTGGGGCAACATGGCTGATAGAAGAGTGGGGCAACATAGCTGTAGAAGAGTGGGGTAAAATGGCTGATAGAGGAGTGGGGGAGCATTACAGCTGGTAGAAGAGTGGGGCAACATGGCTGATAGAAGAGTGGGGCATCACTTTTAATAAGTTAATATTTCTTTTAATGACAAATCATTTTTTTTTATAATTTGATTTTTTTTTTTTAAATTAAATAATTAAAATTTGTGGAGCTTTGCAGCAATTAGAAATTTTTATCAGCTCAGCTCCAGCTCAGCTCGGGGGCAAAAAAAGACCCTAGGCCAGAGCTCAAGTTCCAAACTCCACTCCCAATCCCTGGTTGGCACGCACGTACTCGCCACACTGTTACAACTTTCATTAACTTCACATGGCAAAACTCCAAAGGGTCATCCCGCTCCTTTCGTTAATAAAAGACACTACTATAATAGCGTTTACAATGAAGTTGTCACATTTTTTTTTTTTTTTTTTAAACGCTTTCTGATATCATAAAAAAAAGTCTATCGAGCACAAGATTTTCCTCAATGCCAAATCAAAAGTTGTCATTTGTAGATTTCTATGAGGGCAATAAACGGGATGTTGTGTTTTTTTGTGTGGTTCTTTTTTTTTTTGCTTTTTTGTGTGTTTTGTTTTCGTTAAAACACTGATTGTGACTTTGCAAAGCTGCCATTTCGAGTACTGTACACTGAATGTATCATAGGTGGTTTGAAAATTTAAAAAAAAAATTCTGGGTTGGTAATCTTAGCGCAAAGGATATTCTCGCTCTCAATGGATGACGCTGAACATGAACAGAAATAAATTTCATGGCAATCATGGAGTAACATTACTCATCTCGTTCATGCAGGGGATGAAGTTCTAACTTTAAAATCGTAGACACTGCTTCAATTTGAACATATTAAAAAATAAACAATGATATGAACATTTTCAATGTGAAAGAAATTATGTCCTGCACCCGAGGTGTACAAAATGTATGCCTTTATAAATAAATAAATAAATAAAATGATTTTTTTTAACGAAAAAAAAAACAATCATGTTCTTTTTTTCGTTTCATTTACTTGTTACTTGTCCCGTTTTCAGTGCAAATTTTGTGATTAACGATGGAAATTCCAAATGAGCAGGAAAAACTAGGTTAATACGTTGGGGGAATGCCTGCGCCAGCTAAGAGATTAAGAGATAGAGAATGTAATGTAAGGTCAGTGGCGTAACTGGAGTTACTGCCGCCCGGGGCGAGCAAAGCCGTTTGCCGCCACACCAGTGCCGCCTCGAGGTACCGGCGACTTGGGGATTTGAGAAAAAAAATGAAAGTGTAGTAAAAAAAAAGATTTGCGGATCTCAAGGCTAGGGAAAAATGTCATAGGTAGGCTAACCGTTCATACTGTTCAAATACAAGTCAAGAAAAACTATAGTAAAAAAAAAACAACCTAGGTTATAAACTAACCCCTAGTTTTTTTGTTGATTTTTTTTTTTTTTTTTTTTTTTTTTTTTTTTTTTTTTGCATTTGCAATTTTTTATATTATTATAAAATGATTAATTATATTAAACATGTTTTACTAGGACTCTCGTGTACATATCTTTACAAACCAATTTATAGAAGAAAAAAAAAATAAATAGGTGCGGCGGAATGAGAGTAGGAAGTAAGGGAAACAATTCAAGTCGCACCTTTATTTTCCTAAAATAAGCTATCATCATATGACGGCTATAGAGCGACTGTCGTCGCGAAATGACAGCTGAAATATATTTAAAAAAAGAGCGCGTTACTTGAAAACTTAAAAAGATGCGACATGGCGTAATAATTAACGAGACAAACTGAATAATAACTTATGTCCTCGATACGTCTAACTCACGGCGCATCACGTGAGCTGTAGGAAGAGCCAGACCGACATGCTGAATTAATTGGTTACCGGAAATTCGATGGAAAGAAATTTCGTCGACAGAAAATTGATCGACGGAAATTTTATCGAACGGAAATTTGGTCGAATCTTTTTTTCAGTTTACACGTTAAAATGTTCGTCAAATTTCTTTTTGAACGCACTATACTATTACTATACAGTAAAACAAAATAATGAGTTCAAAAATAAATTTGACGCAAAATTTTAACGTGTAAACTAAAAAAAGATTTGAGCGAGAACTGTTTGAAGATGCTTGCAACTAAAAAGAAAGAAAAAAATCACACAAAAAACTTATTCAGCGGCTACAAAATTAACGAACGTTTTGCAAGTAGTTGCCCCTGGATTCTGGATTAAAGAAATAATGAACATAAGAAAAAGGTAGCAGGAACTTGGGATTTAGACCTGTTTCATATTGTTATTTGAGCAGTGACTAGTGACGTACCCAGGTTTTAACAATAGCGGAATTTTTTTTTAAATAAAGTTTTTCATGTTTTACAATTTCAAAATTAATTGTTACTTTTGATTAGGTGTGACATTTTCTTAGTCAAACATATTGTTAGGGGAACGGGTTGCATAACAATGAAATGTTTGGGAAACAACTGTAACAGTATTAGAATAAGATTATAAGAGTAGAGCGGTGCTCCGCGTGCATTTCTCAGGGGCTCCACGGTCGCTTCCCCCCTTCCCCGAAACACTACTCCTAACTTATTAACTTGTAAGACACAGGGTACGCCAAATAAATTGATTCTAATAACATAGGGCATTAAAGAACTTCGTGAGTTACATTTTTGGAAATCATTGGACTACCCCCCCCCCCCACCCTCTTTTTGGGGACGCCGCAGTGTAATCACTAAATGAGACAACATGTCACACATAATCATAACATCGACTATTTCGAATACATTTGGAAATTTGCACGTTTGCGCCTTTTCTCTTTCATTATATCTAAATTTAACTTTAAACTTAAATAATTAAGTTATTTAAAAAAAGGTCCCTGAAGTAGATAACATTTTTTTGAGTTTTATAAAGATTGAAGAGCATGAAACTTCCACAATATAGAATTAACAGAGATATCTCGGTCTTATCCCGGATGTCGGTAATGAAAGCGAACAGACCATCATAACAACAAATTCATCTGCTTTGTTTTAGACCGTAAAAAAAAAATTAGTCTCATTATTCTCATAATCATCTCAGAATGTAACATACTTCCAAAGGCTCTTTTTGGCAAAGAGGTACTTATACGAAAGTAAAATTATTGTAAATCAATTTATTTTGATTTGTTTACTTTCAGAATTATGAGAATTTGAATGGACTTATTTTACTTAAAATTTCTAAAGTAAATTTGGGCCCCTATCTGGCTAATTCAGATAGATGGTACCTCATCATTAGGTTTAGGGATAGATTTAGGGTTCCGTTAGGGTGAGGGATAAATTTAGGGTTCAGGCAACCAAGATGACGGCCATGGCCCATGGTAAAAAAACGCGGTACAATCTATACGAATTTACCCTTTATCTTTCTACTAAATTCTACTTTCTTTATCTTCATGCTCAGTTGTTAAATGTTTGGCAACAGTTGTCTTATCCAATGACCTCATTGCTAATAAGTTTCCAGCCTTTGACTGGTCCTGGTTTCTTGACCCGTGGGGGGGGAGGGGGCGCGACAGTCCAGTTAAAAAATAAATATAAATAATATTCAGCCGTTGGTCATCTTTGCTGCCATGACACATCTGAATGGGGGAAACATCAAGCGAAAAAATACCCTCCTAGGCCAAGCCCTAATTTGATAATAGGATCATGTCATCTGAGTAAATTAATGATGACTTGATCCTATTAATTTTCGCTTGATGTTTCCCCCATTCAGTATTCAGATGTGTCATGGCAGCAAAGATGACTGACAGCTGTATAAGAAAGAAGAAAATGGCAAAAACAAGAAAGTCTGCTACCTAAAATCTACAATTCAACCTACCTGAAGGCTAAGTCAGTATCCCTAACCTGAAGTGTAAATTTACCTCTAAATTTAATCCCCACATAACTGTAGTCTACATCTTCAAACCTAAAATCTATGCCCTAATGAAACCACATTCAAACTCACACTAATGAGAAAATTGTAAATTGGATTAAAGAGATTAAGATTATTATTAAAATATTTAAATAAAGAAAACCCAACTTACAGTTTCATCTAATGCACTTTTACACACTTATTTTTAAATTCAAAAGATGTCAGAAAAGTCAAAATTCATTTTACAAAATGATTATTCACACAGACAAAATAGCCACGTCTTGAAATAATACTTCTGAATCGTCTCGGGATCTCAGTTTTGTATTTCTTTATCCACTTTTGAGTCTCAGAATCTCTATCTTGGCAAAATGAGATTCCATTACAAGAAAGAATCAAAAAAGAGATTTTTTAAAATGAAAATAAAAAGTTAAATTTAAAACTAAATTAATTTCTGAGCAAATCTTTGTTATGATCATTGAGAAATTTCTGGTTGACTTTCTCACTTTCTAAAAAATTTATAACATACCCTCTCATGAATGCAACAGTTGTTAAGCCCAATGACAGCCTTAATGCTGAGGACTTCAAGAAAAACATTTAAACAGGAATCAAAAGTCTCTCCAAACTCGGAGAAGCAAAAAAAGGTTATCAGAGGAACACGATCTGAAGTAAACAGAATTTTTTTCAGTTGCTGGCAACCACCGCAGCAAAAGATACCTTTGCAACTGTGAGTGATTTGAGTGTCCTTAAAAGTTGCTTTCAAAAGACACATTGATTTGCAGATTCAGCAAGTATGAAAATGTGTGAAGAACAATAAAGCTAAAAATCGGTTGTTGTTTTTTTGGTGCACAATCGTTTTTTTTCTCGGTCTTGTAAGAGATCTGGACTCAGAAACCAAGATTGTAAAACAACAGATAACCTGGAAGTATATTTTGAAATATTATGATTAACCACACTAGGAAATATTCATTTAAAAAATCCATTCATCAAAAACATTCCATCAGATTATTAATGTAAAAAAGAATATCCCTAGTAACAATCTGCAACTAAACAAAGGGGAGGTCAATCATCAGAAACTTGAGAGTGAAACGTCAAGCGTACATGGTCCCAAATTAGGCATAATATTAGCAATTAGTGATTTTCACCAGTTCACTATGTAGGTTATTTATTTGGCCAACATGAGCAGTGGTTAGGCCAGTGCTTTCAAAACTTTTCATACTGGTTACTCACTTTTTACACTTACATCATTTCGTGACAAAGTAAGTCAGTTTTACCAGTATACATACCATTGGTTAAACTGTATGTTAACCATTTTAAGAAATACAGGCACAAAAATATAAATCATAATAGCAATGTCACTCAGATGGTCCACAATTATCAAGCCACTATCACATTTTAGCTCACACTCTTGTAATGATTAGATTCTTTTGCAAGTTTTATCCTTTCATTTTCTTATTTCCAACTCACCATCTTGTCTCCAAATCCCATAGCAAAATTTTTGAGATACCACTGCTGTTTGCTCTTTTTTTTTTTTTTTGTTCCATGCTGGTGTTTCTTTTATCCAAATGTCAGAACAATCCAAATGTCAGTTTTGTGCATGTCTACTTCCCAATTGTATCTTATTCCTTTTCATTGTCTTGCTTTAAAAATGTAAGCATCAATTCCCTCAATTCGTACAAATGACAAGCACCGACCTCATCAGAGCCAACAAATTTCTTTGTGTAGAATCAGATTTAAAAAAAAAAAAAAAACTTGACCCCCATTTCTGCACAGACATTAGCAAAATAGTCTTGATTGAAGAGGTCTGCTTTTAATACAATTAGCCATCTGCACGACTTTGTCAATAGCTTTTCTTAATTCATTTACAGCAGTTTTTGAGTCTTAAAGAAAAAAAAAGTGTGATTGTTGTTATGGCTTAATGTTTTTTTAGCAACACACCACATCCAGTAGGTGACACTATACTGCATTGCTGTGCACAGTTTGTGAAACACTCGGCTAGGCTAACCCTATAGTAACAATATTTATTATTGTTTTTTTTTTTTTTTTTTTTTAAAAAAGAGGAGTAGCTGGTGATTATGATCTAAAAACTCAGCAGCATAAGTACATACAGCCATGGGCTTAATTTGTATTAGTCTTAGGATATTATTTAGTTTTATATTAGCCTAAGACTGACGAGCGATTTTATAATATAAAAAAAAAAGGGCATGGCCTTATCCTAATTAATAATTTGATAGCTTATTAGGTTTATTAATTGGATTTTAAGCTTTATTAATCTATATGAATTATATTGATCTGAAATTCTTTAATTAATTTTTTTATTTTAAAAAACTTAATTTTGAAAGCCACTAGAGAAAAAAAAAATTCTTTTCACTAGTTTAATTTTAATTCTACTACATTCTTGACTGTAGAGAGAGAGAAGGAAAAGGAGTTCTCAGGTCTTTCTTGTTGTTTCTCAGCCCCTCTGCCTTACTCTTGCCAACAGTTTGAAAAGATTAACTGATGGTTCTCTCCTCCATCTGATATTTGTATTTATACAGATCATAAAATTTGTAAATGTGTATCTAAGTAATTAAAAAAATAATTTTATCAGCTTTTTCATCCCTACAGCTGGACCAGCTTGTGGTAACAAACAAGAGTGGACGGTATCTAAGACATCGCCGGACACTGTATCAAACATTACTGGAAAGAGAGAAATCAAAAGCTACATATCAAAATGGATCAAGAAGTGGAGGAGGTCTCCTTTTTACCAGGTTTGGTTTTTTTTTAACATATTTGGAAATTTTCTGATTATGGATGCTAATTTTTGTATATGTAAAAATTGTAGCCAGGCAAATACCATCTCTTATAAATATTACGCTTCTGGTATGACTCATGGATGGCATCCTAATTTACTGCTTCCATTTCAGGCTCTATATTAAATTCAATAGCGCGCAAAATATAATTACTGATAACTAAATGATATTTTTTTTTTTACATAATGCAACTGAGTTTGGTGCATAATATTTTCTTTTCAAAAAATGAAACCGTCTCAATTTAAGTATGGTGTAAAAAATATTCGTTTTAAAAGTGGTTGGGACATCAGATTATTTAATATAAGTTCATGGGCGTGAAATAAAAAGTGTGCTGTGACGTATAATGGGGGAAGGAGTGTCGCAAAAATTGGGATTCTTAAATGTGCGTTACTCGAGTTCATGTTTTGTCAAGTAACTTTAGTAGATGGGAAGTTCACACATTTCTGCCGCCAATATTTGGTGGGCTATATCTAGTGTTTTAATAATGCGCTAAATTCTTTTAGCTTAAATATTTTGAGATATACCCTTACTTCCAATGCAGACCATTCTTATGCTGCCATTGATAAGTAAAAGAAACTGGTTGACAAGAGTAAACATCCTTAGCTCCAAATGAGAATGAAATGATTAGATATCTGTGAGGTTTTATTCTAATTAATTTTAAAATAAAAAATTTAGTCTAACTGCCTTAATCTATTTGACCACATCATCTGATCATCAGCTTAAATAGTAGGTTCTATGGCAGTGGTTCTCAATGCCGCGACCCTTTAATACAGTCCCTCATGATGTGGCGACCCCCAGCCACAAAATTATTTTCGTTGCTACTTCATAACTGTAGAGTATATATGTTTTCCGACGGTCTTAGGTGACCCCTGGAAAAGGGTCATTTGACCCCAAAAGGGGTCGTGACCCACAGTTTGAGAACCGCTGTTCTACGGTATAAAATATAAGTTTCCGATTGCTCGATTGTTTTGGAAAAAATATCATCCATTCATCAAATCATTTTCAGACAATTGTTTGTGACCCATTTTTTGAGCATCCAGACTTCACCCCTCCCAAACCGGATCTGAGCCTATTTTTTTCATCAAAACTTTAAATTATTCCAATGTGGTGCCAGGTACCCTGACAGTTTATTGTTGCATTTAGCTTATGACATGGTGGAGGGCCGGCCTTATGGCCACTGCAACCTATGCGGCCGCAGTGGGCCCCGCACTTTCATAGGCCCCGCCCCGAATTTATTTTCTAATACAACATCTTAATTTTCACTTATTATCCTTATCCTCTACCCAGAATGGGCCCCGCGCAATCGGTTTCGCATAGGGCCCCGCAATTGTTAGGGTCGGCCCTGCATGGTGGGATGGCACTGAAAGCTTGCCGACATTCTGCAGAATGTGAACTTTATTAGAAAACTAGGTTTGACATTTGAGTTGAGTTAGTTCTCGGCCCAGGCTCAGAGATCCCACTTCAATCGTTCTCATGCATGCTTTTGAAACTTAGAAAGAATAAAAGACTTTAAGGGGTCAAATTACGTCACACTCGGGGGCGGAGTCAGAATTTTTGACACTTTGTGACAGGGGGAAGGGCAATAAAATATGTGACGTCACGTTTTTTTTTGTTTTTTTTTTTAAATTCTAAAATTTTCCAACTTTAAAAAAAATCTTAATTTAATTAATTTTTAAAAACAATAATTGGGGGTCGAAATTGCCTCAGGTATTATAGGTACTATGAACTCAGTCGCTCACACCTTCTGCGCATATCGAAAAATGACGCGAAAACTGTTGTGGCCATTTTACATTCTGCTTGTGGATGACCTCGTTGTTTCGCGTCATAGTTTTCTAATAATACTACATCTAACATCTAAATCCATTATGGGAAAATGTTAAAAAACATAATAAAATCTTAGTTTATTTATGAAAATAAATTTTATGTATGTTTTTATGAATTTGTGACACTTCATGACGGTGGGGAGTAGGGGGTCTATAAAGGTCATTTTTTTGCGTGACGTAATTTATGAAACGACCCCTAACCACTTCTGTGCATTTTTTTTGTTCATTTATTTAATTATTATACATTCTGTGCAGTTTTCTCTGTCATAAGTCTGCCTTGCAACTTTAAATAGATTCATTTCCATTGCCGTCAACGCAATCTAAGATATGTTACATTTGTATGTTTTATTTTGATCTTATAGTTTTGGAAAAGGAAGGGGGGTGTTGATTGTCCTACGCCATTTAATTTCCATAGCATGCATAACAGCAGTGATAACACCTGATCATTTCAGTACAGGAATTCTCTGTGAACTAACCATATGCTATTACATAATGGTACATTCTGTAGGCTAATCATATGCTATTACATTATGGTACTTTCTGTGGGTAAATCCTTTGCTATTATATTATGGTACTTTCTGCGAGTTAATCCTATGCTATTACATTATGGTACTTTCTGTGGGTTAATCCTATGCTATTACAATATGGTACTTTCTGTGGGTTAATCCTATGCTATTACATTATGGTACTTTCTGTGGGTTAATCCTATGCTATTACATTCTGGTACTTTCTGTGGGTTAATCCTATGCTATTACATTCTGGTACTTTCTGTGGGTTAATCCTATGCTATTACATTATGGTACTTTCTGCGAGTTAATCCTATGCTATTACAATATGTGACAATAATGGATCAGCCATAAACAGGGCAGACTCAAAACAGCTGATTCCAGAAAATTTTATTCCCAAACCTCAATAAGTAAGGACTTTTCCCTGAATACTTCAGTTGAAGTGAATTGTCGTGTTGAATTAGTTTGAATTGGGATTATAACAAGAAGGAAAAGGTGTCAGCCAAATGGAGCCTTGCCTTTTTTTTTTCTTCAAATGATTGAGACCATAATTGAACCTTCTTATTGAACGCCATTGCTTTCAAGAGCCTTGCCAAAAACACCTGACCGTGTTGACGGCCATACACACGTGAGTGTGCCGAGAAAACTCACTATACAGGAACAGGATAGTGAGCCATGAACAAAAAAATTTGAGAACCACTGGTTTTGTGGTTCAAATGAGGCCCACGACCTGTTGTTCATTGTGTCCCCTGTTGAAATTAAAGTTCTTAAATTCTGGATCCCTTTAATTGAACAATCAGTCATATGTATATTTTTTTTTAAAATGAGATTTGGCATTTGAATGTTGCCAATTACTACAAAAGGGTTGGTTCGTATGCACCTTTTGGAGTGGTCCTCAGTCTATGGCTCTGGGGTCGCATGCAACTCTTTGAAGAAATAGACGTAGCTCTTTTTTTATTTTAAAAAAAAAAAAATTATAATTCCCGCTGCTTCCAAAATATTTTCTTAATAGATAAATATTGTAAAAATTGCCTCTCACTTAAAAATGTTTTTAAAAGTTTTTTGTTTTTTTGGCCGACCCCTTATCTATAAAGACATTTACAGGAAACACGTGTAACTTTCATTTCCAGTTGGTTTGTGTAAAAATAAATCGGGATGGGGAGAAACAATACGCATGTACGTACGCTGCAAAATGCCAGTGGGTGGCCTTGAAAGCCATTATCAACACGGTCACGTCAATCATCCAGCGGAATAGTTTTATAGTGTCCCTGGGGAAAATCTCGGTTCATGAACATCCTTTACATATGCCGCATGGTGATGACATATCTGCTGACTGATATAGTCAGAGGCGGCACTGGATATGCTCTGAGTCAGTGGTTCTCAACCTTCCTAATGCCACGACCCTTTTTTTTACAGTTCCTCGTGTTGTAGCGACCCCATCAACCACACAATTATTCTCGTTGCTACTTCATAACCGTAGAGCGTATGTGTTTTCCGGTGGTCGTAGGCGACCCCTGTGAAAGGGACGCTCGACCCCCAAAGGGGTCGCGACCCACAGGTTGAGAACCGCTTCTCTAAGTGATACAATCGGAGGCGTCACGGTATATCTTCTTGGGGCTAAGTGGTATAATCAGGGACGGCACGATAAGTCTGCGATTCAGAGACATGCATTCTTTGACTGATTGGGGGTGGGGAAGTGGGTGGGGGGAATCAGATGAGATTTGTATAGCTGTTAATAGCAATATCCCAGCTCCGAACATTCTCGACTGGCTGAAACAACGTGTGGAAGTTGCGACCAATGACCAGCACTGGTAGAAGCTGAGACTTTAATCGTCTGAAAACATGTTTGAGTAGTAGCCCTGTTGATGTTAGCTCCTGCTTGGGCTCTACGGTCTCGCCTTCTTGTACGCATGTTTGCTTACCCAAGCACTCATTTCACCCATACACTCACCCCATTTCTATGTCACCCCACTCACCAGCCAAGCACTCATTTCACCCATACACTCACCCCATTTCTATGTCACACCACTCACCAGCCAAGCACTCATTTCACCCATACACTCACCCCATTTCTATGTCACCCCACTCACCAGCCAAGCACTCATTTCACCCATACACTCACCCCATTTCTATGTCACCCCACTCACCAGCCAAGCACTCATTTCACACAAATTCTCGCCTCATTTCCATTTCACCCCTTTGATGAGTGCCACCCCAATCTCCACCCCCATTGAGAGCCACCCCAAACTCAACCTTGTTGACATCCCACTTTTCACCACGTTCAGTGGCTAACCCCCCCCCACCCCCCACCCCCCGGCCGTGCCTCATATTACAAGTTGACCTTTCCAAATGTATCATGTAGTCATTCTCCACACACTAAATTGTCCCTTGTAAATTGTTGCTGTAATTACGACGTGCGGCGTGTCGCAGATCTGAGGCGCTCTGGGGGTCGGGGGGGGGGGGGCGGTGGAATGTTTTCTTTCCTGCTCTTTCCCCTACATGGCACCACGAGTGTGCTGCCCTTGTAGATATAGTTTAGTTCACTTGCCTGCTATGTGTGTTTCGGAACCTTAAGCCCAACACATGCGCACACTTCATCCCTTCTCAAACTTAATTGTGACAGCACGCACTATTTAATTCTTTTCTACAAGTCAATACGACTCACTCACACTGAAGGCGTTTAAAAAAAGGTTTTAACGGCATTCGATTTTTTTTACACCCCACTTTCTCCCTTTGATTATTTCACCGCTTTGGCTGGAAGTTAATTTCATAGTTGAGATTTCTATATCTATGGTGACGGTTTCCTAGGATTTTTCTGTGCGCATACAGTCGACAAGTGAAGTACAAAGTAGACCTGCAGACATTTTGAACTGCTGGCGAGACTCGCCTGTAAATGGTGTTAGGTGAGTTGGTTCTGTACCGGTGTGTGAATGGTGTCAGGTGAGTTTGTTCTGTACTGGTGTCTGGTGTAGGTCATGTAACAATATGGAATATTACTTTAATGTATTTCTACTGGTTCAAACGAGTTCAACTTTTGTAATTGAGTTGATTTTTTTAAAAAAATGTTTATCAGCCAGTGTTAAAACACCATATACCAAATGATTTATGCGATAGATTTCTGGACCAACGAGACACCGCCGTTTTACTTAAACGCACTAAATTGAAATATGCTGTTTTTGTTTTTGGGTTGTTTTTATTTTTAACAACAACTTGGGAGTTAGTTTGTTGACGTCACGTGAAGAAAAATAGGATTGACAGAAATAATTAGATAGTCGAGTTTGGCGTTCTTTTCGAATGAACAAATACATTTTTTTCTTCTTCAAAAGTACCAATGACCTGAGTGAAATGTGTTTGAAGTTTATCGTCTGCTGACGCCCCTTGCATGTTTGCTCACCTTGAACTCAGTCAAAGACAGAGACCCGGGCCACTTCTGCGACCGCCATTCAGGGACATTATAAGCCATGGTTTGTTTTTCTGTTCACACCACGACCAAATATCAACGTCTTTTTTTTTGTGTGGCTTCCTAGCGGGAGAGCAAGAAATGCTCACTCAGCGGGTTGCTTAGAGGATTCTCAGCTGTCACAGCCATTACGGGAAGCAGTTGTTTGAAACAATAAATTTAATGCCGCGTTTTCTAATAAAAAAGTAATAATTTCCGGGCAATCAGTTCGAGTCTAAAGAAAAATATCGACCGTTCGGAGCAGGACACATGTCATGGCAACCTATATTTTTATACATGTCATGGCAACCTATATTTTTACACATGTCATGGCAACCTATATTTTTAATTATAAAAAAAGCTTTTATTCAACTAGACTAGACTTGAGCGGGGTCTGATTGTTTGTTATGTCGTGGTTGGACCTGTTTGTTATGTCGTGGTTGGACCTGTTTGTTATGTCGTGGTTGGACCTGTTTGTTATGTCGTGGTTGGACCTGTTTGTTATGTCGTGGTTGGACCTGTTTTTTTATGTCGTGGTTGGACCTGTTTGTTATGTCGTGGTTGGACCTGTTTGTTATGTCGTGGTTGGACCTGTTTGTTATGAATCGTGGTTGGACCTGTTTGTTATGTCGTGGTTGGACCTGTTTGTTATGAATCGTGGTTGGACCTGTTTGTTATGAATCGTGGTTGGACCTGTTTGTTATGAATCGTGGTTGGACCTGTTTGTTATGAATCGTGGTTGGACCTGTTTGTTATGAATCGTGGTTGGACCTGTTTGTTATGAATCGTGGTTGGACCTGTTTGTTATGAATCGTGGTTGGACCTGTTTGTTATGAATCGTGGTTGGACCTGTTTGTTATGAATCGTGGTTGGACCTGTTTGTTATGAATCGTGGTTGGACCTGTTTGTTATGAATCGTGGTTGGACCTGTTTGTTATGAATCGTGGTTGGACCTGTTTGTTATGAATCGTGGTTGGACCTGTTTGTTATGAATCGTGGTTGGACCTATTTGTTATGAATCGTTGTTGGACCTGTTTGTTATGAATCGTGGTTGGACCTGTTTGTTATGAATCGTGGTTGGACCTGTTTGTTATGAATCGTAGTAAGACATGGATGGCAGTCCCCGTAGTGTTTTTGAGTTGATCATGGGCTCAGTTGAACACATTCTTCTTCTTTCGCCTCTTCGTCCTCGAGGAACAGCGCCGGTCTTCATCGACGTATGTGATCCTTCCTAAAACATAGGCCGCCTACAGGAGCCCTCCAGGCATCACGATCCTGAGCCAATCTCTCCAGCTCCCCCCAAGTCTGGCCAAGTTTCTTGGTATCCGCCTCCACTTCACGGCGCCAAGTGTTCCTCGGCCTGCCTCTTTTCCGTTTTCCTTGAGGGTTCCAGTTCAAGGCTTAAATTTGTCTAGTTATGATTGAACACATTACATGTTGTATATTTAACACGGCTGATTACACCCTACACCGAGAGATGGGCGCTGGACCGACATAAATTGACAAGAAGTTGAACCACTGTTGGTAAAAAAAAAAAGTGGATAATTATGCGATGACTAATAAATTGGGAAATAGTTATTTACTGGAGTTGACAAAAATTATTAACAAAGAACAAAAAAACGGAATATATTTGTGAATGCATTATGTATTTACGCAGCAAGAACAAAAAGGCCTTCAAAGAAATTTAACATTTGAAGGAAATTAACAATTTATCAATTATAATTGACAATTTTTACTTTAAAAAGAAGGGGGGGGGGGGAGATAGAAATACCCCCACCCCCAAAATGTCTTGTGTGTTGATGATGATTGAGATGATGATTGGGATGATGATTGAATACTTTTATAGCGCTTGTGTCGTCTGGCTGAAAATTTGCAAGAACGAAATGGAGATAAAACGGTTACCGGAAATGTGTTTGAAAGAAATTTCGTCGACGGAAAATTGATCGACGGAAGTCTGATCGAACGGAAATTTGATCGCACGGAAGTTTGGTCGAATGAAAGTTCGGTCGAATTTTTTTTTTCCCGCTAACGCGATCAAATTTTGCTTCAATTTCTTTTGGAACTCATTATTTTGTTTTACTATATAGTAAAGTGCGTTGAAAAAGAAATTTGACGAAAATTATCGAGTGGAAAGAATTAAAAGTCTGTAGTAAATAAATCTTTTTTGCCGCTCGCCCTCTCACGAAACAGAAAATGCCGCGACTCCATATAAAGAAAAAAATGGCACCTTGGTAGACCACTGCCACCGCCGTGTTTGGCGCCCGGGGGGGGGCAGTATTCATTTTTACGCCCTCCCTCTACTCTGAAGCCAATTGGTTTAAACTTTAAACCATTAAATATCACCAAAGCCTATTTTGGTGGCCCCCCCCCCCCCGCTTGTCTGGCGCCAGGGGACGTCTGTCCCATCCGTCCCCCTTAGCTACGCCTCTGGCCACTGACACTGCCCCCCCCCCCCCCGGAGGATATTGTCCGAAAGAAACACCGCAGCCATGCACTCATATCCTTACCAGATGCTGACATCTGTCGAACTGTAATTACTCTGTATAACTTAATTATTCACCATTTGTTGCAAGGCCCCTGTTGTTTTGATGTATGAAGCTTGTGTCTTCTCGTATTCCTATCGGACCAGCTGTTTATAAATTGTCCATGAATTGAGAGTTCTAGACCCGTGGTTTTAAGTGAAATATCTTGTTTTAGCTGTTAGTCTTATGAACGTGCACCACCTTGTTATTTGAGGTATGAATGATGTACACCACCTTGCCATATGCGTTATGATATAGTATCAATGTTGTACACAACCTTGTTATTTGAGGTATACCGGTATGAATGTTGTACACCACCTTGTCACATGAGTGATGAATGTACACCACATTGTCATTTGAGTAATGAATGTACACCACATTGTCATATGAGTGATGAATGTACACCACATTGTCATTTGAGTGATTAATGTACACCACATTGTCATTTGAGTGATGAATGTACACCACATTGTTATATGAGGAATGAATGTCACGCACCTTGTTACATAAGGTATGAAGGTACACCACTTTGTTACATAAGGTATGAAGGTACACCACCTTGTTACATAAGGTATGAAGGTACACCACCTTGTTACATAAGGTATGAAGGTACACCACTTTGTTACATAAGGTATGAAGGTACACCACCTTGTTACATAAGGTATGAAGGTACACCACATTGTTACATAAGGTATGGAGGTACACCACCTTGTTACATAAGGTATGAAGGTACACCACCTTGTTACATAAGGTATGAAGGTACACCACCTTGTTACATAAGGTATGAAGGTACACCACTTTGTTGTATCAGGTAGGAGGTGGAACGTCCATTTGGCAATATCGGGGGAAAACTTCAGAAGAAACAAACACGAATAAAAAGTGCTGGGGGAAAAAAATTATGTGGTGAACTGCTTCGGGATGAATTGGTAGCTTGATACCAACGTAGGGCACCAGCTGTTGTGTCGTGGTCGTTCGTGTGGACATGTACTCGCGCTCAGTTGAACACATTACATGTTGTATATTTAACACGGCCGATTACACCCTACACCGAGAGATGAGCGCTGGGCCGAAATAAATTGACAATAATGTTGAAACTCTAGTGGTAAAAAAAAAATGTTGATAATTATGCGATGACTAATAAATCGGGAATAGTTATTTATTGGCGTTGACAAAATATTGTTAACAAAGAACAAAAAACAAAAGGTGATAAATGATGATTTGAAAAGCTTTTGTAAACCTTCCTGGAAGACCCCAGTTGTTTATAGGGTTGGTGAGCATGTGCAGTACATTAAGACGTCGATAATCCGGACGTCCGTAATGCGGAGCGTCGAAAGTACGGATGGCCTAAACAGAAATAAAAAATATGCATAGCGAGAATTGGCTAATAGATTGAAAGTGAACGTATTCGCATCCCAGAACAGGGTCAAAACAACATTCATGGATACCAAAAGAACGCATTGCTAGATTTCAGACCAATTATTAGCCTAGATTTCCCACAGTGCCACAAGTGGGGATGGCAGCCTAGATTTCCCACAGTGCCCCAAGTGGTGATATCAGCCTAGATTTCCCACCGTGCCCCAAGTGGTGATGGCAGCCTAGATTTCCCACCGTGCCCCAAGTGGTGATGGCAGCCTAGATTTCCCACCGTGCCACAAGTGGTGATAGATGTTATTTTTTTCGGTTTTATCTATTAAAACTTTAAAACATTTGTCCATGATCCTTGGGGTGACGTCATATAACAGTCGGCGACCGGGAACATTGTTATATGGGATATGGATGTATGTCACATTGTTATATGGGATATGGATGTGCATTGCTTTGCTATGTAAGATATGGGTGTACATCACCTTGTTATATGAGATATGGGTGTACATCACCTCGTCCCTGGTCTTACAGTGGGAAATTGCTATGTTTATTGACCACAACGTACCCGGTATATGCAGCCTAACGGGTTATGTTGATTGCGTTTCGGCTAGACACCACTTACAAGTAAAAGTGGGGTGAATTCACCAACATTTTATTGATGAATTTGATGTGAAGAGATTGGCCTATTGATATATTGGAGAGGATGGATATCAATTTTCAACAACGTTTTTAGGAATCGAAATGTGTAACAGTTGGTTGAGTAGCCAGAGATGTCGATGGTGATTTTGTTGTAGCACATGTGGGGGGGGGGGGGGGCAGAGCAGTCGTGTCGCAGTATCATGTGTGAAGCAGTAGTTTTCACTTGTGTGTTCATTTATAACGTGTGTTTTTTCGACCCGCGTGTCAATAGTGTGTAGTAGATTTGTGTTTTTATAATGTAATTCCCGGCCGCCTGTCGTTGGTTGTGTGTTGCAATTTCGGAAATATAGAAGCAATTTTTTTTTAAAAATAAATATCCAACAGACTACCGTATAGGACAGCGGTTCTCAACCTGTGGGTCGCGACCCTTTCCCAGGGGTCGCCTAAGACCATCTGAAAACACATATACTCTACAGTTATGAAGTAGAAACAAAAATAATGTCATGGCGGGGGGTCACCACAACATGAAGGACTATATTAAAGGGTCGCGGCATTAGGAAGGTTGAGAACCGCTGGTATAGGAGAAACCGTAACAAAATAATGCAGTGTTTCTCAGATTTCCTTTGATCACTTCAAAGTTGAAATGTGTTGTTCTACACACGGTACTGGTGTGCCGTGTGGACATTTCTATGAAAACAAGTGTCCGATCCTAGACATTCTTTTATTTTCAATATGGTTATTTATTTAAGTTTTGATGACAGTGTGCCCTTTAATATGCCATACAGGGGGTATCATATTTTCAAGTTTTACACAGGGTCCCTCTTTTCGTTAGTGTGACCACTTTTTTTTTTCAGTTTAATTCAGGGGACAACATTTTCTTCCAATTCAGAGCCCCACCTTTTTCCGATTTAATACAGAGCCCGCTTTTTTGTAGTTTGATTCAGAGCCCCACCGTGTTTTGTTCTAGTTTTATAAAGGGCCCGCCCTTTTGTTCTAGTTTTATAAAGGGGTCCGCCCTTTTGTTCTAGTTTTATAAAGGGGTCCGCCCTTTTGTTCTAGTTTTATAAAGGGGTCCGCCCTTTTGTTCTAGTTTTATAAAGGGGCCCGCCCTTTTGTTCTAGTTTTATAAAGGTACCCGCGCTTTGGTTCTAGTTTTATAAAGGTACCCGCCCTTTTGTTCTAGTTTTATAAAGGTACCCGCCCTTTTGTTCTAGTTTTATAAAGGTACCCGCCCTTTGGTTCTAGTTTTATAAAGGTACCCGCCCTTTGGTTCTAGTTTTATAAAGGTACCCGCCCTTTGGTTCTAGTTTTATAAAGGGGCCCGCCCTTTGGTTCTAGTTTTATAAAGGGGCCCGCCCTTTTGTTCTAGTTTTATTAAGGTGCCCGCCCTTTTGTTCTAGTTTTATAAAGGGGCCCGCCCTTTTGTTCTAGTTTTATAAAGGTACCCGCCCTTTGGTTCTAGTTTTATAAAGGGGTCCGCCCTTTTGTTCTAGTTTTATAAAGGTACCCGCCCTTTGGTTCTAGTTTTATAAAGGGGCCCGCCCTTTTGTTCTAGTTTTATAAAGGGGCCCGCCCTTTTGTTCTAGTACAAAGGTGCCCACCTTTTCATTCTAGTTCAATAAAGGGGAAAACTTTTTTCTTCTTTTTTTTAAAAAAAGTTTAATTGAGTGGGGCTCAACTTTAACAGTGTTCAATACAGTGTGCTAACAGTGTTAAATACAGTCTGCCACTGTGTTGTCACCGGCTTATGGTACTTCTGATGATTAATTTACCCACCATATGTAAATGATTATTAAACAACACGTGTTTGTGGCTCATGAAATTATAGCACGTTCGTGCGCGAACCCGCGCGAGTGTGTGTATGTGTGGCCCGCCCGGGGGGGGGGGGGCGGCACATTAAAGTAATACACTTATCTGCAATTAAAGCTATCGCATATAGAGATTGACAGTGTTTGAAATATATACTGGGTTCGACGGGCTTCCATTTAAACGGACAGCAAAAAAACTCCCTATGTTAAAATGACTGAACGTGTAGTGTTGCTGTTAGATGTCGACATGTGATTAACATCGCCAAGTGGGCTTATTTAATATGCACGTTTACAATTGTGTCGTCACAAAGTTCTCAACTCGTGTTACCGTATTGGATTGGTCAGGTGTTAACTCGGCAATATTGCAAACACTGGTTGAGGCATCGGCTTCTGTTCAATGAAATACGGGATTTTATTTTAAGGGAACACGTTGACTGCCTCGAGGCTTACTGTGTGTGTGTGTGTGTGATACTTTCTGCTCTCGTTAAGTTACGCGTGTGATACTTTGTCGCTATGAGCACCTTTGATCACCTGGAGGAAAAGTGTTTTATTGATGAAGGTAATGTGTAAATCGTTATACCAACACACCTTTGTCGGTGCACCCACAACACACTTTGTCTATACACTCACAACACACTTTGTCTGTACACTCACAACACACTTTGTCTATGCTCTCACAACACACTTTGTCTATGCACTCTCAACACACTTTGTCTATACACGCACAACACACTTTGCCCGTGCACTCACAACACACTTTGTCTATACAGCACAACACACTTTGCCTGTGCACTCACAACAATCTTAAAGTTAATCTATGCACTCACAACACACTTGGCCTATTCACTCACAACACACTTTGTCTATACACCCACAACACACTTTGTCTATGCACCCACAACACACTTTGTCTATGCACCCACAACACACTTTGTCTATGCACCCACAACACACTTTGTCTATACACTCATAACAATCTTAATCTATGCACTCAGAACACACCTTTTATATACGTAATCTACACTTATAATCCACATCTGACCGATAAACGATGCTGCTGGCCGCCGTCCATGGCTTGTCCTGTAAAAGTTCTGGGGTGGATGGGGTGAATATGCATTAGTTTTTGTTTTGTCTTTATACAGCTGTTCTTTATTGCATAAATGTATTTTATTGTCACGATTATGTCTCTTTTTCTAATATTTTTATGTACAGCGCGGCGAGCCCAGCCCTAGGCTGTGGTACCGCGCCATATAAGACAACTAATAATAATAATATGTTTTATGAACTGAGACAAACAGAAATTGAACTTGGTTTGTTTTTTTTAGTGCGCGCTTTCTGTAGCCTTAAGAGGTTTGTTTCTTCTCGTTTCGTGATTTCTCATTAGCTCTTACTACTTTCTGTATGTTACAGCAGTGCTTCTCAAACGGTTCAGTGCGATGGCGCGTTTTTGAATTTGTATCATTGCTGCGGAGATTACAATTTTAATTTCTTGTTGTTTTTTTTGTGAACACCTGTTTCCATGTTTACAAAAAAAATCCAAATATTATTGACCTGTCCTAGTTGTTTTCTGCGTGAAAATTCAGTACATCGGATCAGATGTCCGGCCTAAATGATAGCTTTAACGTGATGGTGAGTTCCCACAAGTGCTTACCTGGGGCGTGTGTTCATTGTGACATTACGTTACATACCACACCGGGATGAAGTCATCGATCCGCCGTGCGACAGCCTCTCAATCTACCTGTCAAAAATGCCCCAAACTACCGTATACTTCAGTCCCCAAATCTACCTTTTATCACAGTCCCCAAATCTTCATTTTATCACAGTCCCCAAATCTTCATTTTATCACAGTCCCCAAATCTATTTTTTATCACAGTCACCAAATCTACCTTTTATCACAGTCCCCAAATCTACCTTTTATCACAGTCCCCAAATCTACCTTTTATCACAGTCCCCAAATCTACCTTTTATCACAGTCCCCAAATCTACCAGAAGTGATTGAGTTTTTGCCCTGGGATTCTCCATCACAACTCTTTAACCGCTCACAGAAAGTTTTTAAAAAATGAGTCTTGTTTTGTCGTTTGACTGTAATTTCAATATTTTAACCTTACTGCATGCATGGCTTTACACAACCCGCAGTGTTGTGGTATTCATGAAGAACTGGGATGTAATGACAGCTGTGTATTATTACCAGGACTCCTCATCCATTGATCAGTAGTGGGCTAGAGACCAAGCTAACTCCACACAACACGGCTCGGGTTGGCTAACACGCTACTATTGATAATACAAAATCTAACAAATATTGCTTTACAGCAATCCAAAAAAAACGCTATCAGATGCACTCGGCATAGCAACTGTGCGTAGAAGTCATTATACAGGCTATTGCTTGGGTGCTCCAGGGTAGGGGCGTAAGAAGGGGTGCGAAATGGGCGGTGTGCGAGGGGAGCACATTTTTCTTTATATGGAGGTATGGCATTTTTCGGGGTTGTTTTTTCTGGAAAGGGTGGCGCTAACCCTAGATACTACACCCCAGTGATGCCCCCTTAATTAATTGAACACATCCATGAGTATTTACATATAGGCCTTTCGTAGTTAAACCGTATGAATGTAGTTCAACAATGTCCGTGCGTAGTGAGACAATGTGCGTGCGTAGTGAGACAATGTGTGTGTGTAGTGAGACAATGTGTGTGCGTAGTGAGACAATGTGTTTGCGTAGTGAGACAATGTGTGTGCGTAGTGAGACAATGTGTGCGCGTAGTGAGACAATGTGCGTGCGTAGTGAGACAATGCGCGCGCGTAGTGAGACAATGCGCGTGCGTAGTGAGACAATGTGCGTGTGTAGTGAGACAATGTGTGTGCGTAGAGAGACAACGTGTATGCGTAAATGAAACGGTGTCTGTGTAAAGCGCCGGTGTAGACATCAAAGGTCCGTGTGAAGTTACAAAATGCCGTGGTGTTTCCGACAGTAAACAAAACAATGGCACACGATGTTACATTTGTTGGATTTATTCTTTTCATAGGTGTTAATTAATCAGTGAACCATTGAGGCACATAAAACGTCATAAGCAGGCCTTTATATATATATATATATCATCACCATCATCACTGTCGCTGCAGCCCACGGAGAGCTCTGGCCTGCTTCACCACATGCTTCAGACCGACCTAGGACTTTTCGTTCTCTATGCGCTGACACACACCAGCCGGATTTAAATCTGTCTCGGCATCATCTATCCATCTCGGCCCTTGATGGTCGGGGTGAACCGTCAGCCCCCTTGGTATCTGTGAACCACTTTTGCTCCTCTTTGATCGGGCATCCTCTCGAGATATCTTGTCCAGCGAAGCCCTGCCCCTTTTTAAAATCGTCTCAGAGCCGTCGCGTGACTTTGGGAAGCCCTTGCCCCCCTTACCCCCACCCCCCTAGCACTTTTCAGTCGTGTGCCCACTGCATTAAGAGCTGATGTTTTTTTTTCTGCATCATAACTTTGGACCACTTAAATATTCGTGCCCCCCCCCCCTTAGCATCCTCTGGGGTTGCATGGCCCACACGACGGCTCTGGTCATCGTACAACTGATATATTTCTAGCTTTGTCCGAAATCTCCATCCACCACTTTCCTTTACAAATTAAATTCCGCAACAACAAAACAAAACAAAAAATTGGAATCATTTCACACTCTATGAAAAATAATATAGTCGTCATGGGTAATTATTATTATTTTTATTTTATTATTTTTCGTTGTCGTATATCATGGAAATCACACCTCCCGAAAATAGCCATTAAAATGACTTTCTGTATTCAAATAACTGGTGATTGTATGTTGCCAAAATACGTAGCCTGTCACCTGTGCAATGTTTTAAACCATGTGGCATAAACAGCATAATCCTGGCCATACGCTAAGCTCAGCAATACGTTTCCTAAAAGTGCAGACTCTCGATGAACTTAATTTAATTTAAAAGCAGTGGTTGCATCCGATATATATACCATGTATTATGTAAATATATATTATTTTTATATAAAAAAATATTGCTTATAGGCTTATTTTGGCCCACGTGTTTTATTGTGACATGCGCGTTTTGCAAGAGACAAAGACGATCACTGCTCGTTGTTGCCCCCACTCCAAGAATGCTAACGATGGCGCAGCTCGTTCACACGGCACACCTTAAGAGATGAGCTCAGATCATATGAAGCGATGAGCTCAGATCATAATGCTGTCGTATTCGACCTGATGGATATCATCGAGACAACAACAAGGGAATCCGAAAGCTCTTTACCGTTATGACAGTCGTATATTTCACCGAGAGAGTAGACGACCGAATGCGTCATTACTAATGGCGGACCAACACGCTACTGCGTGGGGATGGACCTCATTTGTTCAAAAAATCCTTCTCCCCCCCCCCCCTTAAATATATTGTATCCAGGATCGTCAGTTTACAGATTGTTCACGTTCAGAGCAGAGTCATTTTATAGAAGGACAATGGCATTTGTAGAATGAATCGAACGCCGAGTGGGCAATAACGGGGCATTGGTCAGCTCACTCGTTGGACAGTGGTTTGCTCAATAGGGGGACAGTGTTATGCGAATCTAACGATCAGTGGACATTGGTCAGCTCACTCGTTGGACAGTGGTTTGGTCTGCTCAATGGGACGACTGTGTTATGCGAATCTAACGATCAGTGGACATTGGTTTAGCTCACTCGTTGGACAGTGATCAGCTTCCTAAATGGTCATCTTAAGTCCCCGCCCCTTTCTACACTTACCCACATGCACATTTTAAATCCACGCACCTTTCTACACTTAAGCACATGCACATTTTAAATCCCCGCCCCTTTCTGCAATTAAGAACATGCACATCTTAAATCCCCGCCCCTTTCTGCAATTAAGAACAAGCACATCTTAAATCCCCGCCCCTTTCTGCAATTAAGAACATGCACATCTTAAATCCCCACCCCTTTCTACACTTATGCACATTTTAAATACACGCACCTCTCTACACTTACCCACATGCACATCTTAAATCCCCGCCCTTGTCTTTAACGTATGTACATCTAAAATCCCCCCTGGCCCCCCTCCCCCCTTTTTTACACGTATGCAAAATAATATCTTAACGCGCATCTCTATTTGCCTATCAACAAATAAGAAAAGACCCTCTTAGATACCTGAGATCAATATTTAGTTTCTGACCACCACGGTTGGAGGCCCATCTCCCTCTGATTGGATGATGCGGTTGATGCGACTTAAAAAAAACTCTTCTATAATACAATCCCGCCCCCCCCCCCCACTGGTCTTCCTCAACCGTCATTACAAAAAGCCCTGTGGCGGCTAGGGTTAGTGGCGCCCCGACCGGGCCAAGATTTGTGCCGCGCGTTTTACACGAACAAAGAAATACTCCGCCATTGCCGCCCCTCCACATAAAGGCAATAGTGCCGCCTGGCGCTGGCCCCCTACCCCACGGATTGGGGGTGGGGGGGGGGGCTGAGCCGACGGGAGGGGCCGGCCTACGCGTGGCATCAACGTTTTAAAGCAACGCCTACAAACAATGCAATTTCCAAATACCCATCATGGAGCAGAGACACACAGCCTTTAGGCCACAACAGCAACGTAGTCGTAAGGAACTTCGGATATAGGAGAATTTTTAAAGCTGGCCTCAGTCTCTCTCCGTTAAGCGAAAAGCTTATTAATGCGTGGTGCGGCGTCATATAAGGCAAGGTTCTTCCATTGAAACACCTGCCGACTCAACATTCGATATTGTTTCATTGAACACGTAAGACCCTTTTTTTTTTTTTTTTATTTTTTTTTTTTTTGCTTCTTGTTTTTTTTCCATAAGCGAAGTTTCTCATGGACGAAAGTAAGTCTTTGTAGAAATTGCACTGTGCACAAAGTAGAAGACAAATAAACTGTAGAAACTTGATTGTTACAAGTTGAATTGCTTGGATAATTTAGGAAACCGTTGAAACTTGATTGTTACAAGTTGAATTGCTTGGATGCTTCAAGAATTGTAGACATTGATTCAGATGTCATATTACATTGTTTGGGTAGTTGCCTGAAATATTACAATATAATTTTTTAAAATATAATAATGGCGGCGCGGGTTTCACGGTGTCTAAAGCAGTGCCGTGTGCACATTGATTTGTTGATTTGATTAAAAGTCACTCCGAACAAATCCGTAATTTGCATAAACTCAGTGAGTTATTGATGTGGCGGCAGGTACGCTGCCCTTCTAAAACAATAATACCAACGCGCGAAGGCCAGAGAATTTAGACCCGCTGGGCAATTAACATATGCTATAATATCATATCGAGGGCGGCGGTGGTCTTTATTAATAAATAGCTGTACATTCAGGGCTATAAATTCATAGCTATAAATGCATAGCTATAAATAAATAGCTATAAATTCAGAGCTATAAATTCAGAGCTATAAATTCATAGCTATAAATTCTCCTCTCGTCATTATCAGACATTTTTTACGCATCTATAATTACATTTAAACACCCCCCCCCCTTACCCCACGCTTTTTGTCTGCGGCCTCCCAAACTAGTTTCTTAGCAGATTTAATTAAGAATATCCCTTCATTGAAAACTGGTTTTCCGACCCCCGCCACTTTGGGTTAATACATTACGTTGGTTAAGAATTGACATTAATGGATGGTCCCTGTGACTTGGGTGACTAGTCTTACTTTTGCATGAGACTCACTGGCTTATTTCCCCCCCCCCCCCCCTGATACCGTAAGTTTCTTCATTAAAAGCTATTTGACTTTTGACCCCTGTTCAAATCGTTGGGTTTGTACGAAGGAATGCACCTGATATAACTTGATCCCTTCGACTCTGTGGTTTTATCGAACCGCTAAGAGCTGCTGTGTAAGTATCCTAAGCTGCCCGCAGATTCGGCTGCTAATCATTGGTATCGTGTTATTAAATAACTGGTTTCATGTGTTTTGTGTCACTTGTTTAATAATTAAAACGATGACTTATTACAAAATTATCACTTCACAAACTCGGATCGAGCTCTCGCCCTCAAGTTTTGAGGAATTCCCTAAAAAAAAAAAATAGACTGGTCACCATTGGAGGAACGACGACGACTATCCAGGGTCTGCATGATGTACAAGATTAAAAAAATAGGGTGGGTTCACAGCTCCAGCATTTAACAGAAACTCGTCCCTCTTCTCTTCCCCACCCCTACAGCGACGAGGCCCTGGACAAACAGTTCCGGCTCATAAAAAATAAGAACTAAGTACATGAGCTCTTCATTCCTGTCAAAGACAGTCAGGGACTGGAACAAGCTATCAAAAGGAACAGTTCAGGCGACTACACTTGACACATTTGCGTCTATTGCCTCCTGTCTTCCAACCCCAAGTTCATAATACCATCGCTGAGAAGCCCTTGCAGCCAGTGACGTGTCCAATTCAAAACCATGCACAGTTACATCGCGCGAACCCCTCTAGATTGATCAATACACTAATCGTGAGACCTCAAAATATAGAAGAAGAAGACTTCATTACATATTTAAATATATAGTAATATACATAAATAATACTTGAAATCAACACAGATCCACCCACTTGGGGTGGATGGCTATTACGGACCGTTATAAATGGAGAATTTAATCTCTTAATTTTAGACTATGGCTCGTTCAGAAACAGTCCATAATAAAGAACGATACCAACGTTTAAAAATAATACCAAATACAACGACAATCAAGGCCAGAGCTAATTACAATTAATAACCTTTTTAATTTGTGACCTTCAAGTAAATAATAACAGCAAGAGAAATATAATTAAAATTATAAACTTACAGATTTTCTGGTACCGGTACTGTATATAAAAATACAATGAGCACAAAATTGTATGAGGAAATAGAAAACTCTACACACAACAAAGTATGACATAGCATCTCGTGATCAAAACAAAATCTCTCCTCCTCTCTATCGGTCAGCCCTTTTTTATAGGCATTTCCTACTAAGGTCCCTCGAACCACCTAACACATTGTTTTTCCTTCCCGTTTTATCCAGAATCTTCTATTATTTTCGACAGTTCTCCTGACTAGAATTTATGTTGTAAACAAGGTTTTTCTAGCCACACTTCAAAGGCGGTCACGAGAGTTCACGAGGGGTCATGCACGTGGGACGCGAGATAGGCGTGCTAAGAGCACGTCATCCTTCATAACAATGGCACTCGCCTACCGCGTATGGTGACGGCAAACCTTCTCGACCTTGCTCCACCAACCGTCCTTGAGTTAAGGCTACAAGGGTTCAAAAAAAATAAATAATCTTACCAAGTCCGATAGGCTGGGCGACATTCTGCTCAAACAAATTTCCCGCCACTCCCGTGATGCCCTACGACTAAGCAGTCTCCATCGATGAGGTTCCCCAGGGCTCGCAACCTGCCTGCAATGAAGGGACACGCCGACTGGGAAACAGTTGATTCTCCATCGAAACACCCCCATCCGAGCTTTGTAGTTTTCGAAAAGGCGCTTCACAGCGATCGTACCCAATCGTTTCTACGTAAGGGTCAGGCGGAAGCCTAACAAAGCTGCACGGAGATGGGGGGAACGTGATATACGATATTTTGTTCCCTACACTGCTTCCACAAAAATCTAGCTTTGAATAACTTGTAAACATCTGAATAATTCCTTAATTAAGATTGACCTATTTTAAAATGTCCATTTTATCATTGCTTTAAGTTTTTAAAAAAAGATGATGATGATATATAATAATATATATAACAAATTATTTATTTTTGTATTCCAGGGGAGGCTATCCTCAACAAAAAGGCTGTGTACGAGCCTACCAAGGGACAGAGATTCCGTCAGGTCGTCTGCTCAAAAGGCTGGGCTATTTGTATCCTCATCTCCATGGGGTCTGCCATGATAGCCATTGCCGTGATAGCTGCTTTTGCCAGGCCAGCTTCCCTCTTACCGACAGAGCAGTGCAAAGCTTCTCACACTGGGGACGAAACAGGAACAAGTAGCGATGACTCAAACGCTTCCAACCACGAAAACCCTCAGACGTACATTGCAACAAATGGGGAACCCTTCCCGTGGAGGGATCTAAGGCTGCCGAAAACGATCATCCCGGAATCGTACGACATATTCTTGCACGCCAACATCTCAGAGTCCTACTTCACTGGGAAGGTGCAGATGGTCTTGAAGGTCATCGAAGACACCGACTTCATCATCTTCCACACGCAAGAGCTGAACATCTCCGACATCAAGCTGCGCGCGAGCAGTGAAGTGGATGATCCTATGGAGTTTGACAGGCAGATACGCGTGGCCAGAGAGCTGGAGTACCCCAGGAACAACCACTACTACGTCCAGACGTCCATGCTGATGAGGGCCGGCATGCATGTGCAGCTGGAGGTGAGCTTCAGGGGCTCCCTGGAGAGCGTCAACAAAATGAAAGGCTTTTACAAGAGTAAATACACAGTCAGAGGTGAAACCAGGTTAGTTGCCGTGGTTGGGGGGGGGGCATATTTTTCACCCTTTTTAACAGAGTTAGAATTCTGGGATGTTAATATTGTTCACCAAAAAAAAAAGGGTACATTCAAGCTGTGAAGGTTCAGCTGGGTGGCTCTTTAAAATTTTCGTGTAGGTCTCTTTATACAACAAAAAAACAAAATTATTTGTAATTCCCGAAAACAAAAACTAAAAAGAAAACTTATTTTCAATTTCTTACATGACCATAGACCAGGGGTGGGCAAACTACGGCCCGCTGGCCGCATGCGGCCCGGCAACTGATATTATGTGGCCCTCGAAGGCATTTAGACATTTAAAAAAATTACTATGTTTTTAAGTTATTTTGTTGAATATTACAGAATTTCATGCACCGTTATGATTTTTAAAACATTTTTGATCAAATTTCTTTCTAATTTTCTATTTTTTAAAACAGTCCTTGACCTTTGTCATGTAATGCTAAAATGCGAAACTACCGATTTTAATATAGGGAAATGTTTATCGATATTTAAAAATTGGACATAATATACAAGCTGCCCCCCAATAGCTTTAACTTTGTCAATGTGGCCCTCCGCACAAAAAGTTTGCCCACCCCTGCCATAGACGTTCAGAAGATGTATATATATTTTTCTCCCATTTATACCACAGACACTGTAAGTGTTATCTTTTTACATGGGACAATACGCCCAGGATGCTGCTGTCAAAATCTTAGATTATTACAATACTTTCTTTGGAATACCTTACCCCCTTCCAACATGTATGGCCCTGTTGTTAAAATGATCAAATCTGTTACATTGACGTAAGCCTCCTGAGAGAGGTTATTGGCTTTGTCGTTACTGGGTTGAAACTTCCAAGGGATTTTTATGATTTTTGGTCCAGGCCATGGTCCAACTCATACTTAAGTTGCCTGGCCTTTGTACGGCAAAAAGAATTGGACATTCCTGGACACGGTGTTATATTTAGCACAACTGTGTCCAACACAGAGAAAAACGGACACGTCTATTCAGCTTGGTGTCGACATTTTTGAAGACTAGTTACAAAGCAAAACAACACGGGCCTCTCACATCTTAAGTCAAGAAACACGGGCCTCACACATCTCAAGTCAAGAAACACGGGCCTCTCGCATCTCCAATCAAGAAACACTGACCTCTCGCATCTCAGGTTAAGAGACACGGGCCTCACACATGGACAACCAATGGAAGCAACTGCGACAATACATCACCAATGACATCACAACACACAACAAGTTTGAGTGGGATCGTGCATATCTAATTGCTACCTTGAAACAGAGCTATCATGCACTTGACTGTGGTGCAGAATACATTGCAACAATCTGTTACATTTTAAATTTGTTTTCATTCAGATTCATCCATTTTATTTCTTTGAAATATTATAAACTGAGTCGTACCGTCCGTTCCCCCCACCCACCCACAAACACACAAAAAAAGCATCAAAATTTCTTTAAATATTTCAAATATTCCCATCTAAATTTTTGCTATAGAAATTTTATATATTTCAAATAATGTTCTAATTAAAGCAACCATTTCTATTAACCTTGGTAGTGCCCTTGTCTGTTGACCTGTCTAGCGACCATTTCTGGTAATCTGGCAAGTGACTATTTTTGTTAACCTAGCAAGTGACCGTTGCTCTATTGTCTGGCCACCAGGTACATGGCCAGTACACAGTTTGAGGCCACTGCTGCCCGTAATGGCTTCCCTTGCCTGGACGAACCAGCACTGAAAGCCAAATTCACCATGTCGATGGTCAGGGACGCAGACCACATCACTCTGTTCAACACCCCGCTGACAAGAAGCAGTCCCTACAACGGCCTCTGGCTGGACGAGTACGAGGAGACTGTTAGAATGAGCACCTACCTGGTTGCCTACGTCATCTGTGACTTCAAGAACATCTCCAAAGTCACCAAGGATGGTGTGGAGGTAATTTCAAGCAATTATTTTTTTTACTTTAAATATTTGGTGATTAAAATAATATATATTTAGATTTATAAAGAGAAAGCTGCCAATTATGTTTTTTATGTTCTAAATCAGGGGTGGGCAAACTTTCTGTGCGGAGGGCCACATTGACAACTGTAAAGCTATTTGGGGGGGGGGGGGGGGGGGGCGCATGTAAATTATGTCCATTTTTACATGCCGATAAACATTTCTCTATATTAAAATCAGTAAATTCGCAAAAGCATGAGTTTTCAAAAAGGTTATCAAAAAGTCAACTCGGGACTGTTAATAAAAATTATAGAAAGAAATTTGATCAAAAAAGTTAAAACAATAACTGTACATGAAATTCTGTAAAATTCAACAAAATAACTTAAAAACAAAGTAATTTTTTTATTTCCAAATGCCTTCGAGGGCCGCATAATATCAGTTGCCGGGGCGCATGCGGCCCGCGGGCCGTAGTTTGCCCATCCCTGTTCTAAATACCCAAAATTGCGAGATAATTTTTTTTTTTGTATTTTATGATACCAGCATAGCTGTAATAATGACCTGCCGCAAAAGTTCTTTTTAAAGAGATGAATTCTCTGAAGGCCATAGACCTTTTCTTTTTATTTTAACTATTTGGGGACAAGATTTTGAATTATGTTTGTTTAAAATTTAAAGAAAAATAAAATAAAAAAGGAGGGGGATTCATGTAAAATGCCTGGCAGGTGAGTACTCTACCGATACACCTGTGATGGTGATAAGTTTAATTAATTCAGAATTGAGTGCAGGCGCAAAGTGCCTACTAAATACTTGGTTAGTTTCTGGATCGCAGCATCGGTTAGTTTCTGGATCACATCATCACAAAAAACATATAGTGTCTCATCGCTGGCTGAATGTATACATTGAACCCTTAAATACCAAGACTGACTTTCTTCTTTTTTCAGCTGGTAGTGCATGAATATCTTTCCATTAGGAATATCTTTCCATTAGGAATATCTTTCTATTAGGAATATCTTTCCATTAGGAATATCATTCCATAAGGAATATCTTTCCATTAGGAATAACTTTCCATTAGGAATATCTTTCCATTTTTTATTGTGTTAAACACGTCCATGTGTAGCATTACTTTTTAGCCACGTAATATCACATGTGTTATTCCCCCCCCCCCCCCCCCCAAACCCCCTCTTTCCACAGGTCAGACTGTTTGCTCCTGAAGATAAAATTTACATGGGACAGTACGCCCTGAATGCTGCCGTCAAAGTCTTAGACTATTACAATACTTTCTTTGGAATACCTTACCCCCTACCAAAGCAAGGTAACATTGTGCCCATGTATTCAGTTATAAGAGTGTTGGACTACGATAAAGCGTTCAAGGAGATTAATGAGACACAAACAATGTATTCAGTGCTGTTCCAGTTTTACCATCAACCATTTCGTCTCAAACAAATGTAGTCACCCTACAGCCCCTTGTAAAAGTGGCCGTTCTCTAATATACTTATGTACACAACGATTTTTATTCTTCATTTAATCATCAGTTTAATGAGATTACATGTCTCTAATAACTCTTGTATGTTACATTTATTTTGATATCTTCTCCCTCCCTACCCCCTACCCCCATATGAACAATAGTGCTAAATTTCCAACCACAATGTCACACCCCTCTCAATTCATATGATTAATCTATGGATGACAAAAAAAAATTATTTTATTTTTTAAGATATATGATTATTGCTTAAATGAGTGAGTTATTAACTTTTAAATGCTATAAAATCAGTTACAATGGCATTTATTCCGCGCACCCAGAGGATTGTCACACACTATAAGTAACATCTAGGAATCCTGTACATTGCCTGCTAATAGAGTTCTAGCCAGTGTACTGTACTACCGCAGATCTGATCGCCATACCCAACTTTGCTGCTGGTGCCATGGAGAACTGGGGGCTCATCACCTACAGGGACACATCAGTGCTGTACGACCCACAGATATCCACAGAGGGGACCAAGAAGTGGGTGGCTGTGGTTGTGGCACATGAGCTTGCCCATCAGGTTTGTCTCCCCCTTACAACGTTCTCGGTCATTCACCACTTGGACATAGAACCTTCTCCCTTCTGATGTTCCCCGTCACCCCCTTAGAGATGATTACTATCTGTTCGTCTGCATACCATAACGCAATATAACATGCGGCTCACATGAATTAGTTGACACATGAATTTTTTGACACAGGAATTAGTTGACACACGAATTAGTTGACGCAAGAATTAGCTGACACATAAAATAGTTGACACCCGAATTAGTTGACTCGTGAATTATTTGACACACGAAATCAATGATTAAAGAAGAAATCCTGATTATCTTTTTTTGAACTATCTTTATAAGGGTTGCATGGCCCTCAGTAAAATATGTCATCATTTGTGATCACAGAGGAACTGCTGGAATTAAAGACCCATCAAAAAAGATATGGAATATTTTTCAAACACAGGATGACACCTTTCCGCTTTGTATTCAAATTATAAGATGTGCATTGTATGTATGTATGTATGGCATCTTTCCGTCTACAAGAGACGATAGATTATCTTGTCTGGTTGCAGCTCTTCGTGTGGCTAATGAGACCGATCCTTGAATGGCAGTCTCTTGTTCATGTCCCGCACACGGATGCGGTGGAGTAGTGTTTTCTTGCCTTTCTCCGCGCTCTCTTCACAGCTGCTTCCGCCCTGTAGAGCTCCTCGGCACGTAGTGATCCTTCCTTCACGATGCTCCGCCATGTGGATCGATCCTCCACCAGGTCCTCCCAATTTGAGATGTTGATGTTAGCCGCCTTCATATGTGCATTATATTTAAAAAAATAATATTTTAAAATAAAATGCACAAATATTTGTTTGTATTTTCCACACAAAAAAAGATGAGACAAATAAAGTTGTTTCAACCTGGAATTTATCACAATCCATTTGCAAGGAAGTATTCTACCACCCGTTGCACAGTTTGCAAGAAGTTTATGCAGAGATCAAATTTTGTGTAACGCAAGCGGAAGTTAAAAAAAATTAGATGTGATTTAAATAAAGGGTAACTTACTGAATTCAGGTTTATAATTTTTATAAAACTTTGCCTGATTTGACTCGGTCATGCTCTACGTTTGTGATTTCAGTCGTTTGGTAATTTAGTAGGAATAAAATGACCTATACCTTTTATATGCTAGCTTAACACAATCCCTCTAGACACGCCATGCCAGGTGTTATTGTATACGTTATACATACTGCATGTTCATTTATTTACTATTAAGCTACCAGTACTGTATTGTACAATTTTGAGACGATACCTTAACGTTTTAGGAGTCTGATGGTAAACAGGTCTGCCTATATTTTTTATAATTTCCGTGGTTGTTGGTCACTACCTGTATTTTGCTGATTTCAGTGGTTTGGTAATTTGGTAACGATGAAATGGTGGAATGACCTGTGGCTCAATGAAGGCTTTGCTTCCTACGTGGAACGTGTTGGTGCTGACCAGGTGGATCCTGAATTTCATATGGTGAGCAGGATATCTGTGGTCATTAGTATGTTTTTTTCCTTTGGTGTTGTCCAGATAATTTTCTTGTCATTTCACATTCTTCAGATAGGGTAGACAATGTGTGGATAAGGGATATTAAATGTTTGCACAAATCACTTATTGCTCTGATTTTTAAAAATGAGTGAAATCATGTATTGCTCTGATTTTAAAAAAGTAAAATCTAATTTTTCTGTGAAACAGACAAGACAAGGATCAAGAGATTGCTTGCGTCTGTATTTATAACACACAAACATTTGGGTTGGTTGTTGTGCATCTTGTTGCAACACATTAATTTGTTGTGTTATGTTCAAGATGGATGCCTTTATGGAGCCTTTCAGTGGATCTCAATACATGGACGGGCTGGCCTCGTCACACCCTATAGAGGTGGAGGTTCTAGACCCTGCTGAAATAGATGCCGTCTTTGATAAAATTTCATATGACAAGGTAAGTGTTTTATCATTTATGTTGTTGGTAATTTGATGAGATAAGATAGTATGTGTGGTCTGTGGTAATAATGAGTGGAATAAGACAGTTTTAGGATAATTTATGTGGTCAGTGGTAGGATTGAATGGGATAAGCTCATGAGAAAAACATAAATGTGACTTTTATAGAAAGGTAAAACTTGAATTTGACTTTGACAGATGTGACAACATGAATGTAACTTTGACAGAATTGGGGAAACAATGAATGTCACTTTTTAACAAATTTTATACAAAAACTTCTAGTATTTAAATGAAAATTACATTACCTATTTAGATTTCCTGGCATACTCATGCATCTCACTTTATTGTGCAGGGGGCATCACTCATCCGTATGCTGCAGAATGTCATCGGTGAAGAGAACTTCAAGAGAGGCCTGAAGTCTTACCTCCTGAAACATTCCTATGAGAATGCAGAGACACAGGACTTGTGGCATGCTTTTGAAGACGTAAGTCAGACTTCAGCTCCAACGGTCCTCTTGACCACCAAGTTACCTCTTGACCACCAAGTTACCTCTTGACCACCAAGTTACCTCTTGACTGCCAAGTTACCTCTTGACCGCCATGTTACCTCTTGACCGCCAAGTTACCTCTTGACCACAAAGTTACCTCTTGACCACCAATTTACCTCTTGGCCACCAAGTTACCTCTTGACCGCAAAGTTACCTCTTGACCGCCAATTTACCTCTTGATCGCCAATTTACCTCCTGACCACCAATTTACCTCTTGACCGCCAAGTTACCTCTTGACCGACAAGTTACCTCTTGACCGACAGGTTACTGTGTAGATTTCATTGCACATGGCCTCTCAAGTCTGTTGACTCCCAGAGATCACCACAGAAATCTCTGCTTGTCCTTTGAGCAAATCTAATAATTAATTTTGTTCACTTGATGAGGAATAATGATGAGGAAATTACGAGAGATGAAGGGGTCAGGGGTTATTATCATTAAGTAAAATATTTTTTTAAATTGCCGGCTCTTACAATGAAATTCATTCAGTATTAATTTGTCTGCCCCCACCCACCCAGGCAAGTAATCTGCAGTCTGGACTTACCGTTTCTATGGTGATGGACACTTGGACCAAGCAGATGGGCTACCCGGTGATCTCGGTCACCAGGGACCAGGGAAAGCTCCACTTGAGTCAGGAGAGATTTCTCATGATGGACAACTCTCAGAACCAGACGGTCAAGACTGACAAATCCCCGTACAAGTGGGTGCCGCACATATGTACTTGCTGTATCTCTCTCTATCCCACTGTCGTACACAACCACCTGTAGTGCACATTGAACTCATCCCACTGCAGTGCACATTGAACGCATCCCACTGCAGTGCACATTGAACTCATCCTTCTGTAAGGGCACACTGAACTCTCTGGAACCCCGTTAATGTTAGCTCAACAGCTGCATTTGTTTTCCCCTCAGTTTCTCAAATTATGGCTCTTAATTCTAGGCATAGTAATATAAAAAAAAAACATGTTAGAATAAAAACTTATGTTAAGTTTCCCTAAACATAAGCAAGAAAAACTGGGATACTTATTGAAAGTAAGTCATCAACTATTGTTTCAAATGATTGTGAGTTCATTTAGTTGGGTACAGGTTGCCCACCCTTGCTCTAGCACTACATTTATAAGAACTGGTTCCCTTAACCTTTTTGGTCTTTAAACACATGCTATTTTAACCCCTAGAGAACTCATTTACTTAGGGAAATACTTTGACATTCATCAATTAATCCAGTATTTCACTAAGTAAATGAGTTCTCCAGGGGTTAAAATGATGAATGTTTTAACCTCTTGAGAACTCATTTAGCTAGGGAAATACTTTGACATTCATCATTTTAACCTCTTGAGAACTCATTTAGCTAGGGAAATACTTTGACATTCATCATTTTAACCTCTTGAGAACTCATTTAGCTAGGGAAATACTTTGACATTCATCATTTTAACCTCTTGAGAACTCATTTAGCTAGGGAAATACTTTGCAACAAAAAGCTCATAGAATTTCCATCTTACCATATCATTTGATTTTGTGTTTGGATTTTCTATTGCATTTAACACATTTTGTCTGTAAAGTATAGATAGTTGTCTGTGTAAAGTATAGATAGTTGTCTGTGTAAAGTATAGATAGTTGTCTTTGTAAAGTATAGATAGTTTCTTTGATCCCACACAAAATTAACTCCTGTCTTCAGTGGACTTTTTTTAAACTCAAAAGAGTTTTCCACCACCACAAGAATAGCAGACAAATCCATTCATGCGGCATATTAAAACCCCTTATCTGCTGGTTGTACAGCACAGTAATTCCACAGCCTGCTCACCTAATACTCAAATATTATTTCTTAGTTTAAAATCTTTCCCAGCTACAAATGGTACGTCCCATTCAAATTCATGTTTAACATCTTTCCCAGCTACAAGTGGTACGTCCCGTTCACATTCATGACGTCGGCCGATCCAAAGTCCTCCAACCTCGTGTGGATGAAGAAAGGCCCTGCGTCTGTGGATCTGCCGGACAGCAGTGTGGCCTGGATTAAAGGGAACGCTGGCACCTATGGCTATTACAGGGTCAACTACGACAATGAGGGTTGGCAGGCCATCATACGACAATTGCTGACCGACCACACCGTGTTTACCGTCACCGACCGGGTGGGTTTGGTCAGCGACGCCTTTGCTCTGGCCAGGTAAACTGTCAATCTTTCAAAAAACAGACTGGCAGTTTATGCCTGATCTCCGGAAACTCCCAGAGTAATTAAAACATTCAACAGTTTCATCAAATGCTTAAGTTTGTTCAGTTTGGTTGCATTATTTATTTTTTTTTTAGCAAATTTAAGTTACAAAACCATTTCCCCAAATTATCTTCTATGTCATAATCTCCTTCTTCTTAGCCTTTCTCACTCCCAATAGAGCAAAGACCATCCACAATAGTTTTCCATCTGTCCCTGTCCTGGGCTAATCTTTGCTAGTTCAGCCCAGCTTTTGTTCATTCTCTTCACCTCTGTCTCTACTCCCCTCTTCCCTGTGGCTCTTGGTCTTCCCCTTTTCCTGGTACCTTGAGGATTCCAGTTCAGGGTCTGTCTTGTGATGTTAGTGTTTGGTTTCCTTAATGTGTGCCCTATCCATCTAAGACCTGTCTTGTGATGTTAGTGTTTGGTTTCCTTACTGTGTGCCCTATCCATCTAAGACCTGTCTTGTGATGTTAGCGTTTGGTTTCCTTAATGTGTGCCCTATCCATCTAAGACCTGTCTTGTGATGTTAGTGTTTGGTTTCCTTACTGTGTGCCCTATCCATCTAAGACCTGTCTTGTGATGTTAGTGTTTGGTTTCCTTACTGTGTGCCCTATCCATCTAAGACCTGTCTTGTGATGTTAGTGTTTGGTTTCCTTAATGTGTGCCCTATCCATCTAAGACCTGTCTTGTGATGTTATTGTTTGGTTTCCTTAATGTGTGCCCTATCCATCTAAGACCTGTCTTGTGATGTTAGTGTTTGGTTTCCTTAATGTGTGCCCTATCCATCTCCATCTTCTCATTTTTATCTCCGTCTCCACCGGAACACTTGATGTTCTCTCCCAAAGGACAGTGTTACAAATTTTGTCAAACCATCTTATTTTGAGGACCCTTTGCAATCTCCTTACTTGGTAATAATTAAATTAAGAACTTATTAAATCTTCAAAGAAATTTTTTTTTTTAAAGAAAAATCAAATTCTAAATTTAAAAGTATGTCTTGTATAAATAAGAACTATAAAGTACTTTTAAAAAAAATAAAAATATTAAAAGTGTAACAATTTATAAAACCCATAATTTGGTCAAAATCTTCTTTTATTTTAATAGTCTGTCTTTAATTTAATGAGAATTATAAATTTATTTTCTTTAAAGCATAAAAATGTATAAAGCCAATGAATAAGTAGAAAATTGTGTGCTTCTCCGCAGAGCTGGTCTGATTGACTACACTGTCCCACTGGACATCTCCAAGTACATGATCAAATTGTGTGCTTCTCCACAGAGCTGGTCTGATTGACTACACTGTTCCGCTGGACATCTCCAAGTACATGATCAATGAAACAGATTACTTTGTGTGGGAGGAGGCGCTGGCCAGCATCTACTTCCTGGAGGGCCAGCTCAAGCTGCAAGAGGAGTACGACATCCTCAAGTCTTACCTGCTGACCCTGGCCCACCCTCTAATCGACACCCTCGGCTGGGGGGACTCTGGGAATCACCTGACAAAGTTTGTATTGGTTTGTTGCTAGGGTTTGGGAGCTTGGTTTGGGGGGGGGGGAATGTGTTCTACTAGGTCACCATATGATACTAGTAGTTTACGAGTAATTATAGCAGACCTGTTTACTCTTACGATTATGGCGTACAATGTACGATTTTAAGGTCATACATTATATAAATTACATATACTGTATGTTTATTTTTTTACTATTAAGATTATGTTTTTGAAAGATTTTGTGATATTGTACGATTTTAAGAGTTTTAGGGTCAACAGGTCTGTTATAGTAAAAAAAAGTTTACTAGCAATTAGTATAGTGAAAAATTTATTAGCAGTTAGTACAGTGAACAATTAATCATTAAAAAAATAAAATCATACGATTCCTTTAGTTTAGAGTCTTTGAGCTATTGGAATATTTTATACTGATTGTCCTCAAGTCAAAGAAATAAAATGAAAAAATAAGAGTATAACTAGAACAAAGAATAAAATTTATCTCAGAAAGCTCCGGACGTCCATGATCTATCTAGCTGTAGCCATGGAGTACCAGCCAGCCATTGACAAGGGACTCGAGCTTTTCAAGCAGTGGATAATAAATGAGAGCTACGAGTAAGTTTTTAAGGGGGATAATTTTATTGCATTGCAGCTAAATAATATTAGAGGCCAGGAGAAAATTAGAACATTTATTTTTTTTAAATTGTAAAAAAAAATTTCCAGCTCACAAATTGTTGTGTATCGCACTAGCCGAGGGGTTGGGTAACTTTTCATGGCAAAGAGTCAAATTTTAAATTTTGATCTAGTAACTAGTAGTGTCCAAGAGCTACATTAGAAAGATTAGAGAGCCAAATATTACATTTGATTTAGTAACTAGAAGTATCCAAGGAGTACATGAGAAAGATCAAAGAGCCTCATGCGACTTGCGAGTTGCAGGTTCCTGACCCCTGCATTAGCCTGTCTAAAAATTTGTAAATTATGGAGGGAAAGTGGGGGAGAAAAATTGCAATTGAGTACTTTTTAAAAATGAAGAATCCCATCTAGTCATTTTAATCCAGATTATGGCTACTACATTTGCAAATCTTTAACTGTATTTGCATTCTGGAGAGTTTTAGTCTAGTTTCAACCCAGGACGTATCTTGTCTGTTACGAGCTGAAGCATTCTGATTACAAGTAAAAAAGGTCCCCCGTCTCATGCACGTGCCGGTCGGATCTGTTGTTTTTTTCCCCCCAGATTGAACAGCGACCTGCGGGGCATCATCTACTCCGCCGGCCTCAAGTACGGCACGAAATCCGACTGGGACCGGGTGTTTGAGAGATACCTGAGATCCAATGTCCCCTCTGAGAAAAGTTTACTGCTGTCCTCCCTGTCAGCGACCAAGGACTCCAGAGTCCTCCAGATGTGAGCTGCTTGTTTTAAAGCTTATCTCTTAAGTTATCCGAGGACTTTTAAATAGAATTTGCTTGTTTGTTTCAAGACCTCTGGTGTAGCAGACCTGTTTACTCTTACGAATTTGGCGTACAATGTACGATTTTGAGGTGTATACATTATATATACTGTATGTTTATTTTTTACTATTAAGATAATGTATTGAATGATTTTTGTGATGATATTGTATGATTTTAAGAGTTTGAGTGTAAACACGTCTGGTGTAGCTTTAATTGAATACATTTGTGATGACCAGCCATGTATTCCATGAAGGTTGTGGAAAGCACTGTGACTGAAGCAGACATGTGTTGCCCAACGGAAGGCTTTCGGGAAATTTGTGAAGATTATCTGGGAATTTAGCCTCCCAAATGTCCGGTTTTCAAAACAAAAACAAATCCCCTAAGTTAAAGGTGTCTGTGTTTGTGGTGTGGGAGGGTGGGGGGCATTAAACCTATATAGTTGCCCGGGTGGGGCTCAGAGAGCAAAGCTTGGGTTTGCACTGCAGCAGACCCAACAAACCTGAGTGTGAATAGAGACTTTATGGACAATATTTACTTCATTTTTACTTTATAGCTTTCCACTAACTGTTTCAGTTGTTGACCCCAACCTGTTAACTCTATTTATTTTCACTATGACATGCTGTGTTGCCAGCTTGCTGGAGTACAGTCTTGATGACACCAAAGTCAAGTCTCAAAACTCTGGTGATGTGATCGAGTACGTCGCAAGCAATGACAACGGTCTGCTGCTGAGCTGGAGATTCTTCAGACAAAACTGGAATAAACTCTTTGAAAGGTGTCATATATTTATTTATTGAAACCTTTTTAATGAGTCCTTCCATAACATATAAGATTCAATTCCATTATTGATCCAAATGAACGTAGATGTGTTTAGATTGTGCTGTGCACATTCATTTTAAGCATATGGAGAATCATTCTAAGATAAGATTGTTTAAACTAGATCAAATTTAAATGTCAGACATTTGAAATATTTCTCAAACCCAAAAACCATTTATATTATATATATATGGAACAAATTAATTTCTGTATCTTTTTGGTCCTTACTTTGAGGGACAGAATTCACCCTGCCCTGATCTTAAAGCAATGGATGGAATTAATTATACTCCAAAATTTGTTTTTGTTTTACAAAAGCCTTTTGCTTGAAATAATTCTTCAAGCAATTAATGAGACAGAGTCTGGCTGCTATAGGACAAGACCATTACCCTCGGCAAATTTGTGTATGTTTGTCTGATCCAGTGCAGCATTTTTTTTCTATTTGTAATATTGTTTTCCTAACCTGATACCTTTATTTTGGTGGGTTTTTGTTTCCAGATATGGTGAAAGCTCCTTCATCCTCTCCAACATACTCAAGAGTGTGACGGTGCCATTCAACACACTGTTTGATTATGATGAGGTCAGTCTGCACTGTTCATTTTTAAAAGAGAGTTATAAATTCTTGTTGTTGTTTTTTGTTGTTTTGTTTTGACAGCAGCGGTTTTCAAATGGTTTGAGATGCCTCACTGATACGTCACATGACGTGTACTCTAAAAGGGTGGTTCAAAGAGTTTTAGTCATTAGTTTTAAAATGTTCTTTGGTAACAAAGGAATGATGAAAAAATGCTGTGTAGAGGTGTTAGATCTCAGAGCGCTCTGTCAGCAATAACAAACAAAAAAACAGATTTGTATTTAATTTCAAGAAAAATCTTACCTTTATTTTAATTTCTTGTAATCTTACTTTATAGTTTTGTTGTTTGTTTTTTCAACAGATTGTTTCCTTCTTCAAGAACAAAGACTTGGGCTCAGCCAAAATGGCCTTGAATCAAGCTCTTGAAGTGGTTCAGAGCCACATTGACTGGGCCAACAAAAACATGAACACAGTCAAAACTTGGCTCAAGAGAAATGTCCCGACTAATGTCAGACGCTCCTAAACATAAAAAAAGAACAACTTAAGGACTGACTGGTTGGAACTACTGTGGGGTGGGGTGGGGGGGAATAGGTGTTTTGTTTTATTTTAAATTTCAAAATTCTGCGGTATCAACTTTTTTGCCGTCTGAGTTTTTCTCTTAAGTTTGGACTGGCTTAAACTCTCGTTCAGGAACAAATTGACGGCTCCCACAATGGATCTAAAACTAATTGTTGAATAGCCTTTTATGTGATGTCAGTGGACACAAAAACCAATGAAAGGAGAAATGAAATATAAACCATATGAACTCATAAGACCACTTTAATAATAATAATAATAATCCTAATGTGAAGTATCATTACATTCACAGTCATGGAGAGGGGACCAATGACCAAAATCTTATCTTCCTTATAAACTACTCTGACCGCCAGTATTTCTGTATCTTACTGGCTGCCATTGATCCAACACTCTTCCATAGATTCTTATTCTGTTCAACCTGTAGCTGATTGTTAGGTGTTTTTTTTCACTTACTAATCACCTCAAAAAATTAGAAATAACTGCAGACAAAACAAAGTAAAGACTTGCGGTGACAGTAACATCCATAGTGGGTCCTTGTATCAGCTACATCCGGGTGCTGAAAGCCAATTTACATCAGCGCGCATGCACACACACACACATAGGAGGTAAATAGTTCAGAGCTCTGGTGTCATTTTGACTGTTATAAGTTGGATGGGTGATTAACAACAGTGCATGATAAACTGATGGCTTTGATTCATGTAGTGAAGATGATTTTATTGTCAGAGTGTTACCTTCTACCTCCTGGAATCTTCATGTTGCTGATAAAATACATTTATATTTAAGTTGAGGTAATAAGTCATTTTTTTCTACCATGGTGTTATTTTCATGACATTTGACCTTTCCAGTTAACTCAGACCTGTTAACCCTCAAACTCTTAAAATCGTACAATCTCATCACAAAATAGTTCAATACATTATCTTAATACTAAAAAAATAGACATACAGTATATATAATGTATACACCTCAAAATCGTAAGAGTAAACAGGTCTGTTTAACTTAATAAGGAAGCTAACTCCAGTGGTTTAATCGTGCTAGGGTGGGGCCCATGTATTATTTGGTTTATAATTCGCTCCTTTGTAGAGAATTTGTTGATTGCTTCATGTAAGGACAATGACTCAAATAGCTGTTGAACAAAACAATAACGATCTTTTAATGTTAAACATTGTGTCAACACCAAATTGTTGCAGCTCAGCTTATTTACTCATTTCATTTTATGTCAGTGTGATGCAGTATGTAAAGCCCTTATTGTATAACTACATCACTGGATAAAGCACTCCGGTACTATTTATTGTATCACTACGCCACTGGATAAAGCACTCCTGTACTATTTATTGTATCACTACGCCACTGGATCACTTTAGTTCAGAGCTTAGACAAAAATGAGGAACCTGCAGTGGTTTGAAATAATTTGTACCACTGTGTTACATTGATTGATGAATGTCTAAATTTACATTTGATTTTACACACAAAAAAAAATGTATGATCTTTGAACAAAATAACAATTAAAATAAAACAGTTATAATACAATTGATTCTTTTACATTTTTGAGAACAAATCTTCTTAAAATAGTTATAATACAATTAATTCTTTTACACTTTTTTAGAACAAACCTTCCTAACTTTTAATTGAGAAGTATTTAACATTATGTATTACCCTCTTGGGCAATAAATTTATTTTGATAAATTTTCTCTATTCCACATTTGAATCTGTGAGATTTCTTAACCATTTATTTCTAACAACAAAATAAGTCCTCTGGGATTTTTAAAAGTTTTTTTAAGATGTTAGCCTTTAGGCACTCTCTTTCTTCCATTCTGTATTTCCTATCCCACCTTATTTTTTTGTTCATTAACTCAAAATCCAAAATTAGCTCCCAGAAAAGTGTTTAGACATTGCCAGTTTGTGTCATCTCACTCATTTATAATTGAAAATGCGCTCATCTTTGGCTTTGGATGATTTTTATTTGTTTTTACTTTTGATGTGTGAATAACACGATTGTTCCGTTGCATCGTAATCCTTTTAAGGACAACCGTGTTATTTGTAGTTTTGACATAATATCAGATTAAAATAAAAATTTGACTGTCACCTTGGGAGATGTATTAGACCAAAGATATTTTGTCGCTGGGCTTTGTATTGCATCAAATTCTTTTGAAGGTTTGGCCAGACATCCGCGTCCCCATCGTTGTTGTTACCCAACGGCAAAATTTTAACAAGACAGACCAGAACATTCATCAGGCAACAATTTATTTTTTCTTAACTTAAAGTAAACAACTGAATACGTTAGTCAATGGGGGCGACCTGTTTTTAAAACTAGTACAGCGTCTCGGATGGCATCCAAGTTATGTTTCTATCTCTCGGATGGCATCCAAGTTATTTTTCTATCTCTCTGATGGCATCCAAGTTATATTTCTATCTCTCGGTTGGCATCCAAGTTATGTTTCTATCACCTCAAGCCGACTGCACACCTTGAACCTATTTGTTAAAACATGCACCTAATTTTGTTCCGTTAAAATATTAATTTCTTTAAATTGAAATTCTTACCATTGTTCTGGAACAGTTTAAAATAAAAAAAACTGGTATGAAAGCTAAAAACTTTATCCTGTGCCCAGTTTTTTTTTTAAATTTAATTTACCAAAGAACAGCAAGCTTTTTCGCTACAATTTTTTTTTTTTAGTTACCCATAAAAGGTTTGCTGATCGGTTGGTTTACCAGAGATCAGGGACCAGAGATCTGCACATACTCTCTAAATAATTCACTTTCTATTGTCCATAGCTCTTCAACTACTTCAAGAGATTCTTTTCTGAAAGGGGGAACTAAGGTTTTTTTTTTTGGTTTTTTTTTAAAAGGGGAAGTGACAAGCCATTTTTTGTTATTGTTTGGATGGAATACCATCTTTCTAATAACTCTATTTTTTTTTACCCCCCTTTGGTCTATCACTCCACAAAACTGTCCCTCTAAGCTTTCTCATGCAATCTCCAAATTGTTTGCTGTTAACATATTGTAATCCAATAATGTATATAATTTATAGTGTTGTGACCATGCGAATCACCCTCATGCCGTTCTTTGAAATCAACTGACAAAGAGGTTGAATTTACACTCTAAAAGAATTGGCTTTTAAAAAAATTGGAGTCAACTGTAAAATTAATGAAATAATGTGGATTATCTTACTTGTTTTTTTTTTGTTGCGTTTTTTTTCCAAACTTTTTATATTGGTTTACTATCAACGTGTGAGAACTTAAACTTTGGTTAAAGTATATTAAAAGTTCTCCTAGATTCCATGACACATTCATGTATTTTGGTTTTGGTGAAATAAATTTACTTTGTGTAACTGAATTAATTATAAAGGTTCTATGAAGCTCATGTTGGAAAAAGGATTTTATTTCTTTTTTGAAATAGTTAGCATTTTACATGTTTGAATTAAATTCATTTTAGGTACTTATAATTTTGTTTTCCACATTTTATTTTTACTTAATTACTTGAATTTTTTTTTCTTCTATTAGCAGTAATTAACTTGAAAAATATTTTAAAATTAAATGTTTTTAAATCATTTTTTTTTTTTTAAATTTAAAACAAGTCAACGTTAAAATAAAAAATATATAGGATATGAAGGAAATTCCAAAAAAATTTTACCTAAAACTAAAAATTCCATTTTGTTTTCTGCTCATCCAAAAAACCCTTGTGAATGTACAAAATATATTAAATTAAAATGTATTTTTTGTATTTGAAAGATTCATTCCAAAATGTTAAATTAAGCACACAGTTCTATGCTCAAGATTAGATAGTGTTCAGTTATTTTGCAGTCACCATAGATCAGGCACTATTTTTTCTATAGCTAGGTTATTATTGTTGCCATAGATATGACACAATGGTTACTATGGCAAGGGAACTATGGTAGCCAGGACACAATGATTACTTCACCCATGGGCCCTGTGGTTACCGTAGTCAGGGGACTACGTTTACTACAGCTAGAGCACCCATCTCAATGGCTAGTTCTTTGAGGCTGCAATAGTTTGGGCACTGCATAACCACCAGTGATCATTGTACTTATTGCGAATTTACATGCAGGGAATGCCAACAACTTGTTAAAAAGAAACTTTCTTTCTATAGTATGGACACAAATTTCTTAAAATTTGGCTCATACTTATTCCAATGTGACCATAAACTCTATCCAATTTTAATACATTTTTTTTAATGTTGAACTGAGATATATGAAAACAAAAAAAAACAACATATTGATGTGATCATTATATGATTATTGTAGCTTTTTACTTCTATTATACCACAGAATCTGATAGTTGCTTATGTTTTAATATGGAATTACAGAGAGGGGAGGGGGGACCTATACCTCCTATAACATTACTGAGATTTAATGCTTATCTCAATCTTTCTCTGTACAAATTTTTTTTTCATTTTTAACACATTGGCCCAAAGACATCAAATGTTGTGATATTTATTGTGCACTTTTTAAAAAAAAAACAAAAAAACTTCAATATTCAATGATCTTAGTTATCTGACTTTTTTTTTTTTTTTTTTAAAGATAAATTCATTTCATTACATTGATTATTTAACAGTATATAAAATATATTTTTATTGCTGTTAATTTTATCTTTTTTTTTTTTAAATTGCGATTGTATTACTGAGTTGCTGTTTGGTTCATGTTGTTGTTTTTTTCTTTTCATGTTATTTGATCTCTTATTGGGTTATTATTATTTGTTCTGCAGAGGAAATACTTAAAGTTAAACATTTTGGTTAAAGTTTTTGTGTTTTATTTTCCAGATTCCTAGAAATCTCTTGATTTTCTGTATCTGTTTCAGGCATTTGGGAAGAAAATGTTTTAGATTGTCAAGGAGACGTTTAACAATGTTTTTTATTTTTTTAAAAATTCATTTCGGCTGTGATCTTGTGTTTTTTAGTTTTGTGTGTTTTGTCGATTTAGCCATGCATGCATATGTTGTCAAAATGTTGTCACTTTGCTTCAACTGTATGGAGTCAAATAAAAAAAAAATATCGATTATTTTTAAAAACTTATCTCTGATGTCGCTGGCATTATTTTGTTACTTGTGCCTCACATTAAAAATTGATGGGAGGAATCTGCGTTGAAAAAAACAGAAAACACCTTAATGCATAAAATAAATTGTTACCTGCTACCTTTTTAAATTACTCTGATCATGTAAATTAATTTGTTTAAATGGTTCATTTCTTTGCTGTCATAGCAATATATTTAACAATGAGCTAGACTGACCATTATGCCAAAGAAACTAAATATTTAAATACATTCAGATTCTTAAAACCAAACAGTTATTTTCTATTATTTTACAGAAATCGAATAAATTTAAATGCGCAAAAATATATTATATATACACTTTTATTTTAGTAAAAGTTTCCATATTATTATTATAAATTACAAATACATTTAAAGTAACAACTAAGGAACTATCTTATGAGTTATGAGAAAAAAATTATGGTCAAAGAATTACACAGTAATCACATTTATCGGGAAAACCCAAACGTCAGTTGTTTTTAGTGAGTTTAGTGACTTTTTTAGTGCGTTGTTAATATTGCAAAAATAAAATTAAAATTAATTTGTTCTAAATAAACAATCTCTTAGTGTGAATAGCCCATTTTAGCTAAAGCTCTAAGTTTCTTTCATTTAATAACCGCGCGTTACAAAACTGAAAATGTATTTTCCCCTTCTTAAAAGTAAAATTAATAAATGTAATTGATTGCTTTTTAAAATGTTAATATAGCGCACAAAAATTATAGCTTTGTATTTTTAACATTTAATAAGTTTTTACTTATTTTAAATTCCAAAAATAAACGTTCATTAAATTTATAACGTAATAACAAATTAACCTTTAAATATACTTTTAATAATAAAATGCTGTTTAAGTCAATCAGTGCAGCAAAACTCCATAGCCAAAGAGTATTCACTAATCCACTTATAACTCATCCAAATAAGAACAAACCATATAAAATACAAAATATGTTAGTTTGGGTATGGAAGGGACTACAATCCCGTGGAAGATTTTATTAAACTATTCCCATGAATATAAAAGCCATGCAAAACTGAAACCAGATGCATTCTTACATTAAGTATTCATGTGTTTTTGGCAGACTGTGTAACCAGCAGCCTCTCTCTCCACTCAAATACATAAGGACAAGCCATGCAAAACTGAAACCAAATGCATTCTTACATTAAGTATTCATGTGTTTTTGGCAGACGGTGTAACCCGGTTGGATTACGCACTACAGCTTCATCTGAGTTTTCAGCATGTTCTGCTCCCCAGGCTTCCTGCGTCTCATAGTTGGCACCCTCGTATCTGCTACGGCAGCAGAACAGAACTGCACAAGCTATGAGTATGATAAGCAAGGCACATCCAACTGTGAATTGGATAACACATTTATTTTCAGATTTGAGGTGTACAAAATTACTGAGTGGATTTATTCACTTTGAGAAGAGCAGAGCAACTAAAACCGATATTTTCAGTGGATAAAAAAAATAAACATTAAGGCGGGAGAAACCAGTGATCTTTATTATAAGAAAATTTAGAAGATTCTCTGGAGCCGTCTCACTCGCATATTCAATCGAGTGGAAGGGTGGGTGAGGCTGTCTCAGGGGCGGAATGCTCCCGGCGTGCCGCTTCGCGGCCCGACTAGAATAAAGACTACTGGGGGGGGAGTAGTTGATGGCCAGCGGAGGGTGCGTTGGGGAAGACTTTATGAGCTTCGGCTCGATAGTTTACTGTTTTTCTAAAGTAGATCAGATTAGAAGATTTGAAAGGACCTTAAATGTTAGTTAACAAAACTTCCATGACATGTTACCGTCGCCACTTGACAAACCACAAATTACGTTGGTAGTTTGTAGGTAATGAGCTAATCCAACTTCAGCAGCGCAAGTAATTTATATAATAAATCTTGTTGAATTTTATTTATATAATCATGCTTGATTAACTAATTTATTCAAATAAAATATCCTTTATGTTATCAACCACCACTCGTTTGAAATAAATGAGATAAGTCGCATACTAAAATTTGATACTGTACTATGCAATTTAAAATAAAGTCAAAATAAGCTCATGTTACCTCCAACTAAAGCCTTCTCTTCCTTAAATTAGAGCAAATACATATCTCAATAATTGAAATAGTGATATGATATGTCGCTCATTTTAAAGTTATAAATACCTCCAACTAAAGCCTTCTCTTCATCAGTGAGTGGAGCATCTGTCACCCTCCTGTAGGTGACATTCTGTAGGATACCAGTGAATGGTCTTGTCTGGATGGGTTCAGGCGAGGCAGTGATTTCCTCAAAGCTGCACATATCTTCTCTCACCTGGACAGTGACAGGCAGTACATTATTTCAAACATAAATAAACTAACTTTGCACGGCAAAAAATTTAAAATAAATAACTTCTCATCATAAATTATCTTATAAAAGTTACTCACCTTATCACTATCTGGTATAAGTGCTATGTTTGAAGGTTTAGGATCCTGGAATGCTCTTTTGAGTGGGAAGATGTTATCTACTTGCATACAGTAGATGCAGCCTTCAAACCCACGGTTGGTGTTGGATGTATCTGACAATCATTTTTATTTTATTGTCTATAATTTTTTTCTCCCATTCAATTTAATATTTAATACACCAAAGCAATCTCATTAATTCTCAAATAAAATAACATTTTAAAATGTTCATAAATTTTACCCCCAAAAATGTAAACCATCATGCTAACCTAATGTACGGTTGCGTGTTATGCTCACAGGCACTGGTATCTAATTCCATTTCATAATTCATGGATTTTGGTTACACGTCAAATTGACGGAGCTAACAAGTGATTAAAACACTGCCTAATATGAGTCATGAACAGAAATATTCCATTACTAACACTGAACAAGTACAGGAAAAAAAAAGGCGTATTTGCTTCTACTTACAGAGCGTCCAAATGGGCCGCTATGAACACTGACACACGGCAGGGATGCGGTTCCAACCTCGAATAAAAATCTCCCAAATGTGCCCGCCTTAAATAGTCGTGCGCGGACGTACCCGAAAACCTGACGTCACGCCCTGACTTCAAGTGTCCAAAACTTGTCTTCTGACAGATTTTCTGTGGTAAACTGACAAACCCTGGAGACTACAACCCAAATTAAAGTGGATATCCCGGATCCAATCCCTAATTAATTAAATGTGTCCTTCTTAGTTTTGTCCCCGCTATCTAAGATACATTTTTATATTTCTATGAGTTATATACTTTTTGAGATATTTAAATAAAACAGGTTGGGACCCCCCTATAAATGAATGTGAAAACTCTCTTAATTACTAACAATTAAAATACCCTATGACGTTGGGGACCTGTAAATATACTAAAGTATAGCGAATAAACTCCCCTTCCCAACTAGATATAATTTATAATTTAATTCACTATGGTTCCCCGAGATACAAATTATTTAACTTAGCACTAAAGCACAAATAGTGGTTCCCACTATTTAAGTATTCTACGCCATGAGGTAGAGCCCGTCGGTCAGTCTGAATGGGGTGAACTTGACCAGAGCTCGGGTCAACATTCCGATCCTGTGTTGGGCGAGGTCAAATTACACTACAGTGTTGGTGTTGGGGGCTATTTAAAAAAAACGGGGCCTACCCTACCACAAAATCAACTTACTGTCTTTACAAAAGGATTTTTTTTTACTTAAAACACATAGCTTCAATCAATTAAAAAAAATATTTTAAAAGTCAATCAAAGCCCTTACAACTAATGCGCATACTTACTATTTTTTTTTTTTTTTTTTTTTTTTTTTTTTTTTTTTTTTTCTGGTGAGAAAAAAAAATAGTAAGTATGCGCATTAGTTGTAAGGGCTTTGATTGACTTTTTAAAATATTTAAAAAAAAAAAAAAAAAAAAAAAAAAAAAAAATATTTTAAAAAGTCAATCAAAGCCCTTACAACTAATGCGCATACTTACTATTTTTTTTTTTTTTTTTTTTTTTTTTTTTTTTTTTTTTTTCTGGTGAGAAAAAAAAATAGTAAGTATGCGCATTAGTTGTAAGGGCTTTGATTGACTTTTTAAAATATTTAAAAAAAAAAAAAAAAAAAAAAAAAAAAAAAATATTTTAAAAAGTCAATCAAAGCCCTTACAACTAATGCGCATACTTACTATTTTTTTTTTTTTTTTTTTTTTTTTTTTTTTTTTTTTTTTTCTGGTGAGAAAAAAAAATAGTAAGTATGCGCATTAGTTGTAAGGGCTTTGATTGACTTTTTAAAATATTTAAAAAAAAAAAAAAAAAAAAAAAAAAAAAAATATTTTAAAAAGTCAATCAAAGCCCTTACAAATAATGCGCATACTTACTATTTCTCACCAGATCCTCAACAAGCTGACCATCCAGAGTTACAATGGAGTACTTCACAAAGCCATTTGTATCAATTGTAACCTGTTAGTCATATTAGAGACATCAAAATTTAAAAATTAATAATTTTAAACATTTCTAAGGATTACATTTTAAATTCTTTTAATCTAACAAACACTAGCCAATTTATAGACTTACAGTGACAGTGGCGTCAGTGCCGGTACCCATCTTATGGAAGACCAACAATCCATCCTTGTCATGTGTTCGGAAATCAAACTGAACATGAATGACTCTCCCTGATATGGCCGTGATAAAGAGGTAGGATTCAAGTGTTGGGAATGTTATAGGCACTTTTGCAACCACCTGGAGAATAACAGAATATGCATGATAACCATAATAATAACCGATGAATGGTTGTATATTTTTTTTTAATGAGTTCAATAAATAGATTTTACCTTTGTTTCCAGAAAATAATTAATACATTTAAAAGAAAAAATAATTCTTTCCAGACTTACAAGACTTTAAGCTTATTTAATAAACTGTTTTATAATTATTATTATTACAGTTGTCTTATATAGCGTGGTACCCCAGCTCACTGCGCTGCACATAAAAATATTAATAATTATAATCATGACATTAAAAAATAATATACATTTATTAAATTAAAAACAGCTATATAATACTAATAATAAAAAAAAAAGATCAAATGTATATTCACCCCCATTATTTTAAATAATTGTTTCATAATAATGATTGGCAAAACAGAATTAACCCAATAACCTGTATAGCGACAATTACTTACATTGCAATAGGGGTTGACATTTTTAACCATTGTTATGGTACCAACTGTCCCACTCATAGCATCTCTGACAAGTTTAGCCCCATTCAGGTTGATGTTTTGTACACAACCAATGAAATTGTATTTGACTGTGATGCCCACTTGGTTGAGGTATGGAACTCCACCAATAAAGATCTATTTAGAGAAATAATCAAGGCATGTTAGGTTTTAAATTTGGCCAGGTTTTTTAAAATACCCATAACAGCAAAATGATAATGTTAAATATTTTATTATGATAACGTTAAATAGATTGACACTTTTTAAATCAAGTAATTAGTAGTTAGCTTTAAATATAAAATAAACCAGAATTAAAAGAGTCAATTGTTCATAAGACTTGTATTTTAATCCATACTAATGGGGAATCAAATAACTTTTAATTAATCAAATTCATTTTCCAAGTATTTCTATTCATTGTATTGAGACATACATATTTATCAATATCCAGCCTATAAAAGAGACCATAAGTATCCACTATATTGATGAGCCTGTCCACTACAACTTTAAGCCTTTGTTTGTCTCTGGTAATGATGACATCATGCCACTGGTTGTCAACAAGTAAGCTGGCAGCTTTTATTTCAGTTAAACCTTTGGTCTCAGTTGTAGACCCTGGAGAAACCAAATATTTTTTTTCTGTATATACAGTACAGAATTTGTTCATAGAATTAATGGGGGTATTAAAAAAACAATGTATTATCGCAATTATATAATTTTAGCACAACATTTCTATTCATCTTACCAAGATCAATTCTAAAGTACAAAACTCCCCTTGAAATTTCAAGCATAAAGAGATCTCCTTGATTTCCACTGGCATACAACAAAACACCATCTGGTCGACCAGTTCTAAATCGGAGTTCCACAGAGTCTTGAGTGGTCTGTACAGCCTGCATGTTCATTTCATACTTTATGTAGCTTTCCCCATCAAAAGAGGCAGTGTCAGGCTCTACAACAACAACAAAAAATTAGTTCATAAAATGAAGTAAGATAGCCTATGTATATCCTAATCCAAAAGTAATGTTGTTTGTTCAAATTATTACCTGAATATGTTCAATGGGTTGTCTATGATGCACAGACACTTCCCTGGGACATAAAAAGTTAAGAGTGCTGTTGCATAAGTGTGTGGAACAATAATTAAAAGTATCAAAAAAAGTCTCACCGAATGGACATCCAACAACTTCCACTCTCAAGGAGATGACCATGTTCCATCTTTGAGGGTTGAATCGCACATAACGAGCCACAACAGGGTAGGGCAGTACTCTCATTTGTAGAGATGAATCATCATTGTTACCTTCAAATATCTGGAGAGATTTTCTTTCAATAATTCTGTTTATGCCGTGATGTACTGTTTCTTCATCCCTCAAAATTATATTATCAGGAAATCAAATTAAAATACATGAATTTTGAACAATTCATATTCACAGATGTGTGTAGTTATTATTGATACTTCATTAAACTTGTCTAATAATTATTAGATAACATAATTTTTTTACTCTCATTCATATTTCTCACATATGAAAATAGTGTTGAACACTTGCATTGATTGTAACTAATGATTCATAACATGTAACTGTAGAGAAGTAACAAGTAATTTTAAGGCAATAGAGGGGGAAGATTAATCTTAGAAGCTGCTGGTTTAAGAATAGTTTTGTTGCAGGCGTTAATAATAAAAGTCAGTGTTTTTAAAAAGTGTAATCAGAAATGGGTATGGGTGTTTCAAGAGTGGGTTAAACAGGGGCAGGTGACTTTTGGTGTGTGGGGGAGGTGTTCTTGATGCAGGAACTTAAAGTGCTTAATTATAACTGCACCATATCACAGCAGAGACCACCAAGCAGGATAGCATAAAAAGATATAATCTGATATAGGAGTGGTTCCCCATTTCCAGGTATGGCACATACTTTGAAATTTTTAAGAATTTATAAAGTAAAATCCATTCTTAGCTGCCAGGTTGGATAAAAGGAGGAGGTGGGCCAAAAAATGCTCACAGACCTTAGTTTATTGACCCCTGGTGCATCCTATGAAAATATTGATATACTTAAGTTGAACAGATGAGAGCATAGTTATTCTTACCTCTGGGATGGTGACCTAAATCCATGTGAGAATTCTTACCTCTGGGATGCCCAGCTGGTTTGTGTATCTCCTCCAAGTCAGAGCGTCATCAGAATATTCCAGGAGAAACTCACTGACGTATTCATCACTGCCCTGCCTGCCTTGGACATAGACTGACGTGACTATGTATTGTTTACCCATATCAACCTGGACCCACTAAAATGCATTCTGTATAGATGGTGACCAGGCTCCTGTTGGTAGGAGAAGTGAGAGATGTTTCAGACTTAACTTATAAACCCCATGTCAACATGGCCTTTTGATATGAGATCCATTTTCATTAGCTATGTAGGGCCTATATCTTTATTTAATATAACAAGAAAAAAATTTAGTAAAGCCCTTAATCTTAACAAGTTATAATTATAGTAGTTAAATTAAAGATGTCATTAGAGTAGGCCTAAGAATCTAAATAGGAAAACAACTCACAAAAAACATCACCAGAAACAAGAAGTTATCAACAATATTTAAGCTTCGGAGAAAAATTAAATTCAGTAAACATTTATAAGTAGGTTCCACGTGAACATGAGACTTCTAAACCTGTGAAAGTATTTAGACCACTATTCGTTTTGTTTTCATTATAGGTTTCAAAGTCTAGATTTAAGGCAATGTTGAAGGTAAAGTGCTTTTTTAAAAAAAAAATTTTTTAACACTTGTGTAACAAAAATTGAAACTGAAAAGTTTAAAATGATTTTCATGAATTTATGATTGCCCTTTTATTGTGTCCAATTCATAATACAGGGGTTCTTAATAAAGGAGCAGCACCACCTAGGGAGTCAGCACCCCTAAGGTGCTGGAGGCAGTGCCAGGGGGCGAGGGAAGGCCCATAAATCTTGTTTCCTGCCAATGCTAGTTGCTAGTGATTACCTTTTTAACAAAAATGTTGATTTGCATATTTATTAGCAGCAAACGTTTCAGTGGTGAATTTGTTTGCACATGGAAAGATATTTACCAATGAACTGTTTTTTTTTAAATTTTATATTAATTTTTTTTTAACAATTTATTAATGGGTTTGTTTGTTTGTTGTTTTATTTTATGTTTTAATTATTTTTTTTTTGTTGAGGGGTGGGGGCTGACCCGGAAACGTTTTAAAATGAAAAAAAGGGCGCCGCTCTGTAAAAATGTTAAGGGCCACTGCTATAGACTATATGGTATTATAAAATGTCTACTTATTTACACTGCTTGCTTTGTTAATCCAGAACATTTTTAATTAGTTACGGAACAAACAAAATAGTCGTACATATTTTTGGATGAATTGTAACTTTACTTTATTGTATCTCTAACTTAAGTTATTAAAACATTATTCTTAGTCTTAGGTATTCTTTTAAGAATTGTTTCAGTTTTATGGGCATTTGAAGGACAAAATGAGTTTGGCCCTGGCAGAAGGCTACCTGCTGATCTCCCAACCCTGGCATCTTTCGGCTGACGTTTGACATTGTATGAGCTGGCTGTTAATGCACTGTCTGGTATCCTTCCATCTTCGACACCGACTCGTTGTTGATGCAAAGCCTTGCAGTTTATATATTCATACACTTCCACTGAAATACATTTTTGTACATTGTTATAAACAAACACTTCATTTTCAAATAAACACTTCCACTGAAAACCATTTTGACGGCAGGGGAAATTTGATGATCGTAGATTATTATTTATAGGCCTATGTCCGGCTTTGACCTTAATTGCGACTTAAGCCTTGACCATATTAGCATTAGGCCTCATGACACCACTCTGTGTTCTCTGACAGTGTACCCCCTCCCCTTCCCGGCCCTTAAAAAAATTACTTCACTAGTAATTCACGAAATGAAAATACTAGTATTTTATTGTAGGTGACCACGAACCGGAAGTTATCATTTATGTTTTTATTTATATTTAGTCTTAGCAATCTAGTAAAAATAATCCTAAAAAAAATTAGTTCACCATTACCGGACAAAGATGTGAGAGAAACTAGAAGTTGAGGGCGCAATGACCACATTAAGAGCTTCCCACTAGTTCGTGCCCAAAAAAATAAGCAAAACACATTGTATAATTTTCTGAACGTATGAGGATGTATTCTTAAGTTAAGACACCTTTCAATTAAATTACAAAAAACTGTGAATTTTTCCAATTTAATTCCGTTTGAAATTCATGGCGGACTGCATATGACCCGCGGGCCTTATGTTTAGCAGGGCCGTCTTAAGAACATAGCGTGTCCTGGGCACAGCAATGCACTGGGGCCCCTTAAAGGGGGCGAACGGAGGGCACTCGCCCCATGCTAAAACAGTGTGGGCAAGGGGCGCGTAAATACCACCTCACCATGAGGAATAAAATTGTAAAATAAAAATAAACATTCAATAAAGTTGAACATAGATTCAATTTATTGATACAAAAACAAAATCAATGCAAATCAATAATAGTTTTAAAACTTTATCACAAATAAATTAAATTTAATCGCAGATGATGATAAATTAATCGGTTCTCCATTTTCTTACTTAGTCCTTCTGCCTCACGCCACCTATTCACTTCCTTACTTAGTCCTTCTGCCTCACGCCACCTATTCACTTCCTTACTTAGTCCTTCTGCCTCACGCCTCATATTCCCTTCCTTACTTAGTCCTTCTGCCTCATGCCTCATATTCACTTCCTTACTTAGTCTTTCTGTGTCACGCCTCGTATTCACTTGCTGATATAGAATCCAGCCCATCTTGAATTTTTTTTTGAAACCTTCATGCAGACCATTGACACTATCAAAAATGTGCCCACCATCTTGTGTCAGACAGACGTTTTATGACAAGGAGAGATTATCTTAAGGAAGATACCAGAACATTCTATCAATGTGCTTTTAAGTCCACTAAATTCAGGCTGTGTCCATTACAAGGGAGATATACTATACGGCAAACTCGTTCAGTTGACGTATCCGTGCCGTGCTTGCAATCCTGGTCAATCTAGTGTGAGTGTAGCGTCCAGACATATTTGAAACATTGTCATTGTGATCATTGTCATACTACTACTACTACTACTACTTAAGAAAATCAGCAAACTATCGAGCCGAGGCTCATAAAGTCTTCCCCAGCGCACCTCCGTCACTCCCCCAGTGGTCTCTATTCCAGTCAGGCCGCGAAGCGGCACGCCGGAGGCTCTCCGCCCCTGAGACAGCCTCACCCACCCTTCCACTCGATTGACTATGCGAGTGAGGCGGCATCAGAGAAGGAACGCCTAGCCGGCCGGGGTGCTGCTTGTCATACTATACTACTAACTCATACGATTGACCGCGGCAATTTCATAGCGAAATTCTGTTCTCATTCAGGAAATCCACATGTGTCTGCTAGATCCTTTGATACACAACAGTGTCGGTTAGATCCTTAGGAAAATATGAGAATAAACTTGATGAAATATTCTTACTTTATCATTTTTAGATTCAAATCAGAATCTGGGAGATGTAATACTTGTTGTAGAGAGTAATTTCCCTTTAAGAAGTATCCAACTTGTTATTCGCATTTATAATATTAATTTTGGAATGTGCCTGCCGATATTTTCGTAGGTTAAAATTTTGAAACGTGTTGTCCACTGACTTTTAAATCAAATTAAGTTGCCAAAATCTTTCCAAATTTCATTAACAATATGTGCAACATGATGCCTCTCTAAGAGTGAGTGTCCTAGAAGCGTGAGGCCCTGGGCCAGTGCCCACTGGGACAATGCCTTGCATTAGCCTTAGCCTTAAGACGGCACTGGTGACGAGCAGACATTTGCGTCTGCACACGACATACTAGAATTACTCTAGTGCAGCGGTTCTCAAACCTTTTTATATATTTTTTAAAAATTCAATTGTTTAAAATATAGGCCCCAACTTCATACTTGATACCTATGTTTTCTTATACGCCTCGCCATTACTCATCCCGTTGCGTTCCCACCTCCCCACATTTCATTTTTTTAAATATAATTTTGCATGAAACTAAGACGCGCAACATTGATTCCGTCAGAGAAATTAGAAGGCAGGCCTATTTTGGCTTAAAATTGCATAATAGTGTATTTTTTAAATCCTAATGTAAAATAAATGCATTTTAAAAATATCAACAACTTGGAATCTTAATAATTTAGAACGTGCGCAGTTGTAAAAAAACTAATTTTTGAAACGTTCTAAAGTTAATGACCACGCTGATGATGTTCCTATATTATGTTGTATCTTATTTATCCAGCCTACTATATATACGTAAATGTGAGCTAACTATGAATTTTTACTCACTAGATAAAGCTGCGAGGCTGACATCCAACAAGGTAACCGGAAAAACAAAACAAACAGACATTTTGGTCTCATGTTTATGACTGCACGCGTAAGCTCTAAGTTATCAACTTCTTCAACCTACCTTACCACTTATTTCATTTCATGTGTTTGGAGGGAGATAGGATTTATAAGGAATATAAAAGAGCAAATAGTAGATATTTATAGACTCATAGTTACTTATCGTTCTGGAATACTAAAAGTCCCTACTTTTCCCCCACTAATGTTTATGTCTACACTTCATTTTTATTTGTAATATATGTATATAATTTGGTATTCAAGTAAAAATAAGGAACCTGTTCATTTTTTTTTCTTTCATTTTTTCCTTTTTTAAAAAAAATATATAATGTATTTTTTCTTTTTTCTCTTTTTTTCATTTATTTGTTTTGTTGATTAGGCTAAATAATTAGGCACACACACACACATTGTACCTTTTCTGTAGTAAGCCTATTATAATTAAGCGCATCTTCAGTAAAAGATTTTAATATCTTTCTTTAGTTTTACTATGCTTTTGGTAACAACTTTTGATGGAGGAATAGTTGACATTTGATTTGTATTCCTCTTTCAGAGGCCCATATTTTTATATTTGCCACCCACCTTCCTAGGGAGAAAAAAATTATTAAGACATTAATAACAAAAATAATGTATTTATTTTTTTTTTAAATAGACCAATGACCTATATATAGCCAATGCTATAATAATTGTAACTCGTTTATATTATTTCTGGAGAAAATTAAGGATAGGAATAAATCCAATCTACTTTTAAACTAAAAGGCTGCGGCTATTCGGACCCGGTATCAGAAGTGAGAGGTTGGGTTTATTAAAAAAAATTATGTAAAATATTATTGTTGGGTTTGTAAGACGAAATTTGGTATCAAATGAATGATAATTGAATGGACTATACGTCTGTAAACGTACTTCTTCAGTTTAACTAAAATAAACTACCACAAATGACACCCGAATAGCATTTAGTCTAAAGGGACCCGCATCCGAATAGCGGCCATGTGTGCTAAATTAGATTAAATATATCCCAACTGCGTTTGGTGCGTAATATTTTTCTTGTTTTTCAGAATTAGTTGGTGAAATAAATCTGCGGTGAAAATTGCGGTGGTAAATTATAATATTAATTTATTAATTTAGTTCAGGGGCGTGAAAAAATGTTGCGAACCCGGGGGGGGGGGGGGGGGGAAGCAATATTTAGGATTCTTATAAAGTGCGTTACTTGTATGCCTGTTTGTTAAATTTTTCAGCCCCCTGCCCCATTATATTACATTTTACAAAGGTTTATAAGAAAAAAATGTTGTTAATTTTTTTAGGTTTACCCATAAACTTAGTTTCACTTATTTCCTTCTACTTAGCTTGATTGCAGTCTATCCCCCTTTAATATCATTGAAAATAAGAAGCCTATTTTCAATAATAAAATGGGGGGGGGGGGTGACCAGCCTGGTACAGTTAATTCCGGTACTTGAAAGAAAACACACCAAAGTGATCAACCTCTAAAACAGCCCTAGTCTAAGTTCAGTACAATCTCTTTTTAAGATTTAGATTATAATTTTATTCATTTCATTTCACGCCGCCACTCGGGGTTTCTTGCTCCCCCACCCACTCCCCCACCCCACTCCCCCACCCACGCCCACTCCCCCACCTACGCTCACTCCCCCACCCACTCCCACTCCCCCACCCTCACTCCCCCAAACACCACCACTCCACCACCCACCCCCATGGTCGAATCAAGGCGTTTGAGGCCCTGTGTACAGTCAGTATATGGACACACACGTGTCTGTGCATTGTTCATAGAAAGTGATTTGTAGTACGCTCGAAGTATTTGATTGAACATGCTACACGTAGTACGATGACAATAAAAAAGAAGACGAAATAAAACGGTAACCAGACAAAACGACACGGTGACAAAAGGACAAGGTGACAAAACGACAAGGTGACAAAACGACAAGGTAACAAAACAACAAGGTGACAAAACGACAAGGTAACAAAAGGACAAGGTGACAAAACGACACGGTGACAAAAGGACAAGGTGACAAAACGACACGGTGACAAAACGACAAGGTGACAAAGCGACAAGGTGACAAAACGACACGGTAACAAAAGGACAAGGTGACAAAACGACACGGTGACAAAAGGACAAGGTGACAAAACGACACGGTGACAAAACGACAAGGTGACAAAGCGACAAGGTGACAAAACGACACGGTAACAAAAGGACAAGGTGACAAAACGACACGGTGACAAAAGGACAAGGTAACAAAACGACAAGGTGACAAAACGACACGGTGACAAAACAACAAGGTAACAAAACGACACGGTAACAAAAGGACAAGGTGACAAAACGACACGGTGACAAAAGGACAAGGTAACAAAACGACACGGTGACAAAACGACACGGTGACAAAACAACAAGGTAACAAAACGACACGGTGACAAAAGGACAAGGTGACAAAGCGACAAGGTGACAAAACGACAAGGTGACAAAGCGACAAGGTGACAAAACGACAAGGTGACAAAGCGACAAGGTGACAAAACGACAAGGTGACAAAGCGACAAGGTGACAAGGTGACAAAGCGACAAGGTGACAAAACGACAAGGTGACAAAACGACAAGGTGACAAAGCGACAAGGTGACAAAACGACAAGGTGACAAAGCGACAAGGTGACAAGGTGACAAAGCGACAAGGTGACAAGGTAACAAAACAACAAGGTGACAAAACGACAAGGTAACAAAACAACAAGGTGACAAAACGACAAGGTAACAAAACAACAAGGTAACAAAACGACAAGGTGACAAAACGACAAGGTGACAAAACGACAAGGTGACAAGGTGACAAAACGACAAGGTGACAAAGCGACAAGGTGATAAAGCGAAAAGGTGACAAAACGACATGGTGACAAAGCGACAAGGTGATAAAGCGACACAGTGACAAAGCGACACAGTGACAAAGCGACACGGTGACAAAGCGACAAGTCTTCAACGCCTCCTGCATACAGAGCCGTTCTTAGACATAGGAAAATTAAGCGACCGCCTAGGGCCCCACTGCGCTTTCTATTTTGCCTATAACTTGCAAGTCCATATATTTCAGAAGTTCACATTTTCTCTAGTGGCGGAATTATCAATGTGGTTAGTGGTTCCACGCGCGCAAAAAGCAAACAGCGATAAAGGCAGGGTAGAGGTGCCGCATTGGTGGGTTGTGTTTTGTCCTCAGCTCCGGGGGAGCTCCGCCCCTGGACCCCCCTTCCGGGTCCCCCTACCTACGCTCCATGCCTAGGGCCCCCAAAATCCTAAGATCAGCTCTGCTGCATATAAAGAAAAAGTGACACCCCATCAGTCTCATTTCGACGCCACTAGCATGGGCGTATCTACAGTGTTTGGCACAGGATTCATTTTTATGCCCCACCCCCAACTCTGAACATGATTATTTTCAACCATTAAATACCACCAAAGCCCATTTGCCACCCCCGCTAGTCTGGCGACCGGGGACATATGCCCCACCTGACACCCCATAGATACGCCTCAGGCCATTTGCAAATGGCAAGCGCCCCGCCCCCACCCCCCGATAATTTGAAATGCCTCTACTGGGGAAACATTTCTTAAAGAAACACTGTACGGAACCACTGGCATTAAAACTTAAAAAAAAAAAAACAGTAAAAAAATGGGCCCCACTGCGAGCTTAATATATGCTAAAGAATTAAAACTCATGAAAATGATGGAAACATCTAACAACAAAGGGTGGCATACTTAATTTCATTTTTATTGAATAGAGTTGACAACTTATGGAATGCTTGCTTTGTCTTAGTACAATGAATGAACTGGTTGCAATATAAAAATATGACAAAATATGGGACGACACGTTTTGCAAAGCTGGACCAAAGATATCTCTTCAGACTGCTTCTAGAGGAAATAATCTGGGCAGTAATGGAAGAATGAGCAGTTAGTAGCAGCTGTGAGGGCTACATGTGTAGGGAATGTAGGTATTTAAAGTTTAAGTAATGAATTATCTCAAAACAAAGTTTAGTACTGATATAATATAGAGTTAACATAAAAGGATGAGTGGGAATGCAGCTAAATGAACACATTAATTCTATAGGGGCTAAAATTTAGTTTACTATAATTGATAATGTAACACAAACTTCAAACGCATTCCAGTGTTTAAACAATGTTATGATCGATCATGATCGATACAAAGGCAGCCTGTGACAATCTGTTGGGGATTTTCAATTAAAATTTTTTAAAATTTCCTTCCATCATATCTTAAGATTTGTTATTAATGTACTAAGTTTGTAAAATAGAGCAGACAATTTTAACACTAAATTTATAATTGAGGACAACAACCAAAGAAAATGAAGGGAAAAGATAAGAATAAAGTTTATCATTGAAAAAAAAATTAAATGCTTCTTAAAATTTAGGAAGTCAGAGAAGGCTTGTAACTATAAGGAGGTTGTTCAATGAAAGAAAAGGTTGAAGAAGAAAAATGATTTTTTTCCATAAGATTTAAAACAGTAATATTTTTTTTCTTATTATTATGAAAGGAAAATGTAAAAAAAGTATAGCTTCCTCGGTTAAAATAAAAAAAAAAAAAAAAAAAAAATACAGACATAAACTTTAAAAAACAGAAGAATTTATAACCAAAAATATTGGTATTAATTAGTAATATGTAAAAAAAAAAACTTTCACACTTGCCATTACTTCTAAAAAGTCGTGGGTATGTCCCAGTTTTCAATATAAAGAATATATATTTATTTAGAAACTCAGTAAAGCTAATATCAAACATCAAATAACCTCAAGGTTCAACTCAATAACCTCTGCCATCACAGATACTGACAGACAGATACTGAGGAGATTTCATAACTTAAAATTTTAGAATGAAATCTTTAAGTTTAGTGAGAGCTGGGAGTTATTACAACTTGCATGCACATCAGTCAGATCCTTTAATTTAAACATAAAAAAAAATTGTAAGTAAATGAAATTTCCTAGGCAACAATATTTTCAGCAGTTATGTGATAGACGAGATACCAGTATTGTAAAAAAAAAAAATTAATTAAAAGTTAACTAAGATTATACTTAAGTATTAATCTTAATAGCAACTTTTTTCTTTTGATGAACATCCTAAAAGTACAACAGAAGGGCTAAAAATTATATTAAAAAAACAAAAAAACTTTCAGAAACGAAAACATGGTCTCAATATATTTAAAAAACCAATCAGTAATGGAATACAATAGAGTGTATCTAAATAATTTTATGTACAAACATCATATAGGTACATATATTTACACAATGGTTCCAAAAGAATTTTATCTCTCTCTCTCTCTACCCAGTCATATAAAAAAAATTCAGTCCAACTTTCTTCTCAGCACGTTCCATTTTCTAAGTTCCACTCATTAGTTATTTTAGTATGCACACACACACACATATTTCTGGCATGAAAAGGGGGCAATTTAGCACACATTTATGCCAACAAATATTTTCCCAAAAAAATCTGACAGTTTGATCTCAGGAATATAGTGATAGAAAAAACATCTCTCTATATAAATTTAAAATGTGATTTTGCTGAGGAATCATTTAATTCATTTGAGCATTGATGCAGTTTTTATTTCAACAGACTACGCAATTATTTACATTCTTAAAAGGCAGACAGAGAAAAACATTCATCCTTCCAAGGCTTTGAGTCTAACATTTGTTCAGTTTACAGATAAAAGTGAAATGACAGCCCTCTCTCTCTCGCCTGAAACTCAAGCACAAAAATATCCACGCAACACACGCACACAGAAACCTGGATTCATTCTTACATAAAATATTCATAACTTTTAGGCATATTAGGCAACCCGGTTTGATTGTACACAACAGCACTGTCTGGATCATCAGCAAACTCTGCTCCCTTGGCTTCCTCCGTCTCGTAGTCCGCGCCCTCAAATCTGCTACGGCAGCAGAACAGAATTATACAGACTATGAGAATGATAAGCAAGGCACATCCAACTGTGGAGTGGATTAAAATTTTTGTAAATAGTTGAGGTTTAGAAAATTATTTCTTCATTAAAGCCTCATGGTTTTGGGGGTGGGGGGGATAGCACATATAAACAACTGTTATCATTGGAGAAAAAAAAAAGCATTGAATTGTAAAATAAATTTTTTTTTAATTATGTCTATCAAAACAAAATGAGATTTGTTATGATTTCTTTGTACACATTCATTTTCAGCATATCACATAAAAATTCATTATCATGGGTCCTCACAATGCTCTCTTGATGCTCATTTTGACTTTAAAAAATAGCTTTTAAATTTATTTTCAAGTATGTTCTGACTGATTGGCAACAAATTTCCAACTAATGTTTTTGGGTTAAGAGATTCTTGAAATGATAAATTAGCACTTCTAAAATCACCAAATTAGCCCACCTAATTTATAATATATTTATAAGATTGTCCAATTAATGTTGTAATGAACTAAGATTATATAAAATAAACCAACAAGATTGTCTAACTAGTGTTATAAGTGACTTAAAAAGAAAATTAGCCAAAAAACACTACAATAAATTACAGCTAATACATGATATGCTGCTCATTTTAAAGTTATAGATACCTCCAACTAAAGCCTTCTCTTCATCAGTGAGTGGAGCATCTGTCACCCTCCTGTAGGTGACATTCTGTAGGATACCAGTGAATGGTCTTGTCTGGATGGGTTCAGGCGAGGCAGTGATTTCTTCGAAGCTGCACATATCTTCTCTCACCTGGACAGTGACAGGCAGTACAACATTTCAGTGATAAATAAACTAACTGTGCACGGCAAAAAATTTGAAATAAAATAATTTCTGATCATAAAATTATCTCATAAAAGTTACTCACCTTATCACTATCTGGTATAAGTGATATGTATGAAGGTTTAGGATCCTGGAATGCTCTTTTGAGAGGGAAGATGTTATCTACTTGCATTCGGTAGATGCAACCTTCAAACCCACGATTTGTGTTGGATGTATCTGTAAAAAATTTACGTAAATTTTACCCAGTAGAAAAAATTTAATAATTAAAACGTTAGTAAATTTCTTTCAAATATTTTGTTATTAGTTTTCATAATAATGGTACTTTTAATAGAGTTAAATTATACAACCCAAAATTATAAAAAGACACAAAAATGTCTGCGCATACAAGTCAGAAGAAGCCTTACTTAAGTAAAAAAAATAAAATAAAGAAAAGTAAATGCATTTGAGGCTACAAGGTTTTATCAATCAAAGTATGTGTTCAGAATACCTGAATTAACTTATTATATACGGTATATAAGAAAGAAAATTAAAAAAAAAATAATAACTGGCAAAAATACCCCCCCCCCCCCCCCTATTTCCATTTCCCTAATTTAAAAAAAAAAATGAAGATGTAAAACCTACTATCATTACTAGAAATGTAAACCTGCCATGGCCGCCATTGAGATGTATGGCACCCAATACAATTATTTTTACTATTTCAATTACCTATCACTTTTTAAATACCAATATCGCTATTGTTCCTACCATTGTTGCCTATGAAGAGATATTTAGGATTATCCAAAATGGTATCAGACTGACTGGAGGCATCTCCGAATCTTGCATAAGCAGCTGGATAGTTGTCAACCTGAGATAGAATATTTTTATGGTAAAAAAAAAAATAACATAAATTTGTGACATTTTCTAAACGAAGTGGCTATTTTTACCCGGGTACCAGAAGTGAGAGGCTGGGAATAAAAAACTATTTAAAATATTATTGTTGGGTTTGTAAGACCAAATGAGGTGTCAAATGAAAGATAATTGAATGGACTGTATCTTTGTAAACTAAACTTAATTCTTCTGTTTATTAACTAAAATAAACTACCACAAATGACATCCGAATACCATTGAGTTTAAGGGGACCCAGGTGCGAATGGCGGCGCTGCGTGTCCGGGTCCATTTTGAGTAATGCTATGCGGATATTTATAATACAGTCTATATCAAGATCCAACGATAGTAGCAGAAATAAAAAAGGGCAGGCTACGCTGGGCAGGACACTTAGAGAGAATGCCAAATGACAGAGGAGTGAAGGGGGTGCACCACAAAAAAAACACCCAGAGGAAAATGGCTCAAAGGCAGACCTACGCTTAGATGGATGGATTCTGTGGAAAAAGATCTACAGCAGCTGGGAATCAAAGCATGGAAAAGAAAAGCATTAGTTAGGTCTGAGTGGAAGTAGTGAGGCAGGCCAAAGCCCTACATGGGCTGTAGCGCCACAGGCATGGATGGATGGAAGTAGTGAGGCAGGCCAAAGCCCTACATGGGCTGTAGCGCCACAGGCATGGATGGATATATTTATGTTTGCATAAAATAATGCATAAGAAAAACATGGTAAGAAATTTATTAACACTATAAATGTCATAAGGCCAAACCTTTCTGTGGTGCACAATTGTTAATAAAAATGTGAATGATTTAATGTACGTTGGTTAAGGGAAAATCACTATAGAAATGAGTTAGCTTCCCACTACCATTTCTATCTGTGAGTAAACATGATCTTATCAGGGCTTGTATTGAAATTAATCAGATTTAATTAGATATATGTTACTTGCCGAACAGACTTCAAAATTTTAACTCTAAATTCTTGCACCACAACAAATTTTAGCTTTGTATCTTTAACATGTTTGGGAAGGGTGCTCAGTGAGCCAGTCCCTCGAACATTTTGGATAAATTCAAAATGCAGGGATGAAATTTGGCCAATATCTAAATCTTTCTACATTTAATTGTAGAGCAACAGAAGAGATGCTAAATGAAATTTAGGTCACATTGACCTTTTGGAGATTAATCAAATAATTCTTATTTTAGTTGTTACTATATAGTAATGTTGACAGGGATGAGTATAAAAAAAAAAACTTAGCTAAGTTTTAGATCCTTTTTTGCAAAAACAGATATTTTCTATTCATTTATGAATATTACCTGGACTTTCATATCTTTGCCAAAGTTACTGCGCTCCACAACAACAACGTGAGTCTGACTGTTGGCATAGTCAACGCCCATCTGCATGGGTGTGTTCACCTCAACTCTCTCAAAACCAACATCCATGGCCACTTTCACACCACCTGTCAAACAATGAGGGGAAATTAAATCAGTCAAAATGATTAAGTCTCTTTTAACACTGAAACATCAAAATTCAGCATCCACAAAAAAAATAAAAAAGTTATAAATGGCTGTGTAGAAAATAAAAAGTTGTAATTTTGTAACATGAGTTTATTTTCAGATTACAACAGGATTTTCTTAGTGCACTATTCATGTTTGCAAAATTTGACATATCTCAAAATAATTCTCATCATCTAACCGTTGTTATTCATCTCCACACTGATATACTCTGTGTTCTCCTCATTTCTAATCTGCATGAGAATTCCCTGCTTGACTTTGGTGGAGAATCCAATCATGGCCCGTTGGAAATCTGAGGCAGACAAGCCCTGAGTTTCATCAAAGGTGTAGCGGACCATGTAGTTGTTCTTTAGGTTCACACCTACCTCTGGTAGAGCACATAAGAGGGAAAAAAATCAATATTACTCCATACATCCAGCTTCTTTACCTAAATCAACAAAATTTACATGAAAACTATCCAAATTACTTCTTTTTTAAAGAGAAAACTATCCAAATGACCTTTTTTAAAGATGAAAATCTAAAATACTTTTCTTTTTTTTTTTTTTTTACAAAACTAAAGCTCAAACAAAAACTTTAACTGGTACTTGAATTTACACAAAAGGGTAACAGTATATAAGAATATTTTAGCCATGAAAATAATTTTTTGTTGAATTTACACCCATTCTATTTTTACTGATATAGAAATCACTGGGATGTCAAATTGCTCAAAAAAGCATTATTCCACTGTCCCATCAATTTACTCATAACACCCCTTCCAAAACCATAGCTTATTTTTAATATACCGGTAATAAAAAAAAGGATAGCTTCTCAGAGTGACTTACCCCTGCCACAGTTCCAGCCTCTCCATGGTGTATAAGAGCAATCACATCTGTAGCGGTCATAACCCTCGCGACACGTTCCTTGGTTAAAGCAGGGGCTGCTTGCACACTTACCAACGCATCCTATCAAATATTTCATCAAAAAGTGTTAACTACATTCCTTTTCTTTTCCTTTAGCTTTCTTTGGAACCCTTTTTATAAAATTTTTACACAAATATGTTTTGAGAATAAAAGGAAACAAATTGATATTTAATTTAGGGTCTGGCAGAAGTATTATTCAAACCACGAGGAGATCTAAAACTAAAGATTAACAGAAGCTGAAAACTTGGGTGTTTCGGAAGGAAACAAAATCAACAAATGAAGAGCTGATTTTCAAAATGCTGTATATCCATTTTGGGGGGTTTTGAGATTATTCAACTTTTTACAAAAAATTAATAAAGCGTTTAGAGGATTAAATCATTTTTAGACACAAATGAAATAGGAATATAATGTGTTTAGTATATAGAATTTACCATGTCCTAAACAAACCTGTTTTGCTCTACAAAATGGTTAGGTTTTTTCATTTTTTTTAAAAATGGTGGATACCGCGTTTTGAAAATAAGCTCTTCAAATATACAAGCCATATTTTGTATGAAATGTAAATGTAACCATTATATCTGAAGGATGCCAATTAGCACCTATAATTTAGCAACAAGCACAATATCCCCTTAGATGTGCACATACTCTAACATGTCTTTATGTTTCCAAATTTGTTGTACTATTTTGAGTTTTTTTTTACACAATTCAATAGTAATTTGTAAAAAATTATGCATTTTATCATAATTTAGATGCTATTATAGATAATTCATCTGTTAATTATTGTTGCTGTAGTATTACAGATCCCTGCATAGTAATTAACGAAGTGAAATAAATATAGTTCCTCATGATAGTTACTGAGTTACCTTTTTATAAGCCCTTTTTTTCACTATTCAGAGGGAAGGGGGTGTCTTAAAAACCATATATGGCAGTAAAAGCTATTTTCTCACCAGCTCTGACTCCATACACTGCACCATTCCTGAGTTTGCCCAACATATCCATAAGACGACCATTAACTCGAAGTCCTCTCATGCAGCCAACATAACCATCTTGGTATCCCACAAGAGAACCTAAGATAGCCATTTTAAACATTTTCAAAATGAAGCTTTCTGCGTTAAGCAAAATTAAAAATGCTCTAGTACTCACGCAAAGTTCACTGCCAACATTTCAAATTAACAATAAATAAAAGCAACATTGGAACTGGTTAGCTTATTGGTTTTATCATCATTTTAGAAAATATATTGACAATTTATGAAATACAGAACAAAGTTTACTTAAATTTAGCTTACCAACATAGAGTGGAGTTGTAAGATCAAGCTGTCGAATAAGATCAGCATCTTCATTTAGTACACTGCCAGGAAAATCATCTATTTTCATCCAGGCTTGCTTGCGGTTCTTTTCAACATGGATAGTGTGCCAAGTGTCGTCATTCAGAGGAGAGGGAGATTTGAAGGATAAGACTGACACTCCATTACCAACATCATATCTGAATTGAATGGTGTCCGATTCTGAAAGAGAAAGAAGCAAATTTTTAAAAAATGACTAAATTATCTTTGATATTATTTATGATTAATTATAAATTAAATTGCAAGGTAGTCATTAAAAATGTAAAAGTTTTAAGCAAAGTTTAAAAGCTTACGGAAAAGTCTGATTTCGATAAAATCTGCAACTTCTGAGCCAGTACAGTGCACCAAAACACCGTCATCTGCTGTGGTTTTGAATTGGAGCCAAATGTCTCCAGCATTTTGAGCCTCAAAAGTTGGGAATTCAAGGGCACCATCTGTCTGTGTGAACGTAACTGTGTTGTCAAAAAGGTCTGAAAAAAAATAATTTGAAAATTAATTGCATAATTTGAGAAAATGGCAGAACAATAATACCGAAAATTATCCAACACTTTTTAATACCAGCAGTGTCTTGATATATCGAACTCGGTGTACAAAGCAGTATAAAAATAATAATGAAACTCACTGTCTCCGAAACATTCCAGCTCTCCTATTTCATGCTCTGACCACTTGTCGTCTGTTGTAGAGCCCGTATCACCAAAGTGAAGTTCCAACACAGGCAGATACTCTTTGTGCTGAAGGTAGCCTTGGTCAACACTGATGTCTGACACCTGGTCATTTAAAAAAAAAAAAAAATTTATTAAAGGAATGCCAAAAAGGAACAACAAAGACTTGTTGGAAAGGACACACAAGGAGCCTATTGCTGAAGAGAACATAAGGAAAAGATGGAGGTGGATAGGCCACACTCTCTTCAAAACCCCAGATAACATTACCAGACAATCCCTAACATGAAATCCACAGGGAAAAAGAAAGAGAGGAAGGCCTAAGAATAGATGGAGACTCGAGCTAGAGGCAGAAACACACAGTATGGGATACACCTGGAAGCTACTGCAAAGGAAAGCACATGCCGAGATGAACGGAAAATTCTTGTAGAGGCCTCTGCCCCAGACGGAGTAAAAGAAATAAGTAAAGTAAAAAGGAAGGATATGGATGAAAAAACATGTTCTTCTCCAACAACTATAGCATATATTAACAGAAGTAATAAGCATAAAAAAATCCACTCGCCATAATTATAATTAGGACTGCTTAAGACTACATGGGAATAAAGTATCGTTTCAAGCAATAGAATGTATATGTTATAATTAGTAAATTATAGGAAAATATTTAAATAATGGTAAATAACACTTAAGTTCCTTGTAAATGTTGTAATTAAATAAATTCTTTTTATTTATGGGTAAATTTGTTGCATAAAACAAAATGTTCAGGATTGCTGGGAAAAAAACAGAATACCAAAAACTATAAACTTTATTAGATTGGATATTTTGAACGTAAACAAGAGAGCTCCACAATTGTTTCCTTCATTTCTCAATGTTTTTTTTTTCAGATCTAAGAAAAAAAAATAAGAGGGCAAAAAAAAATTTAAAATAAGTACCCCTTGTGTGTTGACTTTATCACAGTAACAAGTTGAGCTCTGACTGCCACAGCCTTCCTCGTCCAGGCCACATTTACATTTCCCAGAGCCTGGAGCGGCACCGCCCCAGTAATACATTGGCTGGAAGGTCCTGCCAACCCACCAGCCCCATGTCTTGATGCTTATGTCTGTCTGTATTCCTGTTAGAGAATATCGAACATGTGATCAGTTTGTTTAGGCAAAGGAAGGAACTAATAAAACCCTAGAAAAAAAATTGAACTGTCACTTCTGACATTGCATTGATTGTTCTGGAAAGTTAAGGGTAAAAGTGGCAAAATAAACTTTGTATCTCCAATTCTTAGCAAACGACAGCCTAGTGGAAAAAGTACTTTAATAACATTTTTTTTTTTAAAAATTAAGACCAGGTTTACATCACATTACCTCCCCTTCATCCTTCATATGTAATATAATAACTTGTATTTGATTTAACGATTTGTAAAAAAACTCATTTCCATCAAGCACAAATAATATATATATATATAAATTTTTTATTTGTGCTTGATGGAAATGAGTTTAAAAAAAAAAAAAAAGTTATTCAAACTTGATCAAAATTTTCTTCAAACCCTGTCAAAATTGAATTTTACCAGACCCTTCAAATATTCTTATTGTCCAGGAAAAAGCTAGCTTAACTTTGTTCCAATGAACTGTATACTTTTAAATGGAACAAAGGACATTTCATTGCTTTAAAAAAAAAAATATTTGAAGGGAAGAATAACCGTTCTGCACTGTGTGTTAATTATGTTAGTGTAATTAAATCTGGGTCCACAAGTAAAAATGGAGTTAAACATACCTGGATTTGCTAGGAAACGTGCATTCTTACATCGATACAACACATTCTGTCGACAGAACCGAGACCTGTCGATGATCTCTTCCAACTCTAAAATACCCTGGGCTGCATAGTTGATCTTACGGACATATGAGCCAGGATCCTGGTAGCCATTGACCCGAATTGCACCCATGCTGTCATGGCCAATGTAAGTGATGATTTCACCAGTAGTATCTGAAGACAGGCAACATTAGACTTCTTTAAAAGTAATTTGCACCTTATGGACATTACTGGAATTTGTTAAGAACTTCAATGTATATTTTGATTGCGTGTTGTTTAAGAGATTATATGTGTTGCTTTATCTGTTATGCTTAGTATTTGGTGACGTATTTTGTGGAAAGGGGAAATGACGTATTATTGTTGTGTAGTGGTTGTGATGAGTAATGGCAGTTTACGATTTAATTGTGTTAATAAAGATACTGTATTCTAATAATCAATGGTTTGTGAAGTTAATATAATTAGCCCTTAGACAAAATGTAGCCATCAAACCTTTGGTAGTATTGGTTCGTAACAGAATTATAATTTTTAAAGGGAGAAAATATCCTGAAGAAGAGTTGCATCCGGAATAAATCATCATCATCAGTGGCGCTACAGCCCATGTAGGGCCCTAGCCTGCTCCACCACATCCTTCGATTCGGAGCGATCACTGGCTTTCCCCCTCCATCTCAACCTTGGGCGACCCGTGAGCCATATGCCCCTAGGTTTCTGCCTGCATATCACTTTTGTTGCTCTACATTTCGGCATCCTTTCAATATGTCATGCCCAGCGCAGTCTGCCCTTTTTTTATTGTTGCGATTATGGGTGAATCTTTGTACAATTAGTATAGCTCTTGCTTTGTACGGATTCTCCAGATACCATTTTCCATCACTGGGTCGTAAATATTTTGCTGAGGATTTGCCTCTCCCAAGTATTGAGAAGTTTCTCTGCTACATTGGTAAGGGTCCAAGACTCACTAGTGTAAGTTACTACTGGTCTAATGATAGTGGTGTATATTGTCTTCTTTGTTCCCCTTGAGAGGGTTTTGCTTCCCAGTAGCTTTTGTAGGCTTTCAGAATAAAAGTGAGCAAAAAGAAGAAAAAAAATGGTGTACATGAGTTATTTATAATTCAATCGCAAGGTCCAGGCGGAAACATCCGAGGCTGCAAATATCCTCCCAACAACATAGTAGTGTTAGTAGTGGGTATGTTAAGAAAAAAACTATAGGCCTAGCAATCAGCTTTTACCTCTTTCACATGATGCCTGGAAAGGTCTTAACGGCCCAGCACCATCCAAATCCAACATGGCCGACTCCTTGCCTTCAACATTGGAATAGTATTTGTGCATCTCACAGGAAATATGATAGGAAGCTGTTCAGTTTTAAAATAAAGTTGAATGCATTTGACATGTTAAATTACATTAAACATGTTAAACTAGAATAAGTAATCTATAATAAGATAATCCCAATATTCACTCTTTGAGAGAAGACTGACAGTTTTAAAAAAGTTACCAATAGTCCTATTGGTTTTTAATACCTTTCCAAACATTTAAAAAAAAAAAACTTTATAATTGAAATATGACTTAAAATAAATTTTTTATTCCAATCTTACCATTATGAAATAAATCAATTTCACCATTTCCAAAGCTAACATAATTTCAAAAACCTTTAAATTTTCTACTTATATATAAAAAAAAATGTTACACACATACACCACCAATGATGATTTCCCAAATTGTGAATGAAAATTTGTAATATAAAATGTGTTTTAAAAAAAACATACAGGCATGACATAGCTCTCCAAAATATCCAGTGTCAGCACAATCACATTGAAATGTATTCCAAGTCTGCTTGCAGATGCCCGTATGTTCACATGGGTTAGGTGTGCATCTGCAAGGGAAAAAAAAAGGCATACAAGTTTCATGTGAATTTTAAAATGTTTCTTGACTGCTTAAAACCAACATTTAAAAAAAATTATAGTACACAACTTATAATCTGATTCTTTAGATGTCATTTAAATGCAACAATGTTAAGTTATAAAAAAAATATTTATATTTTATTATTTAGCCCGAAAGAGAAATTTGTTGTAAGGGGTGGGTAGCGTCCAGCCCATGGGCTGTATAGGGCCAGCAAGATCATTTGGTCAGGCCCACCAGTGGAATTAAAAATACAAAAAATATATGAAAATAAAATATATAAAAACAGTGAGAAAATAATTTCAGCAGCAAGTTGAACCGTGACTTCGCAATGTTTGAGAAAATGTTCAACATTTTTGCACTGCATGGCTTTTAAACATTTTAAATTATATTTAGAAAATTACACAAAAGATTTTTGCACATAGTACCAACATTTTTTTGTATTGCGAGGGAAATAACTCTTATCATTTTTGTTAAGTAAATTACATTGAGCTATGCATTAAGTTCGGTACTGGAAAAGTAAGTTGCGGATGCAATTTATATGAATCCATTAAGTCATGTTCTATACATAATGGGTGGATAATTTATAAAGAGGGGGGGTGGAGGTGTGGTAAACATTTTTTTGTGCCTGGAGTGCCAGCTCAAATTTTTTATAGCCAGCGAATGACACTATAAATGGTCCTTGGCAAAAAAATGGTTACTCACCCAGGGTTTGCATGGGACTTAAGCTCATAAAAATAAAGAGAATTACACATTTCCATCAATAAAAAAGTATAGCTGTGGTATTTTCCTTACACATAATGAACACAACTGACCTGTCTCTGATGGCGCACGTCCCAATGTCTGCCCCTTTTATTCTGTTGACTGAATCTGCCACAAGAAGATCAAGGTTAACAGCCCTTTGCGCCACTTGAAGGTCGCGCATACAGCCACGGAAACCATTGTACACCTCATGACCACCTGCGAATAATTAAATTGGAGACTCGGCACGGTAGCAGAAATTATTACAAAGCCAAGTACGAAATGCTTGACTTACAGATTATTTTTGTGAGTCTGAAATTTGACCCAACAAACAGCAACAAATAGATAAAAACCTCAACACTTGTGGTAAAAGACAAGACATGAGTGTCAATACTTCAATCTTAATAGGAATTGTTAAATAGGTTAAATTTTACCAATTAACAAAATAAAGTTAAAACTCTCAAACCCAAGTAAAATATCAAAGAATATATTATGTGCTTAATTGAGCACATATATTTATAAGGCACGTGTTGGAAAATCCCCTTAAAAAAAAATAAATACGCTATATCCTTGATATAAAGTTATATATATATGAATAAAAATTCTAGGTACTTCAAAGTGAGCAACATTTGATTGAATAGTTATATAAATATTTTTTAACAATCTACTCATAAGTTAAAAGGTCTCACCAATGAAAAAATCTGTCCCAGCTTGCACTTGCAATTTTCGCAGGGACACTTTGGCATTCCTGTCAACGGTGCAGTTGACTTTCTCACTGTCAATGTATAGGTAGAAGGAGTGCCACAAGCCATCTGTGAAGGAACCTTCCTGGGAATTAACATCAGCTGAAAAAAAAAAATATATGAATTGTAATCATCATTTGTCATACCAAATTACTCATCTAATATGGCTCAATGGGTCTATGCAAGGTTTATTTTTTTTTCAATTTTTAACTTAACACTGAGAACATTTTGGCATGCTTCAAGAGATGTGAATACTTACTGTTTCTCACCAGATCCTCAACAAGCTGACCATCGAGAGTGACAATGGAATACTTCACATAGCCACTTTGATCAATTGTAACCTGTTTTAACAGTGTGGGGACTCATTACATTAAACTCAAATAAAAATAACACCAAGAGTGGTTTAAAACATTACATCTAACAACAAACTATATCAAGACTGTTGAACTTATGAGTTGAAGCTTTTATAGAAGTCTAGATATATATTTTGATATCTATATATATATATCTATATATTTTCTTTTACAAAATCACAAAGAGCCAATAGACTTACAGTGACAGTGGCATCAGTACCGGTACCCATCATATGGTAGACCAACAATCCATCCTTGTCATGTGTTCGGAAATCAAACTGAACATGAATGACTCTTCCTGATATGGCCGTGATAAAGAGGTAGGATTCAAGTGTTGGGAATGTTATAGGCACTTTTGCGAGCACCTGGAGAATAATATGATAAATGCCAATAAATGGATGAATAAATATTAAAATTAATAACAAGGATAATATTAAAAACCACCCATGAATAAATGAAATAAAATTTAAATTAATAGCAATGATAAACATTCCTAAACATTACTCTTGGAAAGGTAAAAAAATTAATTAACCATTTCATTTTTAAAAAAATATTTTCCCTGTCCATCAGACTTCTTTTCTGTTAACTTAAGTAAACAAAATGAAAACCCTATAACAAGTATATCAACAATTGCTTACACTGCAATAGGGGTTGACATTTTTAACCATGGATATGGTAGCAACTGTCCCACTCATAGCATCTCTGACAAGTTTAGCCCCATTCAGGTTGATGTTTTGTACACAACCAATGAAATTGTATTTGACTGTGATGCCTGCCTGGTTAAAGTAGGGAACTCCACCAATGTACATCTATTTAGAGAAATAATCAAGGCAGGCATGTTAGGTTTTGAAAATTTGGCCAGGTTTTTTAAAAATATCTCAGCAATATTGTTTTTAAAAATATTTTAAAATTTAATTATAAGACAGAGAAGACAACAGTGTCTATAAATAATCAAAATTTGAAACTCAAACTATAGGCCTACACATTTATCTGATGACAGCACAAATTTGTCACCTCCCCCTTTTCAGATGTGATGTAATTTATGAGAAATAACAAGAGGCATTTTAAATGTGTGTATATGTTTTGTAACTGGTCCAAGCAAAAAGTTAAATAGCTTTTGTATATTATATCAGACCTGCTTGCTCTTACTATTTGGCGTAATTACACATCCGCAATAAACCGACCATCACAACCTTCAAAACTGCAATCCAAACACATCTCTTTAAACTCTACTTACTACCCTGACTGATTCCCCCACCCCCGACCGATGCTACAGGGTGCCGTCCATGGCTTGACATGTAAATAGTTCTTGAATGGGTGGAGTGAATATACAATGTTTTGTTTTATTTAATTAATGTATGTTAATTAATTTTTTAAGTTCAAGAATGTTTGTTAAATCGTATGTACAGCGTGGTGAGCCCAGGCCTAGGCTTGGGTACCACGCTATAGAAAAATCCTAATAATAGTAATAACATCAAGTGCTAAGTAAATCTTATTTGAACTCATTAAATTAGAATTAAACAATGACAATATGATAAACCATGCTAGAAAAGTCAAGAGAAATTTATAGATAAAACTCACAAAGGGCAGCTCCACCTCAAGTGTCAAAGAACCATAATTAATATAATAAAAATGTATGGGCCAACTTTTCTGTTTATTTTATTGACACTTACAAATTTATCAATATCCAGCCTATAAAAGAGACCATAAGTATCCACTATATTGATCAGCCTGTCCACTACAACTTTAAGCCTTTGTTTGTCTCTGGTAATGATGACATCATGCCACTGGTTGTCATCAAGTAAGCTGGCAGCTTTTATTTCAGTTAAACCTTTGGTCTCAGTTGTAGACCCTGGAAAAACCAAAGATTTTTTTCAGTATATACATAATTTGTTCATAGAATTAATTAATGGGAGTATACAAAAAAAAAATCCTATTATCCCAATTACATAATTTTAGCACAAGGAAGGCCAATAGAAGAATTTAAACCGTTGATTAAAAGTATCTTCAGCCTAACTATGTACGCTGTATGTAAAAAGTATTTAACATTTCTATTCATCTTACCAAGATCAATTCTAAAGTACAAAACTCCCCTTGACATTTCAAGCATAAAGAGATCTCCTTGATTTCCACTGGCGTACAACAAAACACCATCTGGTCGACCAGTTCTAAATCGGAGTTCCATAGAATCTTGAGTGGTCTGAACAGCCTGCCTGCTCATGTCATACTCTATGTAGCTTTCCCCATCAAACGAGGCAGTGTCAGGCTCTACAACAACAACAAAAAATTAGTTCATAAAATGAAGTAAGATAGCCTATGTATATCCTAATCCAAAAGTAATGTTGTTTGTTTAATTTATTTCCTGAATGTTTAAAGCAAATTTCATATGAGTTGTCTATGATGCACAGACACTTCCTTAAGACATAAAAAGTGAATAGTGCTGTTGCGCCCCTGTATGGAACAATAATTAAAAGTATTAAAAAAATCTCACCGAATGGACATCCAACAACTTCCACTCTCAAGGAGATGACCATGTTCCATCTTTGAGGGTTGAATCGCACATAGCGAGCCACAACAGGGTAGGTCAGTACTCTCATTTGTAGAGAAGAATCATCGTTATTACCTTCAAATATCTGGAGAGATTTTTAATTTGATTATTATCTTCTTGAAAGTAATATGTTTTGAAATCTATGAGACCTAAGACAAGTCAAGAAATTTGCATCCCATAAAAAAAAAACATATTAAAAATTAGTAACGTTCATGCCTCTGGAACCTTTGAACTCGGCAATACCCCATACCCTTACTAATAGCCACTGATTCAATATCACAACAAACTTAATTTTCACATTTATATACAATTTAAAAAACATTTAATGATCTATACATTGATTAAATTAAGTCCTGGATTAGCTTTTGTAATAAATAGATTTTAAAATAAAAAATAACGGTCTCATGCAAAAAAAAAAAAAAAAGAAATAAATATGGTTGCTCAAGCTAACAAGATAGAAAATATCTAACAGAAGAAGGATACATCTTCTCAAATTAGCAGTTTTTAGATGCTGTAAACAAATTCAACATTATATTTTATCCTCTATTTTCTATTTCTTCATTGAAACATGTATTCAGTGATGATTCTTTTTATTATCAATGTTGCTACACTGAGCTCTAGCTTACTTATAAAGCCTGAACAATATAAACTTTGCTTGCTAATGTGATGCACATCAGTCTAAATGACCTGTGACCTAAACCAATGACCTGTGACCTAAAGCCATGTGAGAATTCTTACCTCTGGGATGCCCAGCTGGTTTGTGTATCTCCTCCAAGTCTGAGCGTCATCAGAATATTCCAGGAAAAACTCTCTGACATATTCATCACTGCCCTGCCTGCCTTGGACATAGACTGATGTGACTATGTACTGTTTACCCATATCAACCTGGAGCCACTGAAATGCATTCTGTATAGATGGTGACCAGGCTCCTGTTTGTTGGTGAGAGAATTAAGAGATTTTCCAGAATATTTTAAGTGAAATTTTCAAGTGTAAAATGTGAATGAAGCACAAAATTTTATGTCAAATAATTATCATTATACAATCTCTCAGAAATTGAGAAGCACAATTTTGTCAAATCATGTAGTTGAATTATAGCTACATTACAATGATCCATTTAATATAAAATAATAAATTTAGGCTTGATGTGAATCAGAAAAATACAAGTTCTACTCTTAGATGATTAAATGAGCAAGTGCACGAAACATTGAAATGTGAAATTACTTTTAAAACATTGTAAGTATTTACTAATAAACTTGTACACACTTTTCAATGGATTTAACTCAACCGATTTATATTTCATTGTAAAGGTATAGAATTGAGTAGGCAGTAATACATCTTCATGCTCCTGTCTTTTACTAAGAGCTGTTTTAGTATTTTTCCATAACTTCTAAGCAATACTTGGCAATAGGGTATGAGTTTATTTTTTCAATAACTTCTAAGCAATACTTGGCAATAGGGTATGAGTTTATTTTTTCCATAACTTCTAAGCAATACTTGGCAATAGGGTATGAGTTTATTTTTTCCATAACTTCTAAGCAATAGGGTATGAGTTTATGAGTATTTTTCGATAACTTCTAAGCAGTAGGGTATGAGTTTATGTTTAACAATGTCAATACCTGCTGATCTGCCAACCCTGGCATCTTTAGGCTGACGCTTGGTGTTGAATGAGCTGGCTATAAGTGCACTGTCTGGTATCCTCCCATCTTCAACACCCACACGTTGTTGGTGCAAAGGCTTGCAGTCTATATATTCATACACTTCCCCTGAAATAATTTTAGGAAATTCTTTTAAACTATGACTATGCCATAGCAGACCTTCAACACTTTTAAAGCTTACTTTTTAAAAAAAAATTAATCCTAGTGTGTGAGAACCCACACGCCCACATTTAAAATGTGTTAATTGCAGAATAAACCAAGGTGCAGTTTCCTTTTTTTTTTGTAATTTAGGAAATTAACTCCAGACTTTTTTTTTAGCCTTAATTTATTAGGCCTAAGCCTAAGTGGCTTTCGGCTAGGCCCCAGCCCTCTATAATCATATATGCCGCTTAATATTAATTTAGTAAATTTAGGGGGTTCCCGCGAGTGGTTGGTTTAGTACTAACAAGTATCAATAACAACCTAGGCCTTCACTTTCTTACTTTCATTCTAATGATAGTATTAGTATTTTTTTTAATAGGGCCTAATTACTATAATCTGTAATACTATTACAAATAATAATGATACTGAGTAGTAGTAGTGTCTTAGTAATTAATACTAGAATAGTTAGTAGAGTCAGTAGACTTAAGTAGTACTCAGAGTAGACTTTACTAGTTTTAGTAGTAACTTAATCTTAAAGTAAAGTAGTGTAGATATAGTAACAGTCTCAGTCAGTAACAGTATAAGTATAGTTCATATAGTTATAGTGGTAGGCTTACTTAGAAAGGATAAATTTCGTTATTAAAAGAAGTGATGTGTAGTTGTTCTAGTAATTTTATAATTTAAGTTAAATTATTTAAATATCAAACTATTCGCAATGAATACTGTGATCGCGGAATAATCATGTTACAAATATTTTTAAGTTCATTTCCGCGTTTGCACCTGTCCGCCATGTTTATTAAGTAGGTCATATCAGGTGTGATCAAGTTTGTTTTTCTGACAATATTGTTTATATATTTGCCTAAATATATGTTTTTTACTCACTAGATAATGCTGCAAAGCTAATATCCAATAATGTAACATAGAAAAATACCACAAATAAACTTTTCGGTTTCATGTTTGTGACTGTCAACTATATCAACATCTTACAGGGACTAGGGACAGTCACTTTGGTCATGTGACTAGCTTACTGGATGGCGGTTGGTCGCAGTGAAAGATAACTGGTAGTTCGCTTTTCTTAGCTCTCCCACGTCTTCCGTCAATCTCAAAAATCGTTAGCTACACGACGTTGAACTATTGCACGGTTGCCGCAGTAGGACTACTTTGAAAAATAAATAAAATGTTAACTAATCCGTTAACTTAAAAAAATAAAAGGTAAATTTCGAGAGATGGTTCCGCGTTTTTTTTTACCAATGCCGCCATCTTGGTTGACACCACCCGTAAAATTAAGAATAAAACGTTTAAAAATAATGAAAAAACTTCCTAAATGTATCCCTCACCCTAACCTGAACCCTAAATCTTTCCCTCACCCTAACCTGAACCCTAAATCTATCCCTAAACCTAACCTGAACCCTAATGTCATCAGCAACATAAAACACGCAAATGACGCCATGGCTCCATAACTAGACATTAGCCAAATAAAATTGCAGTCTCCTCACAAATTCTAGCTAAATAAAATTCTGAAACATGTTGGGGAGCTGTCATTAAGTTATACACGATCTGACAAAATGATTTAAGTGACCGTCCGTCCATAAAGTATGTCACGCTATTTTTGACAATTTCTACCATAATTTCTGTCATAAATCTCGAAGCCCCCCAACCCCACTCCCCAAATGCAGTGGCGTAGCGAGGGGACAAGGGGGGCATAATGCCCCGGGCGCTACTCACAAAGGGGCGCAAAATGGTATATTTTACATATAATATTGTATGGTTTTCGAATTGGGGGGGGGGCGCTAAAAAGGTATTGTGCCCCGGGCGCGAGTTAAGCTCGCTACGCCACTGCCCAAATACGCCACACTTCAAAAATAAAACACAAACAATTCGTGTACGGTAAATAAAACAATATAAATATGTTAATATTAAATTTCAATTATGATTGCACAAAATTCAAACGTTTCGGCCAACGCAGGGGCGTCATTTCAGAGGTTTTTTAGGCGGAAAGAAAGGGAGGGGGGCAAAACCAAGACTTGGTCGGCTTATTAAGTTGTTTATTACTGGAAGCGCCACAATACATAGCAATTTAAACAAAACCTGCAAATTCGGGGGGGGGGGGGGGACATGCACTCCTCCCCTACCCAATGAAGTCCCTGCCCCCCCCCTCCTCCCGATCGTGATGTACTTTACGGACGACCCCTAGCAAGTCTTTAACAATGAAATGTTTAAAAATGTTAAAGATTAAAGATTTTCTTAAGGAGACTTATTTGGGGGGGGGGGGCGTCCATAACTGCCGAGGGGAAAGGGGGTGGGGGTCACGAATTCTGGAGGATCCATTATTAGAGTGGGAAGTGAAATCCACCATTTATACTTTTTATGGCTTAAGTGGGTGTCGCGAATTTGTGACGATGTATCACAAGGATGTCTAAAAATTTGTGACAGATTTGTGACGCTGGAGGGAGTTTTCGAGGGCGTGTCCAAAAAGTTAGCAAAAATATCGAGACGTCACTAATGGATGGTTATTTCAAAAGCTAAATTCGTATCCATAAACTTCGTCTCCCACATTACGTCTATAATTTTGCAATAAAATAATACGTCGCGGAAATAACATAAATTTCGATTGCCTCAACAAAATTTTATTTCTATACATCAAATAAAGCAACACTTCAAAATTGACAATCCGAAAGTTTTAAATGATATTACGTTAAAAAAAATGAAATAAAATGATAATAATAAATAAAACATATTAATTTGAGATGAAATTATATATTTAAAAAAAAAATGATTGCTTTTAAAATCAAATGAAAATCATTTTATTAATTCAAACAACAATAACGAACTATGTATAGTAGATTATCAACAATTTCTGGTACTTTCAAAGGGAAGTAAGTGTTTTAAAATATTCGTTGTTATCTCACTTTGAACACATTTTTTTTCACCCCACGTTCTTTTCTTGTAGCTCTAATAGCAGATATCTTTAACAAAAACAACAAAAAACAACTGGTTTTATCAAACTAATGTGAGTCTGGAGCTGAAGGGACTGACATGGAATTTATTTTATTTTAACCATACATTTAAATAATGTTTTAACAAAAGTGAAACATTTAAAAAAATATTTATCTCCTGAATGATGTGTGGGGCGGCAATGACGTTTGGGTTTAATGGAATGTGTGTGTACGTGGGTGAGTGTGTGTGTGAGTGAATGTGTGGGAAGGGGGTTTGATGAATGCCTGTGAGTCCAGATGGTGTCTGGGTATAAAGATGTGTGGGTGGAAGGTATGCAGATCAGGGGGGGGGGGATAGGTGATTGCCACGAGAACATAAGCAGCCGTGAGTCATTAGATCAACCACAAGTCAGTTTAAATCGGCAATTAGGGTTTTTCTCATTTCCTCGGGATGAAGTTAGTTCTAAATAAAATAAGACGTAACTGAATTATTATCTATGATAGAATTATGGGGGGGGGGGGGGGGGGAACGGCCGAGGTTTTAAAAAAAAAATGTTATATAGTCTTTTGATGAACGAAAAACGATGTTGAGGTTAGCTGGGAGATTGGGAAATTGATACTATTGTTGATTCATACTCCCATGTAAGCCCTAGTAATTTTTTTTAATTTAATATCAATATTCTAATGTCCCACTCGCTTTCACGCCGCAGACTTATTTCACCAACCATTTCAGAAAAAACAAAATAAAACATTACGCACCAAACGCACTTGCGATGTATTTTTTTAAAAAAGAATCTCATTCAGCGCAGTTGTCGAAATCGTATTTCGTGAAATCAGTGGCATCATATTTCCTTCATCTTCCCCTTGCAAAACAGGGAAAACTGATTTTTTGGGGGTTGGGGGGTGGGGCTGAAAAAGTTGATAGAATGTGTAGTCTTCGGCAACGAGTCTATGTGCCAAGTTTCAGCTCGATATGTTGACCGGAAGTAGGTCAATTAGCCGTCCAAAGATTTTGCCCTAAACACACAAGAGCGAAATTATTATAAAGGATTACCAAAAAAAAAAAAAAAAAAAAAAAAAAAAAAAAAAAAAAAAACCCAAAAAAACACACATTCTAAAACAGGGTAGTTTAGCTGCAGCACATGAACCAGTCTGAACATAATCAAAAACATTCTAAATAAGGTAGTTTAGCTGCAGCACATGAACCAGTCTGAACATAATCAAAAACATTCTAAATAAGGTATAGTTTAGCTGCAGCACATCAACCAGTCTGAACGTAATCAAAACCATTCTAAATAAGGTAGTTTAGCTCCAGCACATGAACCAGTCTGAACATATCAAAAACATTCTAAATAAGGTAGTTTAGCTGCAGCGCATGAAGCAGTCTGAACATAATCAAAAACATTCTAAATAAGGTAGTTTAGCTGCAGCACATGAACAGCCTGAACACAATCAAGTTACTTGACCAATGAGAACTTAACCTCATTGTTTCCACGGCTGGAGCAATAAACTAAGAGAATATTTGAAAAGTAATTTTTAAACTGTTGTCTTTGTAATCGATGTCTTATGAGTTTGATTTATAACTTCAATCATGGCATTTAATATTGTGGTTAGAATGAAATTTTACACACACACACCCAACCAACCACCCACACACACACAAATTCATTTTAATGTATTTTTATTTATATGAATCGACCCTATTTAAAGGGATTTTTTTCTTTTCAATGAATCGTTGGCCGTGGGTCAAATTTCTTTTATTTAAATGTGTTACCGACCTCAGAGCTTGTGTGATAGAGTTACTGAGCTTAACAACGCACACAGTTGACTCAATGTTACAAGTCATTGGCCATAGGTACAATTTTACAGGTCATAGGTACAATTTATGACATACTTGGATTAATCTGAACTTTTAAAAAAAATGTACACAAATTAAAATTATTATTTTTTTTTAATTTTTTTTTTACAAATGTTGGGGCTTGGGATTTCCCAGGATGGGGTGATTTCTCGAGAATGTTTATGTATTATAAAAATTGAACCGGATCATGCAAACAAATCAATGAGAATAGGTTTAAAAGTAGGGGGAGTGGCAAGTAACGGTTGCGCTCGGTGCAAAGCCTTGAATTAGGCGCCCTCTTCAGAAACACATTTTTTAAATAATACACAATCATATTTTGATTAAAAAAATAATGTCTATGGCACCCTTTTAAGATTGGCCACCACTCCCCCCCTCCCACTTATTTCGTCCAACCATATGATTATTTTTTTTCCAAAATGAAAGTGTCCTATTTAAAGATTTGGCCACTGTCTCAATGACAAAAGAAACAAATTTGAAGACAGGGTATACAAAAAGAACATTGACTAAAACGCAATGCATCCGCGTAGTAATCGTATTTGCCTTACAAGTACACCTGCAAGGAATGACGTCATCGTTGACAGTTGGGAACTTCCGTAAATTTTGTTGAACCAGCACATTCCGAAACCTTGACGCGTAACAGGTCAACGCAACATCCTGTTTAATCGAGGGATCGGTCTTCCGGGTGTCCCCATCCCGTTCCCCCCCCCCTTTTTGGGCGTCATTTGACCTGTACCGCCACTGGATGTATCCACGTTGGCCAGTCACCAATGTCAAATCATAGCCTGTAAATAAAATTATCCATTTGCTGATAATAATACCTCTGGGATTCTAAACTCTCCCAAATATATTATACACATTGAAAGAAGTTGCAATGCACCATAAAGAGAATCCCTGATGCATCGCGTCAATATATACCTCTAAATTTCATTTCTTGACGAATCAGCTGTCTGAAGACGTCATATTTTTAAATATATATATATTTACAAGATGGCTCCGACTACGGGTCAGAATACTTCACACAGATTTAGTTTTTTTTCTTTTAATTTAATTTTTTTTCCTTAAGTTTTGATTTGTTGCAAGCCATCTTGGTAAATTCGTATAGATTGTACCGCGTTTTTTACCATGGCCGTCATCTTGGTTGCCTGAACCCTAAATTTATCCCTCACCCTAACCTGAACCCTAAATCTATCCCTCACCCTAACCGGAACCCTAAATCTATCCCTCACCCTAACCTGAACCCTAAATCTATCCCTAAACCTAATGATGAGGTACCATCTATCTGAATTAGCCGCCATCTTTAATTTTATTGTATTGATGTCTTAACTGTCTCTGTTCTGAGTTATTCATGTTACTTCTCCTGATGCCCTATTTAAAACCCTGCGTTCTATTCCTCTCAATGCAGCCAGTTTTAACTGATCCAAAGGTCTCACGTGTGGATCAGACAGGAAGTTTACCTTAGCCATTTTGTCTTACGTATAGGAGAGCTCATTTCAATTCCGAGTACCGGCAGTGAAGTCGATTCGGGACACACTGACAATTCGTCTCACTCAGATGACTCACCGAATACTGACTCGTTATCGCACACACAATTCCTCACATAAGACCAATTCCTCACATAAGACCAATTCCTCACATAAGACCAATTCCTCACATAAGACCAATTCATCACACACACACAATTCATCACATAAGACCAATTCCTCACATGAGACCGATTCATCATATAAGACCAATTCCTCACATGAGACCAATTCCTCACATAAGACCAATTCATCACACACACACAATTCATTACATAAGACCAATTCCTCACATGAGACCGATTCATCACATAAGACCAATTCCTCACATGAGACCGATTCATCACATAAGACCAATTCCTCACATGAGACCGATTCATCATATAAGACCAATTCCTCACATAAGACCAATTCATCATATAAGACCAATTCCTCATATAAGACCAATTCCTCACATGAGACCAATTCATCATATAAGACCAATTCCTCACATAAGACCAATTCCTCACATGAGACCAATTCCTCATATAAGACCAATTCCTCACATATGACCAATTCCTCACATAAGACCAATTCCTCACATAAGACCAATTCATCATATAAGACCAATTCCTCACATATGACCAATTCCTCACATGAGACCAATTCCTCACATAAGACCAATTCCTCACATATGACCAATTCCTCACATAAGACCAATTCATCACAAAAGACCAATTCTTCATATAAGACCAATTCCTCACATAAGACCAGTCATCACATAAGACCAATTCCTCACATAAGACCAATTCCTCACATAAGACCAATTCCTCACATAAGACCAATTCATCACAAAAGACCAATTCATCATGTAAGACCAATTCATTATATAAAGACAATTTATCACATATAGACAATTCATCACATTCATCAGACAGTGCCAATCCCGTTTGCTCACGAAATTCATCACACCAAGAAAATTAATCACCAACAGCCTATTCCCCACATGTACATACTTGCTTACTCAACACAAGGCAATTACAAACGAGCTGTAGTGAGACATGGCAATTACCAGAAAGTTGCAGTGAGACATGGGAATTACAAGATAAATGCAGTGAGACATATTAATTGCACTCTAGCTGCAGTGAGACATATTAATTGCAAGCTAGCTGCAGTGAGACATAGCAATTACAAGCTAAATGCAAGGAAACATAACGATTAAAAGCTAGCTGCAGTGAAACATAGCAATTACAAACTAGCTGCAGCTTTCCACCATAGCTCAAAAGAAAATGTTAACTGGAAATGGCTTTAGAAAGAAAAAAAAATTGATAGCCTATAATATAACTCTTATGATGTGGGTATATGTGTGCATTGTGTGTGTGTGGGTGGGTGGGTGTGGGGGTGGATTGGCAGGTAATTTGACATTGATCGAAATATCATTTATTTTATTTTGCATTACAAACTGGCAGAATCGTTTTGGAGAAATTCCATTTTTTAAAAAAATGTTTTAAAACTTTTTCGTTAAGAGATTACGAGAGATCAAAGTTCAGCATGCATCTTCCCTATATGCAGCTTATGTAAGGTTTCCTTAACTATCATTTTAGACGATAAAAAATCTGACAAGGTTGATGGATGCAGTGGCGTAGCGAGCTTAACTCGCGCCCGGGGCACAATACCTTTTTAGCGCCCCCCCCCTATTCGAAAACCATACAATATTATAATTAAATATACCATTTGGCGCCCCTTTGTGAGTAGCGCCCGGGGCATTATGCCCCCCTTGCCCCCCCTCAATACGCCACTGGATGGATGATCCGTTGAAATTACCGAAGAAAGGCCTGTTTGATGATCCTATGGATTTTTTTAAAAAGCTATCCATGGAAAAAAAATAAGAGTAGATGAATTGATAAATGTGATGGGGTAATGTAGAGGCGTCTCCTCTAGTGTTGGTGTTAACTGGTGTACGATGTTGCTCGTCCAGGGCACGCGAAGATGACCGAGGCAATTTTCGACTGGGAGTAGTAGGATAGCCTTGACTTGAGCTGTACTTTGTTTTAAAGTGAGGGAGGGTTGCTCAATTCGTCAGCCTCACTCTCTCGTCCTTGCCCATTTGATCAAAGACGGCTGGAAATATACTGGGATGCGAGATGTCCAGCAGTTTGTGTGAGCGTGTGTGTGTGTGTTTCAATGTCCTTTTTATGCGTTCAACGTCGCAGGAGTTCACGTAATTTTCATTATGACAATGTCATAACGCCTACGGGACTCCATCTCCTGGTTTTGATTTCAGAGTTTACGGTAAACTCATGGTGTCACCTCTACTCCCTTTTTTTCCGGATGCCCCCCCCCTTTACACCCGGATCCGCATCAGGTAAATGTTAACCAGATCATAGAGAATCACGTACTTTATTGTTTGTTAAGTCCTACCGAAAGCGACAACAGTTATAAGAAACAAACACATAGAATTTGGGACCACATAGAATTTGGGACCACATAGAATTTGAGACCACGTGGAATTTGAGACCACATAGAACTTGGGACCACATAGAATTTGAGACCCCATTTAATTTGAGATCACACAAAATTTGAGACCACATATAATTTGAGACCACATAGAATTTGAGACCACAAACAATTTGAGACCACATAGAGATCTGAGACCACATATAACTTGAGACCACATAGAATTTGAGACCACATAGAGATTTGAGACCACATAGAATTTAAGACGGCAAAGAATTTGGGACAACATAGAATTTGAGACCACAAAGTTTTGAGACCACATAGAATTTAAGACGGCAAAGAATTTGGGACCACATATAATTTGAGACCACATAGTTTTGAGACCACATAGAATTTAAGACCACAAACAATTTGGGACCACATAGAATTTGAGACCACATAGAATTTGAGACCACATAGAATTTGAGACCACATAGAATTTGAGACCACATAGAATTTGAGACCACATAGTATTTGTGAGCACATAAACTTTGAGGTGACAGCCTTTTTTAAAAAAATGCAAAATTCCTTTCTATTTAAAAAATGGAGCTTTGACACCACCACCTCAAGGTTAACAATTAACTTTCCTGCTTTTCAAATAGATCGATCACCTAATCGAAATCAAAATTCTTTACCATGTGACGCTCATTTGACAGTATCTCAAGACCAGACAGTTGAAAGACTGGGCCGTTCCCGCTGTATATCGCAAAGAGTTATCTGAAAGTTTTCGTTTTTGGAAAGCTCGTTCTCACACGAAGTTGCGGACACACAAAGATGGTTGAGAAATAACTTATCAGAGATGACTGGGAGACATCCCGATGAGCCTCCTCCTAGTCTGCCAGCTTTGATGGCCACCTGTCCTGGTGGCACCCTGCTCTTCACGCACCATGTCCTCGTGGCACCTTGTCCTGGTAGCTCCCTGCTCTTGCTTCATCCCGTCCTGGTGGCATCCTGCTCTTGTTTTACCCTGACCTGGTGGCACCCTGCTCTTGATTTACCCTGTCCTGGTGGCACCCTGCTCTTGCTGCACCCTCCCGTGGTGGCACCCTGATCTTGTTGCACCCTGTCCTGGTGGCACCCTGCTCTTGTTGCACCCTCCCGTGGTGGCACCCTGCTCTTGTTGCACCCTGTCCTGGTGGTTCTCTGTTCTATATATATAACTATTTAGTTCTGTTTTGAAAGTGTTTCGAGAAAGTTCTGTTAAATTTGCAATTTTCAATTTGGTGTCCGCCGTCGTCGTCCGCACCCCCGCATCCCTTCAGTGACGCCACTGGGGTATTGCATAGATATTCAAATGAATATTTAATTTTTTTAAATAAATATGGCATGCATATTTCGAAAAGTAATATTCACTGCTTTAATTCATTCAATAAAACACTTTTAAATTGTCTTTTTAGGGTGGGGGGGGGTGAATTTTGTATATTTCAAAATCCTTTATAAATAACTTCGCTTTTGTCCGTGTGCTTCTTTCTGACAGTGTGTGTGGGGGGGGGGGGCGCGCAAAAATCTTCGGACGGCTAATCGACCCACTACTCGTCAACGTATCAAGCTGAAATTGGCACATAGACTCTTTGCCGATGACAACACATTCTATCAAATGTTCATCTCTATCCCCCACCACCCCTGCAAAAATAAGTTTTTTTCCTGCTTTTCAAGGAGAAGATGACTAAATTTTTTGTCCGCATGTAAAAAAAAAAATTAATAAAAAAAAACAAACTCAAGCCAATGATGCCGTCATCAGGTTGAGCCAGGCCCACGTCCTCACTACACGCAAGAATCGTCTGGTCGACAGACTCACCCGAAGAAATTTCCTGTCTACACGTCCCCAATTCAAACTGCCCCCCCCCAAAAAAAAAAACAACAACGCCACACTCATAATATACACCCTGGGTTAGCAAGCCACTACCGGGGTCATATGACAGAATTCATTACCCCAAAGAATGTCGGTGCCTCACCGGAGGTGGCAGCCATGCATGCAGGAAATATGTCCAGAGACGGAATCACTATGCAGTCATTGGCTTGGAGGTTGCATTTGTTTTGAGCAGTGTGGCGGACTTGAGGTGTGTTTGTGTGTGTTGGAGGGAGGGTTTTTTCACGTGGCACATGCCATTTATTATACACATTTTGAATACAGAATCGAGATTAGATTTTTTGTATACCAGGTTATTTTTTTTTTTTGGTGCTATTGGTACTGCCAATCTATCCCCTCCACCCGTTTTTTCGATTCTACATGTAATCCCTGGTCTAACCACCCGTGTCTCCCCATAAGACACAATCCCTGGCTCAGCCACCTCGTGTCTCCCCATAAGACACAATCTCTGGGTCAGCCGCCCCGTGTCTCCCCATAAGACACAATCTCTGGGTCAGCTACCCCGTGTCTCCCCATAAGACACAATCTCTGGGTCAGCTACCCCGTGTCTCCCCCTAAGACACAATCTCTGGGTCAGCTTACCCGTGTCTCCACCTAAGACACAATCTCTGGCAGCTACCCAATGTCTCCCTATAAGACTCAAACTCTAGCCCTGCAGAATGTCAGTGCATCATCGCCAACATAATCCACTTTATCCCCGGAACTCGGCACCAGAGACGTCGGCCATGCATGCAAGAAACATGTGTACGAAGACGGAGTCACTATGAACAGTCATTTGTGAGAACGTTGCCTTTGTTTTGAACACACTTAAACACGGTTAATAGAGTGGCTGATTCAGAGGTTAAGTGGTTCATTTTTCAAATTTACCCCCCCCCTTGAGTGGGCAGGGAGTGTTGGTGGGAGGGGGTGGGTGGTCAGGGTAAGGGGCGACTGTTGTTATAGAAGAAAAAAAAATTTGGAATATAAAAGCAAGAGAAGATAATTATTACGGGAGGCTCACTTCTTGGTTGATGTTAATTGTACCACTACCCCCAACCCACCCCCCACCCCCCAAAAAAAAAACGAAAAAACGAAACAACAACACAAAATAAACAACAACAATATCGATTTAATAGATCGGCAATCTAATCATGATCTGATCGTACCGACAACGTGTTTCTTTATTGCCCAACCGATATCAGGGGGAGAAACGCAAATGACACCACAGATGAAGGGTTTGTGACCATTTAGAACAGTGGCTCCCAACCTTCCTAATGCCGCGACCCCTTTAATACAGCTCCTCGTGTTGTGGCGACCCCTCAACCCAAAACTGTTCTCGTTGCTACGTCATAACTATAGAGTATATGTGTTTTCCGATGGTCTTAGGCGACCCCCCCCCCGGTAAAGGGTCGTTTGACCCCTCAAAGGGGTCGCGACCCACAGGTTAAGAACCACTGATTTAGAACAAAGCTATGTAAACAAGGCGTCACTCTATTCATATATTAAGTAAAATTGATGCATTGTATCCTTTGTCCGGGCTTCATAGCCTAAGTATTAGTTGAGGCAGCAGCCTGAGCAGCTCCTCGTACACCGGTAGCTTCTCTAAAAATGATGCCAACGACCGCATCTTTTGTATCCATTTAAGAAAGACATTTTTTAAAGTGTAATAAAGATTTTTCTGTTCTTTCTAATCAAGCGATTTTTTAAATTTATTATTATTCTTTTTTAAAGAAGATTGTTGTATGGACTTTTTGTTTGTTTGGTTTTTTTCTTTGTTTTTTTTACGCCTTTATGTAGATCAGTGGTTCTCAACCTTCCTAATCCCCGCGACCCCTTTACAGTTCCTCATTGTTTTCGTTGCTACTTCTTAACTGTAGAGTACACGTGTTTTCCTATGGTCTTAGGCGTTCCGCTGTGAAAGGGTGGTTCGACACCATGTTGAGAACCGCTGATGTAGATGAACATTAACATGTTCATCTGAAAGTCGAAACTCGACGCACAGCTTCATCTCGTGGGATATTTGTCTATCAGATGTTGCCTGGTTATCAATTAACGTAATCTAAATAATACATTTTGAGCTAATATTGCTAAAGCCGTGGGTTCGATCGATCACTCGGGTGGGCCTAATTTTCTTTAATATTTACATCTAAACTTTGCTAACAAACAACAAAAAAAAACAAAAAAAACAAACAAACAAAAGAAAAACACCCAAGGAAAAAAAATACACAAGAAAACAAGACAAAAAAAATATTACGAATGGCTGTAGCTAAAAAGGAATTGCCCTTTAAAATTGTCGGATAATTTTCGGCCATCAACTATGCTTTGTCTTTTTTTTTTTTTTTTAAATGCGATAAAACCATTTAAAGTGTTTTTAATTTTCATACTAGGTGTCATTTTTTTCCCGCTGAAGTGAGCAGAATCTCAGGTCTGAGAGAGGAAAAAAAAACAACTTAAAAGGTCTGGTGTTTTTTGTTTGGCTGTCAAGACATGCTGAAATATACAAGGCGTGCTAACCTCAAAGAAAGATTACCCGGGTGCCACGAATTGTGGTAGTGTGTGAGTGTGTGTGTGTCTGGGGAGGGGGGAGGGGTTGCCTTTCCTTATCGCCCGGATGGGAGCCACGTTGGGACACATGGACAAATCAAAACCATTACGATATCCATTAACTCACCGTTTAAAATATACGCCCACAAAAGAAAAATGTGTTTATTATGTGCGCCATTTCCATCCAGTGTGCGTGTGTGAACGAAATATGCTGAATAGCTGAAAAAGTATTTGAGTCAGACAAAACATCGCCCGTGGCGAAAAAACGGATTGTGATATATAAGGAAGAAAAACAAAACTACAACCTTTGAAATTTTTTTTTAATTCTCTAGCTCAGGCAATTAATAAAATATTTCTTTTTATATTTTTTTATTATTATTTTATTTACAAATAATTCTGGTATTCTCAAAACACGTTGCCGCCAGCACTACAATTCTTAATCTTATAACTTCTTGGAGAATTCTTTTTGATAATCTTGTGAGACGTTAAATTATCTCCCGAATGCGTTAGACGAAGAGTTAAACTTACATGTGTATCGACGACGAACTGTCAATGGAGCATAATGGTCAAGACAGTGCGGAGGTGACCAGCATCCTGTGAAACATGGAAGCAAGCTTGAACTATTATATATATATATTCCAAAGATGCTGCTGTATAGAGATTTGGCAGAAGGGACATGACTTATCGGACGGCCACGCCTGAGATTTATGGCCGTTTGCAAAAAGGAGCATGAGGGAAGCCAACATTGAAATCAACAAATGGAAGATCATTGCTGAACAACGTTCTAGCTGGCGGTCAGCAGTGTACGAAGGAGTCAAAAAAGCAGAAGATGTGCGAAACGTAGCCCTTGCAACAAAAAAGAACTGCACGGAAGGCCAAAATTAACCAGGAATCATCATTCTCCTGTGTGAAATGCAGTCGAGATTGTATCTCCAGGATTGGCCTAGTGAGCCACTCGTCGAAGTGTAGTGCTACGTAGCTACTCCATCGTCTCGCGAAGACGGAAGGATGCTATATATATGTATATATATATATATTTGTATACATAAAGCTTTTAACTGATGCATGAATTGTGAAAAATAAAATGAAGTAACTGACACATATTGCATAAAGAAAAGCCTCAAAATTTGCATACAATGTAATTATCTAAGGCAAATTAAGAAAATAGCCAATTTTCATTAGTAGAAAGCCTTTTTTTTTTTTTATTCCAATCTGAATTGGGTATAATAATAATCTTAAATGCATAAAAAATGACGCGTTCAAACCTTAATGAAGCCGAACCGGAAGGGAAAAAAAAAGCATTCGCATTTGAACATTAGTTTATATAATTTTAAGGTTTCACAAATATATTTGTGAGCTTTCTGAGTATTCGTGCATTTATTGGTTACATTTAATATATCTTTATCTAATAAAGCCCATGTGAAATTGTGGATGCCTGGTACACATATGTCACGAAACAATTCTTGTCAAACTATTGTAAAAGATAGTCATTATTTATTTCTCTTTTTAACTATTTAGTATTTAATTATGAAACTTTTGATTTGAAATTTAATATATACATATATACTGTTAACTACATGATTTGAAAATGTATTTTCTATTAAGAGGATGTAGCATTTTTATCGTAAAAGTAATATTTGTACACAAAGAAAAACTTTATGGTGAAACCCCCGAAGTTCCCATCACTTTTCGTTCCTGAGAAATTCACTGGTGACCTACTGATCGCGAAGGGTAGCATCGTCATTTTGGGGGGGGGGGGGGGGGGGTGTAAGTGTACAACTTTTCAGCTCAAATGGAGACCAGGAAGTGCGGGTCTTAATTGAGGTTTGACCACACACGGACCGAGCAGCCTAAGAAGAAAAAATGCGTAAGCAAACTGCCAAACACCGTAACTCAAAATGTTCAGAACGAATGTTTAAAGAAATTCTAAGAAGCAATGCACATTTGACAACGTCAAGAACATCTAGCCTCCCACATGTTTCCCATTGGGACAGAGTTCATGGGAAAATTCTTGGCTTTGTTACTTAAATTATCTGACACAGGGATATTTTAAAAGGAGAAGAAAAGGAGAAAAAAAAAACTCCACGGCCCGCCCGCCTGCACACAAATTCTCCTTTTAACGACATGCTTTTAAGGGCAATAAGATACTTCTTAAATTGTGCGATGTTTCTTCTCGAGAAAATGCTGAGTAATGACCGTAACCAGGCATGATGACATGTCATTTGAGGTCGTGTCATGGAAAGAGCCGATGTTATCGAAGCGCGTTGTGCAAGTACGATGTGCAAGTACGATGGGCTAGTGGTGTGTGCATGTACGGTGCGCAAGTTCGGTGTGGAGGTACGGTGTGCAAGTACGGTCTGCGAGTACTGTGTGCAAGTACGGTGCACAAGTACGGTTTGCACTTACGGTGTGCATGTACGCACATTTACTTATATACAAGTAACTCTAACTGTAATAATAATTTTTTTAAAAGACAAATTGTTAAAAAGACAGTTTTTTCATATCAAGCTTTTCATTTATTCATAATGTTTAATGGTTTTGTGTTCACGTGACATTGTGTTCACGTGAAATTTTCCACAGAAATTCACGATAACGATTGCATTTTAATCAAACTTTATTGTATGTGGGACCAACACCATTCAGGTCAGATATGTAGGGCTAGAACCATTTAGGTCCTTTGTATATAGGGCTAGAACCATTTAGGTCCTTTGTATATAGGGCTAGAACCAGTCAGGTCAGTCATATAGGGCTATAACCATTCAGGTCTGTTATATAGGGGTAGAACCATTCGGGTCATTTATATAGGGCAAAAACCATTCAGGTCATTTATATAGGGCTAGAACCATTCAGGTCATTTATATAGGGCTAGAAGTATTCAGGTCAGTTATTTAGGGCTAGAACCATTCAGTTCAGTTATATAGGGCAAGAACCATTCAGGTCAGTTATATAGGGCTAGAACAGGGGTGGGCAAACTTTTTGTGCGTAGGGCCAAATTGACAAATGAAAAGCTATTGGAGGGCCGCATGTATATTTTGCCATAGCTAGCACTACATTACGAAGGTCAAGGACTGTTAACAAAAAATAGAAAACTGGAAAGAAATTTTATAAAAAATGTTAAAACAATCGTAACGTTACATGAAATTCTGTAAAATTCAAGAAGATAACTTAAAAGGTAAGTCATTTTTTATATTTCTAAATGCCCTCGGGGGCCGCATAACATCAGTTGCCGGGCCGCATGTGGCCCGCGGGCCGTAGTTTGCCCACCCCTGGGCTAGAACGATAAGATTCCATTAATAATATAAGGTTAGTACATTCAGGTCTATCACAATATAGGGCAAGTAGCACGCTGGTCTATTCATATAGGGTCATCAAAGTTCACGGCTATTCGTAAGGCCTAGGATTACAGAGGAGTTTCTGCCAATTTTAAGCTCGGACTATAACTTTTCACGTCTGTAAAAACTGACCTTCCTGAAATATTTTGACGAAGGAGAGCCTCTATCATGCCAGTCGACAGAAATTCCATCAACAGTTCCAAGTATCATTATTATCATCGTTGCGTTAGCTGTGAGCCCTCATTTTCTGTTTGGTTAAAATAATATTAAAGTTTAAATCTATATTATCTTCTTTTTTTTTTCCCTTCCCATTTCAGAAACCTTTTTTGTTCTTCATAGTTTGCATAATAAGAATTAATATCGAATTTGCTTTTGAATTGGATATGAAAACTCGCTAATCCAAGACTATATAACAATTATAATTTGTGACCCTAATGCCCCCATTGTCAACCTTAGGAAACCCCCCAAGGAGGAGGTCAATTGAGTGGCAAAATTGTATTTTAAAAAAAATCAAAGTTTAAGGTCACTTTAACTCCTCTGAAACTGAAGAGTTGAGAAATGACCTTAAACCCCACATCGTATGTTGACGGTGTTAGTTGTTTGTGTCTTTAGGGCGATAAATTACTGTCAAAGTAGTTTTTTAAATTTTTTTTTTAATGTGTGTTCATTTTTTTTGGTTCCAAACTTTCCCGCCAAGCAGACATCAAATGACAAGTGGGGATTTAAAAAAAAAATTTTTTTAATTCATGGGGGGAAGTGTTACATAAGTGCAAATAGTGTTTGGCGTTAGCCTTCACGGTTCTCAGGAAGCTGGAAGAGGTCATGGTGGTGGTGGGGTTTCTCTAAAGGTCAAGGAAAACCCGTTAAATAAAACAATACGTATCCTTAAATTTCCGCATCCTCTAGTATAGTTGGAAATTTCTATAATTATATAAATTGTATACGGCAAGACAGTAATAGATCAAAGACAAACCATGGCAATGACGTCATCACACTTTTTGAGAACTTTAAATCAATCTGTCCAAAAAAAGAGGGGGGGGGGGGGCGCTCATATTAAAGACGTAAGACTCGAAGTACTTGTAATAGGAGGTTCGATTACATTTATTGGGTATTAGACTATATAGCACCGCGCTTAGCATCTTTAGTGATGTACATTGTATCAACAACTGTATGCGGTCTGCCTATTTATTACGTACATGCATATACATTTATTCGATACATAAAAAAAAAACTCTCATGAACACACTTTATAATATCTTATTGATGCACACAATGGTTCACGCACATAACGCGTGCAACATACACCGTATCCAAAATGTGTGTGTAAATATGTATAAGCTATTAACACGAGCAAAATACCAAATATAAAGTATAAGAAATTGAAGTATGTATTTTTTAAAAAAATCTACATTCTTTTATTAATCCTTGAGGGCATTAGAAATTCTTTTATAAATTTCAACATTTTTTTTTTTGGAGGGAAGAAAGTCAGATTGTATTACATGGACTTGTGTTTGTTGGTTTTCCAAGTTATTCCAAGGACTTATCCAAACTTATCTGTTATTTAATATCATCTCTGTTGTGTCTAGTCCAGTTCGTTGCTTATCCTTAATTAAACGTTTGAGAACCACCCTATTGTCTGGAAAAAAAGAAGAAAAAAAGCACAGATAATCAAACTCGCATTCACACACTCGGTCACACAAGTACATTTAAAAAAAAATTTTTTTTTTAAAAACTCACTCAAAAAAATTAAGGACAAAAATAATAAGCTGTTTTATGCTTACTTCCCCTTGTTTCTCAACGCTCTCATCTTACAAAGCTTTTTTCCCCTTGGGGAGACAACTTCCCCTAAAAATAGTTGACCCCGGGTTTTGCTTTCTTGTATCATATTTTTGGTTTTTTTTCTGACATAGATTGAACACATCATGTGGTGTAATTTTTTTGTTTTTAAAGGAGATTTTAAAAAAATAAAGATATAATTATTCTTTGCTTTTATTAGTTTTCCTAACCATTGACCATTGCATTAATTTTGATGTTTCAGTAATTCGTTTTAATCTTATTTTCCCCCGTCTGCTTCCATTAAACATATTTTTTAAAATATATTCACTGTCTATGACGATGTTCGCTTCTCGGCCTTTTGGCTAAGATCAAAGTGTGGTCTATCCCGCTTTGTGTCTGGCCGGGGGTCGGGACGATCCCTGTCACATGTGTAGAGACGCAAAGCCAAGAGACCCGAAAGGGTCAAGAGACCCCGCAAGGGTAGAATTGGGAGTGACTACCTCAGTATTGCAGTACTTCTGAGGGAACACTCCCAAAAAGAAATGTTAGTTTCTGGCTAAGATCAAAGTGGGGTCTATCCCGCTTTGTGTCTGGCCGGGGGTCGGGACGATCCCTGTCACATGTGTAGAGACGCAAAGCCAAGAGACCCGAAAGGGTCAAGAGACCCCGCAAGGGTAGAATTGGGAGTGACTACCTCAGTATTGCAGTACTTCTGAGGGAACACTCCAACACACAAAAAAAAGTTTCTTTGTTAAAACCCGAGTTATTGAGAGTGATAATCGCAGCGTACTCTCTGACCTGATAAAACCTTTGTCCTGACATGTTCAGTACATAGCCCGCCCATTAGTCTCACAAAATGTTCGTTTTTTTTTCTCCACCAAAATATTGCTACGCAAACGTCAAAAGGGAAAAGGCTGGAAGAGGTGGGGATGGGCGACTTCATCTATTAAAATGTTTGTATATTAATATTTTCCAATTGTTATTGTTGCTAGATTTTTTTTTCAACAAGTAATTTTTCACCAAAGTTCCAAGTTTTTTGTTGTTGTTGTTGTTGTGTGTTATAAAAAGAATAACTAACTCACCAAGCTTGTTTTTTTTAAATGTTGTAGTAATCTAAAATGAAAAAAAAACGATTACTTAAAAGCTTATGTAGTTATCGCTATCCAAGTTTCACAGGCGAAATCTGGCTTTTGCAATATTTTTTTTAAAAGAGTAAATATATTATTTTTTATTTATAGCATATTATACATTGCTCTTGGATACATTAAGCTATATATATAGTGTTGCTAAATTTGAACAATTTTTTAAAAAGCAGGAATTTAATTATTATTGTTATTTATTTTTAACATTTGAGTTAAGTAAAATGTATAACGTTCTGCCCGCAAGGCCAATGTGTGCAAAGATAAACACCGACACAAATAACCAAGACGCTTGCAGGGTCTGTAAAATCTACGTGCCTACCATATCAAAATACCAACCATTCCCTACTTCGACTCCCATTTCCTAGCCGAGCAGCCAGGGTTATCTCCCTCACCACAGGCTCATTTTTGCCAGCAAACTCATTTTAAAAGATGGCTATAACTCACACGAAAGTACTGCTAGGTAGCAGACTACCATGAAAATGTGTTGAAGGGACCTAGAAAACTTGTAAATAATAACATAAATATATGTATACATAAATATATATATATATATATATATATATATATATATATATATATATAGGCCTCTCTCTCTCTCTATCTCTCTCTCTCTCTCTCTCTCTATATATATATATATATATATATATATGAACTTTCTTTTAAAATCAAACTTCTTAAAAATCCAAACTTGTAGTATTCTTCATTCTCTCCTTCTATATCTTAATTTCAAATACATTTTAACAATTATGCGCCACGCCTTCTTTTATAAAAAAAATATATTATTTTATTATTATTATATTTCTTTCTTTTTTTTCTTTCCCCCCCTCCCCCTTTTTTTTCTGAATTCGTGTTTCTCTCTCCACCACTTCTTTCTATTCCATCTAATTTACCCCACCCCAAAACTATTCACGACCTCCTCTCGTTTCCCCCCAGATCCACAAGAGCACAACAACTATTCATTCTCTACAAGTGTTGTTTAGCTACATCATGACTGGGGTGTTATGCCACCACCAGACCATCTATCCCCCCCACACACTCTTACCCCCCCACCCATCCGTCTCTCCCAGATACCGATCCAATTCTCTCCTCATCCTTGGCTACCTCTCTCTATCCCGTAACCATAACAACTCAGCAAATTACCAGACACTTGCAGACAGAAGTCTGGAATCCGATGCCACTTAAAAAAAAAAATCAAGCTGGCCCCGCCTACAGTTGCAGACTCCGCCCCGTCTACCCCTTTACATGTCACAACGTCTCCGATTGGCCAGCGCCGTAACTCCATTATATTAAAGATTCCACTGGTCCGGGGTATACTTGCATGCAGTCTTCGAGACTGCACAAGTTCTCTGTGTTTTTAGGATTTAATTGTAAGGCGGCAGTAGAGTTTCTCTACAGCTCGCCGACCCACAATCTGAGCTGAACTTTTCTGAGCGTGTTCCGAAAACTCCTAAAGCAAAAAAAAAAAAGTACCCAGCTGCAGGCACCCGTCTGCGGTTTAGGGTCATAGCCGCTGTCGTTGGTTGACGTTGTTTCTTTGCCGCCGTCGTCAACAAAGACGTTGACGTCGCCCCCGGCGGACCTGACCACCTCCAAAGTTGATGTAGTGACGTCAGAGGGACCACTCCAAACGAAATGGCCCAGCGGGCGAGATGGACGGAGTGCGGACTGCTACTTGTACTAGCGTTCGCAGCCTCCACTTACGCCGCACCCTCGCTAGATATAAAAGGAAAAAGTAAGTTGGATAAGTAGAGAGTATTTTTTTTATGCATATGTTATTACCGTAGTTAGAATTTGTGTACAATTTTTTTTTTCGTTGTCGATTTGGTATTTAGCTTGACTCCTTGCTGGTCTGACCATGTTTCTGCCACACATGACATGGATCCAGCAAAAAACAAAACAACGAAACAGTGGGAAAGGTCATTATGTGATTAATTAAGTTAAATATTAAGTAAATGTATGCACGCTTGTTATGATGACATGACATATCTGATTATCTCTTAATTAGTGCATCGCTCCACCATGTCAAAGTTCATGGTGGTAACACATTCTCTTCCAAACCGTTAGTGGCGCACAGCATTGTCTTAAAATATTGACGCAGCGGGGGGCTACGCAAATCAAAAGAGCCCCACACAAGACCCTTGAGAGATCGCCTGGCAGAGATTTCTCGCTAGAAGGGTCCTGGGGATTAAACTGTTTGAGCCCTACCCCCCAACTTCCAATGCTCTTGACGGGTTGTTTTGTAGATCTCTCGCTGGAAGGATGACGATTCAGGACGTGAGGTGGGGGCTCCAGTGCAATGAGTGCATGGTCTTCCCCTGAGACTTAGCACTTGTTAAGATTGTTTTTTGTGTACACCGTGACTAATCCACCATCTCACGGCATTGTTTATGTTTGCAACCTCATCATCATGAAAAAGTTTACCCTCGTAGTAGCAAAAGGAAGACCATAGGGCAGCGGTTCTTAACCGGTGGGTCGCGATCCCTTTTTTTTTTGGGGGGGGGGGGTCGAACGACCCTTTCCCAGGGGTCGCCTAAGACACGAATAAACTCTACAGTTGTGATGAGCAACGAAAATAATTTATGTGCGGGGGGGGGGGGGATCGCCACAACATGAGGAACTGTAATAAAGGATCGCGGCATTAGGAAGGTTGAGAACCACTTCCATAGGGTAAACCCTTATTAAATACAAAAAAATGAGGTTACATCAAATCAGTGCTCGCCGTAAGCTTGATGACGACTGATGTTGATTCACAAAGACAGTGAACGCGATTGAAACATCGTTGAGTGAGACGGTGTTGACCATTTTTTTTCCCCACGTGCCATTGATGGCATTGCTGTGGCTTTACACAGCGATAAATCGGTGGTCAAATGTCATATTATTCATGTGTAAATATTTTAGTGGATTTCAATATGACTTCAACATGCAAACTTAAAATAATGAGATTGTGATTAAGGGAGACAAGGAGTATATACATTAAAAAGAATAATTGATTATAAAAAAAAATAATTCAAAATGAAAGTTTAGAAGGAAGGTTCTATAAATTGGGTCAGAGTACCCCTGTACTAAATTGTGTATGATACCTGCACGCAGTATTTAAATGTCGGTACAAATTGCTAAAAAAAATAATTTACTTTTTTGGAAAATAAAATATGACGGTGGCCCCAACAAATGGTAAAAATAAATTGTTAGTTGAAGACTTAGTGGCATAGGAAAGTGTGAGGGGGGGGGGGCACTAACCCCAGCTATGCCAATGTAGAGAGATGAGAAAGCACAACAGAACCAATACTTAACAACAGATCGCTTTACCTTGATTTACTCGGTAATAGCTTATTCATGAAAAAAGAAAAAACAAGTTTGTGTTATGTTGAGAAACTTACAACTCAATCGGATTTTCCCAGCCCCGAGTGCAGTAGTTGAATTATTCTCATTAAAAAAATATAAATATCCTGTAAACCCACTTTATAAAAATCTTATTCAAAAACTCTGAGCTCTGCTTCTAAAGAACGTATCCCAATAACATAAGCACGGAAGTCCTTGAATGCAAATATTATTAACCTGCTTGTAGTTCATTTAAAACTCAAAATTACAAACCAAAAAAAATCTTAATTTATCGTAAGCGCCGTACCAAGGGTTAGTACCGCCCGGGGCAGGCCAAGAATTTCACCGACCCTCTTCGACGAAAAAAAACGCCACCAGTTGACCGAAAATGACGCCCCTCCCGTATAAAGAAAACAAAGTGCCATTCGGGGTGAACCCCCCTCCGCGACCCCCATTCTACGCCACTGTTTCATGTTAAGTTCAGCGCCCTAGAAATGCTTCAGGTGTTTGTCAGCGACCTCCCTAATTTTTTTATTTAAAAGAGGGGGGAAAAAGATGATCACGTACTGTATTGAATTCAGTTTCAAATTTCTACACGAGAGTGAGTGATTTAGTATAAGGCATGTAACGAGTAAATACCTTACTTAGCACATTTTGTAACCTCTCAAATCATTAAACATCTTTAGAGAGTCAGCAATAACCCAGTTACCTCGACTTGCTTATCTACCCACATCCACCCTGCACCCAGTAGACCCCACCGCAACCCCCCCCCCCCCGCCCCAACTCTTCCCGGCTAGCCCAGGTCTGCTGTACAGTACACGATATAAACATTCTCTGCTCTCTAACCGGAGTCTCTGGTTAAAAGGGTAGAAAAGCACAAAGTTGCCAGTGTAAATATACGCCGTGCTGGCAAAAGTAGTCGGTGAACAAGCTTGGCTACCACTTCACACCATGCATTTCATTTAAGCTTCCACCATCCTCAAGTAGCGTTTAGTAACTCTACCACTATTGCCACTGAAACAATCTACCTCTGTCTTCCGCGCACTCCCACCCACTGCCCTGTTATGGACTTTCTATGTTTAAAACAACAACAACCAACAAACAAACAATCAAGCAACAAACAAACAATCAAACAACATTACTAAAGAAAGCAAAACGAAACAACAAACACGGATGAAAACCTGATGTTTAGGGACGAAGCGCCATTTTTTTTGGCCCTCACCCACAGTGGCGTAGTGAGGGTGGGGCAAGGGGGGCATCATGCCCCGGGCGCTACTCACAAAGGGGCGCCAAATGGTATATTTTACTATAATATTGTATGGTTTTCGAATGGGGGGGCGCTAAAAATGTATTGGGGGCGCTAAAAAGGTATTGTGCCCCGGGCGCGAGTTAAGCTCGCTACGCCACTGCCCTCACCCATCTTATTCCACGAACAACTCTGCAGTTTGGTCAAAACAAAAACAAACGGAAAGCTACCCCTCAAAATAAAGAAAAAGTGCAGCCCGGGCGGACCGCACCCCTTCTACCCACGCCACTGCATTTAAGGTAATAATGGAATATATGATGCGTGATAGGAAACTAGAAAATCTAGTATTGCCTTCCCATTCTTAGGGCAATTTTCTATGTAAAAATGTAATGGTGGCCAATTTCATCGTGAAAATGCATCTTTTTTTTAAAAAATCGTATATTTAGCTCTGCGTCACAGTGTTCATCAATTTATTAATAAGATTCACTCCCACCTCGACCCTCCACAACAAAGATAAAAATTAATATAATTGATATATAATATAAGCGACCACTGACTTGGTGCTGAATGAAAAAAATGATACCGAAAGTCAGTGTGATGTCATAGGTCACAGGCTAGATCAGTGGTTCCCAACTCTTTTTGACTACTGACGGAGCCCTTTACCAAATCAATTTCTACGAGGGAGCTAGAAGCTAGTCAATAGTGCTTAGGAGCTCTCTTTAGCGACCGCTGAGCCCACGAGAAGCGCACGCGGAGCTGGGCTGTGACCAGCTGGAACAGATGATGACTGCAGCAGGCTGAGCTAATCCAAACGTTTGGCCGCTTTATCACATTCTAGATCATTGTTTTTTTCTTGCATAGATACATTTAATAGGTCATTACATCCTTGCCCTACGGTCACCGCGACACAGTGTTACATCCGGGCTATCCTGTAGGCATATCCGGGTCATTTCTTCATCAAATAAAAATTAAAACACAGGGAAGGGGAGTAAGAGGGGGGGGGGGAGCCACGCTTTTGATCATGACCAAAAAAAAAGTGAAAGGTTAAATGATGCAGTGAATGTAAGAAATTACAATCTTAAATCAACTACTTGACTTCTCAGTTAATCTTTTAAAAGTGGCTTTCAGTTACGAAACTCTGACCGCATGAGGTTCAAAATGTAAAAAAAATGTAGGCTACTAATTTATGACTGTCACCGATTCCCACATTATCTTTGCGTGCCATGGGAAGGGGGGGGGGTGACTGTGTGTGTGTGGGGGGGGGGGGTAACGCTGTTTCTTTCAATGAAATAACGCTATGAGAAGTAAACAGACGGTAAGATACTTTCTATATAATATAGTATCAAGAATCCTTGAGCAAGTATTGCGCAAAGCTTCCCCATCCTCTAACCCAGGACGCACATCGACATATCAGTATGCAGCCTAAAAGCCAAGGCTACGTTTTTTGAGTAGCAAAGAATTGATGAAAGAACATATCATTTCTATCATTGGGAAGTGGGGGGGGGGGGGGGGGGTCAGTTGTTAAAATTTGAGACTTGTACCGTACACATCGGCAAATTTGGGGTGGGGAATCCCCTTTGTTCTCTAGTGTGAGGAATAACACATCGTTGTTTAATGCCCATTCTGTTATTGAGAACCACGGTTGCTGTCATTTCCGAGTAGTGTTGTGGAGATTACAAAACTCACACTAATCGGGGCAGCCTTCTTATGAACTATGAAAAACGATATAGCTCTGGAAAAAAAAACCCTCAACAAATCAATCCGCTACTGTGTGTCTGTGTTTAAACATGAAATTAGAGATTTTTAAGTTAGTACCATTTGTTGTTTTCTTTTCTTTTTCTTCTGTTATAGGTAGATATTCTGATTAGTTCTCACGTTAACCGTTAGTTCTAAGTAAATATTCGAGTCAAATCTTTTATTTCCTTCCATCCTATTAAAACCCGCAAAACGTTCCCCTTTAAAATGTACAAACTCAAAAGAATGGTGAGAAAGGGGAAATCCTTCTCAAACCATTAAAATCCTTCTGTTCTTTAAATAACAAACACGCATTCAGCATTCGTTGCTCTAGGGGTCCTCAAGTTAAAATGTTCAATGCTCGGGTCTTATCCGTTCGCAAGAAATGAATATTTGAATTTCAAATCACTAATTCGAAATAAAAGAAGGCGACGACTGGCCCATGCCTTGAGAATCACTGCAACAGGAATATGTAAGACAAAAGCTAAGCAAAGTGTAATAAGGCCATGGCTTGAAAAACACAACCTTTAACCCCAAATAAACCACAAGTTTAAAATACAAAAAAAAAAAAAAAAAGAAAAAAAAAAGATGAAACCAAATATCGTTGGGAATTCAATTCTCCACAAACTTGCCACATCATCAGTTATACCCATCAACATTGCACAAAGACGACCTAGTTGTGCGTCTAGCCAATCGCTGGAAGATCTAGACTCTCGGAAGAAAAAGGGGGGGGGGAACAGATACAAAAAAATCTGGGGCGAGGCTGGCAGATGAAATGTTTTACAGGCGCACGAATTCTCTCGTGGCATACGTGGCACCTGGAGGCCATCTTGGTTTTCCTCCTCCTTATTTACATTGATGATAACCAGCCAGTGGCAATGGTAGAGTTCCCCTATAAAAGATGCACAGATCACGGCGTTATGTCTCATAATTCTGAACGGGCTATACTGTGCTCCACTCTAGATAAAGTAGTTATCGCAAACAAAACCCGTAGTTGGTTGAGATGAGCAGCGAAAGCATCTCTCGCGCGAGCAGTAAAATGTCGTGTATTCCAGGTTTAAAAAGGGGGTGGGTGCTTCTCATTCTCATACGTTTTCCCGCTTTCATGACCTTAAACCGCTTTTAAGAACATATTAGCAGACCAGTCGAAACTTTACTGTCAAAACTTAAATGTGAATTATTAAGAGTGTCGTTTTCACCCCCCCCCCCCCCCCCGTGGCGCCAACATTTTTTAAATATACAAACTGTATATATATATATATATATAAATATTACAAGCTTGAAAAGGAATAAGAATTAAGGACAACAAACTTGAGCCAAGTTTTTCGATAACTTACCCTCACCATTGTTTAAGAAGAACTATCATCGAGTGCGCCCCACAAAGGGGGCATTTGAAGATTTTTTTTTTTTTGAACAATTAATTACCTACTTCTTTTTTTTTTTTAAAAGGCAAGTATTTAATAAAACATATGCTATTAGTCAAAGCCGCTCTACAATACCATGCTTCGAACATACTTCTACAGTCTCCAAATTAAAACCAAAGACACGTGTTAATTAAGTGTTTTAGATTAACTACGCAACAGTGGCGTCAGTGTCACCCCAGTGCTGTAAAGTCAGAGTTTGACCCCCCACACCCACAAGTCGCCCCCCTCCCCAAACAGGGCCGTCTTAACAGCCTCCTGGTCATACATTTTTTTGTTGATTCCGTAATCAGGTCATGTAATTGTTCCCCCTGATTTAATTATATATTTTTTAAAATTCTAATTTAAATGCTGCGTGGACCGGCAGCGACAGCCTCTCGAACCGGCCCCCTGTCCAAAGACCACCATACAGGAAACGCTGATCTGCAGACATGTCCATTCGATTGCCCTTTGATTCCCGTTCTTGAACATAACTTATAGTACTTTACTTTTTCCCCCACACGGTGCGAATGCAGTCCCTCAAAAAGTATCCCTTAATCTGAATTACAGCCCCTGAAAAGGTCATGTAAGTAGTAAGCACCACATAATTAAAATCTCTAATTTTGTGGTGAGTACTTGGAGTCATGAAAAACTGCACCGACATCTAGTTACGTACAGTACGTTTTTTTAAAAATAAAGTTGAAAGCAATGTGTGATTCTGGGTACATTAGATACGGTAATTAAACACAAGTAACAATCAAGTCTATTGATGTAATATACACGTATTATATTAGCCTTCAATATCTAGAAGAACAAAAAAAATATATGAATATGATAATCTGTAAATTTAAAAATAAATACAAAAATAGAACGCCGAGAAAAAAAAAGCATGATGGAAAGTTAGCATTTTTCATGTCAAACATGGTGAGAGTAACTGTTACACAGGCTTTCAAAATTTTTATAAATTGTCCGCTCTCTAGTTTTAAATTCTATTCATTTAGAATAGATGAGATCAAAATCCTCTAAACCAGGTTTTCTTAATTTTTTTTTCCATGGATCAAATTGCCATTCAGGACCCGTTCTTAGTGCCAGCTAACAAGGGCAAATGCCAAATGAAATAAAAATGTAAATATCTCTTCACATTCACATACTATACTAAATAGTTTCAATCATCTTTTCATTCCTCTTTCTTGTAGGTTGTGTTTACAAAGGACTTGAATATCTTAATGAAGATACATGGTTTCCACTAGAGAACAATAATTGTTTACAATGTCAATGTAAAAATGGAGATGTGAAGTGCCAGTTTATTGAATGTGATAAATTTGGTAAGTTTTTAACATTAATTACATTTACATTAATTTACAGTAGGCCTAGCCTACAAATTGAACATTTTAATATGAAAGAATTTTAATCTGCCTAATACAAAACTACTGTGCCTATAGACAATTTAAATGGGAAGAATTTTATACACCAAAAAGAAGAAACACAAAAATGACAAAGTGGCAGCTCCTGCTAAGGCTTAAGGCTAAATAAAGACTAAGGCATTAATTAATTCATCAATTTTAAAATAGACAATAAATTATTATAATAATAACTGTGGTTAATTTTTAAAAAGGGTTTTAATCGTTGCAATGCACAATTTACATATAAAAAGGGTAAAAGTATTTATTTTAACTGGAAAGTCTAGTCTAGTCTAAGTTTTGAAATGCATATATTTTAAATAAGTTTAATTATTTTTAACATTAATATTGTAAAAATTTCATTTTCTTTCTACAGCCTCTGCTGAAACCCGCACTGAGGTAACTAACCAGATACTGAAAATATTTTCTTAATCTTCTATAACTTAAACACTTTTTTGCTGAAGTGAAAGCTTCAAGTTTTTGTTGCTAAAAATTCAATGCAGTAAATTAATTGGGATATTTTCATTTTTACAAATAGGATATACTATTTACAGGCTACTTATTTACTTGAAAATACTCCATTATTTGGTAATTGCACGCTACTGGTACCTCTATCGCTCACCCTAACCCGAACCCTAAATCTATCATAAACAAAGGGCAGTGACTCCCAATGAGGGACCACAGAAGCAGATTGGCCCATTATTTGATTTGTTTAAAAATGAAATCAGAGTAAAAAAAATTCTTTTATCTCTTTTTAAATATAGCGAAAACCAATGTAGAGTTTTAGGTCAAGCTTTAATAAATTTCAAGATAAAATCCCTCCCTTGAGATATTTAAGTCTAAGGATTGAAAAAATCATAATAAAAGAAAACGCAGCAGTTACGCTTTCTAAAAAAAATTATTATTTTATTTCAGATCCTTAGAGAAGTCTTGGATGTCGTGCGGGTAAGAATTCAGTTTTTTCTTGTTGGTGAATTAAATAAATTTGCAAACTTATAAAGGAAAAATTCATTGAATTTAATTAATTTCAATTTTAAGTTATTAATTAATATGCATTAATAAAATTTATCATGAATTTTCTTTCAGGGCCAGCCTGGTGATAGGGGACAAGATGGTTACCCAGGACGACAGGGTGAATTGGTAAGGACAGTTTAAAAAAAAAAGAAGCTTTTGTATGCATACATAATTTTTGTCAGGATTTAAAAAATTAACTTTAGCATTTTAAGTTCATTTAAGTCTCAAATTTACTTGTCAGTCTCTCCACCATCAAATCAAATTAAGAAACTTAAGCATTTTAAGTTCATTTAAGTCTCAAATTTACTTGTCAGTCTCTCCACCATCAAATCAAATTAAGAAACTTAAGCATTTTAAGTTCATTTAAGTCTCAAATTTACTTGTCAGTCTCTCCACCATCAAATCAAATTAAGAAACTTAAGCATTTTAAGTTCATTTAAGTCTCAAATTTACTTGTCAGTCTCTCTACCATCAAATCAAAGTAAGAAACTTAAGCATTTTAAGTTCATTTAAGTCTCAAATTTACTTGTCAGTCTCTCCACCATCAAATCAAAGTAAGAAACTTAAGCATTTTAAGTTCATTTAAGTCTCAAATTTACTTGTCAGTCTCTTCACCATCAAATCAAAGTAAGAAACTTAACTGTTTTGGAAACTTATTTGTTAGGCATCTTTGAAAATAATTTGTTAAGCAAAATACAGCATTTTTTTCAAAAGATCTCATTGACTCTTTTCAGGGAGACTCTGGCGCTGATGGAGTAAATGGAATCCCTGGTCCCACTGGTGCTGTTGGCAATCCGGAGATGGTAAGTGGAGTTTAACAGACACAAGTAATATGAAAATTAAAAAAAAAATGTTTGAGAAGGTTTGTAGCTTAACTGAGTTCTGGTAACCAAGGCATATTAAGGTGATGATCCCTTGACAGAATTTTTTTTTTTTTTAAGTTTCAATGTTGAAATGTTGTATAATGAGCCAGAAACAACTACATTTTAAAAGTTAAAGTTTTATATCCTAGTTTTAAAAAAAATCCCTCTATATCTAAGAGCATAAGAAATAAGTAATTTTACAGACATGAGAACAAATAAGTGTAACGTAAATGAAAGCAGCAACAGCCCACACACCTATGCATTTCTTTTTTTCTCAGAGTGCTGATGAAGCTTACAGATCATACTACCCTGACAGGTTCAACAACAAGGCCGGTGGAAGTGCTTACCAACCAAACTACCTCCAGGCTCAAGTTGTAAGTCTGTGAGGCGTCTTTATCATGACCATGAGGGCAATTTTAATGTGTGCTTGAAAGCTTCTTGTTGACCATCGTTTAAAAGCTTTGCCTGATGTGATATTTATTTGTTGATGCTGCGTAGAAAATTTTAAAAAAAAACATGGTTTACTTGATGCCATAAAGCACATAATGAAAGGTGTAGGGTTTTATTAAAAACAATTAACTTATTCTGCGTTAAAAATCTAAATAATATTTGACAAAAGTGTTTTTTTTAAACTGTTCTTTTAAGAAAGTAGTCCCTTGAGTTGTTTTTATGAATTTCAGGGCCCCATGGGTCCACGTGGTGCTAGTGGACCCCCTGGTCCACCCGGTACTCAAGGTCAGATGGGCCTGAGAGGTGAGCCTGGTGACCCTGGACCACCTGTAAGTAGATTGTCATTTAGGGCTGCAAACAAAAAATATATTTGAATCAAGTTTGATAGTTTATGTTAATGGATTGAAATTCAAATGAAAGAAGGAAATTAAATGATTTTAAATTCTTTACTTAATTATTTAAAAGAAAGAAAGATTTTGTGATGGCATTTTCTCTTCAAAGAAAATGTTTTTTGGATATTTTGTATGAGCTTAAAAATAAAATGTCATATACAGTAAGTTGATAAACTTGTTATCAGATTCAAATTTGATGTACCATTTGTTTCATTGATGTTTTGAGCGAATTTATAAATTTTTAATCTTCTAGGGACCTAACGGCACACCAGGTCTCCCTGGGCCCCCTGGACCTGCAGGACCCGAGGTAAGATATATTTTAAAAATTGTGTTGCAATTACCTGGTTGATTTTCATACTTACTTGTCTTAATTCATTCTGTCATAGAAAGTAAAATTGATAAATATGCCTTGAGTTTTTTTTATATTGATAATGAAATTTTTATAAAAATTATTATTTTACCTCTGATATCTTGGAACATTAAAGGTTATTGTGTGGCTATAAAGATTTGTTATGTTTTCACTTTCTGTAGGGTGACAGTGGCAGAAATGGTCAGCCTGGTTCTTCTGGTGCCCCTGGTCCTAGAGTAAGTTAGTGAAGCAATAATTAGTTTCATCTTAAATGTCAACACAACTTACAGATACACAACATTAAATACACTTTAAAAGACCTGGCCCATGCCTATATTAAATGATCCAAAATTAAACTCAATTTAGACACTTTGGCTCAGATTTTCACTCAATATTTAAACAATTTTATTTGATGATTTTTTTAAAAAAGTATAAAAAAATAGTATATTTTTACTTTTTAATTACACTGTCAAGTATGCTTATGAGAAATTTTAAAGTTAATGAATATTTAAATTTTATTTAAAATTGCTTTTTGTTTTAGGGACCTGATGGATCCCCAGGTCTTCCTGGTATTCCCGGACAAAAAGGTCACAGGGGTTTCAACGGCTTCCCTGGCAAGAGAGGAGCAGAAGGCCAATCTGGTGAACCCGTACGTTTTTTAACAGAAACAAAAGGAACAACACTGATGGGGAAAAATAAGTTAAATGGTTTAAGTTTTCCTAAAGTATATTCAAACTGAACACACAAAAAATTGATACTCGGAGATGGATTTGAGGATTTTTACTTTCATTTATGTAGCAAGTCTTATTTGAGAAGTCTTCACAAGATAGAACAAACTGCCCGTTTAAATAATAAATGTAAAAAGTAAAAAAAAAAAAAAAAAAAAAAAAAAGGTTATCTCTATAGCTATTAAATTATTATTTTTCTACAATCCTAAAGGGTGACAGCGGTCCACCTGGTGCACCCGGTCCTGTTGGACCCCAAGGAGCCAGAGGACCCCCTGGAGAAAGGGGTGAGGATGGTTCAAGTGGCCCACAGGTAAGATTTATAATATATCTTTAAAAAAAAGGGTCACTGGAGATGGATAAAGAAAATTTTGAAAGTCATCTCTCAAAAGATCTTCAAAGCAAGGATGAATTTATAGCTTGTAATTTAGTGGGCCTGCCAATATTTCACATACAAATTGATGGATATTTCATGTCTTTGAAAATGGTGACTTTGAGGCTATTGAAGAAGATCAAATTCTGTCTAAGGGAAACAATATTTACTTTTTGTGCATTTTTTTTTTCCCAATGAGATTAGATAGGTTACTTGATAAAAAAATCTAGGCCTTAAACATCAAATTTAGCAACTAAATGTCAAGGATGCATTTATTTTTACCTTGTTTACTGCTTCTACCCACAAAACACTCAAATTAATAAATGTTGATATTGGTTTTGGCTGTGACACAATTTAACGTGGATGTTATAAATTTCACCTTGCAGACTAATGGGTTTCTTCTGTTGTATAATGCAATTTGTATAATCTGTGGATTATTTTGCATCTAGGGTATTGGTGGTGTTAATGGCATGCCTGGACCTAATGGACCTCCAGGTCCAGTTGGCCCTACCGGACCTCCGGGTATTCCAGGTCAGCAAGGTCCCAAAGGAGAGGCGGGAGCGGCTGGCGCAAAGGGCTCAATTGGTCAACAGGGACCTCGTGGTGAGAACGGACAGGCCGGACAACCTGGAGAGCCTGGTCGTCAAGGATCTGTTGGTTTGCCAGGATCTCCTGGTGAGGAGGGCGGTTTGGTAAGTCAAGTTAAACCCTTGTTTAGTTGAGCAGCTTAAAAGTAGTTTAAGTCACAGTGATTATTTTCGAGTTCTTTAATATAAGTAACCCAAAAAAATAAAATGTAAAAATTTTCAATAAAGGTCTCGCTTTCGTTTTAAATCAGACTTTTATGATTATCTGAAAGAAAATACTGAACAGCTTTTTGATGACTTAATATTTTTTTTTAAACAATCCATTATGAAAACATAATTTAATCAAATATGCACAGCCTTGGGCTCTTGTTCAAAAATGTAAATTTAAGCACAACCTTGTAAAATGAAATGTTTCTGATTATCACAGGGTGACCCCGGCCCTGCTGGGTCGCCTGGATTCCCTGGACCCCGTGGACCTCCCGGACTTTCTGGTTCTCCTGGTGCACCTGGTGCTAAGGGTTCCAGTGTGAGTATTGAAATTAAGTTCTCGTTAAGTAGAAGATGAAATAAAAATGTTTTGAATCTTAAGAACATTTTGAGATAACCTTCTATAGATAATAAAGTACTCTCTATTTACATGTTGTTACATTATTTCGTATATTTGACAGTTATGATGATTCTTAAACATCAATAAAAAAAAATTTCTTCATGTTAATTTTGAAGTAAAATTTTACAAATTATAATTTGAAATACAATTTTAGTTCAGAAAAGTCCTTCAAAACTGTCAAAATTATGTTATATTAAATAAAATAAATGTTCCAATTTTTTATCCTCATTAATCAGGGTGACCCTGGTGTTAATGGATTTAAAGGAGTAACTGGTGAGAAGGGAGGCCCTGGAGGTGCTGGTGATGTGGGTCAGCCTGGGCCACCTGGCCAAGCTGGAAGCAGAGTAGGTCAAAATAAAAAGTGAAAATAGTGTATATCTGTATCATGACTTTTTTTTTTTCATTCATGAAAGGCTAGATATTATTTCACCATGTCATGAAAACTTCAAAAGCTCATTATTTCGATGCAATTATTAAAATAAAATTTCTAAACTTAATATTGTCCTTTCCAGATCACTTTTTTTTTTTGGGGGGGGGGGGTATTTTTTTTTTGTTGAGTTAAGTTTCCATGTCATTGCACACAAAAAAAAACAACAATGTTTCTCACACCACCCATTACATGTGCTATAAATTAGGCATGAATGGATTTCATAACCACCCATTACATGTGCTATAAATTAGTCATGTGTGGATTTCATAACCACCCATTACATGTGCTATAAATTAGTCATGAATGGATTTCATAACCACCCATTACATGTGCTATAAATTAGTCATGAATGGATTTCATAACCACCCATTACATGTGCTATAAATTAGTCATGAATGGATTTCATAACCACCCATTACATGTGCTATAAATTAGTCATGAATGGATTTCATAACCACCCATTACATGTGCTATAAATTAGTCATGAATGGATTTCATAACCACCCATTACATGTGCTATAAATTAGTCATGAATGGATTTCATAACCACCCATTACATGTGCTATAAATTAGTCATGAATGGATTTCATAACCACCCATTACATGTGCTATAAATTAGTCATGAATGGATTTCATAACCACCCATTACATGTGCTATAAATTAGTCATGTGTGGATTTCATAACCACCCATTACATGTGCTATAAATTAGTCATGTGTGGATTTCATAACCACCCATTACATGTGCTATAAATTAGGCATGTGTGGATTTCATAACCACCCATTACATGTGCTATAAATTAGGCATGAATGGATTTCATAACCACCCATTACATGTGCTATAAATTAGTCATGAATGGATTTCATAACCACCCATTACATGTGCTATAAATTAGGCATGAATGGATTTCATAACCACCCATTACATGTGCTATAAATTAGTCATGAATGGATTTCATAACCACCTATTACATGTGCTATAAATTAGTCATGGACAAACTTTGCTGATATTAGTAAAGATTCACTTAAGTTTTATAACATGTGACATTAATGGTTTTATTCTCTCATTGACAGGGAGAGAGGGGTGCCCCCGGACCCTCAGGAGCAGTTGGGCTTCAAGGAGAGAGGGTATGTTCATATGTCAATTGTGAAAAAACTGATGGCACCTTTAGTTTTTGTCTTCAAATTTGACTAATAAAATTATATATATTTATTTCCCCTGCTTTTGTCTTTTCTTTTGACTCCTGTTAGCCAATTGTACTGGCTCGTCCATTGTACTGGCTTGCCGATTTTCCATTTCTGTCTCAATAAACATATTTTACTGGCTTGGTAAAACATTTAAGCCAACAAAAATTTCAAATCAATTTGAATCAATGCAAGTATTAGTCTATGTAAAATTCTATCACAGCCGTAAATGAATAATTATTTTTTAGGTTATGTTTCCCTAATTCTTGTTTTTAAATAATTTCTATTTTGCAGGGAGTCCCTGGTGCTCGAGGTCTTCCTGGACCCCCAGGTTCATCTGGCCCTAAGGGAGGAGATGGTGTTGATGGTGAAAGAGGACCCAGAGGTGAAAGTGGTGCCACTGTAAGTACTATTAATATGTTTATCAGTTATATTAAAAGCCTGCAGTAATCAGTTGGTTTATATTTTAATATTAACCATTTAAAGGAAATTTTAAAAATAAAAATCTTAATTAAAAAGCCAGATTAGCTTTCAGTTTTAGTCTTAAATTAGCTTTTGAATTTAGTATTAAGTAGTCATGACAGAAGACATGAATTAAATCATAGAAATGCCCATTCTCTACTTTGAGAACCCGATGCATAAATCATAACACTTCATAGAGTTTTCTCATATTTCCTAGGGTGAGGTTGGCAGACCTGGCCCCCCTGGAGCTAATGGTGAAGGTGTAAGTATTCATTTATTCAAACATGTAGTAGCCCTGAATTGTGTACCCCATTTTGGGAAAGTAAATTTTAATTAATTAGTAAACGGATATATTCAATTTGAAGTAATGAGAGACCAGTGTTTTTCCTCCTCGTATAACTTTTAATTTTTGAATTAAATCTTAGAGGACACTAACATTGTCACCGGAATATGTAAACATTGAAAATGTCAAAAGTGTCACATTGTAAAACAGAATTTCCTGGCCAAGGATTGTTATTGCGTGCTAAGATTTAAATTACTACAACCATTGTCTTAGTGCAACGAAGATTTCTGTACTCTTCATTTTATTTTCAGGGACTCCCAGGACCTGTTGGCCCCGATGGAGCGAAAGGCCCACCTGGACCAGCTGTAAGTAAAGCTGTCGCGTAGAAAATGTAAAAAACATATAAAAATAACAGTTTATATTAAGGTTTGAATTGGTTTTATTAAAGAAAACCAATCTGATTGTTTAAAAAGGGTCTCCAGTTTTGCAAGTAATCAAAAAAAAAATTTTTTAAATTTTTTTTATCTACAGCACTCATCAATATTGTGTTAACAATTAAATAAGAACAATTTTTAAACATAAAAACTCATCTATCTTTTCCAGGGACCTGCTGGATCTGATGGTCGCCCTGGTGAAATGGGACCCCCTGGTCAACCAGGCCCAACTGGGCAACAAGGTGCTCAAGGACCACAAGGAGAACGAGTAAGCTCATTGGCTGCATGCTGACAAGTAATCTTAAAGTCTATAGACTCTTTATAAATCAATTATTCAGCAAGCTCAAGTTTGGTTACTGATCCATTTGTGTTCTAATGAATTTTGAATTGACTTACTTACAGTTTGATGCTGACTGTATACATTTAAAAATCTGTGTTGTAATTTAGGGCTCACCTGGCAAAGATGGTCAAGCCGGAGGCCCTGGACAGAGAGGCCCCCCTGGAGATGCAGGCTCCACAGGAGAAAGAGGACCCACAGGGGCTCCTGGAGCTGAGGTTTGTACTCCTGGTTGTATCGGTGCTGTCTTTGACCTGATGGTGGTGAACATTTCATTTTTTTTTCTATATTTCTCACAGGATTAAAATAAAACAAATTATAAGCTTAATCTGAAGAATCTATCATGATTGAAATGAAACAAATTGTAAGCCTAATCTAAAGAATCTATCATGATTGAAATAAAACTAATTGTAAGCTTAATCTAAAGAATCTATCATGATTGAAATGAAACAAATTGTAAGCTTAATCTAAAGAATCTATCATGATTGAAATGAAACAAATTGTAAGCTTAATCTAAAGAATCTATCATGAATGAAATAAAACAAAGTTTACACTATATCTGAAGAACGTCCACATTTTAAATATACAGGGTGAACCTGGAGTACCAGGATCAGTTGGATCCCGAGGACCTAATGGCTTCCAAGGCCCACCTGGTTCCCAGGGCCCACCTGGAGAAGCAGGCAGAGAGGGTGAGCCTGGCGCACCTGGTGAAGTTGGAGGCCTCGGACGACCTGGTTATGCTGTAAGTAGATTATGAAAAATACAATATTAAGAATTGATGATATTCAACAGCCACAGAAAACGCAACTTTCTAGCCTCGACAAGGCTAACGTATAATAATCTAGCACAAAATGTTTTAGGGTTATAGGTTAGTCCAGGTTGTCTTTATTGTCTGGCTTCACAGAAAGTATAGTCATGATCGTCCAAAAAAAAACAACAACTCAGGATATAAAATATGTCTATCTTTATGCGATATGCAGGAACTATTTTTATTGTTTAAGTTGTCAATTAGTCCTGCAGTAAATTCTTTGTTTACCCATGGCTATTCTTAGTTTTTATAGATCCTTAGTTTCATTCTATGTCAAATAAATGTTATTTATCTATTTTTAGGGTGAACGGGGTTTCCCCGGCCCACGAGGAGCACCTGGTCCAAGTGGAGACGGTGGTCTGCCGGGAGGAGTTGGACCTCAAGGCCCAGCAGGCCCACGGGTCAGTTGCATCATTTTGCTATCTTCCTGAGTTCATCCGTCTTTCTGTTCTATCTTTCAATACCTGGGGGGAAACTTCGGGCATGACTTTGTGAACAACTGCTGCTCCCTATTGGCGGCTACGAGTCGTTGTCTCAAACTTGACCTGGTGTGATGACAGACTCACTCCATGAACAGCAAAACCCATTAGAGATTGAATAGCATTCTACGCCTGAATTGTTTTACATTGGGTCCCCTCACAATTTCCAACACAGCATTGATAAATAAATGTCAAAATCTATCCAAATCAATATCTCAAAAAATAATTTTTTCCCCCATGTCACTCATCCAGTCCACATTTGAGCAACCACAAGGAAACACCACCTCTGCTGCCTGTTGAATGTGTCTGTAGAGTCCTCTGCAACGTGTCTCATTTCTATCCTGCAGATTTTTTTTTATTCATGTTACCCTCACGTGAGTTCATTAATGGGTCAATGTTGTTTTCATCCACAGGGTAGACCAGGAGAAGCTGGTATCCAAGGAGACGTCGGCCCCGCAGGCCCCTTTGTAAGTTTCTGGTGCTGTCTTATGAATAAGTTCTACAACTCAAGCTTGAAATTTGAAGTTTAAAACTGTTCATGTATGATCCTTAAATAGCAATTGGAAGTGAATTGGTTTTCTGGAGGGTCAGCTGTTCTTTAAAAAGTGATAATGTAAAACAAGCTTCACAAATACCTGTTAAAATTTAAGTTTAACACACAAAAAACACATGACATAAAATGAAACAAATCAGCGTCATTTGTTTGAAATGACAATTGATGCTTTAAACATTTTTCAGGGACCACCGGGTGAGCGAGGACCTGCAGGTGAACCTGGAGACAAGGGAGAATCCGTAAGAAAAATTTGTTTATTTTTTTTTTTTTGGTTGAGGTTTTTCTGTTAGTATTTTGGTTTGGTGGAAGTTCATACATTTGTTTAAAAATTTTTTATATTATTTAATACTTATTTGTTGGCTTGGGGGAACATTTGTCTGTATTTACACCATTTAAGTTTGATGATTTTATTCCTGAGTTAAGAAAATAGATTTTTTGTGCTATGATGAATATCATTTAAGCATTCATGGATTATTTTTTTTTTAAATCTGTGGATTAAAAAAAAAAAAAGAAATCAAATGATTAATCCAGGTGTTGGAATCGTTTTGAAATGTTAAAAAATTATAATTTTAGGGAGAACTTGGCCCACCTGGACCCAATGGTGCACAGGGGAGACCAGGCAAACAGGGTGACCGTGGTCTTCCAGGTGGTGCTGGTCAAGCTGGTCCACCTGCTGATAAGGGATCACCTGGTGATGCAGGTAAAAATAATATTTTTAATCTAAAACTGTCTCATACACTTAAAAATAAGAGTAAATAAAGAGCTCCCCCTCTACTTGTATAATTTGTATCCAAAGAAATTCCCCAAATCTTAATCAACTGCAACTTCTTCCTCATTGTGAAGATATGAAGAGCTGATTTTCAAATTGCTGGATATCCATTTTGGGGGTATTGAGATTATTCAACTTTTTACAAAAAAATTAATAAAGCGTTTAGAGGATTAAATCATTTTTAGACAGGAATAAAATAGGAGTATAATGTGTTTAGTATATAGAATTTACCTTGTCCTAAACGAACCTGGTTTGCTCTACAAAATGGTTAGGTTTTTTCATTTTTTTAAAAATGGTGGATACCGCGTTTTGAAAATAAGCTCTTCATATGACACCCCCCCCCCCCCTAAATCAGGAACGTAAGCTGCTTAATGATCAAAAGTTACAAAAGCTCAAAAGAAGAAAACACTTTCATTTGAATTAAAAAAAAATTTCTTGTGTAAGTACCGGAACCAAGTAGTAAAGATCAGAGAAAAATGTTAGATGATTTGTGTGTGGGTGTGCACATTGATGATGATGATGATGATGTGTGGGTGTGCACATTGATGATGATGATGATGATGTGTGGGTGTGCACATTGATGATGATGATGATGATGTGTGGGTGTGCACATTGATGATGATGATGATGTGTGGGTGTGCACATTGATGATGATGATGATGTGTGGGTGTGCACATTGATGATGATGATGATGTGTGGGTGTGCACATTGATGATGATGATGATGTGTGGGTGTGCACATTGATGATGATGATGATGATGATGTGTGGGTGTGCACATTGATGATGATGTGATGATGATGATGATGATGTGTGGGTGTGCACATTGATGATGATGATGATGATGTGTGGGTGTGCACATTGATGATGATGATGATGATTGATGATGATGATGATGATGTGTGGGTGTGCACATTGATGATGATGATGATGATGTGTGGGTGTGCACATTGATGATGATGATGATGATGTGTGGGTGTGCACATTGATGATGATGATGATGTGTGGGTGTGCACATTGATGATGATGATGATGATGATGATGATGATGTGTGGGTGTGCACATTGAGCTTTGTCCTTGCAAGTGGAATCAATGCATTGTGTTCTCTTGATAACTCTTTTGGATGGCAAGAGCTGAACGATACTTTAGCTCCAAAATTGTTCCAGTACAAATATTGATGGACTTGTTCCTGCAATTATGGCTTTTTTTTGTTTGTTTGTTTCCATGGCACTTTACCTTCTCTCATGTACAACTGGTCTGCTCATTACTGATTTGTTTTTTTGTTTTTTTTTCTTCCTTCTACAATTCTAACTACAAAAAGATTAAAATAATGTAGGCCATCATCAATCCACCCCACCCCCCTTTCCCCCCCCCCAAAAAAAAACCCCAAGTTTTCAAAGTTTTAAAATGATAAGTCTCCCAATTGAGGTAAAATTTATTCTTCTGGTTTGGTTGTCTGTTTTTTAAATATTTTTATCTTGTCTCAAATTTGTCTCAAATACACAGCGTCACCAACCGTTTGGTATCACACTTCAGCCTATAGCTCACTCAACATCCTGTTTACCATTATATAAAACTATAAAAATAAAAAAAATTGCTTAAATATTAGATTTGTATAATTTTGTTCTTTAAATTTAAAAGGAAAAAATAAGATGCACTACCAGTTCTGTGATTTAATAAAGAACTTAACTAACAGCTTATACATGATATATTTATCATTTTAGGAAGCCCCGGCCCAACTGGACAACCTGGTCGTGCGGGACCGAGAGGAGAAGCTGGACCACAGGGAGAGCAAGGCTTCCCTGGCCAAGGTGTAAGTATTTGTGTTAGGGAGGTGGTGAGACCTTCCATAGTGTAAGTTGTTGTATTGGGGAGGTGGTGAGACCTTCCATAGCGTAAGTTGTTGTATTGGGGAGGTGGTGAGACCTTCCATAGTGTAAGTTGTAGTGTTAGGGACGTGGGGATACCTATTAAAAATATAAGTAATATTGTTTTTAGGTTTTCCTTAACTTTATATTTAAAAATGAATATTCTTAGTGTGTGAATTATATGACAATGTATCATAAAAATAATGATTAGTTGGTGCTTTCTTCAACTTCAATGTCTTTAGCGGTATTGGATAGAATTTTGGTTAAGTAATAAGCATTTAAGCTGTAACAATGTTTTAAGATGTACAGCAGCGGAAAATCTCTATGACTTATTAAAAAAGGAAAACAGATTTAGAAAGAACAACAACCTAGAATTATGTGTCTTTGTGATTATGGCAATATCTCCACAGGGCGCTGCAGGGTCTCCAGGAAAGAAGGGAGAATCAGGACTTGCTGGGCCTAAGGTATGCTATGGATGAGGTTGGAGAATGGGGTGGGGTGCGAGGAGTTAGGTTTCCCAACATTTTAATATCTAATCACAAAGTGAAATAATTATAAACTTTTTGTTTCTAAGTTGTTTTACTTACCTTTTCTTTTCTTTTTAAAAAAAAAAAAAAAAGTAAAATAGTTAAATTTAAAATGAGTGATATTGCATGAGAAATTTACAATGGAAATGATTCCCATTTAAAAAAAAAAAAAATTATTTTTCCCTCAAGGGAGAACAAGGTGAAGCTGGTGCCCCTGGCGAGCCTGGACGGGCAGGAAGAACTGTAAGTTATTTTGGTGGACTTCATGAGCTTAAGCCATTGGCATGTGCTTATTATGAGTTCATTTAAAATTTTATTATTAAATAATGACATCATCTTACATGATGGCCGACCAGACTGTTGCATAATGTGCAGAAACAGAATTTATCAGACTGAGAGAGTATAAGCATGACGTTTTGTTCCTCATAGGCTAACATTTTGTGCACAATTTGTTTCAAGGGTGATGCTGGTATCCCAGGCAGACGTGGAGCCAACGGAGATCAAGGTATCCAGGGCATCCCAGGTGAATCTGGCCCAGAAGGCAGACCCGGATCTCAAGGGTTGCCCGGCTCACAAGGCGCCAGCGGACCCCCTGGACCCCAGGGACGTGCAGGAACTAAGGTATGAGACAAGTCTCTTTTTTTTTTTTTTTTTGTTGTAAAACTCAACCATCTTACCTCTTCTTCATGGCAGGGGGAAAAAATGAATGAGCTAAAACACTTCAAGCGTGCACAACCAGATGAGTTCAGTTACTTTCATGATTAAAGATCTTTGCAGCTACATGTTTGTAACGTGATAATATGTTACAACTGTAAAGTATTGTTCATTTAGGCTCTTAAAAATCACCACCATGAACAACCAAACAAAAAAAAAAGTATGTCATTGAGAACAATTTGATTTTCCAAAATGTAATGTTTTTTAAAATGAACAACATTATACGGGTATATTATTTAATAGCATTACGGGGGTGTTTGAACTTTCACTCCTTGATGAGTAGTTAAGAAAAAATGTAATTCTTTTTGATGGAAGTTAATGCGCCACTGAAATGAACTGCTCTTGGATCAGCTTCAGTTTTATTTAACTATAAATCAATTTCCAGGGATCATTTGGAGACACTGGCCGACCCGGCCGTCCCGGCAGCAATGGAGCCCCTGGCCAAGCTGGCATACCTGGTAGCAAAGGGCCAAGAGGAGATGATGGTATTCCTGTAAGTGGCCTCAGATGTTTGCAAAAATCACTGTTTAGGTTTGAGTATTTATATCTTTATTGATTTAAGAAATACATGGTTTTTCATATCACCGGTGACTATAGTTGCTCAAACATGTATTACTAGAAATTTTAAATCATTATTTCCAGGTAATTTGACTTGACATTGAGTTGCACTTATTTTGAAAATTGAGTTATTTGTAAAACTATTTTGAGAGCGAATCTTCAAACATAAAACTTCACAAATCCACCCAAAGCTCTAAAGAAAACAAAAAATAGCTTCTTAAAATATGTCCTCAACAGGGTGCTGAAGGACCTCTGGGACCACCCGGACCTCAAGGTCAACGTGGTGACCCTGGTATTCCAGGTGTAAATGGTGAGACTGGACCACCAGGCCAAGCTGGACCCAATGGACCACGAGGTTCTCCGGGACGTAATGGTGAGAGTTGTAACTTGTAGGACCCATTAATAATGGGAGTCTATGATAGATACATGGCGGAGTTACAGATGGACTATAGATAGCAGTTAGTGCCAGAAAAGATATAAGTTACTTATAGATTGGACATGCCAGTTACACATACTATAGTTAGCAGTTAGTGCTAGAAAAGACATAATGTTAACTAATGCATTTGACATGCCAGCTACAGACACTATAGTTAGCAGTTAGTGCTAGAAAAGAGATAATGTTAACTAATACATTTGACATGCCAGTTACTTGCATTTGGCAGTACACAATTTGGAGGGGTCTGATTTATGAAAACTATTTAAACAAAATTTTTTTTTAGGTGTTGACGGCTATCCTGGCAAACAAGGTGATATTGGACCACCTGGCCCACAAGGCCCATCTGGAGAACCTGGCTCAGTTGTAAGTAAACAAAACACAACTAACTAGATCTAAAACTATGATGTGAAAATTCATTATAACTCAGTAAGAAACTAATTTAAACTTAATCTATGCAAAAATAACTTGTCCTGTCCTATAATTTCCAATTTTTGTAGATGTTTGAATCTGACCAAAATTTTTGTACATTATTTTGGGTCCATCCTGTAATTGTTTTTTTTTCATTGTCCATGTTCAAGGGGGCACCTGGTGGCCCCGGAACCCCTGGACTTCAAGGACGTACTGGAGAGAAAGGGCCAGATGGTGATGGCGGTCCTCCAGGCCAGCCAGGCAACCCAGGTCTCCAAGGCCCAGCTGGACCATCTGGCAGCTCTGGATCCCCAGGAGAAAGGGGACCACGTGTAAGTCAGTCATAAGATCCATGTCTCTGTGAACAATTGCATTGACTTAAAATTAGTTGGGTTTTATTTTGGCAAACAATTCAAACTTTGCTTTAAAAAAATAATAATTCATGACCGGTCATTTCCTTCAGGATGTAAATAAAATAGTAAATCTTTTGACTGCATAAGTTCCAAGGAAGTCCTAGGTGGGGATTTGCATCGAAATTTATGTACGCAAATCATCTTAATACTATTTAATTATTAAAACTTTGTTAACTACCGTATATAAAGATGCAATGGAACAGCTCAAGATATTAACAACAGTGACACTAGTTTAAATGATATTTGCACCCTTATGCCTAGTTATATTATAATGTCTTTTGTTTTGATCACAATTTCTTTCTGTCAAATAATTTTAAACTATATATTTACTGCATTATTTTAAAAAATGCAATTTTTGTTCTCCAGGGTGAGAATGGACCCGAAGGACCTAGAGGACCAACTGGACCAGCCGGAGCTCCCGTAAGCCTTCGTATATTTAATTATTTAATAGCCTGGATAAGGATTTTTTATAATACATATTAAATTGAAAAAAAAAAAAGTTTTCAAATAAAAAAATTAAAATTATACATATATACAGTGAAAGCAAAACAATAGAATTAAATAGTAGTCCCACAAAAATGTAATATAACAGAAGTGTATGTCATCCATTAGTATTGAAAGACCCACAAATAACATGCTCTTATGTTTTTATATAAAGGGACCCCAAGGACCCCAGGGACCTCTCGGACCCGATGGTGAACTCGGAGACAATGGTGACAAAGGTGATCCCGGCTGGCCTGGTATGCCTGGGCTTCCAGGACCTGAGGTAAAATATATCACATCTGCCTGTCAGACACAATCACTTTATGTAGAATTTAACATTGGCATTGAGTCTTTTCAGACACACATTGGCATTGAGTCTTTTCAGACACAATCACTTCATGTAGAATTTAACATTGGCATTGAGTCTTTTCAGACACAATCACTTCATGTAGAATTTTACATTGGCATTGAGTCTTTTCAGACACAATCACTTTATGTAGAATTTACCTTGGCATTGAGGCTTTTTGATTTAACAGAAACTTTGACCTGAAACCCTGCTATTGAAAAAAAAGAATTAAAATATATTTTGTTTTGTTTTTTAAGAACAGCTGTAATTTGTACAGTTTTCACAAATGGTTCTTTTCAATGATTAATCCCTCCAGATTAAGCTTTGGTCCCCCCCTAACATCTAATGATTATTTCATTGATAATGTTTTATGGTCCGAGCTGTTGGGTTAGGCTGCTGCACTCTGCGTCCACTCTAGCTCCTCAATGTAGGCACAGTTTCTGCAACCAACCAATAAAAACCCTCCTTGCAATTTCAGGGATCCAGTGGAGAACCAGGCTCAAGAGGACCCCCTGGACCACCTGGGCCGAGGGTAAGATGGCCATTCACTGACATACAAATTTAACTATTTGACCAGCAGTTGACAATTATTTCACAATTAAATATATGTTTTTAAAAAAAATTCATCAAAAAAAAAAAAAAAGAGAAAAAGATCATTACCTGTCAGTACTCAAAATTTTAAACAGGTGGGTAAAATCAATAGCAGCTCTCCACAGGTTAATGCACTTGCATTATTTTTTCATCCAGGGACAAGATGGAAGCAGGGGTCCCGTCGGACCTGATGGTGAAGCTGGCACTGAAGGACCACCTGGCCCAACTGGACCCAGGGGCCCCGCAGGTGAAGATGGCAGACGGGTAAGTCTCTGTTAATTCCTTTCAATATTTAACATGAAATACACATGATGAGAAATATTTTTGTATACCTTGAAATGATAAGCTGAAACTGAAAGCATTTTGGGGTGGGTGTTTTGGGGGGGGGGGGGTGATTACTGATGGAAAATGCTCATTATATTCTGTGTTGCTGCCCGAGAGTGTTGATGAAACCCTAATAAAATGCAAGAATGTCAGGATTCGCAGTGTGATTTTAAAATTAAATTTTTTTTTTTTAATCTAACTTCAGGGACCTCAAGGAGAACCTGGCCGTCCTGGCCCACCTGTAAGTTGTTACTAGTAATAGCATCTGTGTGTGTTGGGGGTGGGGGGTACTGCATGCAGGTTAGGTAGAAGGAAATGAAATAAATTAAACACGGTATGAGGAAACGTAAAAAAAAAAAAAGGATGCAACAAAATGCGGAACGTGTCGGCAAGAAGCCCTCTTCAGGAAACAAACTACAAGTAACGCAAATATTAAAAATAAACACTTGGCTGATATGCTGTATCCTAGAGGACAGCAAGAGGAATGCGGCAAGTTGTTACTGTAGTTTTTTAACCATGATGTTACCATGGCAGCTGATAAATCAGTAGGTCATTTGCAGTATCAAGATATAACTTCAAGTAAACTTATCAATAACCTGTAATTGATTATAAAAATTTCAAAACGTTTCTCTATTATAGAAGTAGCACTGTTGTGCAGGAAGTTAATAACTCATCAAAACACATCACCTAAATTAGAAAATTTGAAACCCAGTTTGATAGACTCAGCTGCATACTTTTATTGTTTATGTCCCCAGGGACCACCAGGTCAATCTGTATATGCTGCTGCCATGAACACCTGGACTTCAGGATCCAAAGCTGGTGACCCATATCAGGTAAGTTGATGTTTTATTAATTAACATAAGAACAGCAAACTTGAAAAAAAATGTTTTCTCATTGTTTGTAGCAACCTCAATAATCAAGTCTTAAGTCTATAATTTGTTAGTAGAAGTTAAGGCAGATGACAACTCAAAGAACTAATTTCCCTTATAGCAGTTGGCGCAGTTTCTGTTTTTATTGATCTAAAAGAAGAATGTTAGTCAGCTAATTCCCTGTTCAAAATAAAGGATTTCCCAAAGTTAAAAATAAATTTTAAAAAATCACTAAACACCAAATAAAAATGTAAACACAATACACATAAGGCTTTACTATCAGCAGTGCAAGCAATGAAAGATATAGGAAAGCCCCTGTTATAATTTATTCAATAACTGAACCCCACCTCTAAAATTTGCATGTCCATCCCAGGGAGATGCCCCTACTGAAGAAGGCCGCAACACCATTGAAGCCCTCAAACAAGTTACAGAGGAGATCAAGAAACTCAGGAGACCAACAGGAGAGAAAACTTCCCCAGGCAGAACATGCCGAGAGTTGGCCGCATCGGCCGGCGAGGAGAAACCCAGGAATGGTAGGATCTCTTAATGTGGCCCGCTTGGCTTGTACAACAAATCTTTAACTCTCCATAGAGTTCAGTTCTTTAGGATCTCTTAATGTGGCCTGTTTGGCTTGTACAACAAATCTTTAACTCTCCATACAGTTCAGTTCTTTAGGATCTCTTAATGTGGCCTGTTTGGCCTGTACAACAAATCTTTAACTCTCCATACAGTTCAGTTCTTTAGGATCTCTTAATGTGGCCTGTTTGGCTAGTAAAACGAATCTTTAAATTTTAACTCTCCATAGAGTTCAGTTCTTTTATTTTTTATATTTTTTTTGTAATGTGTAATATTAATATACATAATTTATTTCTCTTAAAATGTATTGTGATTTTTCTGAAAAAAGGTTATGTTTAGCCTCTTAATTAAATATCATAGCAAAGAATCTTTGTTGTGCTGCCATTGATTGGGTAAAAAAAAGTCAAACTCTTTGTCCTGCAAAGGTCTCTACTGGATTGATCCCAATGGTGGAGGTGTTTCTGACGCTATTCAAGTTTTCTGCAGGTTTAACTATGAGGACTTGGATGACACACAGACTTGCCTGGTCCCTGCCACTTCCAAGGTAAAAAAACAACCAAAAAAAACAACTTTTCCTGGCATATTGAAATTAATATTGGCTGGTAGTATCAGTAGACAGCAGTTGTTATTGTTACATTCTGGTAACTGAGTTACTATATTTCTCTTTATGATGGTTAAAACACCAATGGCTAGTTTATTTTATCGCCATATTTTCAACACACAAAAAAAAAAAATGATCTGTTTGGGCTACAGTTAGAATATCAATGAAAGAATAACAGTCTGTTGAAATTAAAATCTAAAATAATTTTTGTTAAGCAGTTCTTTGTTTCTTCCTACAGTTTGAGAATAGGCAATGGTTCACAAGTAGACCCAGTGGCAATGATGAGTATGCCCTATTTGCTGACAGCTTTGCAGACTCCGAGGTCAATACACTTACAGCTTAGACACATATCCAATGTTCTACCAATTTATTTTTAAATTATCACTTTTAACTGTTTCAGTTTTTGTTTAATGCAAATTTGAGCTTTTAAAAAATAGCAGAGGAAAATTATTTTTGATATGTAAAGAAATTAATTGATGTTGGTTATTACTATTAGCCTTCTTGTTTTTAAGCTTTCATAGTCAATTGAAACACACACAATAAAAATTCATAACAATTGTGATCTAATTTTCATAACAGTTTTTGGAAAGAGTATTTGCCTATCTCAAAACAGATTCCTTCGTGGTTTAAATTAAAATGTGAGTCTTTTGTTTCAGTTCTCTTACCAGACCCACAAGTCTCAGGTGAAATTCTTGCAATACTTGACCAAGAAAGCCAGGCAGAGGATCACCATCCACTGCAAGAATGTGGTGGCCGTCTTTGACAGCAGCAACAACACTTGGGACAATGCCATGAAGCTTGTCAGCTTTGATGAGGAGGATGTGACCGTTGGAGGCAAGAAGACCTTCAAGTATAAAGTCATTGAGGACAATTGCAGAGTGAGTATGAGACCAATGGGGGGATAAAAAAGGGGGGGGGTGAGGTGGCACTACTGACACATACTGGTTTAAACGCATTTCCTACAAAGTATTTTACAGTGACTTGTTTAGGCACTAACTTTCATGATCCCTTAGGGTTGTGCACTTCACACTCACAGAGTACTTCATGCTCACTTAGTACTTCACACTCACGTGGTACTTCACAATCAAAGAGTACTTCACACAGTAATACAACAGCTTGGCATCAATTCCAAATTCACAAGATATGTTCAGCCACCTTTGAGCTACTTAAAGTTTGAGGAATCATTTCAAATTCTCTTCTTCTAATACTCACAGGAGAGGACCGGCCAGTGGAGTAGTACAGTTGTTGAGGTCAGAGGTAAAGACCAGCAGTTGAAGAGAATACCTATCCTTGACATAGGTTTGAAAGATGTGGCTGGCAGTGAGCAAGAGTTTGGCATTGAGATAGGACAAGCCTGCTTCAGCAGCTGAGTTGACAACTGAAAGGAGTTAGACAGTGAATGTTTTTTTTTATGTCATGAACACAGTTATCAATCATGTTGCGTTTTTTTTTTTTTCTTCATATCCTTTTTTTTTAAACAAAAAAAATCATTAAAAGTTAATTTTTATTTTTCTGTCATTAAAAAGTTGATGAACTTTTGTTCCATTTGAACTTGATGTTTTCTAATGTTATCAATGTTCTTGGGTGTGATGAATGTTTTAAATGCTCCTAGGTCCTTCTCAACGTTTGGTGTTCCTAGGCTCTTTAAACATTCGTTTCACCTAGGTCATTTAACAGGAATGCATCTAGGTCGTTACGATGTTCTCAGCCACAAGGACATTTTTGACATTAATAAATATCAAAAATTGAAAAAAAAAATTGTATCAAAATGTTCTTTCGAACATTGATTAGTCAACAACTGGAAAACCCATGTATCACCAAAATATGAATAATGTGTATTCTTTGTTATACTGAACTTTAAAAAAAAAAAAAAAAATCTTATCTTTTGAAATCTATTTGGCAAATGTTTAAAAAATAATTTCAGAATGATTCAGTGCCAAATTTTTTATCAATTCAAGGTAATCTTGAAAAGGCAAAAATATAAGCAAAAAAATTCTGGTCCTAATAATTACTGAAACCGCGTCATGATGAAAATATTATCTTTTTTGCTTTTTTCTTCTTTCTGACGTGCACTTCATATATTTCAAAGAACAGAGCAGTGGTGACTATGTTGAATATATTTATGAACTTTGATGGCGGGAGCAGAAAAGTGTGGTAACAAACGTCAAAATAAATGTTTCAAGAAGGAGGAGAAAATGGATTCCAATTGCAAAGACTGAATTATTATATATTTCAGAGATTAATAATATTCCATCAACCAAAGTTAGAACTATTGAGTTTTTGAAGAACAAAAAAAAAATGGCAGCAACTTGAATAAAATAACTTGAATTGAGAACATTTCAACTACATTGAAGATTACACATGTTAAATGTGTGGGTAATCAGTCTTAGTCATTGGAATTCATTTTCCCAGACATCAGCAAAATAGCCTACTTTACTATCATTTTTTTTTAATGGTTTTCTACAACTCATTTGAATAAAAGTATAAGGAAGTTGTTTGACCTGGGAGTGTCATAGAAATGAGTTTATTGTACAGAAATCACCATAACATGTTTAAAATAAATACCACCCCATGATGTCCATGACAGAAGTCTGCTGATGTCATCCGACAGTGAGACAGAGTTGATCATGTCATCTGTACAGATCTAAGCTTGCTGTTCCCTCTCATAAGATACAAATGAGCAGAGACTGTTGGTTTTTTGAGACTTAGATAATTAGGACAGTCTGATAGTATTTAATATGTAGTATTAGGTTTGACATGTTTTTGTTTAAATGATGGAAGAATGGTTTGATGTGTGAATGAATTTCGCTCATCATTTATCAAATGCCTTTTTTTTTTTTACCTAAATTTTCATTTTACATTTTAACATGTTGGCATGTGATGTATCTTTGGTCAATGCTTTTTGTGTAAATATATAAATTTGGAGGGAAAATCTTGATTGTTCCACTCATCCTCCAGCAATAATTCATAATTATGTCAGTTTCTCTTCAGAGTCATGTTTATCTACTTTTTGTATTGGAACATTTAAAAAGAAAAAATCCGTCCAGATGTCTGCCATAAATCGTCCATTTTTTGCCATTTTAAGTTTCTTTAACTTAGCATTCATGCAGTAATAAATCTCAAAACCACCCCCAAAAAAAAAAAGGGTGTCTTGTTGTTTTTTTGTGTGGTTTAGTTAAATAATTAATGTTGGATTTACTTTTATTGTTTCTCATAGTGGTGGTTCTTTATCATGGTGGCGGTTCTATCACATAGTGGTGGTTCTATCTCACAGTGGTGGTTCATGGTCCGTTTAAATTATTTGCAAACTACATCTTGTGATTTCTGCCCATACAAGACAAATGATGCAGGTGGAGGATTATGGGATACGGGATGAGCGGTGAGAGCTAATCTTGCCCCCTCCCTCTGAGTCAGTTTTGTTAAGGGTTAAAGTACAATTTCCGGAAAACGAAAGTTGTGCAGGTCTTTTTTTGTTTTAAATGAAATGCGCATTCCCAAAATCTGTTGACGAAGGCCAATAATGTTAAAAGCTGACTTGGACATATTTGTATCTGTTATATTTCCGCACAAGAAATATTTATACAAATTAGTTAATTTTTAGGCCTATTATTAGTTTTATATTATCTTTGAAAATCGTAGATGTCTATTACTTTTAGATTCTTAGTTTTCTGTGCACAACTTTAAATGTATTGGCTGCTTTGGCCTGACAATTGTGTGTCCCCTATATTGTCCTTTGAAAATCAATAAATTAGTTAGACCCACCTCTGAGTCATAGTGACACCTGATAGTGTCATTCTTAGTCTGAAGCATTGTGAGTCATCTTAGTTTAATTAAAGAAAGACTAAAACTAAAGAGTTAAGCAATAAAAAATAAATAAAAACTGTACAAAAATATTTTGTTAAAATGAAGTAAAGGAAATCGGAAGGACATAGACATACGCTTTACGCTAATCCCATCTCAATTTGTTATTGTAGCTTATCATGAAACTAAGAAAAAAGGGTGACGACCGGCGGTGAAGAAAGGAGGCCAAATATTGATATCATAACCTTTGACCCACAAGGTCAATATCTCCTAAATCCCCTTATCTTTTCTGTAGTTGTTATTATTTGTTATTGTTTTGTGAACTACTAGCATGGCGAGTGAGTATTTTGACCATTTTGTGTTTCAGTAGCTTTCTTGGTCAATGGTAGGCTATTAAAAGTGAGAGTGCAGTAACTGTAAAATATATCCTAGAAGTCTTAGAACCGCCTGTTCTGTGTTTGAGTTGGCCGGCAAACGGCCGAGTCAGTTAGACTTAGTTCACTGAAATCGCTGCCACACAGTAGGGCCTACACATAACATTGAACTTGAAATCTAGGACAAAAAAAATGCTAAATGAGATTTTACCTAGTCCTTTACACGGGGTCCCATTCTTTAAGGGTAGTCTTTTAAAAAAACCAAAACATTTAGCTACTTGATGAATTTAAAGCTCTCAGATATAGGCCTATAAATGCTGTTTATTTTTCATTAAGCAAGGCGCACAATCACAACAAGCCCAACGTGATCGATTTCAATAATGAGAATACTTTCGCAATTAAACAACATTACAGACCCTCAACCCCTGGGAGTAAGCAGTCTCCATCGTGTGTGCTAATGGGTTTATTTATCCCCTAGAAAATTGTTGCACATGTTCTTTTGCAGATTAATCTTTTAAAGAATTTTAAATTAAAACAGAGAGCAGGCGATCCAAAAATTATGATAAATGAATGTCGGACTTTTGACTCCCATCGTCACACATAATTTGGCACAAAATTTAGACATCCTCATGATAGATTGTCATAAATTCTTGACCTCTAACGCCCCAACCCTTTAAAAAAAAGGAGGCATCATTTCATGGTAGACCCTGAAAAGTATGGATTAAATATAACAAAGGCATAAGTGTCATCTCAGTAGGGGGCATTAAAAGACTGGTTGTGGGGCAGCAGGGAAGTGTTGGAAAGAGTCATGGGAGGAAGTCAAAGTTAAGTGGTGCAATGAAATGAAAGAAGTATAAATAGATACATTTTATTTTCAACAAGATTTATGGTTTGAATTAGAGCATTGTGATTAAAAACAGATATGACAATTAAAAACAGGAAATGTATTCTGAATAATAAAGGTAAATGTAAGGGGGGGGATCCTACACTGAAATTCAAAGTGGTGCGCTGAACCAACATTGGCCCACATTCACATAACCCTAGCTAAGGCTATTGCCCACAAATGTTGAGTAATTTAAATGGCTCTGAATATTGTATAATGTAAAAAGCAGATTTGACTCTCTTCCAAGCCTGCATTTATTCAATATTTTATACAAGCTGGAGCTGAACATTATATCATAGGCCCTACCACAAGGATGGCATTCGAACTTTATCAGGTAATAGTTATGCAGGCCCAAAGCTACTCATCTTTCTAAGGATGGGTACGTTTCAGACCTATTCAGTTGTGGTCAACCATAAGAAATGTGTTTATTTGCCAGGCCAACGGTTTGAGGATCCCAAAGTGGAGTTGTTTTTGGATGCTGTTTACAAGTTGATCAAAGATGAGGGTCTAAAGAAAGGGACCTCCAGGAATGAACCAGTGATAGAGTTTAAACAACCAAATGAATTGCAGGTACACAACAAAGTGTTGCATTATCTTTTTTAATATATTTGAATTTGGAGTGATCAAACGTTTTGAATTCTTTACCGTACTATGGCGTTAAGAACAATTTAAAATCATTTATAAACATAGTCAAAAGTCTCACAGCAAAGGACCAAGAATTTGTAAACAATTTTTAAAAAATCAAACAAGTTCTCAAATGAATTTTAAAAATATTCATTACCTCTGCAATCGCCCTTGACCAATTCTGCTTAGAAGTTTCACTCTTTTTAAGCGAGAATGTTGTGGTTTAAATTATTTTTTTTCAGGCTTTAATTAACTTTGAAATTAAATCGACACCATCAGATCATCAAGAGTTGTTGGCAGAAATAAAAAAGATTCTTAAGTACAGCATAAAATCAGGTACATTGTACAACTGTAAGGGTGAATTTTCTATTCTTTAATTTTAAAAAGTATTATAAATATAAGAAGTAAAATTCTCCTGGAATAAGAAGTTGATTAAAAGTTTCTCTTTAAGCTCATTTTAACACATATCATCAATCTGTTTTGAGATATGAGTCAAAAAAATAAAAGCCCACATGCTCTCAGCTTGAAATAATATGGGAATAGATGTATCATTAGTTTTAGAATAAGTTATTTAAAATTTTTTCTGTCTACTTTTCCTTTCAACCCAGGCCACCCCCACTTCCACAATATGCTGTATGCCGGTCTGGATCCTTATTCACAAGTTGGATCTTGGGTGACAGATGCTGTCAACAACAATATGTAAGTTCATCATCATAAACACTGGGTAAATAAATGAGTGCTTTATCCCCCCAACAGCAAAATGTTTAACAACTGCCCTATTACATAATACATCAAAATCAAAGTAGGGTTGATATATTGGAAGTTGGCAAGTAAATTAAATGATTTTGAATACAATCATGGTTTATTCTATTATGATCATGCCAAATAAAAATATTTTCCACCCTGAAATTTAGAATGCAATGTAGATTTTGTTGTTGTTAAATGGCTAGTATTTTCATTTTTCCCTTTTATCAACGTTTCACATTTAAATTTGGTCTAGGTGATATAAGAATTTTTTTTTTTAAAAAGCTCAGTTTCATTATGTTAATACTATTTTTGTTGCTTTAGATACAGCCCTATCATTTTTTCAGTACATTACTTTCTATTTGTTTTGGCAGGTTCTCATTCCTCTCAATTACCCACCGATTAAATTTTTAATGAACTATAGCATAAAAAACGTCTACACACACACACACACACACACAGGATATTAATGGTGAAGCCCAGCTTATAATTTGCCATTGTAACAGTGTAATTCAGAAGCCGGCTCCTTCATGCAAAAGCTGCTACTTATTCTGATACCTTGCCTGGATGAAACCTTTTTCAGCTTGTGTGATGTGTTGCTTATCTACAGGTGCTGTGCATTTATGCATGCTGTGCATTTATGCACTTGGGTCCAGAGCAGGAAGGAGGCAGCTTAGTCAGCAAATAGTTTACTGCATTAACATTTTTTTTTTGTGGGCTCACTGCTCTCAGCTAGCCAACGCCTTTGAACATGCGCCTAAACAATAAATGAATCACTGATTCCTTCCCCCTCACCTCACCTCCTCTTCTACCCCCCCCCCAATTATTTAGCCCTACAGTAACACCCAGGATGAATTCAGGGCCCCTTTACATTTTAGGTATACATGTACCATAAATTTTTAAAAATTTATTCTTTAAAAATAAATTCTTCAAGTTTAAACAAAATTTCCCGAATAGCATCGAATAGAGGCAGCTAACTAAGACACTGGTTGTTTCTAGACTTAATTCTATTGTTATTGCTAAATTAGAATGTTTCATCCATCCAAGTAAACTTTTCCAACAGAATGTCTGTGCATAACGTATCAGGTTTCATCTTAGGTTTTGTTTCAGCTTTCATCTCAGATTTCATCTCATATTTTGTCTCGGGTTTCATCTAAGGTTTCATCAAATGTTTTGTCTCAGGTTTCGTCTTAGGTTTTGTCTTAGGTTTCATCTCAGATTTCATCTCAGGTTTCATCTCAGGTTTCATCTCAGGTTTCATCTCAGTTTTCACCTCATATTTCATCTCAGGTTTCATCTCAGGTTTCACCTCAGGTTTCAACTCAGGTTTCACCTCATATTTCATCTCATGTTTCATCTCAGGTTTCATCTCAGGTTTTGTCTCAGGTTTCATCTCGGGTATTGTCTCAGGTTTCATCTCAAGTTTCATCTCAGGTTTCGTCTCAGGTTTCATCTCATGTTTCATCTCAGGTTTCATCTCAAGTTTCACCCTTGTACAAAAAGCATAAAGAAACGTTTTTTTTTAAAAGGTGGCCAATGTTGTTGGTGTTTTTTTCTGTTTGTTTCAAAACCGCGCTACACCTAAAATGTATGGAATAGTTTTATTATTATCTATTCTATATGATCATTCTTGGATTTTTCTTGGTTTATTTCAGTCATACATATGAGGTATGCCCAGTATTTATCTTGATGGAGCAGTACATATTCCAGAAGCTTTTAGCAATGGTAGGCTTCGATACTGGAGATGGATTATTTTGTCCTGGTGGGTAATTTTGTGACAAATAATGGCTTTTTTAAAAATAAAAAATGCATACAGGCATTCATTTGTGGCAGGATTAACCAAGTTTCAATTCAGAGCTCACTCACAATAAATATTTGACAGTGTCTTCCAGACTGGCTCCTCAAGTTTCAATTCACAGCTTGCTCACAATAAACATTTTACATTGTCTTCCAGACTGACTCCTGCAAGGTTGAGAGAATGTAAATAAATGATTAAGAGTCCATGTTTTGTTTCATTTGTGTTCCTGCATTCTCAGCTTCTGATGTAATCAATTTATTAGCATCTGGCCTTCTAGAAGGTACTGAAATGTCATATGGATCACCACTGGCATGCCCCTTCACCAGGTGGCAGCACTTGCCACATTTTTGTTTATTTTTGTTTTGTTTTTCTTATTCACCTGACATGTTGGGGAAAAAAAGTTGTCTGAATTCCACACCTAATTCTCTGCCAGATGCCTTTATTCAACCAGATAAAATTCTTCAAACTGTTTCTCACTCACAGTGATGTTAGTCATTGGTAGATTTTTTTGTCTTTTAAAACTTTCCTGGTTTATCATTTTTCAACTGTAAAGATTCAATTAGCCTCTTATGATATTACCGACATATATGGGGGGGGGGGGGGGGGGGGGGGGGAAGGGGGGGATTTTCCATTTGTACAAAGTAGTTGATTCAACTGTTATAGGGTCATTAGGGGAGGGGGGCGCTTATGATTCACAGACTTTCTTAGAACAGTTCCTTGATTTAGAAATGAACACAAAGTCAAGCAGTTTTTGACATTTTGGCAACACAATGAAGAGATACTGATTGGAGTATAGACAAAAATGAATAAGACCATCACTGCAACTGCTGCTCTTGGCCCTTAAGTACCCCCCCCCCCCCCGCATCCCCCCAAACCCCGGTGATTGCAGAATAGAAAAAAATGAAAAGGACCATCGCTGCCACTGCTGCTCTTGGCCTATAAGAAAAACTACACAAGGTTCAAAACTCAGCTGCTAGGCTAGTTTTAAAGGCAAGCAAACGTGATCACGTCACACCACTACTTCATTCACTTCATTGGCTCCCTGTACAAGCACGGATTGACTATAAACTCTCTGTTCTCTGCCACAACTTTTTCTCAAATTCCTGCCCTTCCTATCTAACCGAACTTCTATCTGTCTATTCACCCCTTCGACAGCTTCGCTCCTCTGCAGATGGGCATATTCTTTCTGTCCCCAAGACTCGCACAAAAACATACGGTGAAAGATCTTTCTCTTACTGTGCCCCCAAACAATGGAATTCTCTTCCACTACACATCCGCAATATATCAACTATCACAGCCTTCAAAACTGCACTCAAAACACATCTCTTTAAACTCTACTACCCCGACTGATTCCTCACATCTGACCGATAAACGCTGCTGCTGGCCACCGTCCATGGCTTGTCAGTAAAAGTTCTGGGGTGGATGGGGTGAATATGCATTAGTTTTTGTTTTGTCTCTATACATCTGTTCTTTATTACATATATGTATTTTATGTTATTGTCACGATTATGTCTCTTTTTCTAATATTTTTATGTACAGCGCGGTGAGCCTAGCCCTAGGCTGGGGTACCGCGCTATATAAGACAACTAATAATAATAATAATAAGTACCACCACCCATTCTGGTAATGCCAGATATTGTAAGCCAACTCTTTCTTTATTTACAAATGTTTAATTTCAGGTGGCTCTGCATCCAACTGTTTGGCCTTGCATCTTGCCAGCATTAAAAGATGTCCACAAGTAAAGAAAGAAGGCCAGTATGACCTGCCTAGACTTCGATGTTACATTTCTCAAGATGTAAACATTCTTTTTATTCTTCTTACCATGGGCAACACCATGCTGCTTTGACTCAATCCCATGTCATGCTTGTTACATATTCTATACTCATAACTTTGTGCTGGCTTTTAAAAATCGATAAATGAGTTAACATCATCATTATTTTTATGCAGTAATTTATCTTTCAATTTGTCTAGGGACATTAATCACTAAAGAAAGCTGGTAGCTATCTTGGATTTGGAGAAAACAACATTGTGTCTGTTAAAACAGATGATATTGGCAGAATGTGTGCACAGGACTTAGAAAAAGTTATTTTGGAGGATCTGGAAAAGGTAATTCTTATAAATCCTGATAGTGGTAGTCATAAGTATCCTTTTAGTACAAGTCATATCTATCATGTAATGTACAAGTCATATGTATCATGTAATGTACAAGATAAAAACTGGGCTTGTCCACTGCTCCAGCATTAAACAGAAACTCGTCCCTCTCCCCCATAGACAGCAACGAGGCCATGACAGGCAGTTCCGGCTCATACCAGCAAGAAGCCAGTACAGGAACTGCTCATTCCTGCCAAAGACAATCAGGGACTGGAACAAGCTTCCAAAAGGAACAGTTGAGGTGACAACACTTGACACATTTGCGTCTATTTCCTCAGGCCTTCCAACCCCCCAGTTCATGATACCCTCCCCGAGTAGCCCTTGCAACCAGTGAAACATCATCATCAACACCAGGCACAGAAACATTGCAAATCCCCTCTTAAATGCATAGGAGCCAGAATGATCAATAAATTGATCGTGGGCCCTTAATATATCGAATTGGCTATTGGTACCAGAAGTGAGAGGTTGGGATTAAAAAAACTATTTAAAATATTATTGTTGGGTTTGTAAGACAAAATGAGGTATCAAATGAAAGATAATTGAATGGACTATACGTTTGTAAGCTTAATTCTTCATTTTAACTAAAATAAACTACCACCAATGACATCGACATCCGAATAGCACTGAGTCTAATGGGACCCGGGTGTGAATGGCATCGCTGCGTGTCCGGGTCCATTTTGACTCAATGCTATTCGGATGTCATTTGTGGTAGTTTATTTTAGTTCAACTGTCTTACAAACCCAACAATAATGTTTTAAATAGTTTTTTTCAATCCCAACCTCTCACTTCTGGTACCCGGGTACCAATAGGTGCAGCCTTAATATATAGAAGAAGAAGAAAAACTTTATCCCCATTACATGACTCACCACAAAAAAAACAGGTGGCACAACACAGAGGTCTACTTTTTAAAAAAAACAACAACATAATATTCTTCATCTATTGTAGAGCTATGTTCCCTTGTTTGTAATGGCCACCAGTGGCTCCACTGTTCTGGGATCATTTGACCCATTGCCTGAGCTGCATGAGGTGTGCAGGAGGTATAAAGTGTGGTTGCACTGTGATGTAAGTGGCACCTTTTATTAAATTTTTAAAAAAATGTATGTTTTCCATAATTGATTACTTATCTTTTCATGTATGAAAATATTATTTATGAATTTGATTTTCCCAGTGAAAGGTTAATTATTTGGCATAATTGACGATAGTGTATTATGCAATTTTCTTGTGGGCCAGATTGATTTTACCGGTACGCACATGACCCTAAGTCAGGATGATTATGATGTTCATTACATTTTCATTTACTTTTACATATTCTTATAATTTCAAAATATTTACAACAGATTTGTTTTAGCCTATATATTATGAGATATAACTAGTTAAATATTTTATATTTCCTAATACATAAAGATATAACAAAATGTGTCAAATGTATATTTGGTTTTGTCTGAAGGCGTGTTTAGGTTCAGGAGCTCTTCTTTCTAAGAAATACAAGTACTTACTAAATGGAGTTGAGAAGTTAGACATTTTATTTTTGTTTAGCCTCAATTTTACATATGTCTTTGGTTTGAAAAGCATGTAGAAAATCGACTAGAAAAGTTTACTCTTTTATATTTTGTAAAAGTTTTACATCTTTAGATAAATTAATTGAATAATTTAAAGTTTTACATCTTTAGATAAATTAATTGAATAATTTAAAGTTTTACATCTTTAGATAAATTAATTGAATAATTTAAAGTTTTACATCTTTAGATAAATTAATTGAATAATTAAAAGTTTTACATCTTTAGATAAATTAATTGAATAAGTAAAAGTTTTTACATCTTTAGATAAATTTATTGAATAATTTTTTTGTTTCATTTTCCATTACAACAGTTGCAACTCTTTGTCTTGGAACTTCCATAAAATGAGTGGTGTCCCCATCCAATGTTCTGTCTTTTTGTTAAATGACAAGGTAAGATTAAAAAAAAAAACAATATCCAGGTAACAGAAAAGCTTGTTCATATTTTTGGAAATCAAATATCTGTTTATAATCCATGATCTGACTGTATATAATCCATGATATGTCTGTCCTATCTGACTGTATATAATTCATGATCTGTCTGTCCTATCTGACTGTATATAATCCATGATCTGTCTGTCCTATCTGACTGTATGTCATCCATGATCCATCTGTCTTATCTGACTATATAATCCATAATCCGTCTGTCCTATCTGACTGTATATAATCCATGATCCATATGTCCTATCTGACTGTATATGATCCACGATCTGTCTGTCCTATCTGACTGTATATGATCCATGATCTGTCTGTCCTATCTGACTGTATATGATCCATGATCTGTCTGTCCTATCTGACTGTATATAATCCATGATCTGTCTGTCCTATCTGACTGTATATATCCATGATCTGTCTGTCCTATCTGACTGTATATAATCCATGACCTGTCTGTCCTATCTGACTGTATGTCATCCATGATCCGTCTGTCCTATCTGACTGTATATAATCCATGAGCTGTCTGTCCAATCTGACTGTATATAATCCATGATCCGTCTGTTCTATCTGATACAGCATTCACGAGAGCTGCCAGCCTATTGTGTACAAATCTAAGTGCGCTTTGCTAAAAAATTACAATGAGGATGAGGACGTTTGGAGTGGAGTGGAGGAGAGGACGAATTTAAATATAATACGATTTCTACACTTATCATTCTCATAAATATGACCTGATTCTCATTTATTTATAATGGTGTTATGTTAAATTTTTTTTTTACAGTCAGACCTTAAAAAGTTGATACATTTACTGTATTTGAAACAATGAATTGTTCCAGGAATTGATGCAAGAAGCAAATGGCTGTAATGCCGAGTATCTGTTCCAGCCTGACAAACACTATGACACAACACTTGATACAGGTTACATTTAGCCTATGTTTAGTGCCTTAGGCAGTCACTGTATGCTTATAAGTGCCAAGATTAGCTTGGCGATGCCCGTGGGCCTTTATCTCAGTAAGTTGATAAGTATGTCTGTGATGCATGTGGATGTCATTGATGACAGCTTAATTCTTTTAATTTATATGTAAAAAGGGGATAAGACGGTGCAGTGTGGCCGAAAAGTGGACGTCATGAAGCTGTGGACCATGTGGAAAGCTCTTGATGATGATGGAATGGAAGCAAGGATAGACAAGGCTTTTGATAATTCCAGGTGACAAGGCTTTTGATATTTTAAGGTGACAAATCTTTTGATAATTAATCCCAGGCAACATGGTTTGTGATAATTAATTTCAGGTGAAAAGGCTTCTGATAATTCCAGATGGACATTAATTACTTGTTCCTTTCCCTTTCATTTAGAGAGCAATATCTTAGTTGACATTAAGCTTATGGTTGTCATTGAGAATTATCTAGCCCGTATTTCTTTCCAAGTCAGATCAACATTTTTGTATCAGAGTAAAAAAAATTTATTTTTAAATTTCATTTCCTAGATATCTGCTGAAAAAATTGAATGTCACTCCAGGATTTCGGCTCGTATTACCTGAAGTAAGTCCTTAGTTTAATTATATTGAATGCATCCCCTCTCATTTTCAAATAAAATAATTATTTCCCATTTAAACTTAATGGCTGGTGAAATTAAAAATACTTTTTTTTCTCCAGTTTCAGTGTACAAATATTTGCTTCTGGTACATTCCAACATCACTGTGTGGCTTGACTGAATCTCCAGATTGGTGGAAAGAATTACATAAGGTTGGTGGAAAGAATTACATAAGGTTGGTTGAAAGAATTTGAGTTGGTCATAATTAGTTTAGTGGAGAAATTTTGGAAGGACAGAATTTTCTTGTATTTTAGTTTCAAGAAATGCTATCTGATTACTTTTGAAGAGTCAAACTTTTCCTTTCGTTAAAATAATTATTTTTAAAAAAAATGACATTATGTTGATTGCATCCCACAGGTGGCCCCAAAGCTGAAAGCCAGAATGGTCAATGCAGGGACAATGATGATTGGTTATCAGCCCTTAACCCTTTACAGTCCAAGCCTATTCAGCCTTTTCTAATCCTAGCGACCAAGCAAAGGGTCATAACTCCATTCTAAATGAAGGTTCTTTATCTAATTAATTTACAGAAAATAAACTATAAGCAAGAAAATAAAATAAAAAATACCTAAATACAAAGAAATGATTAAAGCAAAAGTTGCACCAAAAAACAGTTTCAGGGACACTAGATTTATGAAATAGTGAAGCTTCATTAGTCAAGTTCTTTCAAAATTGTATCCAAGGCTTTGATAGCCATTTTTTACAGCGAAAAAATCGCAACTTTAAAAAAAATCGTAGAAAATCAGCCCCTAAAGACACCGCGGTCAAACTAGTATCAAAATAAATGCCGACAACGAGGCTTTCTTCCGGTAGAACTATAAATAGTAATGCGCAATAGATTTCCGCTGTGCTAAGAACGAAAGTAAACAACCTCGAAGCGGGCGGGTTTGGCCGCAACGGACTGTAAGCTTAAGGAAAAAATCGGCGCATTTCGGGCGCATCGGACTGTAAAGGGTTAAGCAGTAAAGGTCTGTTCAACTTTTTCCGTGTTGTTGTTCACAACCCAGCATGTGACCACTCTGACATGGACTTTGTCATCTCCGAGATGGAAAGGCTGGGCCGGGATTCATAAGAGAACTATATTTAACTCGGAAGATTTATTATGTCAAGTATGGCTTTGATGGTACAGCAACTGAGAATTTTTTCTATACTAAGCAGATGAGGTAGCTCTTTTTGTGTGCGCGTGTGTGTCTTGTTAGGTGGTGAAGTTGGTTCAACTCAGAAGGTGTAGGTGGCACAGGTAAAAACAAACAACGAACCCTAATGAAATATATTTTTTAGATTTGAACAAGTATTAATTTGTAGCTGTTGAAATAATTTTTAGTTATATTACAAAACACATACTGTTTACATCCCTCATTAAAAAAAAAAAGGAGAAACAAAAACATATTTTTTAAAAAGAATTTTGTTTTCAATTTATTTATTTTTTAAGGCAGTGGTGACTGATGTCTTTAAGTTGTTGCATCATCAGTAATATATTTTTTCCCCCTTGTTTTTCTTTCCCTTGGAAATATGAGCATCATTAATCACATTTTTAAAATAGAAAAAAAAAAAGAAGAAAACAATTGAATTCATGTAACCACTAAAGCCTAATTGGCCAGTCGTTCCAAAAACTAATTATAAAAGTACAAATTACTATACAAAGCAAGAAAGCATCAGTTATTTTAAGCATACGCTGCTGGCTAAATGTGTTGGTTGTTATTTCAGCCGCACTCATTGCCTTGCAAACGGTGTGGGTGAGGTTTGCATTTAGAATGAGAGTTGTTGTTGAGCTGGTTGCAAAGATGATGGTACTCTGCAGTTCAAGATCTCTGTTGGCAGCAAATTTAGGTTGGAACGGCATATTCAAGAGAAGTGAATTATAATAAAAACAGAAATCAAGAGGCAATGGGTTGAACTAGTTGGTGAATCAAGCAGCTTCAATAAGAAACTCAACACATTTAATGTAGCTTATCTTAAAACAAAGGGCTCTCGTCGCCTCTACACATAATGGTCTAAGCTAGCTACCATTGTTTTTCACAAAACAGAACATTTAGAACCAATGCTTAAAAAAACAAAAAGACTTGCTCAATTGAAAGATGCAGTACAGATCACATTCAAACCATCTTTCACTCCATAATTTGCTGCAAACATCATATTAGGTCATTAATTTATTTGAAAGGTTTTACTGAAAATATACAATTTTTATACATATATTCAACAAAATTTTTAACAATCGAACTGCGAAGTTTAAGATTTTTCTTATCATTTCATTGCAATGCCTGGTTTATCATAAAAGTCATTATTCAAAATTGAAAAACCTACGGTACTGAAAAAAAAACAACTTGGATGGATATAAAATTCAAGGTAATGAACCAGATTTTCTTCTCCAAAATTTAACTACTACATATAATATAAATTTTATATTTTCAGTAAAAATTTGGCATAGCAGGCATAGATGAACAATAATAGTAATAATATAATAACATTTAGTTAACAAGACTTTGTTAATGATAAGTAACAATGTCATGAAGAAAAAAATGCTGAGATAATGGACGGATTGTGATAAGGCACTTAATAACGGGAGAAAGTTATGTTGTTTCCATTGATAAAACTCATTGGTAAATTAAGCAGAACATTTTTAAAAAAAAAACACTTAGAGGTAAATTTTAAAATATTTAATTTTTCCCCCCTCTAAATATGTGAGTAATTTTCAATGTTAAAACAATAAAAATGGTTCATCATGATACACATCCAGATGTCTGCCAGATCTAGATGCTGAGATTAAAAAAAAAAAACAAAAAAAATATGAAAATTATGACTTAATGAAACTAGGATGAAAAAAAATATTTAAAAAAAACCAGACAATTGGAAATTGTGTAATTTAGCTAAAGCAAGCATTTCCAACTTGTATACCAAACTGCTGGTTCTCTCTGCCGACATCAAACAGGAGGATGTCGGTGAGTGGAAGGATATCAGTCTTGTTGGTTCTAATGCTGAAGGTGGCTGTGTGCCATTGGTTGTCTTTGTGCTGGAAGAGGACAAGAGAAATGTTCAGCAATGCTTCACATGGCAGAGTTGGGTTAATTCTCATTTCTTTGGGGTTTTCTTTTTTTTAAAGAAATAATGCATCTTAGAAGTGACAAGGTTTTGAACACTTTAACCCAAAAACTCTTTTATTATTTGATAATTTTCCAAGTTTAACATAAAAATATTACTAAATCATTCAGTCTCATTTTAGATAAATGGGAACAGGGTGGCAAAGATTTAAAAAAAAAAAGATTTTCCTCAATCAATTATTAGACCATGCTATTATATCATCTTTTTTTCTCTTCTTCAAATTAAGTGCCGCTACAAGAACTTAACATATGCAAACATTTAAACAGAAAAGTCTACTTCATTAATTATGCAATGGTTTCTAAAAAGAACTTAGACCAGGGCTAATATTTTCTGTCTCAAGGAGATATTCTGTTCAGTCTTAAAATAAGATACTTACGCAGTCATCAAAGACATCAATAAATGTGGATCTCTTGAATCTTCCCTCGGATGAGTCGATCTCCTCACCAGTGCTGGTGATGAATCTGGTTCCGTAGGGGCTGGTGTTGAGACAGCTGTAGGTCACAGTTTGACGAGCACCAGAGGACAGAAGTTGCAGGTACTTGAGCTGCTGGGACTCAGCCTTATAGATGAACTGTAGGTGGAGGAAATGGAGTGGGGGGGGGGGGGGTCAGTGAGAAATAAAACTTAACCAACAGAAAAAGAAATTATATTAAGAGTACTAAAATTATAATAAAATTTAATCTCTTAGTACTTATAAATGAAATAATTATTCATACATTTCTTTTTAGTATCTGTATTTTAAATGGTTACTTACTTCCTTGCCATTGTTGACCTCTTCCATGAAGTACTGACCTTCCCTTGTGCTCTTGGTCCATCTCTCTTGTCCGAACTAATTATGACAAAATGTGGTACGTAAGGAAACAGACCTTCGATTTTTATTTTAAGATCCTGACAATCTTGAAATTTTATTTGCTAATACACTTAAAACTGAGGCCTAGTAAACAATATTTCAAAAACAATAAAGATAAAGAAAAAATGTGGAAGAGCTAATATCTGTCATAAATATATTAATTTAATATCACCCTATTTTACCTGCAAATAGCTCTGCAAGTTTTAGTAATTTTATCATGACTAATTTTACATAGCCTAACTAAACTAACACATAAATATTAATATTTTTTTCTCCACATATTGAAATTCTATTAGATTTCGGTGATATTGAAAAAAAAAATATGATGCTTAGGTCTTTAAGGTGATAGATTCATACTTAAGATGCCTATTCACACAAAGGTGCTCACATTGTTATTGCTGGCATCGACACAGCTCTCCTCAGTCTCAAAGTTGCAGTACACAAGGATGGCATCGAGGGCTGAGCCTTCATTGGGATCGATCCAGTATTCACCTATTTTTTTTGTTAAAGGAATAAATTGGGGTTTTAAAATGTAGCCTATTGAAAATGACTTAATTGTCTTAGTTATGGACACATATGACAATAAAAGGATTGCAACAACATTGCATTAGAATTAGATCATTAGGTAAATGAAAGAGGTGAAGACAATGAAATTCAATGAAACTTTTAAAATACTTTATACTTTAGTCTACATAGAAATCACAGGCAGAAAATCCCCATTCAAATTTAATCACATACTGGTAATGGTATGGAAATGAGTTAAAATGTAATTAATTTAAATGCAATAAACATTTTATTATTTTGTTTTGCCTTTAACTTTAAAAATAATATTTTTTCTGTTCATAATTTTAATTAATTTATTTTAAATATCCTCAAGTAAAGTTATCCAAAATAAAATTTCTTGATTTAATGTTAAAATTTTACTATTCTCTGTGTTGTATATTAGATTGTGAAAGTTTCCTAAAAATTTGGTGCAATTACCTTTAAAAATAAACATTTTGTGGGAAAAATAGTGCAGAAATTTGAAAAGTAGGTCACAAGTTTTAGGGTAAAATATATAGAATATATAGAGGGCTTTAAAAATTCAACCAAAAAACCATATCTCCACTTCTAAAAAAGATAGAAAGATGATATTTGCGTTTTTGGAAAGCTCATACTTATAAAAATGTATGGTCAAACAAAAATAAGAAATATAATTAAAAAGATATGGCAATAGACCCTCTTCAAAACGTCTCGACCAGTACAAAGTTTGCGAACCGCTGCACAAAATGATAATATGAAGTACTCACCACTTTGGAAGTCAGGGTTGTTTCTGATGATCTCTCTGCAAGTCTGACCAGGTGATGTCCTCTTGCCGGTTGGCTTGTAGACACGGTTGAGAGCCTCTCTGGCAAAGTTCAAACCTTCATAACCACCCTCAGTATCCTAAAATGAAAATGAGGATTCCATTTTTTTTTTAAAAAGTGTGTTTTAAATTTATAATTAGATCTAGTTAGGTAAAATCTTTCATTATTATTCATGAAAATGTGTTATTGTAAATATAATAAGGCATAAGGCGAGCTGAAGCAATTCCTAACTTCCAATGAAATTTATTACAAAAAAATATTACAATTTTCTTCTTTTCCCTGTAACATGGGATGTCCAAGAATGGAAGAAATTAAACTTAACCCTTAAATTAATTCGACTCAAGTTGACTCAAAACATTGGAGATGTGTCCTTGCTGGTAATATTTTAAAACATAATATATGCGACTTAATTTTCTAATACCGGTATAGTGTTTACAACAATTTTAAAAATCTTAAGCAACAAACGAACAAAACAACGTATAGAAGTACCTCAATGGGCTGGTCGTATTGATATGGATCATTTCCTTTGTTGGCAAAGTTGGGTTGGCTTGGATAGACTGGACCATATCCCTGAGGAAGTATGGGAATAAGATTATTACCCAAAAGAAACATGACCAACAAACTCGAACGTTAGTCGGCTTATCAGAATTCTGACAACTGCTCAGAATTTGAATCTTACGCAAAAGCACAAATAAATTGTATCCAGATTTGAAGTTATTGAGGCATGCAATTATTCTAAGATATCAGCAGACACCTTTAAGGTAGCAAGTATGGAAACGAATTCTTAAGACTTACTGGTGGGCCAGGTGGTCCTGGAGGTCCAGGTGGTCCTTGGGGTCCCTGAAATATAAAGAAAAAGAAAAATGCAGGCATCACATTTTCAAAAGACAATTTTATTACTTGACCAATTTCCCCCCCCCCCCCCCAATCTACTCGATTAAAAATTGTGCAGTCTAGAAATTCCATGCCATACCATTTCTTACAATTTGACAACTTTATGAAGCCTACTTTGAAAATATTCTCCAGACTTTCCATCCATAATAACATTTTTAGAAGAGTCAAGAGGTGAGTTCCCAATTGTATAATTTTTTTTTCAAAAATATTTAAATGTATCCAATCTTATCTCACTGTACAGGATACATGATAAATGTTTTCTGTTTATCGTATGTCGTATGTTCCAACTGAAGCTCCATCATAACTCATAACAACCACCCCCCCCCCCCCCCCCCCAAACCAAAAATTATTTAAGAAAGATATAGATGGGTTGGTTTTTTTTTAAACGCCCTATTCAGATTTAGTCAGCAATGATAGATTCAAGAACTTACAGAAGCTCCATCATCTCCAGAAGGTCCTCGGAGGCCCTGAGGGAAAATAAAATAAAATTTTAGAGTAGAATTATGATTATGAAACACTGAAATTTTCAATAAAACAGAACTGTTGCTGTTGGGAATAATTTCAGATATTAAAAAAATATTTAAAAATAATTAAATTTAGCTAGAATAACTACCAATACCGGTACATGTTTACAATAACTACCAATACTGGTACATGTTTGCAATAGCTACCAATACTGGTACATGTTTACAATAACTACCAATACTGGTACATGTTTACAATAACTACCAATACTGGTACATGTTTACAATAACTACCAATGGTACATGTTTACAACAACTACCAATACTGGTACATGTTTACAATAACTACCAATGGTACATGTTTACAATAACTACCAATACTGGTACATGTTTACAATAACTACCAATACTGGTACATGTTTACAATAACTACCAATACCGGTACATGTTTACAATAACTACCAATACCGGCACTTGTTTTGTTGCCAGCTTATGCATATTCAAATGAATATTCTATGATATATAACGGCATCTGCTACCAAACTGAAAACTTTTGACAGACAAACTTACGGGGCCGCCAGGGCGTCCAGAGGGTCCAGATTCTCCATTCCTACCAGGCAAGCCTCTTTGTCCAGCAGATCCCTGTAGAAACCAATCAGTACGCCGCAGTCAAAAATTAAATCTTCATATTACATATCAACGACGTGCAGAAATCATGCGGTTGTGGAAGACAACTCCAAACGTTATCAGAAGTAGCCTACAAACCATTCACGATAGCCACTTACGGATGGCCCAGGGGGGCCAGGGGGGCCGGGAACTCCAGGTTCTCCGTTTCCACCCTGGGGTCCGGGTGCTCCTTGACCGCCAGGTCGTCCAGGCCAGCCTTTGTCTCCCTTGGCTCCGTTCTTGCCGCGGCGTCCAGCATCTCCGGCGGGCCCAGCAGATCCCTGGGAATGATGAGATAGAATTGCTGTGATCAAATCTCACATATTAGTAGACCCACAACATAACACGTACGTTGGCAATAACAAATAGTATAGCGCAGACTTTATAGGATGGGAAATTTATGACATTTTTTTCCCGTCAGAATATTTAGCTGAAACTTCAGCAGGTTTCTATACATTTATGAAATAATCATGTTGATCTTTTTCTTTATTTTTACAAATGAAACATCCCCGAAGAACAAAGTTTTTCATATCAATCTTTATATTAAAAATCCTATACACAATGTAAGTACCGATAAATGAGTGATGGGCTTGAAAATGTCTCAAAACATGCATTCAAGTAACACACTGTATAAGAATCCCCAAAAAGTTCACAACAAGGCTCGCAACAGCATACCCCCCCCCCCCCCGCCCGTGAACTATATTAATATTCTAATGTCCCACCCGCTTTTACACCAAGTTTTATTTCACTAACTATTTCTATTTTAAAAAAAAGGAAAAATTACACACCAAACGCACTTGCGGTATTTTTAAGAATGTCATTTAGTCCAGTTATAGAGTATTTTATTTCGTGAAATCATTGGCACCTGGCAGCGTTAAAACTGATTTTGGGGGATTGAGGGTTCGGCTGCATTTGATAGATGGTGTAGTCACGAGCAAAGAGTCTATGTGTCAAGTTTTAACTCGATAGGATGACGGTAAGTGGGTAAATTAACCATCCGGAGATTTTTGCCTTAATTTAACACACGAAAAAAGTGAAGCGAATCACGTAGTCTAAAAAAAAAAAAAGAAGATTCTCTACGATAATAACAAAATGATAAAAATATCTCTTACTTGTGGTCCTGGTGGTCCACCGTTACCAGCTTGTCCGCCGGGTCCACGCTCACCCTAGAAAATAGAGGGAAAAAATCAGTTTAATATACATAATGTGGAAATAGGTTTTCTAGTGTATTTTTTTTCCTGGATTTAAGCAGTAATCTAGATTCAACATTTACATGATTAATTACTTTGAGTAACCTTAGTACTTTGTATGCATCTCGCCACTCAAGATAGCAGGAACATGATTGCATATTCATTGAAACTGTTTAAATTTAAACTACCCGGCACTCATGACGCAGGGCCGACTACACCTTTGATCATGCGGGACTCACCCTTTCTCCTCTTTCGCCCTGTGGTCCGGGTGGTCCGTTGGATCCCTGAGGTCCGGGTGCTCCGTTAACGCCCTGTGGTCCAGATGGGCCGGAGGGGCCCCTCGTTCCCTTCTCACCGTTTCTTCCCAGAGCTCCTGGAGCACCGTCATTACCCCGCTCTCCCTAGACAAGACAATGATGCAGTTTAATATGAGAAATAATATTTATCAACCTAATATGTTTTTTTTGGGGGGCGGGGGGAGGGAGGGACCTTGAATGTAATAGAAACCTAATACATCTTACTGAATACACATGGCCATATTTCTATAGTTACAAAATTTATGTTACGGTAAAGCTGAATCAACGAGACCGAAAGATTTCTCCTTTAAGAAATGCAATGGACATCCGTTCTCTATGATTGACATGCAAGAGGAAAAAAAAGTGTCCAACTAGGAGGGACTAGTCGATATTAGTTTATTAAATATTGATATAATAAAGACTTACGGCATTGCCCGGTTCTCCGGGGTACCCAGCGGGTCCGGATGGGCCTGGGGGTCCAGGGGGCCCTTGCTGACCATCTTTTCCGTCTCTTCCTGGGGCTCCAACATCTCCCTGTATTGATCGGATTCAAAAATGAAATAAATAAATATCACGTGCTGTAATAAACACCTAAGACGAATACACACACACACACACACAAAGGAATAATCTTTCATCGATTATCTCAATGTATATTAGGTTGCTAGTGGCTTGTTCGTTTGGTTTGCCAATGTATTGAATATTTCATCGTCAAGTTAAAAGCCTAACTCCAAAAAATAAACAACTTTTTTACATTATGGCAAATTTTTCTATTCTTCTCATGGTCTGTCACATTCCACTGCTTTCCTATCGGATACTACACTGCAGCTAAGTGTTATGTTTAAAAAAGAATAATTCTATTTTTACTTTTCTATTTTTACTGTTGTTTGTTCACTGGTGAAGGCGTCTTGACGAGACCTTCCCTTCGTTTTTTTGTGTTGCGTCATTTCTTCATGCTTTCCCCAACCTTTGTTTCGCTCGTGAAACGTTATGAATCGTATCCAATGCATTAAAAATACATATATATTTTTTTTACTTCTTGCCCCAACAACTGAAAATGTATGTTCCTTAACTCGTTCCATTCACGTCTCAAATCTTGACTTATGCCACTCCCAATTCATGTCCCATAACTCTATCATTTCATGTCCCATAACTCTATCATTTCGTGTCCCATAACTCTATCATTTCATGTCCCATAACTCTATTATTTCATGTCCCATAACTCTATCATTTCATGTTCCATAACTCTATCATTTCATGTCCCATAACTCTACCATTTCATGTCCCATAACTCTATCATTTCATGTCCCATAGCTCTATCATTTCATGTCCCATAACTCTATCATTTCATGTCCCATAACTCTATCATTTCATGTCCCATAACTCTATCATTTCATGTCCCATAACTCTATCATTTCATGTCCTATAACTCTATCATTTCATGTCCCATAACTCACAGCTTCACCGACTGGGCCAGCTGGTCCGGGTTCACCTTGAGCACCTGAGAAACCTGGGTTTCCTCTCTCACCTTGGGGTCCTACAGGGCCAGCAGAGCCAGAGGGTCCCTGAGGATACCAAAAAAAAAAAAGTTCAAGTAAATGGTGAATTGAAAGAAACGATAGTGTGGTGGGTGAAAAAGGGGGGACTGCTTGGGTGGTCTTTATTGATCTACTGGTCTGTTGGGAAGAAAACGGTATTTTCTGCAAGGTCGTGCCATCTTTACAGAGAGACAAGCCATATTTAATTGATATACTATTGTTAAACGTAATAGGTTAAAGGTGATGGGTCACTAGACCATCGTGTTCTTATTTTTCATGAAAGGTAATAAGGTAATACGTTTAAGAATTGTTTTTAAAAGTTTGGTTTGGTAAGACCAAAGAGAAAGAGCGAGGTAGACGAGGGGGGGGGGGGGAGATTGGTGGTGAAAGAGATGAAGTGAGAACAAGAGAAACGGATTAGCAATGAGAGATAGAAGGAAGTAAAAAAATAGAAAAGCGGAGAGCAGAAAATGTGAGAAAGAGTTTTAAAGAGGGAGAGATGGAGAGCTATAGACGGCGAAAGAGATTACAGAGGGGGAGAGAGACAGGAGCTGATATAAACATTGGTATGAAGTTAGGTTGTACATACAGGCTGACCAGGGCTGCCTCTCTCTCCTGGGAGACCATCATTGCCAGGTGATCCAGGCTGTCCACCTTCTCCGGGGAATCCAGGGGGTCCAGTTTCACCTTGGTTTCCCTGAAAACAGTAATTAAAAAAAATAATTAATTAAAATCGCAAATATCTGAACAACGTGGCGTCATTCAATTTGATCAAAGACATTTTAAGTTGACCCTATCAAAGACATTTTAAGTTGACCCTATCAAAGACATTTTAAGTTGACCCTAACATTTTAAGTTGACCCTATCAAAGACATTTTAAGTTGACCCTATCAAAGACATTTTAAGTTGACCCTAACATTTTAAGTTGACCCTATCAAAGACATTTTAAGTTAACCCTATCAAAGGTATTTGACCATATCAAATGTATTGGAATTAACCTTCACGTTGATAGTTGACCTGAGAAGACAGGTTAGGGTGGGGATGACAACATATCATGCGAACACTTTAAAAAAAATACATTAAAAAATTCAGTAGGCTACCTTTTCTCCTTGTGGGCCGGCAGCTCCAACGGGTCCGGGGGGTCCAGAGGGTCCCGCGACTCCTGGGGGTCCATTTTGACCAGGTTGGCCGGGTTGGCCGGCATTTCCAGATGCGCCAGGCTCACCTTGGCTTCCTTTAGCCCCGTCATTACCAGGTCTGCCCTATGAGAGATAAGAACTTGCCTATGTGATTATACATATCTGGATGTACATAGACAGAATGTGTGAGTGTACAAATACAGTCGTTGTTTTCATATAGCAAATATGATTGTTAAAATTAATGTATATGAATCAGCTGACTCGGTTGGGCAAAAATAAAGTGGGGGTTGTGGTTAGAGACGACGCCCTTCATTAAGTTTATATTTTCCAAATACTTTCGATATCCTGCACCTCCCGTACAAATTGATCCCCTGAAACGCCTTGACTTCTCACACCCCCTGGGTAACCCTTATTTTAACACATTTAGTGTTGGCTGGCAGTGATTTGAAGCAAAAACTTCAAAATATCTTGGCTGGCCCCTAAACAAAAAAGGGGGGGGGGATGATGGTCAGTCTGACCTATTTAGTGCAATTAAAGTGTCGCCGTGCACGAGCACGCACACACAGTTTGTTTCTACATTCATTTTGAGAGGTTTTTTTTTTTTTTTTTTTGGTTTGTTATTTTTTTCATCTCATGTGTCCACTTTATTTTACATTTAAACCAGCCAGGCTATCTAAAAATCTCTTTGATGACGCGGGTGACGCAAAAATTGAACGATGATTTTTGCAGCCTTTAAAAAATAAAAAAAAACTCAAGTACTCACGTTTTCTCCTTGTGGGCCGGGTTCTCCTGATGTACCTCTGGCACCGGGGTCACCCTGTTTGAGAAAATGAACACAAATACATGTTACTTTTGTGCGCCCTGATTAGTCCGCCCCCCACACACCTGCCCCACCCCCCTTTTTCTTCATGTAAATAAAGAATACTGAATAATTTGTTTAAAAAAAAATATTTAAGTAAACTGATTATTCTTGAGTTACAACATTTGCTCAAAGAATTTTGGGATGGGGGGGGGGTAGCACATTAACTTAAGCATATTACAATTTGTATACAACTTATTAAAACGTCCTTTGCTGCAATAGTTAAGAATAATTTTAAAAAAAATGTAAAAAGCTCATCACAGAGATACGCCTCTGCTTAGATGGAATCTTACTCGTTGTCCGGGGGGGCCGTCATCACCCTGCCCTCCTGGCTCTCCTGAGTTTCCTTGTGGTCCGGGTGGGCCGATTGGTCCGGTTGCTCCGGGTGGGCCGGGTCTGCCAGCTTGACCGGGTTGTCCGGCCTCTCCAGCGACTCCGGGTGGGCCACGGTCACCTTTGTTGGCAACAGCTCCACCAGGTCCGGGGGGTCCGTCGGCACCGGGGGGTCCAGGTTCGCCACTGTTTCCAGGTTCTCCGTCTTTACCAGCTTCACCAGGGGCGCCCTGTTAGGAGAATAACGTATTATCGATAGTTAAATCTTGAGTGAGTTTTACAAATAAAATCAATTGGTAATGTTATTATTGTTCATTCGGCCGGCTCTTTAGTGATAAGGTAAAATCTGTGTTATAAAACAATCTGAAGATTGACTTACCCTGGAACCGCGAGGTCCAGCACGTCCACCGGGTCCTCTCTCGCCAGGTCCTCCCTGAAAAAAAATTATATCAAATGTTATCACCGTGTGTAATGGAGAAAGCAGTTGGCGATGTAATGCATGATGAGTTTAATATTGCTTACATTGAATTGTACACTCTTTAAATTATTTACAGAGCGCATGGGTTGGCGAACTTACGGGTACTCCTTGGGGTCCGGGGTCTCCTCTCTGTCCAGCCGGTCCAGGTGGGCCCTATAGAACGATCAATTTTAAAAAAAAAAGTAGTATTTTCTTTATATTATGTAATCGAAGTAGTTTGTCTAAACAAAATTTAACCATAATTACTAATTGATCGAAACTGTTTAACTTCAGAAATGTCAAACACAAATATTATGTGATTGATGTACGGAGCATATGAAAAATGCCGGGAACTGCATTCGAACCAAAAAAGTAAAGACTCTGTTCCAAATGCCAACATACACTCAAGAACCCAACGGCTGTTCTGACCAGGCATTGATTCACTCAAGAAGTTAACAGCTGTTCTCATCACACAACGATTCACTCAAGAACCCAATGGCTGTTCTGACCAGGCATTGATTCACTCAAGAAGTTAACAGCTGTTCTCATCACACAACGATTCACTCAAGAACCCAACGGCTGTTCTGACCAGGCATTGATTCACTCAAGAAGTTAACAGCTGTTCTCATCACACAACGATTCACTCAAGAACCCAACGGCTGTTCTGACCAGGCATTGATTCACTCAAGAAGTTAACAGCTGTTCTCATCACACAACGATTCACTCAAGAGCCCAACGGCTGTTCTGACCAGGCATTGATTCACTCAAGAAGTTAACAGCTGTTCTCATCACACAACGATTCACTCAAGAACCCAACGGCTGTTCTGACCAGGCATTGATTCACTCAAGAAGTTAACAGCTGTTCTCATCACACAACGATTCACTCAAGAACCCAACGGCTGTTCTGACCAGGCATTGATTCACTCAAGAAGTTAACAGCTGTTCTCATCACACAACGATTCACTCAAGAGCCCAACGGCTGTTCTGACCAGGCATTGATTCACTCAAGAAGTTAACAGCTGTTCTCATCACACAACGATTCACTCAAGAACCCAATGGCTGTTCTGACCAGGCATTGATTCACTCAAGAAGTTAACAGCTGTTCTCATCACACAACGATTCACTCAAGAACCCAACGGCTGTTCTGACCAGGCATTGATTCACTCAAGAAGTTAACAGCTGTTCTCATCACACAACGATTCACTCAAGAGCCCAACGGCTGTTCTGACCAGGCATTGATTCACTCAAGAAGTTAACAGCTGTTCTCATCACACAACGATTCACTCAAGAGCCCAATGGCTGTTCTGACCAGGCATTGATTCACTCAAGAAGTTAACAGCTGTTCTCATCACACAACGATTCACTCAAGAGCCCAACGGCTGTTCTGACCAGGCATTGATTCACTCAAGAAGTTAACAGCTGTTCTCATCACACAACGATTCACTCAAGAGCCCAATGGCTGTTCTGACCAGGCATTGATTCACTCAAGAAGTTAACAGCTGTTCTCATCACACAACGATTCACTCAAGAGCCCAACGGCTGTTCTGACCAGGCATTGATTCACTCAAGAAGTTAACAGCTGTTCTCATCACACAACGATTCACTCAAGAACCCAATGGCTGTTCTGACCAGGCATTGATTCACTCAAGAAGTTAACAGCTGTTCTCATCACACAACGATTCACTCAAGAGCCCAACGGCTGTTCTGACCAGGCATTGATTCACTCAAGAAGTTAACAGCTGTTCTCATCACACAACGATTCACTCAAGAACCCAATGGCTGTTCTGACCAGGCATTGATTCACTCAAGAAGTTAACAGCTGTTCTCATCACACAACGATTCACTCAAGAGCCCAACGGCTGTTCTGACCAGGCATTGATTCACTCAAGAAGTTAACAGCTGTTCTCATCACACAACGATTCACTCAAGAGCCCAACGGCTGTTCTGACCAGGCATTGATTCACTCAAGAAGTTAACAGCTGTTCTCATCACACAACGATTCACTCAAGAGCCCAACGGCTGTTCTGACCAGGCATTGATTCACTCAAGAAGTTAACAGCTGTTCTCATCACACAACGATTCACCCAAGAACCCAACGGCTGTTCTGACCACACAATGATTCACCGAGCGCTTTTGCTATAAAGAGCACAATTTTGGGGAACAACAACAACTCAAAGACTTAAAAGACTGAAAACTCTATGCGCAGTGCAATCAAAGCAAAATTTATCTTTCTTTTTGGATCAATAAAATCCTCTTATCTTATGTTTCATATCTATAAATGCACACGTCTAAACAGAACTTACAGATGGTCCAGCTTCTCCACTGGGGCCTCCGGGCCCTCTTTCTCCAGGGGCACCGCGGGGTCCCGGTGCACCAGGCTCACCTGAGAAGCCTGGTTCTCCCTGAAAAAAAAAACCAATACCATATAGATAAATACATGGAAGTCAGCAACTGCACGCGTGTTTACCGTAGGAGTGATGTCGTTTCCGTCTCATCATCACACGTTAACTCAACCATTTGAGTATTTTGAGTTAAGTTTCGTTAGGTTTTTAATATTTCTTTGGCGTTTTTCTTTAAAAACTAAAAATACTTAACTAGTTTGACAAATAGTTGGTTACAAAAATAAAATTGCTATCTATGTTTACCTCAGATAATTTGTGCTTATTTAAATAATTATTTAAAAAAAAAAAATTACTTTTAAAGCATTTATGATAAAAACTCTAACCCACGCGATGCAAAAAAAAACAAACAAACAAACTTTAATGGGTATGAAATTAAACTCGACACCGCCTACACGCTAAACGTTACTTGCCCTAGCGCCGGGAGCTCCAGCTTCACCGGCAGGTCCAGTCTGACCGGTGTCACCTGGGCGACCGTCTTGTCCAGGAAGACCAGATGGGCCGGGCAAACCCTGAAAAAAAAAAAACACAAATTAAAATCGTATTAAATTTAACCCGGGAGCACAGATTGAAACAATTTTTTTAGCTGTTCTATACGACTGGTATCTTTTGACTAAGTTTTTAGCCAGTGTCATGCGTGTTATAAACAATATAAATTATCTATGCCCCTCCCGCCCCCGACTCGTCTCCAATACAACAAAGGCGCAACTGGTGTGCATCACGACACTTTTTGTGTCATCTAACCCATAATTAATGTTGTGATATTTCTTGTAAATTAATTTTTTTTTTCAAGAAAACTCATATTAAATCTAAGATAGCGGTTCCCAACTTGTCGGTCGCGACCCCTTTCGGAGTCGAACGACACTGTCACAGGGGTCGCCTAAGACCATCAGAAAACACATCTACTCTACAGCTATGAAGTAGCAACGACACAAATTTCGTGTTTGGGGGGTCGCCACAAAATGAGGAACTGCATTAAAGTGTCGGGGCATTAGGAAGGGTGAGAACCACCGATTTAAGATGATAATAATTAATTACAACTGTACGGTAGGTTTTAAAAAACACATTCATTCCGGCACGTTTAGATTCTATGACCTACTTGCAGTCCGGTTTCACCTTGAGGTCCAGGCTGACCTGACTCTCCAGCAGGTCCCTAAAAGGAATGGAAGACATAGTTTGGATTTAAAAATTCGTTCGTGGTGTTTCTAGAGCTTAATTTGTATCCATGAATTTTTATATGGCACATCAACATCACGGATACGTAATCTGTTAACCTCATAAAGGTAGTTTAAAAACATGTTTGCTTGGAAGGTTTAAAAAAAACAACATGTTTGGTTGTAAGGTTAAAAAACATGTTTGCTTTGAGGTTAAAAACATGTTTGCTTGTAAGGTTTAAAAAACATTTTTGCTTTCAGGTTAAAACATGTGTTTGCTTGTAAGGCTAAAAAACATGTTTGCTTTTAAGGTTTAAAAAACATGTTTACTTATAATATTAAAACAAACAAACTTACAGATGGGCCTAAGGGACCAGGGGGTCCAGTGTCACCTTGTGTTCCTTTTTCACCTCTGGGTCCAGGTAAGCCTTGTCTGCCTTCAGGTCCAGGTCTGCCTTGTGGACCCTAATATAGTAAATTTACATACTCACATTGTTATCTTGTCGGAAGCCTATACGTGTGACTTAATTAACCCTAGTATTCAGTTTCATTTTTTTTCCATTTACCTTAACGGATATGATTGAAAACGTGGATTAAAATAAAATTCAGAAACGATACCCCCACCCCTCCCCGCACATCGCCCCCCCCCAAATCCCCCCCACCAAAAAAATGATAAATGAATCATACATAAAAAAATTGGTCAAAACTTTAAAAAAAAAATTTCCAAACAGCACATCTGATTATTTAGTTACTCACAGCGTCACCACGTCCACCAGCGGGGCCTTGAAGACCCGGTGCACCAACTGGGCCTTGAGGTCCTTGTTCTCCGGCGGCGCCGTCAACTCCGTCAGATCCCTGGGGGGTATTGAAATCAATGTCAGAATGTCAGGGTAAGTGCGGCACCCTCTTTCATTGGGTCGGTGCGCCACCCTCTTTCATTGGGTCAGTGCGCCACCCTCTTTCATTGGGTTGTTAAAAAAAATTATTAAAAAATAAGAACTCAATATTAGATGTTTTTTTTTTCAAAGTTGCCGCCCATGGCTATAGCCTGATATTTCCAGTTTTACGTCAGTATATAAACGGTGTTTGGTTTAACTACAGCGGATCTATCTATAGGTATTGTTCTAGTTCAACATTAGTTCTGTATGTTGGTCTAACTACTGCCTCCCCTATCGATAGTTTTTGTTCTAGGTCTACATTAGTACAGTTTTGGGTCTAACTATACAGCGGATCTGTCTATAGGTATTGTTCTAGGCCTACATTAGTACAGTTTTGGGTCTAACTACTGCATCATCTATCTATAAGTATTGCTTCTTTTAATAAATTCGTGGACACAAGTTCAAAGGTCATTGGGATAACTAAGAATGACCACGAACTGCTTGATATCATTCAATGTCAATTAACCACCAGCGTAATATAAAGACAGTGAGTTTTAAATCTGATGACTTACCGATGGGCCACGGTCTCCTGGGCTTCCGTCTTTACCAGCGGCACCAGGGGATCCCTGAAAGAAATGAACAAAATCATGAAACATAAACATCCCTCGAACATCTCCTGAACCTCTACCGAACATCTCCTGAACATCAACTGAAAATCTCCTAAACATCTCCTGAACATCTCCTAAACATCACCTGAACATCTCCTAAACCTCTCACAAACATCTCATGAAAATCTCCCGAACTTCTCATGAACATCTCCTAAACATCTCCTGAACATCTCCTAAACATCTCCTGAACATCTAGGCATCAACTTAATCTCATCATAACTCATGACTTTGTCTTTTACAAATATTACCCGTTTCTGGATCTTCTTAGACTCATCTTTTTCTTTGTCATCTTTACCTCATATACATCATGCCCAATTTTTAAAAAAATTAACTCCCCCCCCCACACCAATCGAATCCCCCCCCCCCAATTTCTATCTTATCACTGTCTCACTACCTTATCACTGTCTCACTACCTTATCACTGTCTCACTACCTTATCACTGTCTCACTACCTTATCACTGTCTAACTACCTTATCACTGTCTCACTATCTTATAACTGTCTCACTATCTTATCACTGTCTCACTACCTTATCACTGTCTCACTACCTTATCACTGTCTCAAAGCCTTATCACTGTCTCACTACCTTATCACCGTCTCAATACCTTATCACTGTCTCACTACCTTATCACTGTCTCACTATCTTATCACTGTCTCACCACCTTATCACTTTCTCATCAATAGTCCACTTTCTAGTATCTAGCTTAGTATCCGACAACTATGCTAAATACATGTAATAATCGAAGATCTAACTTATGTCGTCAAAACGTAGTATCATGTTATCATTCCTCTTGCTGTCCTCTTCCTGTCCTCTTCCTGTCTTCTCGGATACTATATTTCGGCTAAGTGTCTATTATTGTTTTTTTTCCCCTTCAGCTTTTTGCCCATGCTTGGTGTTCGCTTATCTCCTTCTATCATGTTATCATTGTTTGGTTTAAATTTACATTTTTGCTTAAAAACTTGTTTCCGTCGCATTTCCTGCGTTAGATCTTTAATTATTTCAACTCCCCCTCATTAAAAAATGTTCAGGACAATCCACCCCCCCCCCAACCTTTCCCATTCTCATAGAAAAATTGTACATACTTATCAAGCACTGTCGACATGTTTAAAATGAAGAAAAAGAAATGTTTGGAGGGGGGGGGGGTTTGGTGGTGAGAGATAGCAACCAAAAATAAAAACAACTTACCCTAGCTCCAGGGTTGCCTTGTGGTCCTTGTGGTCCTGGGGCGCCCTGTAGAGACACATTTGTTTCTTATAGTGGTGGTGAGTGATACAAAGTGTTGGGTGGAAACGGGGATGGGTGATGGTAGTGGTGGTATGTTACAAAGACAAGGTTCTGGCTACGATAAAAAAAAAATTGTGTGCAGTGCGGGGTGGATGAACGAGTGGAATGGTGTGCGGACGGAGACAGGTGAAAGGATGTGTGGTTGGTTATAAATGGAAACGGGGAGAGGTGGTGAGTTGTGTGAGGATAAGTCAACGGATATGTGGACTGCCAAGGCCTGGCCGTGTGTGTGTGTGTGTGTGTGTAGATATTATGCGAATAGTTGTGTGAATGGATTACATGGATGTTATGTGTGGGGACAAGGTGGTTATCTTTAAGCTTTCGGTGATGTTTAGTGGAAGGGTAAACGCAAGGACAGATGGACGAATGGAATGAATGTATGGATAAGCGGATGGATAACTGGATATGAACGTGAAGGAACTGACGGTTGGGGGATGGGTCTGTATTGACTTACATTGTTTCCGACGGGGCCTCTCTCTCCCTGAAGGCCTCTCTCTCCATCCTTACCGTTGTTACCTTGAGCACCTGGCTGGCCGGGTAGGCCGCTCAATCCTGGGGTGCCCTGGGGTAGAGAAAAAAATAAAAAGAAGAAAATATATCAAGATCATATTTAAGGTTTTGATTAACTGAAATGTTCCCTTTCAAATACTTCTATAACATTCAAAATAAGGCCCCCCACCCACAACACCCCAACACCCCACACCTCTCACATGCACACCAAACTTGAGTCCAACTTAAAAAAGAGAATTCAAACGAAACAAAACACTCGGTGAGCGAAATGAAAAGAAAAAAAGGTGAGGATTTAATCAGCGGCGTTACTCTATTTGATTTGTAATAATTGGGTGTGTTTAAACGGCGGGTCGGTGGGGGAGGGGTATTTCTGAAAATAAAGAAAAAAAACCAACAAAACCAACCAACCAACAAACAAATAAACAAACAAACAAACAACAAAAGCAGCGTTTTGAAAAATTGCTTTGTGCACGCTTGCAGTTTGATCGAATCAGTGCGACACGTGGGACGTGCTATCCAGCCATGCAGCTCAGTGCCGGGGAGCCAGTAGCTGTAACCCTAACAGAATCACAACAAAGCGTTTTACAACAGAACTCTTAGGTTGTTAAGTAAAATTTCTAAATGAAAGAGAGACAGGGAGAGAGAGACAGAGAGAGACGGAGAGAGAGAGAGACAGAGAGAAAGGCAGAGAGAGAGACAGAGAGAGAGAGAGAGGGAGAGAGAAAGAAAATGATCAGGCGCCGTGACTTACTCCTTCTCCTTGTGGTCCAGGTGGGCCTGGTGGGCCAGTGAGACCGTTAGTACCCTGAAATGAAAAAAAAATAAAAATAAACAACAAACCCAAATATATTTGACTAATTTGATAAGACATCCTTTTCTTACCATTGTGGTGAGCCTGCTTCTGTAAATGATATAACATCATTGCGTTTTCTAACAGTTGTAAAATGATTAATTTTAAAAAGGACCTGGTAACAAATGAATCCTCCCCGCCCCCCCCCCGCCCACCGCCCCCCCCCCCCCAAGATTCAAATATGTAAGAATAACAAACGCAAGCCCCAACCAACCAACCAACAAACCAACCAACCAACCAACCAATGTAAAATGGTCTTTTTAAAATGAGTGACGTCATTATGAGGTACTTACCCTCTTGCCTTCTGGGCCAGGCAGTCCGGGTGTACCCCTCTCACCTGGTGGACCGTTGTTACCTCTTGGGCCAACTTCACCTGGGGCTCCTGGGCTCCCGTCACGTCCCTAAATTGCGTGATAGAAAAATTATGTTTTATTGTCAAGTCTTCTTTATAAAAACAGAAAAAAAAAAAACAAAAAAAAACCAACAAAAAACAAACAAAAAAACAAAAAAAAAAACTGCATATTTTGTTAGTCATTTAAGTGGCCAATGGCATCGTATTGCCTTTAGAAAAAAAAAAAAAAAAAAAAAAAAAAAACATTCTTAAATTGCTTCCATTGTACAAAAAAAAAGTTTTTAAAAAAAACACGATATGACTTACATTATCACCTTTAGCACCTGGGATTCCGGCTTCTCCAGAATTGCCTGGTGGTCCTTGGGGTCCGGGGAACCCTGGCTGTCCACTGGCACCAAGTGGGCCCTGGAAGAGAAATTTGCAAAACAAGTTTGACAAGTGCCCTATAATAGGAACTACAAACTGTTAATCTGAACTAAGTTGTAATCTCATTATAAGAAAGGGTTTTTTTTCCAGCTGAATGCATAGGAAATAAATGTTAATATGAATTTGTTCCCTTTCTCCATTTGCTTCCAATCCATGTTTTGTATGTTTTTTCTTTGAATATTAAAAAAAACAACTTTATTAATAAAAATTAATCCGATCTGACGTGTGTACAAACAAAACGCAACACACATACTCTGTTTCCTTTAGGTCCGGCGGCTCCGTCGCTTCCTCTCTCTCCAGGGGGGCCAGTTGATCCGGGGGAACCGGGGAGTCCGTCAGAGCCGGATGGTCCAGGGGGGCCAGAGTCACCTTGGGCACCGAATGGTCCAGCGTCACCCTTGAAATTGATAAAATGAGAGAGGCATGAAATAGAGTCGTACTGCAATCTATATTTTAAAAAAAATTAGCTTCTCAACAGTGTACGAGGTAAAAATGTTCCATAACATCAAGTGTAATGCATTGGCTAAATGTTAAACGTTAGGTAATTCTTCTTCGTCTGCTATATTTTGAGGGCCCAACGATAAATGTATTGATCATTCTAGCTCCAATATAATTACTGACTTGCAACGTACACAAAAACCAACTAAGTGTTAAATACAATCTTAAAGTGAGTCTCAAGTTTTTACTTGAAAAACACAACTTACTTTCTGTCCTTGAGCACCTGGGAATCCGGGATTGCCTGGGGGTCCTGGGGGTCCAGATGGTCCTTGACCTCCTGGGGCGCCATCGTCTCCTCTCAAACCCTGGACAATGAAGGAGTTAAGAAGATATTCAAATCATAGGCTTTGAATGTGCTCAGAATATACGGCAGGTTTGATCAAACAAAAACAAAAAATGCCTTGAACTGAAAAGGATGTATTTTCCCTTTATTAAGAGTTCAACATGTTCAATGTGGGTGCGGGTCTAATCATAAGGTCTCACTCACTGGAAGTCCGGCGCTACCATCACGGCCTCTGTCTCCGGGTGAACCACGTGGGCCGATCTGTCCAGGGGCGCCAGCAGGGCCAGTTGTACCAACTCCTCCCTAAAAATGGGGGAAAAAACACCAAATTTTTGTTACACCTCGGCTTTGTCACCTTGGTTGTTAGCGTGTCATCCATTCAACTAAATCCATTCAACTTAATCCATTCAACTAAATCCATTCAACTAAATCCCTTCAACTAAATTCATTCAACTAAACCCATTCAACTTTCCCTTGCTTTCCGTTATTCCAGTTACCGTCCATTTCAAATCACATTTCGAGTTACCTCCCCTCTATTCACAATGTTTCCTTACCTCCCCTCTTTTCGGCTTTTTCCTTTTACCCCCCCCCCCAACCCTACATCCTCAACTATGTCAACTTGCCTCTCCTCTATTTCTCCTGCTCCACTTACCTCCAGATATTCACCCATGTCCAGTTACATCCCATCTCTTCTCCCTGTTACTATGACCTCCCTTTTCTTCACACCTTTTCAAATGACCTCGTCACAACCCGTTTAGTTTTCTGCTCATCTAGTTAAAATAATCTCTTCTTATACCATTATAAATATATATATATATGCTAAAGCCCCCAAGAAAATAGCTAAAAGGCAGATCTAAAGAAGAAGAACTGATCGAGTAAGAAGAGAACTGATCGAGTAAGAAGAGAAATGATCGACTAAGAAGAGAACTGATCGAGTAAGAAGAGAACTGATCGAGTAAGAAGAGAACTGATCGAGTAAGGAGAGAAATGATCGACTAAGAAGAGAACGGATCGAGTAAGAAGAGAACTGATCGAGTAAGAAGAGAAGAAGAACTGATCGAGTAAGCAGAGAAGAAGAACTGATCAAGTAAGAAGAGAAGAAGAACTGATCGAGTTAGAAGAGAAGAAGAACTGATCGAGTAAGAAGAGAAGAAGAACTGATCGAGTAAGAAGAGAAGAAGAACTGATCGAGTAAAAGAGGAGATGAACTGATTGAGTAAGAAGAGAACTGATCGAGTAAGCAGAGAAGAAGAACTGATCGAGTAAGAAAGAGAACCGATCGATTAAGCAGAGAAGAAGAACTGATCGAGTAAGAAGAGAACCGATCGAGTAAGAAGAGAAGGAGAACTGATCGAGTAAGAAGAGAAGAAGAACTGATCAAATAAGAAGAGAACTGATCGAGTAAGAAGAGAAGAAGAACTGATCAAGTAAGAAGAGAACTGATCGAGTAAGATGAGAAGAACTGATCAAGTAAGAAGAGATTTGATCGAGTAAGAAGAGAAGAAGAACTGATCAAGTAAGAAGAGAACTGATCGAGTAAGAAGAGAAGAAGAACTGATCAAGTAAGAAGAGAGCTGATCGAGTAAGAAGAGAAGAACTGATCAAGTAAGAAGAGATTTGATCGAGTAAGAAAAGAAGAAGAACTGATCAAGTAAGAAGAGAACTGATCGAGTAAGAAGAGAAGAAGAACTGATCAAGTAAGAAGAGAGCTGATCGAGTAAGAAGAGAAGAAGAACTGATCGAGTAAGAAGAGAAGAAGAACTGATCGAGTAAGAAGAGAAGAAGAACTGATCGAGTAAGAAGAGAAGAAGAACTGATCAAGTAAGAAGAGAACTGATCGAGTAAGATGAGAAGAACTGATCAAGTAAGAAGAGATTTGATCGAGTAAGAAAAGAAGAAGAACTGATCAAGTAAGAAGAGAACTGATCGAGTAAGAAGAGAAGAAGAACTGATCAAGTAAGAAGAGAGCTGATCGAGTAAGAAGAGAAGAAGAACTGATCGAGTAAGAAGAGAAGAAGAACTGATCGAGTAAGAAGAGAAGAAGAACTGATCGAGTAAGAAGAAAAGAAGAACTGATCAAGTAAGAAGAGAACTGATCGAGTAAGAAGAGAAGAAGAACTGATCAAGTAAGAAGAGAACTGATCGAGTAAGAAGAAAAGAAGAACTGATCAAGTAAGAAGAGAACTGATCGAGTAAGAAGAAAAGAAGAACTGATCAAGTAAGAAGAGAACTGATCGAGTAATAAGAGAAGATGATCCGGTCAAGTCATTGCCAGGTTTTGTTGCGCTGCTGTGATATATTGGCGGCTGACCTTTTCTCCCTGACGTCCACGTTGACCTTCTTGACCTTCACGTCCAGGGAAACCCTGGGGAAAAAACAACAAAATAACAACGTTAAACAATAATCTTAGAGCTATAGACAGAGGAACAAACAATCTATTGTATCAGACGGAGAAATCTGTACAATTATCTGAAAATTAGTGATGGCATCTAACACTCCTAACAAAGCAAATGAGACCAGGTTTTGACAAATATAATGTATGCTACTGTAAAAAGAGTAATCGAACATGATAACTGTATGTAACATTGACCTCAGACCACTGGACAAACAGACATTGAACCGAGACCACTGGACAGACAGACATTGACCTCAGACCACTGGAAAAAAGACAGCCATGTAGACTCACCCTGTGTCCTTTAGCTCCGGGCTGGCCTGGGATACCTGGGCGTCCACTCTCTCCCTGATCGAAGAAAAAAAAAATGTGTTCGTTTGATCAGCCGTCACACGGTATACTTTTATGTTAAACACATATATGTCTTATTGGTATGAACACGATGATTGCGTTGCTAATGCACAACTTATTTTCTCTTATAACTTTCTCACGCCTCCTTGTCCGATGCACCCGCCACCTCGTCATTACAACAACAACAACAACCCGAATCACGTGTCTCAACCAATGTTGTTCTTTCTCACCAACATCCTCTTTACCCCCCCCCCCCTTTTTTTCCGGACCCTCTACCGCCCTTACCCCTTAAATGAAAACTAAAAACGACGAGGATGTAACTTACGGCAGGTCCTACAGCACCAGCAGGTCCAGCTTCACCAGGTGAGCCTTCATCTCCCTGGAAAACGAGAATGTGGATAATTTATAGGATTTCATTGATATTCTCGTAGGCAAGACAACACAGTATGTTTGACGAAGTGTTGTCACTAGTAACACTTGCACATGGCGTGAAAGTAACAATAACGCAGTTTGAGAATCCTTTGCGGTTAAGGTTAAAAAGAAATGGTCAAAAGATTCGGGAGGCGAGAAAAATACTTACCTCAGGTCCGGGTGGGCCTGGGGGTCCAGGGAATCCACGAGCACCGGGGGTACCCTGGAATAAAACATGGGAATCGTTTGTTTCGTATGATAATAGGTATCCGTAAGTGGTTAAAATTCTCTCGACCGATATCCCATACTCTCATTAATACACCACTTTACCCATAATCCAATATCCCACCCTACAATTCTACCCCCACTGTTCCAGCCTATCACCTGACCACTCGCGAGTGGCCAAGCTGCTCATCCCACCACCTGCCCCATGTTCAATCCTCTCCCCTGTTTTTTCCTCTCCCCTCGTTCAAGCCCCCCCCCCCCGCCCGCTCATCCCGACCACTTACCGCGGGTCCAGGTTCTCCCACTTCACCACGAGCTCCCTGGTAACCAGGTTGTCCCTGTTTATTTTTTTAAAAAGAAGACACATTGTTAAGTCAAGACAAAGTGGACACATCAAGGCATCAGAAGTAGACTAAAATCAGCTTCTACCATTACTTGTATCGCGTGATCAGCAAGTTAACACATAATTCTTAAAATTCAATACCATAGAATAAAACTATACGTATAGTCGCTGTCTGTATACTTACAGGTGCACCTGGGGGTCCAGGCAGGCCGCGAGGTCCTGGGGCTCCCTGTAATTAAGAGATACATGTTTTTTTTTATATATATAAAAAAAAAAAAAAGATGGTTGGCGTCAGAATTCATGTTTTGTGGATGAATACGCAGAACTATTTCTTACGGGGGGGGGGGGGGGGGGTTGTAGAGGTTAACGGGGGTGGAGGAGGTGTGGAAAAACACCCCCACCCCGACCTCTACCAGCATCCCTAAAAAAAGAAAGCAACAAGCATGGCCAAGTATGTATGCGCAAATAAAGTTTTTGCGCATACGTACAGCTGAAACCAGTGTCTTGTCTCTTGGACTGACATGATCATGATGATGCTTGATTAATTGTACAGCGCTTGTGTCCATGCTATTTCAGCATGCTCACATCGCTCTGGTGTCATAAATTCTATTTAAAGAAACATGTTTTTTTTTAAATGTCTCTATGTGTGTGAAACTAATCGGGGTTGGTATCTAAATAAATGTGATTGGTCAACGGAATTTCGATCAGTACATGAGTGATTAGATGCAGTGTTGTTGTTTTGCTGTTTTGTTGACGATGGATTGTTCAATGATGAAAACCTACGGCTTGGTAAAACCCGTTGGTAGGGGCGTAAACAGGTCCTGCCTTGTCCCCTCCGGCCTGTTGATTCTGTACTGATCCCTGGTAAGAAAGAGAGAAAAGGTAAAGTCAACCCCAAAAAAAGGAAAATAACACAATATGTATATATATATATATGTATACTTATATATAAGACCTAATTTAATAATAGTCTCCAAAACATAAAATGTACTCATATATAAATACAAATTTGAATGTTTAAATTTTTAAATTAATTTATTATTATATTTTTTTTTCTAGCGACCTGTCCTTTTGCTATATTATTTTTTTATAAAGGGATGCGACTAGAACTAGGCCAATGGCTCTGAAACTGGTTGTTTATCGACACCATGAAACCAGTTCCAGTTCCATTTCCCAAAAAACAGAGGTCGCGGAGTCAACTTTGACACAACTGACTCCAGCTCTAGAGATATGACGCGCACGACCAGACCCCATTTAGCTGCTTACTGTGTCTACTGCCGCCTCTCCTCGCTCTCTGCCAACCTCATTTGCAACTTCTGTGGAGGAAAATAGTTTAAAATTGTTAATTGTGTCACGGTGAAACATTTTATTATTCCAAAATAAAGATTTGACCAAAAAGATATTTTAAAAAAAGGAGTCAAGTGGGTAGAATCTGTCGATCAAAATGTGACTTTTGACATACTCTTACATCAGTTTTCTCAAACTTTCGACATCTATGTACCCCTGTCTATAATTTTCGTAACACTGGGTACCCCTAGTTAACAAAAAAAAAAAAAATTGCATATACTTTAATAACGATAATAAAAAATATTAATTTTTTTTCCTTTGCAGCGCTTACCCCCACCAAACTCTTCCCGTAATCCCCCCCCCCCCCCCCGATTTATATTGATGTCCTGAAATATTTCACGGTTGTTGACTTAACGTTCCAAAATGTTGATTTATAAAAAATAAAAAAAAAGAAGAAGTATTTCAATGCCGGGACGAATTTGACAGTGATCACAAGAATGATCTATCCACGATGCATCCTAGGATATTACGTGCAGTTAGGAGAAATTTTTAGATTGGAAAATGGAATTTAGAGATTTTGTGGATGCAAGCAACTTGAAAACGTTTCACAAGATAAAGCATTTGGGGGTGGTGGGGTGGAGAAGGGGGATATTTTGGTATGGTGGGGGTCAGAGAGGAACTGTATTAAAGTTGTGGGGATCTCTTGGACCTTGATAACTGAGATCTAAAATTATAGGGATTTGAAAAGTGATTGGGATCTGACTGGTGATTGGGATTTGACTGGTGATTGGGACCTGACTGACTGGGATTTGAATGGTCATTGGGACCTGACTGACTGGGATTTGACTGGAAATTGGGATCTGACTGACTGGGATTTGACTGGTAATTGGGATCTGACTGACTGGGATTTGACTGGTAATTGGGATCTGACTGACTGGGATCTGACTGGTGATTGGGATCTGACTGACTGGGATCTGACTGGTGACTGGGATCTGACTGACTGGGATTTGACTGGTAATTGGGATCTGACTGACTGGGATCTGACTGGTGATTGGGATCTGACTGACTGGGATCTGACGGGTGACTGGGATCTGGCTGACTGGGATTTGACTGGTAATTGGGATCTGACTGACTGGGGTTTGACTGGTGATTGGGATCTGACTGACTGGGATTTGACTGGTAATTGGGATTCTGACTGACTGGGATTTGACTGGTAATTGGGATTCTGACTGACTGGGATTTGACTGTTCATTGGGATCTGAAGCTTCATTTGGATATATCGGGAGACTGGTGTCGGGGGGAAAAAGGGGGGGGGGGTGCGTCACTGTCATTGATGTACCTGGGCACTGCAAGCAGCACTCCCCCTCCACTTTGTAAGGTTCCGAGCCGTCGGGACACACGGTGACATCCGCGCACTCCAGGTGCTCACACTGGTTCTCTCCCTGCACGCATTTGCACCGGTAGCAGGGGTCTTCCTGGTAGGGGAAGTACACCTCACCCTCTCTTAGTTTAGCTTTAGTCACGGGGTCCAGGCATGTCTTACCTCGACCTGGGGGGGGCGGAAGGGGGGCAGGGAGATATTAGTGGCCGCAGGTTCAGAGCGAAAGGAGAGGTAAAACAGGCATCAAAGGGGAGTAACTAAGAAAACTAGCAAGAAAGTTAAACCAAGCCGAGTTAACGAAACGAATACAAAAAAAAAAAAAAAAAAAAAAAAAAAAAAAAAAAAAAAACAAATCCAAAGAAAATGCTAATGTTAGTGAGGCAAAGCTGCTAAGTAGTATGCGTAAACCATTCGACTTAATTGTGTTGCCGAGGTATTGAAATTTCACAAGGTAATGGATATTTCTAAAATGTCAAAGTGACCCAAGTGGTATGAAAATAAAATTCTTGTTAGGAAAAATTAAGAAAATGGAGATTCATTTATTGTTGTTAACTCGAGTCTGAAAGTCTGACGTCATTTAAGCTAACCTCAAAATTAGATTGAGAATAGTTAATCTCCTGATGAAATTTTAGAGCAGGGATTCTCAACCATTTTTTTTTTGCAGCGTCGCACCTCTCTTGATTTCAAAACATATGTACCGCACACCACACGATAAAAAATGCTAATTTAAAAAAAAAGCAAACAAACCGGAAGCTCTGTGTCGTCACGCACTCCCTTACACTACCCCCCCCCCCCCCTTTTCCAGGGGTAATGGGTACCCGTGACTTAGAAGGGGGTCTACCATCTATTGATGTGTACGAGGGATTTGTGCCTTTACAAAAAATAGACTGTCGTACATTGACTGAGAACATGGATTTCATCTAGCACAGTGGTTCTCAACCTTCCTAATGCCGCGACCCCTTAATACAGTTCCTCATGTTGTGGCGACCTCCAGCCACAGAATTATTTTCGTTGCTACTTCATAACTGTTGAGTATATGTGTTTTCCGTTGGTCTTATGCGACCCCTGGGACAGGGTCATTCGACCCCCCCCCAAAGGGGTCGCGATCCACAGATTGAGAACCGCTGATCTAGCATATGACTTGTGTGCAATTTCAACCAAGCTTCATAATTTACATCCTGCGTGTGAGAACCACGAACGAGAGAAATTTGTAGACACGGTGAACTGCTGACTACGTGCGTTTTCTCTCTCCCCCCCCCCTTTCTTTGACTCCCTACCTACCTCCCCACATTACCCTACCCTACCCTGCCCTGTTTCCCCCCTCCTCCCTCCGTGGACTGTTTTCATCCGCGTGGGCGCTGGTTCCAGAAGTAAGGCGGCGCTTCTTAATGCATTACTAACCTAAACAATTTCTCTCCCCCCCCCCTCCCTTTTCTCCTCCTTGTCTCCTTCTGTTCGCCACAGCAAACAAGTCAACTGCTCGAAATCCAAAGGGGCCCTTATGTGCGCCACGTGCCCGATGACATCACGACTGCGGCACAGCTCCGGGATGGGAAATGCTAGGAAGTGGCTGAAATGCTCCCCGTGGTTATATTTTTTCCCCTGTTGTTGCGCGTTTCAGGGGTCTTGCTTAGTCGGGTCAAAGTTCACATGCGTTTTGCTGACGATGGTTTGCGGCGAGCAAAGAGACCATTTCTGTGACGAGGCAAATTAGTTGCATTTCGACAATAGTTTTTTTTTTTTTTTGGTCCTTTCCTACACCTAATTCACTGTAACAAAACATTGAAAAGGAGATTTGTACGAGTGCCAATATGGGATACGCAAGGAATAATCACCGAAAAAATGAATTTGTGGCGGGGGTAGTGGTTGTAGTTGGGGGGGGGGGGGTTGGGGGGTGCTAAAGGGTGCTAAGAGGTTGTCAACGAAGCAAAAAATTAAACTTTTTAAATCAATATTTTTTTATTATTTTTTAAAAAAGCTTATAATAATAAGATCATCATTGACCAAACGGGTTGAGAACCGCTGTGGAATTTAAAAGCTTACGGTGATGACCTATGACATCACATCACTTTCACTTATTACAGCCAAACGTCTGCCGCTCCGAAATTCAAGGATGTGTTAACCATAGAAACGTGTTGAATCAAAGGTACTTAATGGCTAACACCCTGCACACGTGACACACATCAAGTGACATGATATCATAACTTTAAGTACCGCCATTCCCCCCCCCCCCTTTTTTTTTTTCTCTCCCCCAAATGGTTTCCATTTTTAGGATCTGTTTTTGCCCCCATGTGTCTAGGCTCACGTGTCGTCTGCCCCGAGAGTTTCCGCCATTCCCCAATTCTTCTTTTGAACCTGTCCTTGCCCCCAATTTATTCATTTCCTCACACTTTACATTAAGGGTTCTCCCCTTCTACCAGTCCACGGGGGTTCTCACAGTTTTTAAACACAATTTAGTTTTTTCGTTCTTGTCTTCTTTCTAGCTTATAGAAAGCTTACAAATTCATCTCGATTTTCATTCTGTTTCTTCTAATACAAAGATTGTGTTCAACGATGTTAACACAATGTTCAGTAATTATTTAAAAAAATAAAAATACTATACTTTTTTGAAAATTCCTAAGGAAATAAAATTTACTTTTCGTCCATGGTCAGAAAAGTTGTATAACCCCACAACATCCCCCCCCCCCCCGTGTTTCTCTCCCTTGCCCTCACGTGACACGACGATTGGTCAAGCCAATGGAACCTGGACTTGGTATGATGTTTTTGACGCGTCTCCCTCCAATTTCATTATTCGCTGGGACAACTCGGGCCCCAAGTTGAGAACGAAAGCTAGGACGTGACCGTTTATTTGCAGTGTTGAAATACAGTTCAATCGGGCGGGGGACTTATTTTGGCACAGAATTTCATCTCCCTCTTTCACTTATCATCCCCTCTTTTTATATCTCTCTTGTTGAGCTTGCCTATCGAAGCAATGCATAACTACTGTAGGACATTCGTCCAGACTGGTGATCCCCCATAATATGTCTTTGCCTTACTTTTCTGAGACAATAGGACCATATATATATATATAATATAATATATTTATAGATATTCTTAGTGCCCCCTCGGGTGACGGCTGCCACATGCGCCCCACATTGTCGGGCGATCGGCTCCCCGGTATTTATTTACGGCGTCAAACCACAGCGGCCACCGGTGGTGTGACGTGTTCCACCAACTCGGCAGGTAGCGTCAACAAAACTCCACAGACCTTCGCCCCTGCAAGTTCTGTTTTGTGTCGGCATAATCAGCAACAGCGCAAAGGCATTCTGCTGGCTCGGCAGCTTTGTCTTTCAAGGCACGTCATGACGGTGATGTCATGTTAAACTACCTTTCATTTGTTTCGTTAGATGGTGATAGTTTTTCTAATGTTTATTTATAGCAAACGGATTTTTCGGTTCAGTAGACTTTTTTGTTTCTCGCGAGAATGTCATGAGTTTTCTTTTTTGTTGCTTGTTTTTGTTTTTTTTTTGTTGGTTTTTTTTGGCGGATCAAGTTTGGGATCTAACTTGGCGTCTGTGACATTTCCACAACCATATAATTTTTCTCACCTATTCTTATCACGCGTTCTCGTTGTGACAATATTTGTGTCACAATTTTAGGATTTGATAGTGGCAGTTATTAAAAAAAAGAAACTTGAATCGTTTTTGTTATTGAATTGTTATAATAATTCGACTGCGCTGTTTTGATATGCATATTATGTAATAATTTTAAAAAATATATGTTTCGAGACTTTTATAAGATAGAATGTTTTAAAATACATGCAATTACATTGTACTTAATGAATCCGACGCAAAGGTGGTTTTCTTAAAACCACAGAAATGGGGGCGGGGGGCGTGGGGGTATACTGAGTCAAAGGTACATCTGTAATCAAGGTACATCTGTAATCAAGGTAGAGATGTAATCATAACAGTGCACCCACCATCCCAGGAGTTGTAGTCTGTAGGCAACGTCCAAACTCAGCTCAAACATTTTGCAACCAAACGAGTTCCGGTTTTACTTCCCCCCCCCCCTCGGGGTGGAGGCGTGGGGGGGGGCGGGGCGAGTACCAGAACTGTTTGCACGAAGACGCGTGCACAGCATCAGATAAAAATCAGATGCGGACGTACTGCAGTTTCTTCAAATTTCGGTACGCATCGGTGCAGTTGAGTGCAAGTGGGGGTACACTGTTTTGTACACTTTGGTTATAAAGGTCTCTTGTCCTTTGTTCACCTGTTTGAGATCATTTGGAAACGGACACCCCCAAAGTCAAGAAGAGACTTTGTACAAGGGGAAGTAAAAATTGATTCATTAAATTCAAGACGATGCTTCAAATAAAGGTGAGCTCACAATATTGACTCGTAAGTCAAAAAGATGTGTTCTTTTGTGTTTTTATGTGTTATTTTGTGTTTTTATGTGTTATTTTGTGTTTTTATGTGTTATTTTGTGTTGTTATGTGTTATTTTGTGTTGTTATGTGTTATATTATGCTTTTGTGTTTTCTTCTGTGTGTTTTTTTTTTACAACATTTTGGGCTTTAATAAGTGACGAAGGTTTAAGTCTTAAGGGCCCTTCCCCCCCCCCCCCCACTTATCACGATCTGGAACAAGGGAGGATCCCCCCTGCAGGTTTTACAGGTGAGTGTAGACAAAGGCGGAGAGAGGAGGGGAGGGGGAGGGGTGGGTGGCACGCAATGATCAGCTGCTTGTGTAAACAACGAGATGATTGGTTTCAAGAAATGCAAGCTTCAATTGAGTCACTCTGTTGTTTAGGTACACACCCGATGGGAAGCTACGGTGGCACGGCTATCAAACACGGAAGCTACGGTGGCACGGCTATCAAACGCGGAAGCTACCGGGGCGTTGAGAGCACTGGAGGCCTTTACTGATTATATTTTACGCAATATACAAGGGGGTGCTCAATGAAATAGGAATAGCCGAAATACATGCATGAAAGTTACGAGGGCCTTCATAACATAGGGATGCTAAATATCCTATCTATACACAAATTCAGACGATAAAACCAAACTAAATTATAATAAAAATGGTGTCCTAATAAGAGCATGGAAGCTGTATTACCTTGTGTAAGCAAAGGCAGGTGTATTACCTTGTGTAAGCTAAGGAAGATGTATTACCTTGTTTAAGCTAAGGAAGCTGTATTATCTTGTGTAATTCAAGGACGCTGTATTACATGTGTAAGCTAAGGGAGCGTCATTACCTTAATTGTGTAAACCAAAGGAGTTGTATTACTTTGTGTACGCTAAGAAAGCTGTATTACATTGTGTAAGCTAAGGAAGCTCGATTACCTTGTGTACGCTAAGGGAGCTGCATTACCTTGTGTAAGCTTATAAGGAAGCTGCTTTACCGTGTGTAAGCTAAGAAAGCTGCATTACCTTGTGTAAGCTAAGAAAGCTCGATTACCTTGTGTAAGCTAAGTAAGCTGTACTACCGTAATTGTGTAAGCTAAGGAAGCTCAAGTCTTGTTGTGGCCCGCTTGAAAGCTGCAGATGTCATTACAACTTCTGGAAGCCCCAAAAGGAATGTGGGGTTTAAGGAGCCCCAGGTCAGAGGAAGCCGCAGCGGGTTTTTGGTTTGGTAGCTGAGAGAAGGATACAGCAGCTAGATGACTAAAGATCGTTTTAACCAAAGACCCGATCTTCATCTGCTTATATCTGCTGAAATACGTTGATCTCTGTCAATATCACGGACCATCAACTTCTGCTGGTGTGCTGGAATACGTTGATCTCTGTCAATATCACGGACCATCAACTTCTGCTGATGTGCTGAAATAAGTTGATCTCTATCATATCATAAATCGTTCGCTTTTGACACAAATATGCGGCTGTTCATTTCTTGTAGGCCTGCATATCGTTCACACGATTTCAATGTTGACAGGAAACTTCCCTTGTGACATTGTCAACGATGTCCCGTGTTTCACAGACATTGCTCGCGCGAAATGGGAGGCGTTGGAAATGTCAGTATTCATGCAAAGATTGTTTAATATATTATAATATAGTATACATTAAAATGTTAAACATATAGTTTGATGGAAAGCGTGTTGATAGTGTGGGGTGGGGGGCGAGGCTGTGGAAGGAGTGGAGAACACCTGTTTGGTCCCTGGGGGAGTTTGGTTGCCCATGGTAACCAAACAAACATAATAAACATAAAGAGACACGATCTTAAACGCCAACTGAAGACGACAAAATCTTACCTTCGGCCCTGATCAGGACCAGTAGCGCCAGCACAAATATAAGCGCTTCTTTCCACATGATGACGATGATGATAAGTCTGACAACCGCGTCCCAACTCTGTGCGCTTCACAGCTAGGAACGAGTAGATGTCATCCACGGTGTGGCGTCGCCTTTATTTTTTTTGATGATCTCAGAATGTTTTGAAATGGGGGAAATAATCCCTAGTTTTAAAAATTAAAAGAAACCAGTTGGTCACCAGCTAACAGAACTTGTTAGCCTGGTGATGCTCAAAATTGAAGAACGCTCAATAGGACAAAGCAGTCAGACGGTTGAGGTCTGCTGCTAATGGCCGTACTCTCCACCAGCATCTTTTCTATTTTATATGCTGCCTTGATGCGTGCGCCCAATCGGGTTCTTCGTTACGGAGGCCGTTGGTTCTGAAGGCGTGACTCGAGAAGAGATTGACAGGGGTAGGTAATGATGTTGTGAGGAAAAAAACCCCTAGAAAAAAATGATTGGGGTGGGGAGAAAAAGGGGGGGGGGAGGAGGCAGAAAGAAGACTTTAACATAAAACTATGTAAGCTTCTATGAGTAAGCTGAAAAAGTTATGGGAAAGGAGGGGGAGGGGGCAGCGGGGCGCTGCACTTAGAGCTAAAAATGAGGTCACTGGGAGAGCAAACGGGATAGAGGAGGAATTTCTTGAGTAAAAGAAAAAATTACAGGGGGGAAAAGGGAGGTAAAAAGGTATCGGTGCTGGCATTGTTGGAATATAAACATTAGTTTCACATGAGTCTGCTCTTTTCTCCCCCCCCCAGTCCAGTTGTCCCAATTTTTCATGCTACCCTACATTTTCCCCCCATCTTTCCCATGGTTCCCTTCTCGCGCTGATGATAATCACGCAAAAAAAAAGAAGAAAAACGCTCCTTTCTGTCTGCTCACAATCACAGACATTACAAAGACCGCACCCTGTTTTCTAAGCTAATCCTCATTATCTGGTGCAGGGTACCATTTATTTCCTTTTTTTTGTTGTTTTTTTGCGCGTTTCTTCACGGTGCGGTTTTGGTGCATGCAGCTATCTGTCTGTCTGCAAGGGCTTTTGTTATTTGAGATGACTTCTAGCAATTACCAACAATTACCTTTCCCTTCACTCATGTTTAACACAACACTTTGTGATAATGCCCTCCCGCCCACCACCTCCCACCTCCTCATCCACCCTCACCTTTCACTTCTGTTATTTAGAACACGCTTCGAATGTCTTCCGTTAGTCCATAAGATGACCGTATGTAAAAGCGAAATTTTATACGAAGGCCTAAATGCTCAGTATCCCTAAACACTCAATAGTCCTAAACACTCAATATCCCTAAACACTCAATAGTCCTAAACACTCTATCCCTAAACACTCAATATCCCTAAACACTCAATATCCCTAAACACTCAATATCCCTAACCACTTAATATCCCTAACCACTCAATATCCCTAAACACTCAATATCCCTAAACACTCAATATCCTTAAACACCCAATATCCCTAAACACTCAATAATCCTAAACACTCAATATCCATAAACACTCAATAGTTCTAAACACTCAATATCCCTAAACACTCAATATCCCTAAACACTCAATAATCCTAAACAGTCCAATATCCATAAACACTCAATAGTTCTAAACACTCAATATCCCTAAACACTCAATAGTACTAATTACTCAATAGTACTAAACACTCAATAGTTCTAAACACTCAATAGTACTAAACACTCAATATCCCTAAACACTCAATATCATTAAACACTCAATATCCCTAAACACTCAATATCCCTAAACATTCAATATCCCTAAACATTCAATATCCCTAAACACTCAATGTCCTTAAACACTCAATATCCCTAAACACTCAATATCCTTAAACACTCAATATCCCGAGAACATTCACATTCAAGATATTGGTCGAGTCTTCAGTGACCATCAAGGACTGCATTCCAATTCTTGAACATTGAAAGAGGTTTTTTTGTTGTTTTTTTGTCTGGGGGGGGGGGGGGGGCAGCGTGTTTATCTGACCTACTTATTATCCTCTAAGTTTTACCAACAATATCCGCATCCCTTTCATTCATCCGTGTGTCCGATTTGATCATCTATTTAATAATTTATACCACCTTCCACCTGAGCATCCACTTATCAGTTTATATCACCTTCCAACTGAGCATCCACTTATCAGTTTATATCACCTTCCGCCTGATCATCCATTTAACCGTTTATATCACCTTCCACCTGAGCATCCATTTAACAGTTTATATCACCTTCCACCTGATCATCCATTTAACAGTTTATATCACCTTCCAACTGAGCAGCCACTTATCAGTTTATATCACCTTCCACCTGATCATCCATTTAACAGTTTATATCACCTTCCACCTGAGCATCCACTTATCAGTTTATATCACCTTCCACCTGATCATCCATTTAACAGTTTATATCACCTTCCACCTGATCATCCATTTAACAGTTTATATCACCTTCCACCTGAGCATCTTTTTAACAGTTTATATCACCTTCTACCTGAGCTTCCGCTTAACAGTTTATATCACCTTCCACTTTAGCATCCATTTAACAGTTTATATCCCCTTCCACCTGAGCATATATTTAACAGTTTATATCACCTTCCACATGATCATCCACTTATCAGTTTATATCACCTTCCACCTGATCATCCATTTAGCAGTTTATATCACCTTCCATCTGAGCATCCACTTATCAGTTTATATCACCTTCCACCTGACCATCCACTTATCAGTTTATATCACCTTCCACCTGATCATCCATTTAGCAGTTTATATCACCTTCCACCTGAGCATCCATTTAACAGTTTATATCACCTTCCACCTGAGCATCCATTTAACAGTTTAATCACCTTTCACCTATCATCCATTTAACAGTTTATATCACCTTCCATCTGAGCATCCACTTATCAGTTTATATCAACTTCCACCTGACCATCCACTTATCAGTTTATATCACCTTCCACCTGATCATCCATTTAGCAGTTTATATCACCTTCCACCTGAGCATCCATTTAACAGTTTATATCACCTTCCACCTGAGCATCCATTTAACAGTTTATATCACCTTCCACCTGAGCATCCATTTAACAGTTTATATCACCTTCCACCTGAGCATCCATTTAACAGTTTATATCACCTTCCACCTGATCATCCATTTAACAGTTTATATCACCTTCCACCTGAGCATCTTTTTAACAGTTTATATCATCTTCTACCTGAGCTTCCGCTTAACAGTTTATATCACCTTCCACTTTAGCATCCATTTAACAGTTTATATCCCCTTCCACCTGAGCATATATTTAACAGTTTATATCACCTTCCACATGATCATCCATTTAATAGTTTAATCACCTTCCACCTATCATCCATTTAACAGTTTATATCACCTTCCACCTGAGCATCCACTTATCAGTTTATATCACCTTCCACCTGACCATCCACTTATCAGTTTATATCACCTTCCACCTGATCATCCATTTAGCAGTTTATATCACCTTCCACCTGAGCATCCATTTAACAGTTTATATCACCTTCCACCTGAGCATCCATTTAACAGTTTAATCACCTTCCACCTATCATCCATTTAACAGTTTATATCACCTTCCATCTGAGCATCCACTTATCAGTTTATATCAACTTCCACCTGACCATCCACTTATCAGTTTATATCACCTTCCACCTGATCATCCATTTAGCAGTTTATATCACCTTCCACCTGAGCATCCATTTAGCAGTTTATATCACCTTCCACCTGAGCATCCATTTAACAGTTTATATCACCTTCCACCTGAGCATCCATTTAACAGTTTATATTACCTTCCACCTGAGCATCCACTTGTACCATCTAAGCGCCAGGCAACTGATTTCTCTCTATGCCAGTGGTTCTCAACCTTCCTAATGCCGCGACCCTTTATTACAGTCCCTCGTGTCGTGGCGACCCCCCAGCCGCACAATTAATTTCGTTGCCACTTCATAACTGTTGAGTATATTTGTTTTCCGATGGTCTTAGGCGACACCCTGTGAGAGGGTCATTCGACCCCCAAAGGGGTCGCGACCCACAGGTTGAGAACCGCTGCTCTATGCTATTTTGTCGAGCGGACGCTCTTGTGCTGATTTATTTATTGTTGCCATTTTCCCTCCGTACTGTCAAACCACGACTTGTTGAACTGTCTTGAGACAAGAATGTCCCACTCCCAGCGGCCACCAACCATGAAACAGTCCGTCCCATTTTCCCTCCGTACTGTCAAACCACGACTTGTTGAACTGTCTTGAGACAAGAATGTCCCACTCCCAGCGGCCACCAACCATGAAACAGTCAGTCCCATTTTCCCCGTACTGTCAAACCACGACTTGTTGAACTGTCTTGAGACAAGAATGTCCCACTCCCAGCGGCCACCAACCATGAAACAGTCCGTCCCATTTTCCCCGTACTGTCAAACCACGACTTGTTGAACTGTCTTGAGACAAGAATGTCCCACTCCCAGCGGCCACCAACCATGAAACAGTCCGTCCCATTTTCCCCGTACTGTCAAACCACGACTTGTTGAACTGTCTTGAGACAAGAATGTCCCACTCCCAGCGGCCACCAACCATGAAACAGTCCGTCCCATTTTCCCCGTACTGTCAAACCACGACTTGTTGAACTGTCTTGAGACAAGAATGTCCCACTCCCAGCGGCCACCAACCATGAAACAGTCCGTCCCATTTTCCCCGTACTGTCAAACCACGACTTGTTGAACTGTCTTGAGACAAGAAGGTCCCACTCCCAGCGGCCACCAACCATGAAACAGTCCGTCCCATTTTCCCCGTACTGTCAAACCACGACTTGTTGAACTGTCTTGAGACAAGAAGGTCCCACTCCCAGCGGCCACCAACGATGAAACAGTCCGTCCCATTTTCCCCGTACTGTCAAACCACGACTTGTTGAACTGTCTTGAGACAAGAAGGTCCCACTCCCAGCGGCCACCAACCATGAAACAGTCCGTCCCATTTTCCCCGTACTGTCAAACCACGACTTGTTGAACTGTCTTGAGACAAGAAGGTCCCACTCCCAGCGGCCACCAACCATGAAACAGTCAGTCCCATTTTCCCCGTACTGTCAAACCACGACTTGTTGAACTGTCTTGAGACAAGAAGGTCCCACTCCCAGCGGCCACCAACCATGAAACAGTCAGTCCCATTTTCCCCGTACTGTCAAACCACGACTTGTTGAACTGTCTTGAGACAAGAAGGTCCCACTCCCAGCGGCCACCAACCATGAAACAGTCAGTCCCATTTTCCCCGTACTGTCAAACCACGACTTGTTGAACTGTCTTGAGACAAGAAGGTCCCACTCCCAGCGGCCACCAACCATGAAACAGTCAGTCCCATTTTCCCCGTACTGTCAAACCACGACTTGTTGAACTGTCTTGAGACAAGAATGTCCCACTCCCAGCGGCCACCAACCATGAAACAGTCCGTCCCATTTTCCCCGTACTGTCAAACCACGACTTGTTGAACTGTCTTGAGACAAGAATGTCCCACTCCCAGCGGCCACCAACCATGAAACAGTCCGTCCCATTTTCCCCGTACTGTCAAACCACGACTTGTTGAACTGTCTTGAGACAAGAAGGTCCCACTCCCAGCGGCCACCAACGATGAAACAGTCCGTCCCATTTTCCCCGTACTGTCAAACCACGACTTGTTGAACTGTCTTGAGACAAGAATGTCCCACTCCCAGCGGCCACCAACCATGAAACAGTCCGTCCCATTTTCCCCGTACTGTCAAACCACGACTTGTTGAACTGTCTTGAGACAAGAATGTCCCACTCCTACCGGCCACCAACCATGAAACAGTCCGTGTCGTCTATGGTCGATCAGTCAGACCACCTGTTACACTATCTAGCACATCATCTATCGCAGTGGTTCTCAACCTTCTTAATGCCGCGACCCTTTAATACAGTTCTTTATGATTTGGCGACTCCCCCCCCCCAACCACAAAATTATTTTCTTTAGCACTTCATACTTGTACAGTATATGTGTTTTCCTATGGTCTTAGGCGACCCCCCAAAGGGGTTGCGACCCACAGGGTGAGAACCGCTGATCTATCGGGTTCATTTATCACACCATGTATCGCCCAATTTATCACACCACCCGCCAATCGAGGATTAAACCATTCATCAGACTATGGATTTGACATTTTCTCAGACCATCAGCAGACAATGATCATACCACCTATTAGAAAATCCACACACACATCCATCCAAGCATCCATTCCAACATGCATCCTACCATCCGTCAATCCAGCCATCGATCTTAAATTTCGTTCATTTCTACTTTAACCGGCTAATTCGGTAGCCCTCTGTTGGTCCGTCCGTATGTCCGTAAGTCCGTGTGTCCGTAAGTCCGTGTGTCCGTAAGCCCGTGTGTCCGTAAGTCCGTGTGTCCATAAGTCCGTGTGTTTGAACGACCAATGAGCCTCCATCAATATGTTCCTCTGACTTGTCTCGGGAAGTTAAAATCTCACACTCATTACCTGCTTCTTTACTCCCACGCCTAACCCACCAACCCGTGACCCCCCAACCCCCTCCCCTCCCCACCCACACCTTACCCACCCCCTTACCCACCCCCTTACCCACCCCCTTACCCACCCCCCTCCAAAAAAATAATCTTTGATTCTATTTTCTGACTGACAGTCGATGGCCAATATCCCTTCTTGCTATAAATAAAGTAATTATTTTTTTTAAATTTGGACTATGATAAGGCTTTGAAGTCGATTCATGATGACACAAACAATCTGTGTAAATAAAACAATATATGTTAAGCATTAACTGTGATTAGACAAAATACATATTAAAGCTTCTCGGCCCATGCCTTCATCAGTACAACAACAACAACAACAACAACAACAAAAGTAATATCATTATAAACGAAATTTACATAATATAAGTATATCCTACCTATACCTAAAAAAATATTTAAAAAAATAAAAAGAAGTCCTTAATGAAAACATAGCTTAGTACAGTGGTTCTCAACCTTCCTGATGCCGCGACCCTTTAATACGGTTCCTCATTTTGTTGCGACCCACCAACAACAAAATTATGTTCGTTGATACGTCATAACTGTAGAATATTTGTGTTTTCCGATGGTCCTAGGCGACCCCGGTGAAAGGGTCATTTGACCCCCCAATGGTGTCGCGACCCACAGGTTGAGAACCGCTGGCTTAGTAGACCGAAAAGAAAATGGGTGGAAGTACAATTTAAAAACCAAACAGGAAAAAAGACATCGAGGCTTTGTAAAATCGTAAATTTGAATTATACCTTATGGAGACAAAGTATCAAATATTTTTATCAATGTATTTTCCATTTACATTCTATCAGGTGTATCAATCGCAGACTCTGTACCACTAACTGCAATGTCCAATACTCCATTATGGTTAGCACTATTGACTTTTTTAGCAAATGGGTAAAGGGCTTGTTTATTGATGTTGCTCTCTTGCGCCGTCTCCAAGGCGACGACCTGGCTTCCCTACTAATGATTGTCCGCACATTTTAACAAAGGAAGGGGGAAAAATCACGTTGCTACGTGTCCAAGTAAAACCATCTTTGAGTCTGACTATCTCCAAAAGGGGAAAGGGATCTTATCAACATCAATCACATAGACATATAGGTACATTTGTTACAGCGGCTACGGTCGTAACTCTTGGTCGTAACTCTTGGTCGTAACTCTTGGTCGTAACTCTTGGTCGTAACTCTAGGTCGTAACTCTTGGTCGTAACTCTTGGTCGTAACTCTTGACCGTAACTCTTGACCGTAACTCTTGACCGTAACTCTTGGTCGTAACTCTTGGTCGTAACTCTTGGTCGTTACTCTTGGTCGTAGCTCTTGGTGTCTAAATGTGCTTTAAAAGCAAGGCGATTGGCTTCTAGCAAGCATGTCCCTAAGGCTCTTATCCCACCGGGAAAGCGAACCTTGGGACCTTTCTCACTCCTCTGATGGAATAACGCCAGCTGATGCCCTGTCAACGAAAATGCGGTACGTGGGAATTGTCAAGTCTCAAACACATTAGTGTTATCTTTCGTTCACTTCTAAACATTCTGTCCACGAGTTTTTTTTTACATAGACCAAAAAACAAATAAAAGGTAAAGCATTTTCACACAACAGCAGAAACAAAGTTAAACCGCAATAAAAACAAAAATACTTTTTAAAAAAAAAAATAGTAAATTTTCTTTTCCCATCCATTTCATTGCCTCCTCCCACACTCTGTGCCCTTGTTACGGTAAAGTTTCGTAGACCGGAAGCTTCATTCTTATTTTAAAGCAGGTTTTGCCGCCATCACAGACGCTATAGTAGTTTCTTCTTCTTCCTTTTTTTAAAAAAAAGAATGCTAGACTGCAATGAGCAGAACAACGATTCGGCTTAAAACATCAGACATTTTTTCGTTCTATTTTATGCCAACATCCGCTGATTTGTGCATTTTAAGCGCCGATGAATAGATTTTTTTTTTAAAAAAATGAACGCCTAGGGCATCGTGACCTAAAGTGAGCAAACAATTATGCGGAAATGAGGTGTCTGTCAACTGTCAGTAAATAGTTGCCATATGGTTAGTACATACATCACATATATGTTGACGACATGTGAATATATCATGTATGAAGCATCCATGCATGACATATTTAGTAAGAAAAAAAGAAACATAAAAAATCTGGTATTATATATATATAAAATGTAAATATATATTTAGATATACCTGCCTAGCCTATTGTTGAATATACCTGTCTAAAAGTATTGATGGGCACAATATCTAAACGGATTGTTGGATAAACCTGTCCAAGCGTATTGTTGGATAAACCTGCCTACCGTATTGTTGAATATACCTGACTAAAAGTATTGATGGGCACAATATCTAAACGGATTGTTGGATTTTCATGTCTAAAAGTGTAGTTCGATATACCTGTATAAACGTATTGCTGGATATACCTGCATAAACGTATTGTTGGATATACCTGTCGAAACGTATTGTTGGATAAACCTGTCCAAGCGTATTGTTGGATAAACCTGCCTACCGTATTGTTGAATATACCTGTATAAACGTATTATTGGATAAAACCGGTCTAACGTATTGTTGGATATACCTGTCCAAACCTATTGTTGGGAATACCTAAATAAGCTTTACAATATGGAAACATCTACATAAGCTAATTATAAAACTTCAACAGCCCCCCCCAAAAAAAAAAAGTTTTTCGTATGCCTCATATATATATATATATATATATATATATATATATAGAGAGAGAGAGAGAGAGAGAATGAAAACTTGTATGTTTGTTTGCTCGTTTGTTCCACAAAGGCTTTTACATGGATTGATGAATCTTGAAAAAAACTTGGCACATATATCCATCATTATCCAGGATCATATAATTGGGGGGAGGGGGGGGGGGCTATGAGCTTTTTTTAAAAGATTACATTTGAGGCCGGGGCCCCAAATTTGATTACATTGGAGCGAAAGGTTTACAAAAGTTATTTTAAATGTGTTTTTATGGGAGACAAATCATTACTTTAAATATTTTACTATATAGGTGTTTGTTTTGTATGTTGTTTGTTACTTGGCGCCTAATTACAATGGAGTTGGGATTGCATAGTAATATCAATTTCAATACGTTCCCCCCATCAGATTTCAATGCATGGGTGCAGAGGCGTAACTGGGTTTTTGGTGCCCTTGGCTAATTAATATTTAAATAATAAGAAATAAAAAATTAGAGATTTAGCGGCGCCCTTTTGAACTGGCGCAGGCCGGCGCCCTTGGCAACTGCCCCAATGCAGAGCCGTTGTTACGCCACTGTATGGGTGAAAAAATTTAGAAATATCTAAATCTTTCGGTTTCGGCTAAAAGTCTCGTTAAGCTTTTTTGGTTTTGACTTCGGTTTCGGCTGAAAGTCATTTTTAACTCTCAGTTCGGTTTCAGTGTCGGTCGAAACCAAAAAAAATCACGTTCGGCCAGTCTCTATCCCATGCCATTCTCGGGTTTGTTCGCCCTGCATTCCAAGCGGATGGTTATTTTTCTTGTGTGCGTGCGTCACATATCAAATTTGGTCCCCATAAATATCCGAGACCTCCTCTAGAGCCACAGGGTTTGAAGGGCCCACGCGATGGCCCCGGTACTTGGTGCATCTACTTTATATCTATTTTTCATGTAACCTACACATCCATCTAATACCCAATCCAAACTCCATCCGCTGTAAATCTACTTAACTCCTTTTTTAAAAAAAAAGGAATGAAAAAACAAAAACAAAAATCAAACCCAAACAACTAAACGGCAACTATTACTCTCGGAGGAAACTCTTCGGGTGGTCTCCCTCTACCTTCCTGCCCTCTGACCTCTGACCTTGCACCCCTCAACTCAGTGTAACCAACACACGACTTGACAAGACCTATTTCTGTGTCTTCAGAATTTCCTGGCAACGAGGAGCGTGCTTAAAAAATAAAAGAGGTCAGGGCCCCCTCTATACACTATAATCATTTACTGCGGCGCTTCTCAAATATTTCAGTTGGGACGCACGGGCGGGAATTTATCCACATTACCCTAGGGGGCGAATGTCCAACTGACTGATTATTGTTCTGTTTCGATCTTCTTGTAGTCGTTCCGATCCGTAGTCCAGTGACTAAGGGACTTGCAGCGGTCCTGTGACCATTAAAATGAGGATCACTCTCGAATAGATAGCTGAGGCTGATATAGTTTATTTAATATTAATAAAGCTAGAAAAAACCCAAAAAAAGAAAGGGTGGCGGTAGCGCGTGATCTCCCCAACTAATAAAGCTTCTTAATAAAACGTGCATTCGCACTTTGTAAGAAGCCCAATAAGTTCTAGCTTTTGGGAATTTTATTTTTGCGCGCCTATCCCAATTGGTGCAAACGTCTAAAGAAATGTAACTTATGCTCGCCTACTGTAAGCGGCTATTGAACACAGCGTAACATCCATCCATCCGTCCGTCTGTCCATCTATCCATCCGTCCGTCCATCCATCCATCCATCCGTCGATCCATCCATCCGTCGATCCATCCATCCGTCCGTCCATCACTCCATCCATCCATCCGTCCGTCCATCCATCCATATATCCATCCATACATCCATACATACATACCTCGAGAATTGTTATTTGTTATTCCATCAAAAGTAGGACTTCAGTAGTGTTATACAGTGGTGGTAAAACAGTAATGGTAAATCAGTTGTGGTATATTAATAGAATTATATAACAGTAGCACTTAATCCTGTTACATTGCTGAACCCCCGAAATATTTCTTCCTGTGTGTGTGTGGAGTGGGGGAGGTGCGGGGTGTCATGGTCCCTCTCTTCTTTAGTTTGAGAACCCTATTATTAGATTTAGAGACCTACCGAATTTCTGCTTTGGCGGCGAAGGTTGCCACTTGATCGCTTTCGGCCTTGTTTCGGTTTCGGTCGAAACAGAAAAGTAAACTTTCGGTTTAATTTTGGTTTCGGTCGAAAAAGAAAAGTTAACTTTCGGTTTAATTTCGGTTTCGGCCAAAAGCGATTGAGACTTTCGGCCATTAGCCGAAAGGGACTGAGGTTTTCGGTCAGCTACCAGAAGTCTGTCTCTAGGCCGGCAATCTCATATTCCATATTGCTGGACGTCCTTCTGTCATCGTATGTTATATGACTAATGCTCTGCGAAAACTGCTCACAGCTGCATGATGATCTAATTGTCCTTTATTTCCAAAAAATTAAATTTCAATTAGGTAATATTATGGTAATATTTATATCATTATTTTTTGTTTTAATTTTTTCAAAAATTAAATTTGGAACCTTAGGTTTATTCATTTCCTTCATTTGTGATATTCATTTTGATTTAGCATTATCAAAATGTTGAGACATTACACCAGGAACATTTGGACAAATTGGAAAAATTACACCAGGCACATTTGGAAAAGTTGAAAAATTACACCAGTGACATTTGGACAAGTTGGAAAAATTACACCAGTGATATTTGGACAAGTTAAAAAATTACACTAGGGATATTTGGACAAGTTGAAAAATTACACCAGGAACATTTGGACAAATTAAAAAATTACACCAGGGACATTTTGACAAATTAGAAAATTACACTAGAGATATTTGGACAAGTTCGAAAATTACACTAGGGATATTTGGACACGTTGCAAAATTACACCACGAATATTTGGACAAGTTCAAAAATTACACTAGGGATATTTGGACACGTTGAAAAATTTAACCAGGGACATTTTGACAAATTACAAAATTACATCAGGGACATTTGGACACGTTGAAAAATTACACCAGGGACATTTGGACACGTTCAAAAATTACACCAGGGACATTTGGACACGTTGAAAAATTACACCAGGGACATTTGGACACGTTGAAAAATTACACCAGGGACAGATGTCACATTTATTTATGATTATTTATTTGTTTAAACTACAAATATCTACTTGCGGCCCGGCAAAGTCGTACACGTGGACCGGTGCCGCAATGCTTGTCTAGTCGACATTATGTGCACATTAGAGCTGAATGCACATCCATGGGAATTCTCTGGCGTTAGTGCACAAGAGTTGTTGCTGGTTATTTCCTCATCAATTTGTAACTTTACACCGGGGTAGGTTAATGGTTTTTTTTTTAGGGGGGGGGGGGGTGTTGGGGGCTGGGGGGTGTTGGGGGCTGTGGGGGGGGGGTAAGGAGTTTGTGGCGTTGGGGTGTATAAAGATTGTCAGGTGAGAACCATACATATTTTAGAGGAAATTCAATACTGATGTATCATTTTTAAAAAAAATATATTTAAAAGAAAACAAAATATTTTTGAAATTTTTGTCACTTCTGTGCTTAGAACATGCGTTGTCATGGTAACGCGAGTACCAAGCTGTCTTGTGAAAATGAGGCCTTTTCCGGAGCGCGCGTTATTTTTATATATATAAAATAAATATGTTTACTGTAACAGCGAAGCTAAATGCTTTTTTTTAAAAACAAATATAAGAGGGAGCTATAAATATATATATGTATAATATATATATATATATATATATATATATATATATATATATATATATATATATATATATATATATGTGTGTGTGTGTGTGTGTTTGTGTATGTAAACATTCGTTCAGATGAGAAGTTTCATGAAATTTATGACCATTTTTTTCCTTACAAGCTGGTCATTAATATAACTTAATTTACTTTTGAAGTATCCGACAACCCAAAATTTAAACAGTCAGCAATCTATTGTTCAATGAAGCAAAAAAAACCCCAAAAAAACCACACAAAAAACCATTTTTTTAAAATCTGAAGATAATCCTAATGAAGATTTGACTATTTAAAACCAATTTATTTGTAATTCTTTTTTTTTTTTTTCGTTTCGTTTACCATGCTTTTTATTAATTCATTTTGTAATATTCAAAACACAAAAAGTATATTTTTTCTTTTTTTTTTTTTTTCAATTTACCGAAAGGAAGAAAGTTGGAAAAGATGTAGTGTGTTTATTATTATGCTATCACGTGATTTATATCCTCTTACGTCTTTTTTGTGTTCGCTTATTTAGCTTATTTTTTAAATGAACTGAAAGGGGGGAAATTATGTTCACAATTTGTATGCATGATGTGGGTGAGTTGTGGCATGCTCTAGATATCAGTGAGCGTGAGTGCAGTGTCAAGTCACGTGCAACATTCTGCGCATAACATCAAGGGATGTCTTTTGTTTCAAGGGAAGTGAACACGATAAACGCTCTCAACGACGATCTCTCAGCCCATCTTTCACTTCTCGTTCTGTCCTCAAAAGTCTGATGACGTTTTGATGGCGGGGTGAAAGGTCAACGTCTCGAGGTCGGCCTAATTAGATTGTTTTGCAGTAAGCTGTAAGTTGTGAATAGGGTGACACGTCTGTTTGTTCACAGGCACGAAAAAAGGCTCATTGGCTTCCACCTCAGATGCCTGCGCCGCATCCTTGACATCAAATGGCAGGAAAAAGTCCCCAACACGGATGTCCTGTTTCAAACAAATATGTGCAGCGTCCCAGCCCTTTTAATCCAAAGACGCCTCCGCTGGCTTGGGCATACCTAAGGACGTGCTGTACAGCGAGCTGGCGATAGGGAAAAGGTCAGTTGGACGGCCTCGTCTCAGATACATAGACATTTGCAAAAGAGATATGAAGGCGGCTAACATCAACATCTCAAATTGGGAGGACTTGGCGGAGGATCGATCCACATGGCGGGGCATCGTGAAGGAAGGATCATTACGTGCCGAGGAGGTCTACAGGGCGGAAGCAGCTGTGAAGAGAGCGCGGAGAAAGGCAAGAAAACACTACTCCACTGCATTCGTGTGCGGGACATGCACAAGAGACTGCCATTCAAGGATCGGTCTCATTAGCCACACGAAGAGCTGCAACCAGACAAGATAATCTATCGTCTCTCGTAGACGGAAAGATGCCATACCATACCATACCATAAGAAACACACAGTTCTATTGTTATACAAACAAGGCAATTTTGGTCTCAAAAAATCATAGGACGTAAGTAACCCCTAAAAAAAATAAAGTTGTTCATATAAATACCTTATATGTGTTTTTGTTTGAAATTTTTTTAATATGTATTATAACAAACACACTATTCTATAGTTATACAAACAAGACAATTTTGGTCTAAAAAAATCATAGGACATAGTGCAGTTATAAATTAAGCAACCCCCTAAAAATAAAGTTTTTCTTATAAATACCTTATATGTATTTTTGTTTGAAATTATGAAATTGTACACGATTTATCATTTTTGTGATTGTAGCAACTGTTGTTTTTTTTTGGTATGGGAAATGTTTTTTTTTTCCAAACTTAGTGCATGTAAAACCTTATAGACTAAAGAGATATTTAAATCCAAATACGTCACAAGTACAAAGCACATTGCAACAGGTGCACAATTAATCTCCAAACCAAAGCATGCAAACATTCACAAATCATTAACAATACCCCGACCCCCCCCCCCCTTTTGAAAAACAAGACCCAAAAAAAATTGGAAAAAGGGGGGGGGGGGGTTAATAGTGGGGCTGAAATTTTGATAGAATGCGCTATCATCGGCAAAGTCTATGAGCAAAGTTTCAGATTTATAGGATGACGGAAAGTGGGTCAGTTAGCCCTCCGAAGTATTTGCCAATCCGCCACTCCCGCCAGCCGGCCACGAACGAAAGAGAAATATAAAGGGTTAAAAACTAGACAACACTTGTATTAGGAGAGAAATAATGATTCCGTAGAAGTGCAGAAGTCAATAATTCATAAATATCTGATTCTTGCGAGTAAACGGTCCTGGTCATGGAACTGAGAGTTGGCCACTTTACTATTAAAAAAAAGAGAAATAGAAAGGTTGAGGGGAAAAGGTCTCATTTCTATTTCTTGTATGTTTATTTATTTGTCCTGTCGGCTAAGGGAGGCTCTTGGCCGAAACGTTCTTCTATTATTCCACGTACCTTGTTACACCGTTTCTTTCACACAGCTTGAACGCAGCCCTCCGTTGATCATTCCTTATCACAGTAGCAGCGAGCATTATCGTGATGTAGTGATTGGAGGCGCAAAAAAGTGGTTGTTGGGGGTGGGGGGGGGGGGGAAGTGATTGTGATCTACATAATATTCCTGGATTATCATTTATATTTAGTCCATGAATCTAGTTAGGATGGTTATTGCGAAGTGAATGGGGGTGGGGAGAGGGGGCTGGGTATGAACAAGCGTACCTCATTAACGTGTGCGGTCCAAGCAGGGTGTTGCAAGTCGGTGCTTCAGCTTTAAGTGCGCATGTTTCACAAAAAGTGCGCAATATTTTTTCTGTCGGTCCCAAGCAGTGCTTCTGGAGTTTCTGTCTGTCCCGAGCAGTGCTTTTAGAGTTTCTGTCTGTCACGAGCAGTGCTTCTAGAGTTTCTGTCTGTCACGAGCAGGGCTTCTAGAGTTTCTGTCTGTCACGAGCAGGGCTTCTAGAGTTTCTGTCTGTCACGAGCAGGGCTTCTAGAGTTTCTTTTTGTTGCATGCAGAACACCTCAATACTTGAACTCCTCAATTGACTCCTGTATAGTTCGCTTCATGGAATAACATCTGACCAATCCATAGCTGAGAGGAAATCTCATTTCTTCGCTGGGCCCACTGCTCGAGATTTCGGACACCAATACATAAAAAAAAAAAGAAGAATAATTCAGAATCTATATTTAACTCAGCCTTGACCCACAGTTTCTTCAAGGGAGCAACGATTGCACGTGACCAAAGGAAAGACTCTCTAAACAGTTCACGTCACGTGACATCACCCTATATAAGAGCACTGTCTCCATCCACAACCCTTCCTTCGGCTATCTCCTGCCTAGTGGCGCCAGTGCCTAAGAACCATATCGCCATATTATGACGTAGCGTTATCGTTCGCTCCGCTAGGGAAATAAGGGTTGGGGGTGGGGGTGGACATGATGTACGGCAACACAACCCACCCAACCCCAACACCACGGTGCTGAGAGTAGTCTCAAAGACAAGTGAGAAAGAGGAAAGACTCACGTCCGAGAACAGTGGTTTACCTTTTAAGTCAGGGGGTCACCAAACTTTTTTTCACGGCGGGCCGGTCAACGGAAAAAATAACGGAAATAATAAAATAAGAATCAATTTCCATTAAGCATATTCCTGACTGTCCACAGCTGAAGATGATAATCCATGATTATCAAAGGGGGATCATGATACTTTCCCGGCTGCTAGCACAGTGAGATGCTACTTTCATGACTGTCAATAAGGGGGGAAATGACACCTTCCTGACTGATAAGAAGCGGAAATGATAACTGCTGGAGGGTTAACAAGGGGAAATGATAACGTACCGTGTGTTAACAAGGGTAGTTGATATCTTCCTGGTTGTTAACAAAGTCAAAGGGCGAAGCTGCCTTTCATACTGTTACCATGTGGCGATCTCAAAGGATCAGACATATCTTAATTCTATTCCAAACAAGTTACTGATAAATGTATTTTGCAGGTTGTTTTGAACTGTATAGTAATATGCAACATTTAGGACAAAACCACTATTTAAGATAAAGGTTTGTCTCTTGATGGTGTCACCAGCGCCTGGTGGGATTTTTCTCCGCTCTTTTTCTTCTTCATATTCTTCTTCCACCCTAGCCGAAGAACTTGAGAACCCCTACTAGCCAAAGCTTTGACGTCAGCATCCCACCCACCCACACCTTTTCTGACCCTGGAATATAGGCATCTGTAATTTAAAAACTCCCATGACGTTGTTGATAGGGTAGACATAAGGGAGGTGGGGGTCGCAGGGGAGCAGTGGTGCATAGCTCTTTGTCCGGGTGTGTGTGTACATAACTGTTAGTCCGGGGGCAGTGTGTACATAACTCTTAGTCCATTGTGTGTAAATAACTCTTAGCACGGGGTGTGAACATAACTCTTATTCCGGGTGAGTGTGTACATAGCTCTTAGTCAGGCAGTGTGCAATAACTCTTAGTCCAGAAGTGTGTACATAACACTTAGTCCAGGAGTGTGTACATAACACTTATACTGCGAAGGTGCACACAACTCTTATTCATGGGTTTGTGTGCATAACTCTTAGTCCATTGTGTGTGCATAACTCTTAGTCTAGGGGTGTGTACATATCTCTTAGTCCGGGAGTGTGTACATAACTCGTAGTCCGGAAGGGGTGTACATAACTCTTAGTCCGGGTGTGTGTACATATCTTTTAGTCCACTGTGTGTACAAAACTCTTTGTCCTATGGTGTGTACATAACTTAGTCCTGGGTGTGTACATAAATCTTAGTCCGGTGTGTGTACATAAATCTTTGTCAGGGGGGATGTGTGTAAAAACCATCACGACAATTGCCTCGCGGTTCAAAAACAATTTAAACAAAAACAGAAACACGGACAGACTGGAGCAGTGGCGTAGCGAGCTTAACTCGCGCCCGGGGCACAATACCTTTTTAGCGCCCCCAATACCTTTTTAGCGCCCCCCCCCCTATTCGAAAACCATACAATATTATAGTAAAATATACCATTTGGCGCCCCTTTGGGAGTAGCGCCCGGGGCATGATGCCCCCTTGCCCCCCCTCACTACGCCACTGGACTGGAGGTACACAAAAATTTATTGCTACCTTGGATTTATTGTCTACCTAAGTTTTAAGAAAACAAATGTCCTTCCGTATCTCACCCCGTCCATTCAGTATATCCTTTAAAAAAAAAAAAAACACACACAAAAACTGCTTACTTCTGCCAAGGTCGACGTCAACATAAAACCATTTTTCCTCTCCTGGTTTTTCCCCCGCCTCTCTAAAAGAAAAAAAGAAAAGGAAATGGTGGTTGCAAATCATGAACGCTGGAACCAACTGCGCCTAGCTCAACTTTCTTTGTTATAACTCTCTACAAAGAAAACATATTTTTACGACATAGACACGGCGTTTTAAAAAGAAACAACAGGCCCAACGACTAAAGAAAAATTAATCAACCATTTATAATTTATCTCAAAAATAAATGAAACAAAAATTGGAAACATTACTTTTAAGCCCGTGGGCTTCATTTTTTTTTTTAAATATTTAGCTTAAAACGTGTCAGCATTACTATAGATTTGTTACAAACATTGTTTTGGGGGGGGGGGGGGGGAATCAAATATTGTAAATTGCAAAAAAAAATGTGGATTTGAATTTGATTCAAGGACGCCTTTAAAGGCTCCTGTAAGTTTAGGCCTGTTTTAAACTAATTTTTTTCTTACTCTTAAAAAAAAATAAAATAATAACCACGCAAGATTAAAGTTTATTTGTTTACATATGCTTCAATCTCATTAAAATTTCTATTTATCATGGTTCATAATTATTTTTTTTAAGGCACCGTGATGATAACCAACGTCACATTGCGACAAGCAGTTTAGACTTATCTCCCTTCAAGCTCTCGTGTGGGTCATGAGGTCATGGTTGTTTATCTCAGTGGGGCATCTTGCAGACTCCAGCAAGTTTGTTTGGGTCGTCAGGTTGCTTGGTTACAGTTAAGTGGCTAGCTCTTCACGTGTGATTTTGGTTATTTTTTTTGTAATATTTATTTATTTTTATTCTTGTTGATATCTTTGTTTTTACTTATTTAAAATTTTTTTTTATTATTATTGTTCTTTTTATCCTCATTTTTGTTTATATTTTTTGTGTGGATATTTTCGTTGATATATATTTTTTTTTAAAATTATTGTAAAATTAATTTAAAAAATGTTCCCTCAATTTAAATTAAAAAAAATTATTATTAGGAAAGGGTGTCAAATAAAAAATAAAATTGTGGTTGAGTGGATGGGCGGTGGTTCGGTAGAGTGGTGGTTGATCGGTGGAGTGGTGGCGAATCACTGTGCTGTGTGACAAAACTCCTTCACGCACCAGCACCCCAAACGCTTCTTACCGAAAATAGATTTATTCTTTCACAATGACACGTTTTAACAATGCAAAGTGTTGAAATCTGCGAGTAATTTCAACACATCTGTTCCAGACTTGAAGCGACCAGCACCACTCACCAGATCACTTACTTGGTGAACTACATTGAGCGAAAAAGGGGGGGGGCGGGAAACGAGAACAGTAAGCCCCTCCCCCCACCAAAACCTTCCCCTTTAATTCAAATTGGTAAATTGAAAGTTTTGTCTGGAACTTCAAACTGCTATAATTTTCTACAGATTTAATTACAAATTAATTATGAAAAAAATGGCGCCTTTTGGAAAAAAAATCGTTTGATCTACTTTAAATTTTTCTCAAAACTAGTACCAAATGAAAAATGAATACGAAATTCGAGAAAAGTACTTTAAAAAACTTGGGTAACGAGGTTCCCTTTCAACGCAAATTAGATTGCATAAAGACCAATATTAATTAACCATTAGGGCAATGTGATACCCGTAGAACCGTGAGGCCTCTAGAAGCGCAAGGCCCCCCAGAAGATTGAGGCCCTAGACAACTGCCAAGTATGCCCATGTCTGAAGACGCCCACATTATTAAAAGAAAATAAAAGGAAAACAAGAAACAAAATGAAAAAAGAACTATTAATTCCTAGAGAATTAAGACTTCTGATGAGCTGAAAAATAAATTTAAAAATTCTATTTATAAAATATCCGTCATTTTCGACGGGTAATAGTACTAGTTGTTTTCATAACAACTGCTGGTGTTCTTCGCGGAGAGAACGGTTGCCACGGTGACACAACGCTGCCTACTCTCTAGCCTCTAATCTTCTCTCTATAAATTTAGCTCAGCAACGTCTCCTGCGAGGGCCATTCGTTTCTCGTCAGAGAGGTTTTTTTTTTTTTTTTGGATCTGTTATTTTACTTGGCCGGGTATCAGCATCCCAGATACACGCGACCTCAATTCGGCAGTTATTTATTTTTTTTTTTAAAAGGCGCCCCCTGTGTCAATAAATGTGAGCGCTTGTGAAGTAAGAAATTAGAGAAGACTTAAGCCAGATTTAAAAATAATAATAATAAAATTGAGAAAGATAATACAAGCTCACAAATGTGTGTGACCTAATTTGATAACACATCTGCTGATCTATAATTAGCCCCAAAGAACATTATATTCAGTGAAAATCAGCTCCTCTTGGAGCATCGGAATCTCAGCAAATCGGAACGAGGTTAAATCCCAATTAACGGGGAATTAATTTGAAATTGGACCCCCTCCCTGTTGACCTTCTCATTGGACCTTCTTACTGACCTTCCCATTGAATCTTCTTGCTGACCTTCCCATTGGATCTTCTTGCTGACCTGCTCATGAGACCTTCTTGCTAACCTTCCCGTTGGATCTTCTTGCTGACATTCTCATGGGACCTTCTTTCTGATCTTCCCATGGGACCTTCTTGCTGACCTTCCCATTGGATTTTCTTGCTGACCTTCCCATTGGACCTTCTTGCTGACCTTCCCATTGGATCTTCTTGCTGACCTTCTCATTGGACCGTCTAGCTCACCTTCCCATTGAATCTTCTTGCTGACCTTCTCATTGGACCTTCTTGCTTGCCGACCTTCTCATTGGATCTTCCTACGGACCTCAATGGATCATTTAAATGTTTTTGCCTAGCTAACCAGTTATTAAAACTGACCAACTCACTGGACCTTACTCGACTAACCATACCGTTCGACCGATCTTCAAACTAGACCTTATTACTGACCTCCTAATCAGACCTTAGCTCTGATAATCTCTCTAGAACTCTAGAGCATAATGTTAACATTCTTATTAGATCTTGATGGACCTTGAACTTTGTGAAAGAGATCAGAACCAACAGATCATGTAGAATTGTAGTGAACGGTCCATGAAATCTTCGTATTCTTGTGTATGCAACTTGGTCTGGCTGTAACATACAACGTGGTCTGGCTGTAACATACAACTCGGTCTGGCTGTAACATACAACTTGGTCTGGGTGTAATACACAACTTAGTCTGACTGTAACACACAACTTATTTTGGCTGTAACATACAACTTAGTCTGGCTGTAACATACAACGTGGTCTGTTGTAACATACAACTTGGTCTGGCTGTAACATACAATTCAGTCTGGTTGTAACACACAACTTATTTTGGCTGTAACATACAACTTAGTCTGGCTGTAACATACAACGTGGTCTGGTTATAACATAAAATTTGGTCTGTCTGTAACAAACAACTTGGTCTGGATGCTTAACAAAACTCAGTCTGGCTGTAGCACACAACTTAGTTTGGCTGTAACACACAACTTATTTTTGCTGTAACATACAACTCAGTCTGGCTGTAACATACAACTTAGTCTGGCTGTAACACACAAGTTATTTTGGCTGTAACATACAACTTAGTCTGGCTGTAACATAAAAATTTAACGTTGTTGTGGCCTTTACCTGGTAATGCTAATTAGCTCACAGTGTACATCTCTAATTCACATCAGTGTGAGGCCATCCTGTAGAACTATAAATCCTCAAATACAATTTTTTTCTCAAAGTCAGTTGTAACACTACGTCAGAATAAAGTTATCTTTTATGATCAGAAATTGTTTTGAAGATTTCTCTGAAGGTTTTTCCTGCACATACTGCTTCTTAGAACCTGTTTTATTAAAATGAAAAAAAAAAAGGTTTTTGTGTTTTTTGTTTGTTTTTTGAATGGCCTTTTTAAAAAAATGTATTCAATGTTAACACCAGTAACTTTATTGGCCCTGATAAGTAACAAACCAGGGAACCGGTCTTCATAAAGCAAAACATGTTGACAGTTTCCAACCTCAATCAAAATCTCACATAGTCCCCAACTCTGTGAGATCAAAGGGGTTTTGGCAGTCCAAGGGGCATAAGCACGGATTTATTTTCTCTTATGAGCGGTTGTCTTCCCGAAATGCAGATTCTTGGGCATTCGTGAAACTTCAGTGAAAATTAAATAAATCAATAAATCTACGCTGTTTTCTCTACTTGGCAACGAACCAAGGCACTTAATGACAAAAAAACAAAGCTCTCACAATTGGAAATATTTCAAACTATATGTAATGTATATCAAGACAAAATATACTTCTCAATATAAATCTGGTTACATGGTAAATTTATAGACCTAAATCAGGGTAATTTTAAAAAGAAATAATATAAATAATCACTTCGCTAAAATTAACGTTTGTAAATATTACTGAGAAATCTTAATTGTGGTTAACTTTGAATCAGTGAATGAAAGTAAAATTGTTGGATCTAATTTCAATATAAATGAGTTGGCGTAGGGGAGGAGGAGGGGCGGCACTTTTTTCTCCTCAAATGGAGGGGGGTGGTAGTTTCGACCAACTCTAGATTTTTTTTTGGTGTAGGGGGGGGGGGGGCGGCGGCTGAAAGCTTGCCCCCTCCCGGGGGAACTAGCCCCAGCTACGCCACTGTGTATTCTAGGCCTAATATATAACTGTTGGTGAATTAGTAATTATAGGAGACGTGAATGCATTACTATGTTGATGCTAGTTGATGGATGGGGGAGGGGGGCGGGAGGGAGCAGGCGGGGAATTGATGAGGGAAAAAATAAGGTTGTTAACAACAACTTGACATGGGGTGTAAATAATATCATGCAAAAGAGCTTTTAAGGCGCCCTGACCCACCACCCACCTCCGACATGCCCCACAAAAACAATGACATCATAAAATAGCTTTTAGGGTGTCAGGGCCCACTACCCACACACGACTTGCCCCTAAGAAATAATGACATCATAAAATAGCTTTTAGGGCGCCCGGACCCACCACCCACCTCCGACTTGACCCACATTAATAAAACACGATAAAAGAGCTTTTAAGGCGCCCTGACCCAACACCCCACCACCCCGCCTCCAACATGCCCCACATGTGTGTCTGTGATAACTAATAAAGAGTTTTGTATAGAATTATATTTTAAACAGAATATGAACTAAAATTATAGTTGTATCAATTTTAAAAGTTTTTTTTATTTGATTTTTTTTAAAAGACACTTGGAGTATACTGTACGGAATGTTCTGTCTGTTGTCAATTTTCTGTCTGTTGTCAATGTTATGTCTGTTGTCAATGTTCTAATTTAATTTTTTTTTTACGAATGTTGTTCATTGCTCTGTCTGTTGTCAATGCTCTGTATGTTGTTAATGTTCTGTCTGTTGTCAATCATCTGTCTGTTGCCAATGTCCTGTCTGTTGTCAATCATCTGTCTGTTGCCAATGTCCTGTCTGTTGTCAATCATCTGTCTGTTGCCAATGTTCTGTCTGTTGTCAATGTTCTGTTTGTTGCCAATGTTCTGTCTGTTGTCAATGTTCTGTCTGTTGCCAATGTTCTGTCTGTTGCCAATCTTCTATCTGTTGCCAATGTTCTGTTTGTTGTCAATCTTCTATCTGTTGCCAATGTTCTGTCTGTTGTCAATGTTCTGTTTGTTGCCAATGTTCTGTCTGTTGTCAATGTTCTGTCTGTTGCCAATGTTCTGTCTGTTGCCAATCTTCTATCTGTTGCCAATGTTCTGTTTGTTGTCAATCTTCTATCTGTTGCCAATGTTCTGTCTGTTGCCAATGTTCTGTCTGTTGTCAATCTTCTATCTGTTGCCAATGTTCTGTCTGTTGTCAATCTTCTATCTGTTGCCAATGTTCTGTTTGTTGTCAATCTTCTATCTGTTGCCAATGTTCTGTCTGTTGTCAATCTTCTATCTGGTGCAAATGCTCTGTCTGTTTTCAATCATCTGTCTGTTGTCAATGCTCTGTCTGTTGTCAATGCTCTGTCTGTTGTCAATGCTCTGTCTGTTGTCAATGCTCTGTCTGTTGTCAATGCCCTGTGAGCAGTCAATGTTATTCATGATGACAATGTCCTGTATGTGGTCTACTGTCAATGATCGTGGATAAATCCCCTCTTTTTATTAACTCCAAGTGCGGGAGTGACCATTATTTTGCATACACATTATTCGTGGACGTAGCAACGACCCCATCATGCGTATTTTCCAGCTTAAAACTATGCAACGCAAACAAAGGTTCGCACACTGGAGCGCTCGACCGGCCACTTTCCCACGCACATCTACTCGCGCAACAAGCCGGGTGAGGAGGCATTTTGTTCTTTCTTTCTCTCATTTTTTGTTTTCAGTATTTCCAACGGTTTGTTTTTTGTCTGTCGTTCAGAATTTAATTCACTTCGTGCACTTGAAGAAAATGAGGGGAAAGATATGGTGAAAGGTGAGGGAATGGGGGAGGGGGGGGGGGCTTTCGACCTGTGTCTCTGCGAGCCCGGAGATAAAGTGGTGATAATAGAGTGGAGGTTGATTTGTATCATGAGAATATGACATGGCAGGGTTACGTGGTTGAGGCGTGGCCAGGGGTTGGGTGGGTGGGAGGGGGGTAGATGACATGTGTCATGTGTATGGTGGTGGTGGTGTTAGAGAGGTGCCATGCTCATTGCTTCGTGATCTGTGTCATGTGTGTGGTGGTGGTGGTGTTAGAGAGGTGACATGTACATTGCTTCGTGATCTGTGTCATGTGTGTGGTGGTGGTGGTGTTAGAGAGGTGACATGTACATTGCATCGTGATCTGTGTCATCTGTATGGTGGTGGTGGTGTTAGAGAGGTGACATGTACATTGCATCGTGATCTGTGTCATCTGTATGGTGGTGGTGGTGGTGTTAGAGAGGTGACATGCACTTGTTAAGTAATCTGTGTATGTGTATAGGGGTCAAGGGTGAGTGTGATCTTAAACCAAATAAAAGAGTTTAAATTTAATGTCATTTTGTGTTTTTGATCATTTTAAGCAGTAATTCTTCCCATGATCCATGAATCTACGCCTGATCCCTAAATCAACACCTGATCCGTGCATCTACACCTGATCCCTGAATCTACACCGGATCCCTGAATCTACACCTGATCCCTGAATCTTCACCTGATCCCTGACTCTACACTTGATCCCTGAATCTTCACCTGATCCATGTATCTACACCTGATCCCTGAATCTTCACCTGATCCCTGAATCTACACTTAATCCCTGAATCTTCACCTGATCCCTGAATCTACACCTGATCCCTGAATCTATACCTGATCCCTGAATCTATACCTGATCTTTTAATCGTTCTCAGACCCTGAAATTACCCTGAACGCATAGTCTGCAACTGAAGTCGTGTAACGTAATGCTTTAACGTGCTAGTAGACAGTGGTTAGCACAATAGTAGACACTGGTCAGTATGCTAGTAGACAGTGGTTAGCACAATAGTAGACACTGGTCAGTATGCTAGTAGACAGTGGTTAGCACAATAGTAGACACTGGTCAGTATGCTAGTAGACAGTGGTTAGCACAATAGTAGACACTGGTCAGTATGCTAGTAGACAGTGTTTAGCACAATAGTAGACACTGGTTAGCTCAATAGTAGACACTGGTCAGTATGCTAGTAGACAGTGGTTAGCACAATAGTAGACACTGGTCAGTATGCTAGTAGACAGTGGTTAGCACAATAGTAGACACTGGTCAGTATGCTAGTAGACAGTGGTTAGCACAATAGTAGACACTGGTCAGTATGCTAGTAGACAGTGTTTAGCACAATAGTAGACACTGGTTAGCTCAATAGTAGACACTGGTCAGTATGCTAGTAGACAGTGGTTAGCACAATAGTAGACACTGGTCAGTATGCTAGTAGACAGTGGTTAGCACAATAGTAGACACTGGTCAGTATGCTAGTAGACACTGGTTAGCACAATAGTAGACACTGGTCAGTATGCTAGTAGGCACTGGTCAGTATGCTAGTAGACAGTGTTCAGCACGCTAGTAGACACTGGTTAGCACAATAGTAGACACTGGTCAGTATGCTAGTAGACAGTGGTTAGCATGCTTGTAGACACTGGTCAGTATGCTAGTAGACAGTGGTTAGCATGCTCGTAGACACTGGTCAGTATGCTAGTAGACACTGGTTAGCACAATAGTAGACACTGGTCAGTATGCTAGTAGACAGTGGTTAGCATGCTTGTAGACACTGGTCAGTATGCTAGTAGACAGTGGTTAGCATGCTTGTAGACACTGGTCAGCATGCTAGTAGACAATGGTCAGTATGCATGTAGACAGTGGTCAGGGCTTAGAAACAAACGGCGATTGGGCACACTAGCAGCGTCTAGGTGGTTCCGTCAAAGCCATCCAAATTAATACTAAGATAATGTGCTTACTGGATAGGGAGATGGGTCGGTGTTGGTGGTACGCTGGGTGGGATACTGGGTGGGGCTCTGGGTGGGGCTGTTTAGGGTGCTGGTGGGAATTTTTGGGTCACTGGGTGGGGGCGCTGGGAGGGTACTAGGTGGGTGTTGGTGGGTTGCTTGTAGGGTGTGGGTTGGATACTGGGTGGGACGCTGTGTGGGGCGCTGGATGGGGCTATTTAGAGTGCTGGTGGGTGTTGTTGGGTCGCTGGGTGGGATACTGAGTGGGATAATGGGTGTGACGCTGGTGGGACGCTGGGTGGGGCGCTGGATGGGGCGTTGGGTGGGGCGCTGGATGGGCTGTTAATGTGCTTACTGGATAGGGAGATGGGTCGGTGTTAGTGGGACGCTGGGTGGGATACTGGGTGGGGCGCTGGGTGGGGCTGTTTAGGGTACTGGTGGGTATTTTTGGGTCGCTGGGTGGGGGGCGCTGGTAGGGTACTAGGTGGGTGTTGGTGGGTTGCTTTGTGGGCGTTGGGTGGGGTGCTGTTTGGGGTGGCCGGGGATAAGAAGGGAGGGGCGCGTGATTGGTGGCTGCTGACTGTGTGGTTCTTGGGTTTAATTGCTTGTGTGCAGCTTTCGGGACAGCTTGACACAGCCCTGCACTCTAAGTGATAAATATGGGGATGGCCCAGTCAGCATAACCTGTGAGGGGAGGGGGGGGGAACATTCCGGAAGAGGATCTGACCGCAGCTAATAGGAGCAGTGAAGACTATGTTATCATTTTCTTTTTAAGGGAGTGGTATAGGAAGCTGAGAGGTGGGACAGCGAGGGTCGGTGTATTTTCAGCTGGATGATTAGAGTAAATAAAAAAATACGTTTTCTTGATAATCGTCAGACGTCTGCTGAACTGAATTGTATTTTTTTTCAGATGTTTATTTATTTTTCGAATAAATGTCCTCTTTGACCAAAAAAGATATGAATGAAATACATTTTTGTCAAAGGAGCACATTTAGCGTCAGTTCACACGATCGAATTTCGCGTCAAATTATTGCACGAACGCACTATTTTGTGCGTGGTTTCTTTTTTGGGGGGAATTTGATCAAATAGTAATTTGAAAGCTGTGACAAGAGCTTCATACACGAATTGCATAGAATGCTTGAAGGAAAATTTGATCATGTGAACCGGCCCTTAGGCGCCACGCGCATTTTGTTATGTTCCAGCACATGAGATGTGTATTTTCTTTCCAATTAATTATACAATAAATTATTAAAAAATGTGAAAGTTATTTGAATCAGACTATCCTATAATTCTCGAGGTTCCCACTGTGTCTTCGAAATTTACAACCCCCAATTTTTATACGCTTTTTATTTGTTTGCATTGTTCCTTTGTTTGTTTGTTTCTGGTGGAATCTTGCATCTCATTTTTGACCCAGTTCCTGAGGTCAAATTAAACTGAAACTTTGTACACTTTACCCCCCCCCCCCCCACGCCAAACCCTGATGTGAATACTACACTTGATGATCAGTAAGTCCCCAGTGACCTCGATTGACCCTTGATTGACCCTCCGCAGACAGAGGCGTAACTGGGTTTTTGGCGCCCTTGGCTAATTTATTATTTAAATAATATAAATTTAAAAATTAGAGATTTAGCGGCGCCCTTTTGAACAGGCGCAGGCCGGCGCCCTAGGCAACTGCCCCAATGCCAACCCGTTGTTACGCCTCTGTCCGCAGAAATCTCAGGAACGGAAAGTGATAGAGACATCGGGGTTTCCTTACGCCGTCTCCTTACGCACGCGTTTGCTAGTTCCTGATAACGATCAACGATAAGAAACACAATATTCAACACAGAAAGGTCACCACCGACCCTAAACCAGCTTGTGTTACATGGGCGCCTCGCGTTTTTTTATAGTCATGTGTTCCAACTTACTTATTGATCTCCTATTTCATCTTCTATGACTAAGAAGTACAAAATAAAATAAAAATATATAAATACTTTTACAAAAACGAAGTGGCTATTGGTACCCGGGTGCCAGAATTGAGAGGTTGGGATTAAAAAACGATTTAAAAATATTATTGTTTGGTTTGTAAGACCAAATGAGGTATCAAATGAAAGGTAATTGAATGTACTATGCGTTTGCAAACTCAATTCTTCATTTTAACTAAAATAAACTACTACAATTGACACCCGGGTACCAATAGGTGCAGCCTTATAAAAATGTGCTAAAAAAAAGTATCAAATAAATTTCCCTCCAAAACTTGAGAGCTGTTACAGTCATGTGACTGAAAAAGGTCTGAGGGCGCCCCATGAAGTACAAGCACGTTGAAGGTCGGTGGAGACCTTTCTTTTTGGTAAAAAATACAACGAAGTGTTGATGGCTAGATAAACACAATTGTTGGACACGTGCACACGTTTATAGTGCTGCGAGTCTTATGTATAACACAATTGTTACGAAACGGATTATGTAATCATGAAAATATGAGCTCTTACAAATGCCTTGCATTACTTTTTTTTTGTTGTTGTTGTTGCTACCACTGGTGGTGACCTTGACATGCGGAATGAAATTAGCGATACCGCTGCGTGCATGTCTTTGCGATTTGCAAAGAAAGATTGAGTTCGTGGACTATAAATAGCTCTGAAGTTTTGGGGAGACATTTTACTTTTTAATTTTTTAGCAGATTTTTGGAAAGGTGTTTTTTGTAAATAGAGTATTTTAGAGAGTATTTTAGAGGGTATTTTAGAGAGTATTTTAGAGATTATTTTAGAGAGTATTTTAGAGAGTATTTTAGAGATTATTTTAGAGAGTATTTTAGAGAGTACCTTAGAGAGTACCTTAGAGAGTATTTTAGAGAGTATTTGAGAGAGTATTTTAGAGAGTATTTTAGAGAGTATTTTAGAGAGTATTTTATAGAGTATTTAGAGAGTATTTTAGAGAGTATGTTCGAGGGTATTTTAGTGAGTATTTTAGAGAGTATTTTAGAGAGTATTTTAGAGAGTATTTTATAGAGTATTTAGAGAGTATTTTAGAGAGTATTTTAGAGAGTATTTTAGAGAGTATTTTAAATTGAAAATCAGTAGCAAGATCCATTCACAAAAATTCACAAAAACTGTCGGCGCAAAAAAACAACAAAAAACCACCCATAATAAACAAATCAAGGAAAAAATGTAAATGAGATATTTTAGAAATTGAATCTCGTGGCAGCGATGCTGGAAATATCACTCAGTGAATTTTAAACCTTTGCTCTCTAGTGGGGATGTCTGTATCATATTCTGGTAACGAAGAATTATTTTGAAAACTTGCCATTTAAATTTGTTTCGGCAGTTTTCTAATGTGATCAGAATGTTTTTTTTTATTTTTATTTTTTTGTCCAGTGAAAAAAAACTGCTTTTAACAATATATTTACATAATAAAATGGTTTCTGATATTTTTGAAAACCTTGCCAATTACGTTTCCATCTGTTAACTTTGCAGAACTGAGAAAAATGTAGGTTATCTTTGCATCCCAGCGCCCCCTGGCGTTTGTAGCACGAGGAGGTAACTTGCGAGATAATTTCAGAGTTTATTTTTGCTTGCTGGGTCGAGAGGGGAGGAGGTAAAATTTATTTTGAAATGTTCCTTTATTTACGAGGTCAGGCGACGGACGTTCTTGTATAATACTAGGAGGGTTAATAAACTTTGCAGGGGTTGAGGGTGGTGGTGTGAGAGGGTGAGAGGTGGTGGTGTGAGGGGGTTAGGGTGGTGGCGTGAGGGGTGGTGATGTGAGAGGGTGAGAGGTGGTGGTGTGAGGGGATGAGGATGGCGGTGGGAGGGGTGAGGATGGTGGTGTGAGGGATGAAGATGATGGTGTGAGGGGTGAAGATGGTGGTGTGAGGGGGTGACGGTGCTGATGTGAGGGTGGTGGTGTGAGGAGGTGTGGTGGTGGTGTGAGGGGGTGTGATGGTGGTGTGAGGGGGTCAATGGGCAAAGGTCTTGACACTTGATCTGGTGAAGATTTCTATGATTAGAGGCGTCCCAACTTACTCTTTATTGACAAGATCAAGAATTCAAGTTCTAGCAGTAAGCCACAATGTCGTAGTTCAAGTTCTAGCAGTAAGCCACAATGTCGTAGTTCAAGTTCTAGCAGTAAGCCACAATGTCGTAGTTCAAGTTCTAGCAGTAAGCCACAATGTCAAAGAATGTGCTCCTTTAGCATTAGAAAATCCAAAAAGGTTTGCGCCAGGATTATAATTCTCATAAAGATGGAACGAAAAAAACCAACACAAAAAAAATCATCTGATAGCCTTTGTGTTTGACATTTCAACTTTTAGTGTAGCACGTTCAAAAATAAATACATTTGTGAGGCTTTTCAACAGCGCTGAGGCAAGCAAAACGGTGCACCCAGGGCTAAGCCTGATTTTAGGCGCCCACTCCCCCCCCCCAAAGTATATATATACATACACATATTTTGCATGATGATTGCGCCCGGGGCGAATAACCCCTTTGTCTCCCAATCGCTCCTACAACGGCCGTCCTTTTCAACTCCATGGCCAATAGGAGATTGTTCACTTAGTGTTACCTTCTTTATATTGTACAACTTTGTTTTAACAGGAGGAAATGTGTAGTTAAAAAAAAAAGTATTTCTTAAAATGAAAATTTTAAGCGGAAAATATTTACTACACTGCCGTTAAAAGAGCTCTACTTAAATGTAGTTTTTCTCTTGATATGCCACCATATATTGTATCGTTTCTGGCTCGATAATTATTTCGGCAGCGCACATATACATTGTAAAAAGAAAGTCTACAAGATTTTGATAGATAAGATCCCATTTAGACCAGGCTGCATATTAAATTACAGCGCTGTTCCATTATTAAAAAAAAAACAAATATAAGCTGTTGAATTGTGTACCCCAGCCAGAAATCTACATATGCACGTCCTTACCATGGATGATGACACCATTTAGATATTTCCCACATAAATAATCATATAAATATATATATATATAAATTGATAGCTTGTGGGGGTAGCTTGCGTTTAACGTCATGAAATAATTAAAAATGGATTACAATTTGATTTTTCGTCTTTTTTTTTTCAAAATGTGTGCTCCAAGGGAGAAAACTCAATATAATTTTATCGAATTATAAAGAAGCCAGGAGTGCTCGTACCTATTTGAATTCTATGAATTGCTTTGAAACTTGAGCCGAACAAAATTAACGTTTCATTCATTAGTACTAATGTTTGAATATTGTACATTTTCATAATTTTATTTACAATATCTTAATTTATTCTTTCGTCCACAAAAAAAAAAGTTGGCAATCACAGCTTTTATCTGTACAGTATATTGGACCAGTGTCCTTGTTAGTCGTGAGTTGCAACCGTACACTTGGGTAATTACAAAATAATAATAATAATAAATAATTTTTAAAAATATTTAACAAATGATCTGATGCATCTGATGTACAGGCCTAAATTAACAAAACAAATGTATAAAAAAACCTAATTAAAAGAAGCATCACATTATTTTTTTTTGCCTGCAAAAGAACGCGTTACTGCCCACTACAGACAGAAGAGTTCTTAGTGTACCAACAAATAATAGTTTATTTTTGAACACCCATTACGACTTTTTTTTATTTATTTTTTTTAAAAATGTTCAGGTTTCAATAAATATCTTTTTTTTTTTTTTTACATAATATTCTGGTTTTACATTTGAAAGAAAATTCACATCTTTCACTGAGGCTAAAAAGAAAAAGGAACCGTCTACATGGAATCTATGACGATTCGCTGCCGCCATTTCGTCGACGCCACTTCGCCGCCGCTTTTGCGCCGACGGCCGTATCAACTAACGTTGATAAAGAAATGATTTAAGTCTGATTATAAAAATGTTGAAATTTTTGAGAGCTTGTATGTGTGTTTTTGTTTGGTAAGCTGTTTGTTAGTTCTATATAATCGCCTCAGTGGATACGTCGGTATGGACTAAGCAGACTAAGTGTTTTTATTTTTTCAAATTGATATTTTCAGAACTATTAAAACGGATACTCGAAACAAAAATGCTGTCTGATCACATTCCGTACATGACAGATTTTAAAATGGAAAACGTCCCGTTAGGAGATGAGTTTGATGTTAGGATTCGTGTGGACAGAAAGCCCCCAGTTGAACGTAGACGTCAATGTATTGGCCAACAACAAGCGAGGTGGCTTTGTAAATTGTAGGGCGGGAGTTGGAAAAACGAGACATTTTCTCTACAGCAGAGACACTCTTAGACACTCTCAGACACTCTTAGACACTCTTAGACACTCTTAGACACTCTTAGACACTCTTTTTGTTGATGGGGATCAGCGCAACTCGTTGTGCTTTCGACGATTTAAGTTCTACCGCGGGGGGGGGGGGGGGGGGGGGCAGATTGGTTACTTCATCAGCAACCACACAAACGGTGATCAACCATTTTTAACAACATACTCTCAAGGGATCAGTTTCTGCTTTAGACTTTTACTCTTACGTGATCATTGAATGAAAAGGCAACGAAAACTGCATCCTGCTATATTTGTAAGTCCCCTTTAAACACCGTAGTGAAGCACGGGTAATCAGCTAGTCTGATATAAAAAGCTAAGTGTGATATGCTGGTTTATCTGTAAGTGTGTCGATTAATCACAAGGGAACCAAACAACGGATCGCAACTAAATTTGACATAGTCATTCCCCCTGACCTATAGATGGTTCTTGGGAAAGGTTGGTCATAATACCCTTAACCCGATAGCTGTAGATTTTTTAATTTTTTAACAATCGTAGAATGTAGAGGGTAAATAGTAAACAATAAATTTTATTTTCTTATTTACGTTTCGAGGGACGTTCAATTTAACTAATTTAAGTTATTTTAGGTGTACTCATTTTTAATAATTCTCTTTTCAAAACGGTGCGCTTTCAAACATCTATTAAAGGAAGGTATTCGGTGCGCTTTCAAACATCTATTAAAGGAAGGTATTCGGTGCGCTTCAAACATCTATTAAAGGAAGGTATTCGGTGAGCTTTCAAACATCTATTAAAGGAAGGTTTTCGGTGCGCTTTCAAACATCTATTAAAGGAAGGTTTTCGGTGCGCTTTCAAACATCTATTAAAGGAAGGTTTTCGGTGCGCTTTCAAACATCTATTAAAGGAAGGTTTTCGGTGCGCTTTCAAACATCTATTAAAGGAAGGTTTTCGGTGCGCTTTCAAACATCTATTAAAGGAAGGTATTCGGTGCGCTTTCAAACATCTATTAAAGGAAGGTTTTCGGTGCGCTTTCAAACATCTATTAAAGGAAGGTTTTCGGTGCGCTTTCAAACATCTATTAAAGGAAGGTTTTCGGTGCGCTTTCAAACATCTATTAAAGGAAGGTATTCGGTGCGCTTTCAAACATCTATTAAAGGAAGGTTTTCGGTGCGCTTTCAAACATCTATTAAAGGAAGGTTTTCGGTGCGCTTTCAAACATCTATTGAAGGAAGGTTTTCGGTGCACTTTCAAACATCTATTAAAGGAAGGTTTTCGGTGCGCTTTCAAACATCTATTAAAGGAAGGTTTTCGGTGCGCTTTCAAACATCTATTAAAGGAAGGTTTTCGGTGCGCTTTCAAACATCTATTAAAGGAAGGTATTCGGTGCGCTTTCAAACATCTATTAAAGGAAGGTTTTCGGTGCGCTTTTGTTTAATGCATGCATTTTAAATAAAACTGTATCATCATCATCATCATCATCATCATCATCATCATCATCATCATAATCAGGTCCCGTATTCCTTCGACCGTTGGGGCGCCACAGATGACATGTACACTATTCTTCTCCATTCCTCTCGGTCTTCTGCCCTACGCATAGCATCGCCTAGTTTTAATCCAGTCCATTCTTTGATATTATCTTCCCATCGTTTTCTTTGTCTTCCTCTTCTTAAAGCTGCATATGCTTGCAAAAAATAGTACAGTAGAATTATCACATAGTTTAGGGGCGTGCATAAAGGTTACTTTGGGGTAACCTAGGCCAGGAAGCCATTTGGGTAGGGCAAGGTGGGGCCTCCCCCCCCCCCTGAATTTGCAGGTTTTATTAAAATTACTATGTACTGTGGCGCCTCGTTAATAAACAAATTAAAAAGCCGACCAAGTTTTGGTTTTGCCCCCACTCCCCTGAAAAAACCAAAAGGACGCCCATGACCTAGGGCTTTACAACCATGGGCGTTATTTTTATTACCAACTTTAATATATAGTAGATGAGTGTGTGGGAGGGCTAATCGTACGTGTGATGGGATTTAGCCCAGGGTGACCTATTTAGCTAAATGGGTGGGTGCATTTTATGAGGATAGCAATGTCTCAAAGGCAACATTTGTTACACACGCAACAATGACGTCATTCGCTACACACGAATCAATGATGTCATTTGTTACACACGGAACAATTTCAGTCGGTGGTAGATTTCTCTTTTTAAAAAAAACATTAAATTATTTACATGTTGTACATTTATTATAATTATAATCTTCTTAAACATAAGACAAAAGTAAATTTATGACTAAATTTTATTACTGACATCCGATAATCATATGGCAGTGTTACAGTGTCAAACCTTGGTTTTGGATAAAAGTCTGGTGAGAAAAGTAGTCACCTGCTGCTGCCAGGTGAGATGTTGAAGGCGAGCTGCTGGAAAACCCAAGCAGGTCCCACGTTCGGAACCAGGAAATAAGACAAATGGTTGGTACCATCCCAAAGACAAATGGTTGGTACCATCCCAAAGACAAATGGTTGGTACCATCCCAAAGACAAATGGTTGGTACCATCCCAAAGACAAATGGTTGGTACCATCCCAAAGACAAATGGTTGGTACCATCCCAAAGACAAATGGTTGGTACCACCCCAAATACAAATGGTTGGTACCATCCCAAAGACAAATGGTTGGTACCATCCCAAAGACAAATGGTTGGTACCATCCCAAAGACAAATGGTTGGTACCATCCCAAAGACAATTGGCTGGTACCATCCCAAAGACAAATGGTTGGTACCATCCCAAAGACAAATGGTTGGTACCATCCCAAAGACAAATGGTTGGTACCATCCCAAAGACAAATGGCTGGTACCATCCCAAAGACAAATGGTTGGTACCACCCCAAAGACAAATGGTTGGTACCATCCCAAAGACAAATGGTTGGTACCATCCCAAAGACAAATGGTTGGTACCATCCCAAAGACAAATGGTTGGTACCATCCCAAAGACAAATGGCTGGTACCATCCCAAAGACAAATGGTTGGTACCATCCCAATCAGCCAGTTTATCACGCAACAATGAGTTCATTCGTTTGGAGCCCTTAAATAGAATGCGTGTCTACAAACATGCAGTGCACGCGTTCAATAGCAGTGCACGCGTTCAATAGCAGTGCACGCGTTCAATAGCAGTGCACGCGTTCAGTAGCAGGCACTCCGGTTTCGGGAATATTTACTGTTTCAGGAATTACTATAAGCTATAAATTTGACCTATTATATGAGGAAATTTTGATAGTTACTTTACTGAAGTGTTTTTGACTGCATGTTGGCTTATAACGCTTTATGAATTTTTTGCCGAATACAAATTCGAGCAACGCCGGGTAGGTTGGCTAGTGCAATATATCTACATATATAGATATATATAAAAAAGAAATTAAATTGCGAATTTCTCAATTCACTATTAGCAGGGGAGTCTACTCTGAATAGTTTTATAATATAGTAATATAGTATACATAATTACAAATTGTTCACACTTCTCACGTGCACAACAATCGACGTCGCTTGATATCTGATATTATTTCTCGTTTTGATTATCTAATATAAGGAGAATTTTGGAATTTGCATTTCTGTCATCTCAGATGCTGCTAATGCTCCCTGGTTATAAGGGGAGACTCATGTGGAAAATTAAAAAAATATATATATTTTTAAAATGATTGAGGCCTACCGATAGTTTGAATCATAAAAATATTACAACAGTAAAAAAATTAAGTATCTTGCAAAAAAAAAACAATATAAATTAACTAAATTATTTTTACCGCTACGCACATGACCTAAGTCAGGATGAATATGATGTTCATTACATTTTAATTGTTTAGTAGTATTGTCATGATGATTGTCTAAATTAAATCTAAACTAATAATTTTATTTTGATAAAAATGATTAGCCTAACCATAGGGAAGAAAAACACAATAAATATTATTTGACTAAGTATAAGATGTCAATATGCAGTCAGTGTTCACACAGTTGCAGTGACTATTTTGTTTTAAACATATGTTATGTTTCATGCAATGTAATTAATTATAATCATTCATTATAATCATTATTATTTGTTCAAGTTTAGTTTAGTAATATGTTAAGTCTTATTTCACTTCAAATTCAAATAAATAGGCCAGACTTTTGAAAATGCCCAAGAGACAATTTCTCCAAAAAGGAATAAGTGCAAAAAATCCAGCGAGCGACAGCTTCAACACTGAAGAGCCATGAAGATAAAGAATACTGCATTTCTTGAAGAAATTCAAGCAGCATTGCCATCAGACACACCTACCATTCAGCCTGTTGATAAGATTCAACCTAGAGATTCAGCTTCTAAGCGGAAAGTAAACTATTGTTATTGGGATTTTCCTGCTGCAATGGAAGTGCCATCCAAACTTCCTAAGTGTTTAGGGGACTTGGATGTCTTTAAACATTTGTTTGATCAATTATTGTGTCCACATTGCCATGAACCTGTACTCAGTCTTGAAATAGACAAGGAAAAGTCTAAAGGTTTGGCTCTCTGTTTCAGTTTCACAATAACTTTCAATAGTTGCAAAACTTGTTTGATAATGAACTATTGTGTCCACATTGCCATGAACCTGTACTCAGTCTTGAAATAGACAAGGAAAAGTTTAAAGGTTTGGCTCTCTGTTTCAGTTTCACAATAACTTGCAATGGTTGCAGTACTTTTGTATCATCAGTGATGTTGTCAGGCAAACTTGACTGAAATGCCTGCGACGTTAATCGTCAATTTTTTGGAGGCATGCTGAATGTGGGACTTGGCCATGGTGGGGGCTCAAACGTTTTGTGACTTTATGGGAGTCCAAGGAATAAGCCACAATTCTTTCAATGAGCACACTACAGATATTTATAATTTCTCCAAAGTATTTTCTACCCAACAACTGGAGAAGGCAGTTCAGAAAGTAAGAGAGGTTCATGGGGCCATTGATTCTCAAATTTTAGACAGTGCTAACAGCTTCGATGGCAGAAACGTGGTCATACAAGGAATCATGGAATAGGTGCTGTCATTGAGCAAGAGACTGGGCTTGTGATAGACTACCATGTATTATCCAGTTATTGCAAGGTTTGTTCAGCGTCATATTTTTTTTGTGCATTCAGTATATCATAACATGTTTTTTACTCCAATAATTTTCATCATAATTTTTGTTAGTAAATTGTTATAAGTAAATATTTTTCGTACCCCAGACCTGCACAACTACTGGCAAAGAAATTCAGTCAACAGCCCCAGAAAACTACAATGCCTGCTGGGAGATACACCAACTTGACTGTTGTATGAACCACAGTGGGTCATCTGGAGCTATGGAGGTTGTGGCAGCCAAGGTTTTTGTGGGGAAATCCCTGACAAAAAAAACTCATATATACATCCCTTATCAATGATGGTGAGAGCAAAACCTTACCAGTACGAAGCAAGCTGTCTCCTTATGGGGATATGGAGACTTTAAAAGAGGAGTGAGTCCATCTTGTCTCTGGTTGAACACTGCTCTTCGCAATGTTGTGGCTGATGAAAAAATGCAAGTAACGCTGGGAGGCAGTAAATGTGGTAGTTTTACTCAGGTAAACTATTTTATATGAATTTATGTTTTGCATTGCTATTATATTTTAACTAATATAGTTTGTATGTATGTTCATAGAATGTATGTACATATATATACCGGTTTGTGTGTTCATGGAATGCATTTATACATATTATATGTATATATAAATATTAGTTTTCTGTTCCTACACTAGTAGTATATGTATCTCTTATCTACCGGTACCCACATTAATTTCTGATTATTTTATTTCTCCAGACAAAGATTGCACTACTCCTGAGGTATTATAAAAATGCAGTCATCAGCAAAAAAAAACAACACCGTAGAGGAGCTGAGAGATAAAGTGTGGGCCTCCAATGCTGAGCCAAGCCAGCATCTCTGCCCCCCCCCCCCCCCCCCCCAAGGCAAAGACTCCTGTTGTTCTCATAACAAAGCTGTGGCTAAAGGTAAAGTGCTCACCACTAAACATGATGGCAAAAAGCTTTTTGAATCCAAATGTGGCAAAGTATCTTCACTCGGTTTATGTGAGTCTGGCAGATGATAAACTGTTGTCCAGATGCCTGAAGGGCATGGCCTAAAATGCCTATGAAAGTTTTCATTCTGTGGTTTGGGCCCATTGCCCCAAAGCACATTTTTTGTGGGGAAAAAGAGAATTGCTGTGGCAACTGCACTTGCTAATCCTGATTTCAACAAGGGTTCAAATGGAATAATTGACTTTGCTGTAGCTATAAGTTGCGGTTGGACCAGTGAAACACACAATCGTGGGGTTAGGAGAGACCAAAAGAGAATTAGAAAGGCAGAAAAAAGTTCAACAAGTTGAAGCTAAGAAGAGGATAGCAAAGAGAACCTTTGGTAATGTTACAAAAGAACAAAATTTTACAAATGTAGTGGGGAGTCTTTATTTACCCGGGGCTGCTGATGATAAGATACTGGTATTTTCTATAATTTATGTTGCATTGTAATATGATTATAATGAATGCTGTTTTAAATAATAGTAATTAATAGTTCTGCATTTTATTAAATTTTAATTTGGTATTTACATTGGTTCAATAAGTGCATATGAAAATCTGTTAATTAATCATTCAATTATTAAATATTAGCAAGATGTTGTCACAACTGTCTTTAATTTGTTAACTTTATTTATTGAAATTCTTTACCTCAGTTCACAGGCATTCAAAAAGCTTGTCAATGATTATATAAAACCTTTGCCTTTTAAACTTATAAATACAATGCAGACATCCTCCAAAATACTATTTGTAACACTGTTCAATTTATCGAAGGCTCTCCCCCCCCCCTTCCCCCCCTCATTATTCAGTACATTATTGAATGTATGTACCTATAAATTTATAAACATTTAAATTGGTAATTTCTTTTATACTTTCATTGAGCAATAAATTGTTTGTTCCCTAAGGCACACGAGGTATGAAACAACTTATGTTTATGTATTTTGATTGTATTTGTATTGTTATTAATCCTGATGCCATGTAAGATTGAATGTTTGCAATACATGTACAATGTGATATGTACAGGAATGTTATTTTTACCTTTTTTTTTCAAGTGATTTCCCCACCATTTTAAAACATATAATTTTATTTAATGTCATCACTCAATCAACTTCACAAACATTGTGTGCTATTCAGATTAAAACTAGTCAGTTTAATGTCATTATTCTGTTCTTTCACTAATTAATTTAGTATTAGTCATCTTATTTTTACATCTGGTAAACCTTTTAAATCTCCAGTATAAAAAAGGAAGAATGGTTAGTTGAAGCAAGCATTTTATCACTCTTTTTAGAATAATTATACTACTTAATTCATTTTAATTTTAAAGGTAAAGCTTTGTTTGTTAAACTAGATTTAAATGAAACTAAAATCCTTTTAATTTGGTGCACCTTGGATCTCAATGACTTTATTATAGGGCAAGTGTTTAGTCCAGTGAGACCGTCACATGTCTTCAAACAGAACTTCCAACAATCGTACAGAGAGGACAAAATACAGATGAACAGAACAGCTCAAGTCGTTCAATGCTTTTAATGTGTTTATGTACATAAAACAGGGAACAATTAGAAACACAAATCTTTTGTGTCAGTGGCGAAACGGCAGAAATGTATAAACTTTACTTTATCATATATAAATTTGTAATTCTTACAAAAGCGATTAAAAAAAAAAATTTAATTGGTTAAGTACACAATTGAATGAAGGGAAATGTTTTAGTCGATTCACCATCTGAGTAACAGAATTGCTTCTGTTAGACCAGCTGTTCTGAACTCATGATGACAATGAGTGCACCCAAGAGACACGGAACCCCACGTCAAATCCTAAAGTCACATTTAAAAAAAAAAAAAAAATTTTTTTTGGTACACCCAGCTGAGGCTCCACATACCCCCTTAAACTTAAAGTACTCTTTACTGACCCCTTGGGTCCAGTGGGGGTCATTAGTTCAGATCTGCTTCCTAGATGAACTAATGATATAAAATATATAAAAACAACGGAGAAACATGAATGAATTTTCTGGACCTTCTAGAAGCACTGAGAAATACACAGGATATGAAATCTATATTATTAGTATAAAGGTTTTAGTCAAATCCTTTTGGTATATCATTTAAGCCTAATTCAATTTTATAACCATTTTTATTTTTAATTGGTCCCACTTTTATTTTAACAATTGATTGAAATTCCCTTTACCACCCCCACTATTTTCTTTAATGCATGATTATAAAAATTGACATTTTAGTGAAATGGTTAGAGATTGCTTTTGTATGCAGGAATTTTTTTTTATCTTATTTAACTTTCCGTATTCCAATATCTTGGAAAAATCTGTTTTTTGTTACATGAGTCGGCTTGTAACTGACGAATGACCAGTTCATCATCAACACAATGATTTGAATTTTAAAAAAAAATAAAAAAAATAATAATAATTTAAAAAAATGACCTGAAAATGCCATCTTCTTAGACTACAGGATTAAATGTTATACCTAGAACTGTCCAAGTTTCTCAAAACACTGTGCGATGAAAATAAACATAAAAATCTTCAAAAATATTGCCTTAAATTTTTTTTTTTATTTAAACTGTTAATTTCATTAAAAATAATATCTTAAAACACAAAGAAAAAGTAAATCTCATTGTTTTCAGGTCGAAGCCCAGTCATTCACATCAACAATTCTCATCTGACAAAATTTAAGAGCAATATAATTAAATCTGCCTACTTGGGTAAATTTTCTGAATTTAAGAAGGAAGAAAAATCGTATCATATAGAATTGTTTGTAATGCAGTCGAATCGTATCATGATTTCTTTTGATTTACATTAAATTAATGTTAATAATAAGGGATGGTTACACTTGAAACAAACCAAAAAAAAAAAAAAAATTATGAAGATTTACAGGCCAGACTTCCTGATACTAAACAATACAGAAAACATGGAAGTCCATATGTCATCATATGTACAGCTAAATTTTCTTAAGTTCATTGCACACATCGGATATATATCTTTGACCACTATTAACAGGCTTGAAACACAGCATCTAAGTGAACGGAGGGGGGGGGGAAATGGTAAGTTGATCTATGGGGGAGCCGAGTGGAAGTAGTTACTTTAAAGAAGCACTGTGTGTGGGTTGGTCTCTATACATTATTATAGAGAGTTAATGTACTAGGCCAGTTTGTGTTGCTGATGTACAGTTTTGCAATCTGATGTTCAAGGTCAGGGATGGCGACCTAATTTGGCATACCCTTTAGAAGTTTTAGCCTTTTAAAATTTAGGTCACTAATAACATAATTTGGTGACATGCCTTGGCCTAAAAAAAAAAAGTTTAATAAATTTTATTTAATTTCTGAGTCTGATACTGTTCAGCTGACTTAAAGCAAGCAAAAAAACTTTAATTGATGTGCATGGAATAATAGACTAATTATTTCCCTTAGTTTATGTACAATAAATATTTGTATACAAGTAAGTATGTTTATTCTATAAAAAAAAATTGTTTTAATTTTAAGATACAACTTATTATTTAAATTACAATTAAAATGCACAGCAATATCATAAATCCAATAAGTGGATGACTTTGGAGTGGGGTAGTGCAGGTTGTGGGGTGGAGAGCGGTGTGGAGCTGACCAAAAGTGTCAGCAGTAAAAAAAAACAACATTTAAGTAACATAAGATGTACAGGTTCCTAGCCACCAAATAAAATAACAAGGGGCATTACAATGAAGGAACAAAAAACACCCGCTAACATGGAAGCACAACGAATGGCTACAAGTATGACACAAGTTTTAGACAAATTGGACATATTTCTAGAGACACTTTCAATCGTACAGTATATATGTGCACCCAAATATTCAACGTGGCCAATCACACAGCAAAAAAAAAAATAAAGAAGGGGAGGGAAATAATTACAAATATACAATTAAAATATGTGTCTTTAAGATATTAAATTTTGTTGCAGCTTAAAAGTAATAAATTCAAACAGGCTTTCCTCAAAACAATTTTGAACTTTTAAAAAAGAAATCCAAAAACAAATTGATGCTGTAAACTGTAACAAACAAATTTAATTTGTGCCAAACCTGGATTCTTTCCCTTGACAGAAAAAAAAAGGGAAATGCCAAAACATTTCTATTAATAATTCATGTATGAAATACCAAAGCTTATAGAAACGTTTCCTTTTTTTTTCTCTTCTATCATTTTTTTCAAAATCTATATCAAATCATATTTAAAATAGTAAATTTAAAAATAACCTTGGTACTTATACTGTAGCCAAGTTGTAATTAAGTTTTAACCCTTCTGAGTGAGGAATTGATTCATTGAGCATTTTTTTATACTTATAGTATATGGTTAATTGTTAAATTTTATACTCAACACTATGTAAGATAAGTAACCTTAGTCAATTAGGCACTAAATTATCATTCGTCTTTATCTCATCTAATAAAATAATAATTTAAAAAAAAGATTTAATTTTTTGTTGTTGATATTTTGGTGATTACTGTTTGAGAAATTAAGAGGAAAAAAAATTAGTCGTAATGTGATTTCCATGGATGATTTTTCTCTCAAATCAATATCATTGAAATGTCAGGATTTTAATTCTAGATATCTCCAATGTCCAGGTTGGTTTTAAAACTTGATTGATTATAATGTATTCATGTGCATAAGAATAATAATATATCATATTCCATGCTTCCATTCTCATTGCTAAAACAAACACAAGATTAAAAAAATGCCTCCACATCTCTCGGTGAGTGTTGAGATTTGAAATCAATAAATAATAATTAAGTGAAATGAGTGCGGATTGCTACATAAAAATCATTTATAATGTTATGATGATTGTGTTACTTTGCAGTCAACTAATATTACCTAAGTGAACAAAATTATTATATCAAAAAATGAACATAGAACTACTGACTTATTCATAAAGTAAAAAAAAAAGAAAATTGAAGCCCTCCAATGTTTTATAGTTAAGCAATATATAGAAACAGAGCTATCTACTTTTACTAAATAACAAAAAAAAACAAAAAAAAAACAAATAGAGTTAATTTCCCTATGTAACACATAACAAGTGCATGACAAGTTGAGCTGCACACTGCTATGTTAACCAATATAAACTTAAATATTAATATATATATATATATATATATAAAATATATAGAACATGGCAAATTTTTCTAAGGGATGGATATTGAATCTAAATTAGTTTATTGAAAATACTTGACCTAGTACATTCTCCCTCACAAAATATCGTCAAATTGACAACTGTCTTTTTAGCATAATTGACATAATTACATTACTATCTAATGATCATTTAAGGGTAATCCATTGCAGTCTGACATGATTCCACACTGACTGAAAAAAGTTATGTCATGTATAATAAACTTCATTCAATCTTATTGTGTTCAAATTTTGTTTAAAGAATATTCTATGGGTAACATAGAGAATATGAAATGATTACCTCAACGACTGCTTTTATATGTGAATCTGTAGATTACTATTTAACTTGAACTCATCAAGATATTTAAGTCTAAGTGGTGCATTTTTTGGTTTTGGAAATAGCACCTTGTAAGCCCAAGGGGCTTTTTGTCAATCTAACTGTGTGATGTTGATATTTTGTCAATCTAACTGTGTGATGTTGATATTTTGTCAATCTAACTGTGTGATGTTGATATTTTGTCAATCTAACTGTGTGATGTTGATATTTTGTCAATCTAACTGTGTGATGTTGATATTTTGTCAATCTAACTGTGTGATGTTGATATTTTGTCAATCTAACTGTGTGATGTTGATATTTTGTCAATGTTAAATTGTATTTTTAAAACCAGTTATTTTGTGTTTCAAATGATTAAAGTAATGAAGAGATGATGCAGGAAAATTATTTTTTTTTGATTGAACATTCGTTTTCAGATTTAATGTGAAGTATTAAAAAGTTTACATAATTAGAAGGTATTTTTTTAAAACCAGTTGTCTTGTGTTTTGATTTAATGAAAATATGATGCAGTAAAAAAAATAATTTTTTTTTGATTGAACATTCGTTTTCAGTAAATTAAAATACAGACAATTTAATGTGAGGTATTAAAAAGTTTACATAATTAGAAGGTATTTTTTTAAAACCAGTTGTCTTGTGTTTTGATTTAATGAAGATATGATGCAGTAAATAAAAATACAGAACATTTTACTGTGGGATATTGAAACGTTCACATCAATGTCACTATAAGCCAATCCACAATCACACGGATAAATAAATAAATTACTCATGCACGCCTCAATACATCAATGTGAACAATATGCCATGTGTATAAAATCTGTGGGGAAACTTAATTTAAAATAGAAAAATGGATTGAGTTGTGGAAACAAGTGATTTAAATTTTTTTTATTACAAAGAACAACAGTACTTAAAAATACACACACAACAGAAATTCAATCCGTACAAAAATATATATCAGATTGTAACTCCAATCTCGAGAAAAAGATTCCATGCAATTTTCTCTCTGAAAAGAAATCCACACAGAAATCTTGCTCTCTTGAAGTTTTTTGTTTCTAAGCTACTGGGTAGTCTAATCACACTGCATAGACATCTGCTCAATCTCTTAGTCAACGAGGGGGGGGACATAACTCTGTTACTGACCATATTTTGAAGATGACCTCCCATAACATTAACCTTACTGTACTATCATTTTTATTGTTCACAAACATTGTGCATTGATTCTTGTAACCTTTTATATATCTTCAGACAATTTCCTTGTTGGCATGGACTATTTAAAATTTTCATTGTGTAAATAATGAAGCAAACGCCTAGCTTAACTGGCATGTGCCCCATAAGAAAAGGGTTCACAATTTAAATTATTTTGTACTTTATATTGGTTACACAGCTAATAGCTTATTATACGTGAATAGGTACATGGATAAAGTGTTATATTTATAGGCTAACCATTAATACGCAACCAAAGTGTTTTAATTATCACAGACTGCATTTATGCCAAGTAAATATTGAGTACAATTATAAGACTGGAATATTTAACCTCGGGCAGAAGTAAGAATTTGATAAATGGAAAGTTATTTTTTAATATTAAAATTAAACTGTTGATATTTAATTTTTTTGATGTGCAGCCCTTGTGCAAAGATTTATTAAAAATTTAGCATGAAAATATTGTAAATTATTTGTGAGCATTTCAACAGAGATGTGTTGTATTCATCTGTACAACATGCACGTGCTATGTTACATATGTCAGATCTAGAGCGGTAACAGATCAGATTGATAAAAACACTACACAATTATAAATTGTCGCATTTATTATTTTTTTGAGCACAACGAAATGTTTAACATTTACTTCGCAATTTTATTATCACGGAAGACAGCAATCTGAAGATTTTATGTAATGCTTAAAAAAAAAAAAAAGAAATGGAAGATATCAACAAATAACTGTACCAGTATGTTATTATTGAGGTGGGTCTGTTTGAGGTTTAGAAAAATTGAAAGGAAGCAGAACTTTAAAAATGTATCTATACCGGTAATATCAACTTGCTATATTTTATTTTCACATCAGGCTTTTCAGTACATGTAATTTTAATAATATTTTACTTAGGTAAAAAATCCTATTGCATGTGTTAGAATGAATTGAATTCTAATTTGTGACAATACAACCTGAAGGTGTATCCTATCAACTGTCCAGAAAAGCACAGACCATCTTCAGTACAACACAGAAAACCTGTTAGTCCCAGGTGGTGACCTCGTTTTAAAATACATCTTCATCTTTTTTTCTATTCTTTTTTTTTGGGTGGAGGAGGGAGAGATCTGTCAGACAATCAACCCACAGACCTTCTTCGGCTGGAGCGTCTCGATGACCTTTTCCGCAGTGTTCCGTTGCCTTTCGAAACAACGTGGTCCAGCTCGTTCTTCTGTTCCCAAAAATAGTCTGGTAGAGCAGTCAGGTAGTCTAGCAGTACATCCCAGTAGCTCGGTGCTAGTCATCCAAAGCCACATTTCTGACAAACTAAAAACACACCTAAGGTTCGGCAGTTGCAGTAGTTTTTGAACAGCTTCCTGCGCGGTAAACAGACCGACTTTAGGAAACGCTCCCAGTTTGAGTTAATGTCAACTGTTGTGACAGAATGAGCGACTTCATTGGGTTTGAAGCAGGTCTTATCCTTCTTGAAACAGAACTGGGCCTGGCTTTCTGCAAAGCTAGTCTTGATGTCTTTAGCGAACTCAACGTTAGCTCGGCAGGAGAAGCGGAAGCGCTGCTGAAAGTATCCGCCTTTTGTGCGATTTGTTTGGATCCACTCGGTCCAGGGAGACAATTTAGTCACTTCTGCAAGTTAAAAAAATAAAACAAATTTTGATATAAAATTAAGAAAAGAGCAGGCCGTAAAAAATAAATAAATATTAGATTTTATGCCTAAAATTGGGCAGTTTAAATGCAAATTACAATAACACCGCAGTCTGAATATAAATCTACCAAAACGGTTAATCATTGAAAATTAGATTAAAAGTGTAAAAGTCAAATTTAAATTCCTAAATCAACAATTCTGGCACCCAGCATTAATTTTCAGGCCAACAATTCTTTAAGTTCGAATAACTTTATATTTTGAAACTGCCAGACAGAATATAATCACCCCCCACCCACCCTTTTTCCTGTTAAATTGTAATCCTGACCTCCACAAACTTGTGTGTTGCACATCCTCCATTCCTCCTTGTTGCCGGGACATATATTCCCTCCCTTCATGGGCGGCGGCTGGTCGCAGGCACGTTTACGAGTTTGCAGTCCACCGTTGCAGTTTGTGGTGCATGTACTCCACCCGGCCCAGTCTGACCAAACACCATTTACTGGGACCACTGGTCAATAGCAAATTTAAAGCATGAGATGGTTCAGGTGAACATTTATAAATGATAACTTGCTTGGGCATAAAAAAAAAAGATTTTTACCAAATGTAGCTTCTCTTTTTGTTTTCTAAATTAACTTTTCCTTATTTAATCATATACCCTATTACTTCACAGCCATTGATAAAAAGATTCTGTTTCATAATTATATCTAACTAATTTACAGTGTGCTGGTATTAAACATTAATGAGAAACACTTTGAAAATTTGCCTTCAGTATAATCTTTGTTTCATCATTTCTGTTTAAGGTACTTTGATTTATTGAACATAACCACACAATTTAATAAACATAAAAAAAGATATTTTTTTTCAAGTCAATAGATGTACAACAACTGTAACAAATTTTGTCCCTGGAAGTGGATGATAAACTCTTCTACTAAAATGTTACAAATATGACTAGAAAGTTCCCTTGACTCACGAGGACATTCTGGTGTATCTCTGCAGTACTCCTCTTCCACAGACTTCCCCTGGCAGGTTTTGCCCCCAAATTTGGGCGCCGGGCTGCCGCACTGCCGAGTACGCTGTCTGATGGCAAACCCACAGGTCTGAGAGCATGCAGACCATGCTGACCAGACGGTCCAGCCTCCATTAACTGAAATTTTTTTTTTAAAAAAGAACCATTGAAATTCTATCGCAACTAGTTTTTAATGGGATTTGTTTTCTTAACAAGCAAAATTTGACGTGAAATTTGATCATGATAACTGACGCTTTACGAGCAAAACCATGTTTGAGCTAAAGGATAATTTATGTAACTTGGTGCTGGTTTTTTTAAAAAAGGTCCAAAGACATTGTTTAAGTCACATTTATTTATTATAACATTACAATTCACTAAAGCTACATTCCTAACTGTAAAGTGATCCGTGTCTGAAATGAGAAATGTCTGAAAAAAATAGGATGGGTATTATATTAAGAATAAATATTGTAGGTGGTAATTTGTGGCTAACCTGTGCAGTTTATAATCTGCATACTGGGACCCGCACAAGCACGTCCATTGAATGCAGGAGATGGTCTGTCGCAGGTCCTTGACCTACACTGACAGTAGTCAATTGATTTGTCTGGTCCAGCATAAGGACATTGATTCCATCTTGACCATTCTGACCAACCCCCATTTACTGATTCAAAAAAAAAAAATGAGATTAATAATTTTTTTTTCCCCCTGTAGTCCGAGGATATCAGTATTCATATAATTTAAAAAGAAATATTAAATATCTTTTCTTCCCTTTCTATTTATTATGACATCACCTTTATTACTAAGTAACTTTAACATTTTTAAAAAACTCTTCACTACCTTTACAACAAGAAGCGGTGCTTAAAAAAAAAGTACTTTCCTCAAAATACAAACTTTCAACTAATAGTGAAATAGCTTTATATACTTGATTTATTTTTCATAACTTTGATCAACTGGTGAAAGATGATTGTATTTCATATGGAAGATATTCCCAGAAAGATGATCGTATTTCATATGAAAGATATTCCCAGAAAGATGATCATATTTCATATGGAAGATATTCCCAGAAAGATGATCGTATTTTATATGGAAGATATTCCCAGAAAGATGATCGTATTTTATATGGAAGATATTCCCAGAAAGATGATCGAATTTCATATGGAAGTTTTTCCCAGAAAGATTATCGTATTTCATATGGAAGATATTCCCAGAAAGATGATTGTATTTCATATGGAAGATATTACCAGAAAGATGATTTTATTTCATATGGAAGATATTCCCAGAAAGATGATTGTGTTTCATATGGAAGATATTCCCAGAAATATGATCGAATTTCATATGGAAGATATTCCCAGAAAGATGATTGTGTTTTATATGGAAGATATTCCCAAAAATATGATCGTATTTCATATGGAAGATATTCCCAGAAAGATGATTGTATTTCATATTGAAGATATTACCAGAAAGATGATTTTATTTCATATGGAAGATATTCCCAGAAAGATGATCGTATTTCATATGGAAGATATTCCAAGAAAGATGATTGTATTTCATATGGAAGATATTCCCAGAAAGATTATCGTATTTCATATGGAAGATATTCGCAGAAAGATGATCGTGTTTCATATGGAAGATATTCCCAGAAATATGATCGAATTTCATATGGAAGATATTCCCAGAAGATGATTGTATTTCATATGGAAGATATTACCAGAAAGATGATCATGTTTCATATGGAAGATATTCCCAGAAAGATGATCGTATTTCATATTGAAGATATTCCCAGAAACATGATTGTATTTCATATGGAAGATATTCCCAGAAAGATTATCGTATTTCATATGGAAGATATTCCCAGAAAGATGATCGTGTTTCATATGGAAGATATTCCCAGAAAGATGATTGTATTTCATATGGAAGATATTCCCAGAAAGATTATCGTATTGCATATAGAAGATATTCCCAGAAAGATGATCGTGTTTCATATGGAAGATATTCCCAGAAATATGATCGAATTTCATATGGAAGATATTCCCAGAAGATGATTGTGTTTCATATGGAAGATATTACCAGAAAGATGATCATATTTCATATGGAAGATATTCCCAGAAAGATTATCGTATTTCATATTGAAGATATTCCCAGAAAGATGATTGTATTTCATATGGAAGATATTCCCAGAAAGATGATCGTATTTCATATGGAAGATATTCCCAGAAAGATGATCGTGTTTCGTATGGAAGATATTCCCAGAAAGATAATCATATATCATATGGAAGATATTCCCAGAAAGATGATTGTGTTTCATATGGAAGATATTCCCAGAAATATGATCGTATTTCATATGGAAGATATTCCCAGAAAGATGATTTTATTTCATATGGAAGATATTCCCAGAAAGATGATTGTATTAAACGTGGAAGATATTCCCAGAAAGATGATTGTATCAAAATGTGGAAGATATTCCCAGAAAGATTATCGTGTTTCAAATGGAAGATATTCCCAGAAAGATGATTGTATTTCATATGGAAGATATTCCCAGAAAGAATATTGTATTTCATATGGAAGATATTCCCAGAAATATGATCGTATTTCATATGGAAGATATTCCCAGAAAGATGATCGTATTTCATATGGAAGATATTCCCAGAAAGATGATTGTATTAAACGTGGAAGATATTCCCAGAAAGATGATTGTGTTAAAATGTGGAAGATATTCCCAGAAAGATCATTGTAGCAGTTGCAATGTCCTTTCGAGGAATGCTTGAGTCATTTTTTAAGAGGCACATCATAATATTCACACAAGCATGAAATACAACTGTGGAATGTGCCCCTACTGACCAGGGTAGTCTAAGACTGGACAATGGACCACGTTCTGTTCCCATGAATTGTCGTGGACATTGCCGTCCGGGGCTGGAATGCACTGTTTCTTCCTCTGATTCCAGCCACAGTAAGGATCCTGTGCATTGATGCATGCCCTGGGAAAGTAAAACAAACAACAACATTATAATAGACATCATTAATAATAATAAAAAAAAACATCTTATAATTTTAATGATATAATTCCAGAGTGGATGTCATTAATAGACATCATTAATAATAAAAAAAAAAACATCTTATAATTTTAATGATATAATTCCAGAGTGGATGTCATTAATAGAGATCATTAATAATAAAAAAAACCAATCTAATAATTATAATAATATAATTCCAGAGTGGTTGTTGTCCACCCTGATGCACACCATCATATGCTCTCATTCACTGCTTCCTCCCCTTCCCCCTGGTTGCACCCACCAAACTAACACATTCTCCAATAACCTCCTTTAATTCAGCATGTATTTATAAAATGTACTTGGTAAACTCTTAAGACTATAAAGATTCAACACAGCACAGGGTTGATGGATACATGGATTACCATGGGGAATTATTATTAAAGATTATCCACATCTGTTAAAGATTATCCACATCTCATGTCTGAATAAGTTCACCACATTTTGTACAACCTGGGGGAGGGGGGGGGGAAATGTCTGGTTCTACTCACATGCTTGTGGTGAATCTGTGACATCTCTGGACAGGTATTTTATAGATGCTCCCTGTGGTAGCTATATAGACTGCTCCCTGGTGGAGGAATAACATAGTGATCTCACATTATTACATGTCTATAATATCTGTACAGGTATCTTCTAAACCAGTATATGAAAAGAAAAGTCACCGGTTCAAAAAAAAAAAAAAAAAATTTATTACGGGAATACTATTTAAACATTAAGGGTGAACAAAAATTTTGGTTAGTTAATTCATCACGCCTGGGAAAAGCTGCATTAGTTAACAATTATTATTATTTAATAATAAATATTTAAAATGAAAATAATTTTTTTTAAAAATAAAAAAACAAACGACAAAAAAAACCAGACCTCCCTTATTATATTTCTGGTAAATTCTGAGAGATCTATCCGCATCTTTTACCATGGCCGCCATCTTGGTTGCCCCGACCCGCGAACTTTTACGTGTTCACGGGTCGGGACAACCAAGATGGCGGCCATGGAAAAATAAAATAACTCATGTTTTTGCTAAAACTACGGATAAAAAGTTTTTAAAAATGAAAAAAATGATCTAAATCTATCCCTCACCCTAACCTGAACCCTAAATTCCTCCCTAACAGGGTTTTGACCCTCTCCCTAACAGGGTTTTGACCCTCTCCCTAACAGGGTTTTGACCCTCTCCCTAACAGGGTTTTGACCCTCTCCCTAACAGGGTTTTGACCCTCTCCCTAACAGGGTTTTGACCCTCTCCCTAACAGGGTTTTGACCCTCTCCCTAACAGGGTTTTGACCCTCTCCCTAACAGGGTTTTGACCCTCTCCCTAACAGGGTTTTGACCCTCTCCCTAACAGGGTTTTGACCCTCTCCCTAACAGGGTTTTGACCCTATCGGAACCAGCGTTTTGACACTCTCCTTAGCCTAACGTGGCGCTGGGTTTTGACCCTGAAAAGTAGGAAAATTTAAAAAAAAACAAAGAAAAATGGCCAAAATTAATTATAAAATAAAGAAGTAATGAAAACCCAACTTACATTTTCATGGAATACACTTTTACACACTTTATTTCAGGTTCCAACGAAAAGAATATCCAAAAATTAATGAAACACAGCGTGCTCACCCTCTAAGATTATCTTAAAAAATGGCGCCGCTTGGCGACGCTTATTAACGTATTTAATTGTCAACCAATGAAATTTTAAAAATTATAATTAATCAACCAATAAAAATCAATAAAAATTTGCCACCGTCATATTAATGAAAATGTAACTCTATTAAGGGGAGTGAATCCACGCAAATGACGTCATGGATAAACAATTAGGAATCAGTAGCCATATTTCTATATACCGGTACAACAAAACCAAAGTACTCACCTGATCTATTGAAAGCTTCATATTCTGAATGGGTTTTGGTTTTCCATTAGGAACAATTTTGATCTCCTCAATCAAGCAAGTAGAATTGCCCTTCGGATGTCGCATCATTTTTCGAATTTTCCCGTCTTCAGTTGCCAGAAAAATGACATCGTATGTGCCGGATTTAGCCACAACATGGTCAACAACAACTTTGGTCCACCTAAAGGGAGATGTCAAAGGGATTTTTTAAAAATATAAATATTATGATTTAATTTTAAATTTCAATTCCTTGATTATTCATTTCTGTTCTTTTAACATATATTTTTTTAAGCACATTTGAGACACACTTTAAAAAAAAAAAAAAAAAAAGTACCTTTCGTTTTCCCTCATAATGAGTGGACCAACTTCTTTAGGCATCACAGCCTTGTCCATGAGCAGCAGGTACTTGGCTGGCTCAAAAATGTCGGGTTTGTTATCTGAGGATCTGTAGCTTCTAGATCCACTACCATCACACTATCAAGTCAAAGGAAAAAAAAATTACTTGGGAGTATTTCTAAAGTTTTTTTTGTAATTGGTGCAAAATTATTTTTTGTTATTTTAAATCCTAAAATTAAATTTATATTCAACATTAATTATATTAATATCACATCTTTTGTCTAACTGCCCTTATCATTTATGCCCCCCTTTTAATAATTATTATAATGCTTTATAGTCAGAAATGACATATGTTTAATTTCTTAAAAACTAGAGCAGTTAGGAGAAAACTGATGCCATTTTTAGAACCAGCGGGTCAAAAATAAAAGAAACAAGTGTTGGGCAGTGTTATGTATGAGTTAATAGTGTCCGTCATGAGGGAAAATTAAAAATGTAACAATTTATGCAAAAAACCCAGTTTGTATGCAGAAAAAAAAAAAGTAAGCAGTACCTTTATATACTTTATTTACATTTTTAATCCTCTATTTTTAAAATTATTTTTTTTTCACATTTTTGTATTTAAAAAAAATTTCACTTTAAAAAAATCAAAGTAATTTAAATGGATCATTTTTTTGGTACAAAAAATACCAAAAAAATCATAATGATAATCCTTTTTTGAAACCGATAAGCAGTAATCTAAAAGTAATCTAAAATCTGATCATTGTTTGAGATAACTACCCACCATAACTACCCACCATAGCTACCCACCATCACTACCCACCATCACTACCCACCATAACTACCCACCATCACTACCCACCATCACTACCCACCATCACTACCCACCATAACTACCCACCAGAGTGTTTGTAGATTGAGATGTACCACTGTCTTATTCCAACTCACCTTGGCACGCTGAGGGTTGTCCTTCATGAGCCAAGCACTCGTGGGGCTCTCTTGGTGTTTGAAGGGACCGTCGAATGCAGCTTTCAGGGCATCAAAGTCAAAAACACACACAGCTGAGCCGGCCATGCTGTTTCTGTAAAGAATTGACATTAACATTGAAAATGTAGCAATGGGACAGCTTTAAGAGAGATCACTCTTCAATTCATTTGCAGGGATAAATTCACAAGATTTGAAACTTTATATAGCTTTTAGCTTATCTCCCATTGTCATTGGAAAGGGAATTCAAGGAAAAGGTGTTTTTTAATTTTATGGTGGAGGCAGGGGCCTCTTCCACATTTTATCGATATATTTTTATTTGGGAGACAACACAGTAAGTTAAAGGGTAAGGTAAGGCAATTTCATAATTAATTTATAGAAACATTCTATGTGCAGACACTGACCGATGAAAACAGATCATAATAATAAAAATAAATAATTAAATGCAGCATCTCTGTTTCCACCCATGAAATTCAATTTTTTTAATTGTGGGTGCTAGGATATTTTGCCAATATTTTCTTCTTATTTTTCCTACAATAGCATGTGTACTTGTGGTAAATGATACAGATAATATTATATATATATATGTATATATATATATATATGTATATAGGCCTACTTGATATATATTATATGATATAAAATAAAGTAAAAATGTTTTAGTTAAAAGGCTTGATATATAATATAACTGATGAAGCATTTTAAATGAAACTTTTTTTACTTTGCTTGTAAAACTTAAAATACTTAACTAAAGCCTCCCCCCCCCCCCCAGCCCTTTAAAAAAAAACTTGTGTTGTATATTTTATTAAGTGTTTTTCTTGTTTCTTTCAATATTGAAAAGCTACTGTCAAAGCAGCTCACTTAAAACAGCCCAACACCGCATCTAACCAAGGCATGACAAAACTCACGGAGGCGTGCTGAACACAGCGTAGATCAGCCGCTCATCTTTGGATAAAAAGGTGGACTGGATTTCATCAAAGTAGAAGGGGTATTCCCCAGGAAGTGAACAGTTGAGTCTGGCTTTCGTGAAGGTGCTCCAGATTTTATGCATGCCAAAGTCCCTCCCAATGTCACTCTGCATCACAGAGAGGGAAAAAAAGTTTTTAAGTTCTTGTATCGACATGGTAGGTTACTGTTGTGAGTTAGAGCTCTCATTCAACTCAACACTTTAAAATTTGATTTTTAATAATTTTTTTTTTTGGCTGATGTAGAAACCGACACAGAAATAGGCTACTGAAATCAAAATCATTTATAAACAAATAATCTATAGGCTATAATTTCTTGAGGTTGAGTAACTTTGTCGCAACTCTTTTGGATAGGAAGCATGAAAAGTTGAATAAATAAATGTCTTACCTTACAAACTCTACCGACCCTGGAAAAGACTTTCTGAAAGAATAAAAATAATATATCCTATAATTGACTGGTAAAAATTTATTCAAAAAGAGACATAAGGGCAGATAATTATATTTTGTGTGATTTTGTTTTGTTTAGCTATTTCCCCCATAGTGAGATAAAAATATCATCATTATTTATGAAAATTATTAAACTACGCAATGTTAATTTTAATTTTTTTTTTTTCAAATATAGAACATCTTTTAACAAATTTTTTTTTTTTTACTAATGTTACATTAGGATGAGAATTCAGGACAAATAATATTGTTGGGACGAAGTAAAAAAAAAAAACAAAAAAAAAAACAAAAAACAAAAAACAATACTTCAAATATCACTATCTTATATACGTTAGGTAATTACCATATACTTTACACAAACCCTTTGTAAAGTTTCCTTTTTAAACCACATTTCCAGTTTTATAAAGTATACATCCTGAGGTCTATGGTATGTTAATGGGGCAAAGGAAAGTTTATTTTTGTGTTTATGTGTTTCATGCTTATGCATGAATGTTGCATAAAAAATACAATATTCCACATATAACGAAATAATTGGCTTACAAATTAACAATTTAAATTAAATAAATAAAAATTACACAATAAAATACAGCAACATCAGCATTGGCCTATTAAGTGGGGTTGAATCTGTTACTCCGATACTCTTATAAAACATAAATCGTCAGTACAGTTATGAAAGAACCGAAGAGAATTGTCAATTAAAGGGAAGTAGAGAATTTGTTTTTAACATTTTTTCGGCAAGTCTTTCTGAAAAAAAAAAAACCTTAGAAGTTTAAGATCACTCACCTTGCCGCAGTTGATGTACTCAACAGCTGTTTCCCGGAAGAAGAAATAGACGAAATTGTCAATCTCATAAGCTGATACATAGCTGGGGTCTGAGAGGAAATGCAGGAATAGTTAATGTAATAACAATTACTGTTTCAAAATGTAATTTTTCAGAAAAAAATACCAAAATTGCAACCTCTAAATGGACCCACACTCAGCAATGACCTACTGACCACATGACACTACACCCAGCAATGACCTACTGACCACACAATACTGTACTACACTCAGCCATGAGCTATTGACCACAAGACACTGTACTGAACAATGACCTAATGACCACATGACACTACACCCAGCAATGACCTACTGACCACACAACACTATACTACACTCAGCCATGAGCTATTGACCACAAGACACTGTACTGAACAATGACCTACTGACCACATGACACTACACTCAGCAGTGACCTATCACTTACCATTCAACCAATGAGAGTCTCCCCTCATGGTCCTGAGTTTAGCTGAGGACCCCAGAGACCTATAGATGACAGCATCCCTGCCTATGCTGTCTATGACTGTGGCCGTGTACAGCTCCCCCTCGCTGGTCATCAGTGCCGTGGCATTGAAATAAGGGCTGTACGGACACAAGCCCCGACCCTCTTCTGAGCTGATGACCTTCTGTAAGTTTTCAGCCTGCAATAATTAAAAGAATTTTTTGGGTTAAACTTAAAAACTCTTTATTTTAAAGAAAAGTTATTTAAAATTTGAAAACGTAATTTTTTAAGGTAGGACTTCATTATTTATTATATTAAAATATGATTCTCATCAATTAATTAATAACTCAATATATTTTTTTTATCTCTCAGTATTTTATACATGTGAAAATAGTAGGATATTTTCTGCCCCTTTTAAATTTTTATTTACAAAGATAATAGATTTTATGTGTGTAGGTACCACATTTTATTTAAAACATATAATTTAGGCATATCCTTTTCAAAATTACTAAAAGCAATTTCCTTTTTTGAAGTCATTTTTGAAAGCCATCCCAATGTTTGTTGAAATAAAGGCCATGGGCATGGTGAGTACAAGGGGGGTATGGCTGGACATGGTGGGTGGGACTGGACATGGTGGGTGGGGCTGGACATGGTGGCTGGTGCTGCTGTACAAGGTGGATGGGGCTGGGCTTGGAGGGTAGAGCTGGGTGGGGTGAGGCTGTAGAAGGTGGGATGGCTGGACATTGTCAGTGGTGCTTGATATGGTGGGGGGTGGACATGGTTGATTGGGCTGGACTTGACTTACAACATCCCAGACAACACACTCAACAGACAAACTATTAAGTTAACAAATTAATTTTTTTAATCCTTACATTTCGCCAAGTACAGTTTGGCGAGAAAGAGTTTGTTCCACAAGTAAACACCAGTGACTCTTGTAAAATGAGAACCCGTATAAAATTGTGGCAAGTTTCCTGGAGAAAATTAAGAATGCATGGTTAAAAATCACTAATTACAATTTCAATCACAAACAATTAATTAAATTTTAAAGTATTGCAACAGCTAAGTTTTTTTTAAAAAAGAAAACAGACGATACTCTGAAAATAAATTAAACTATAAGTTAGTTCCCTTGGAAATTCAAAAAACGGATACATTTTTTTTATTATGTAACAGTAAGAGTAATACAATCATATTAAGTTTAAATTAAAATTGCAATTTATTTACGTGATTCCGGTAGATTTTCAAAACTTAAAGATATTATTTTTTTGGTAAAAAATTCAAGTTATTAGAGCCCTTGTTTCGCGGTTGGTGTTAAGTCGTAGTCTTACTAAAAAAATAATCCATTTTTTAAAACTTTCTAAGGGAACTAACTTACAGCTTAATTTATTTTCAGAGTTTCGTCTCTTTTACATAAATTAATTTTTCACGACGTAAAATAATAGCCACATTTAAAACAAAAACACATTAAAATAATTTAAAATCTTTGTCCCCCCTCTTCTGAAAGATTCAAATAGTAGCCTACAACAAATAAAGTTATATATTTGACTAGATTGATGACAATGGTTCCAAGTAGGCATTTAAACAAATTAATCTGGCCAGAAATTGACATGAAATAAAGTGTTACTGCCAACTCTCTCAGTTACTAAGACCCATTAGACATCAGTCTTCAGCGGCGCTTCCCCATTACTACCTCATGGTGGCCAGAATTTGTGCACTGGAGAGTCTTCTGCGGCGTCGCCTTCCAGTCAGCCATCTCCAGCATTGTAAGATTTTCTAGATGGAGTCGAAACAAGGTGTCCCTGGAGCAAAAAAACAACAGCAAAATATTGTTGTATGCTTACATGTCACCACATAAAACAGCTTCATAATTTAGCTTAAAATTAATAGATCTTAAGGTAACTACTTGAAAGCGTATTGCCAACCAGTTGTACGTTTGTATTTTGGAATGGAAATAGGTTACCGGAAATTTGTTTTGAAGGAAATTTGGTCGAATCTTTTTTTCAGTTCACACGTTAAAATTTTGCGTCAAATTTCGTTTTGAACCCACTATACTACATAGTAAAACAAAATAATGCATTTAAACAGAAATTTGACGCAAAGTTTTAACGAGTGAACTGAAAAAAATTTGACTAAATTTCCGTTCGCTCAAATTTCCGTCGATCAATTTTCCGTTCACGAAATTTCTTTCAAACAAATTTCCGGATACGATGGAAATGTCTGAAATGAGGTTAAATAGTTGTTGGGAATATTGTTTTTTTTCATTATAAACATAATGTGTGTACACATTTTAGGAAGATTTTATGCTAATGCTAAGAGATCGGGCCATGACGCTATTTGCGTGTTTTGTTAAGTTTTTTTTTTTTTTTATTATTATGTTCCTGATGACTCTAGGGTTCAGTTTAGGTTTAGGGATAGATTTAGGGTTCAGGTTAGGTTTAGGGATACATTTAGGAAATTTTTTCATTATTTTTAAACGTTTTATTCTTAATTTTACGGGTCACGGCAATCAAGTTGGCGGCCATGGTAAAAAAACGCGGCACGATCTCTTCGCATTTACCGATTTTAAAACTAGACACCGAGGCGCTATAGAGAATGGTGGCACTAAAGAAATACTTGAATATACCTCTGTAAAATATTATTTTGTTTCAAATAGCAGCGGTTTTCTTCGTGGTTTCTTGCGTTGTTTTTTTTTTCTATATTTTTTTCCTTTTGTTTACATTGAGGAAATCTTATTATTGTAAATTTATATGTGACTATCCACCTCCATAAATATGTGTTTATTTTTAGTCAAAAGAAGGGGGGGGGGGCGCTTGGCCATTGCTGTCAAGTCAAACATGCCACGTCACGCCAAGAAATGTTCAGTTAAAGCATTGGTTCTCAACCTTCCTAATGTCGCGACCCTTTAATTCAAATCCTCATATTGTGGCGACCCCCAACCACAAAATTATCTTCATTGATACTTCATAACTGTAGAGTATAAGTGTTTTCCAATGGTTTTAGGCGACCCTCGTGAAAGGGTCGTTCGACCCCCAAAGGGGTCGCGACCACTGGTTGAGAACCGCTGAGTTAAAGGATTGTGATTGATTTGTTGTCCTAACTCAGGTTCCGGAGCATGGTCCGTTCTAACCGGATGCACTGGTCGGGTAATTTGGACGAATCGAGCCACTACGGAAAGTGGAAAGTGGGCGGCACTGTCTTAAGTGCATTAACACAGAGTATAGAAATCACACCCTTCATCAATTTTTTTTTATTTAAAAAAAAGGGTACTTAGTTTTGTTAAAAAAATAATTATTCCGTAGGATAAAAATGAATAACTGCGCCAAGGATTTTTAAAATTGATGTTTGTTTAAAAAAAAAAAAATTCTTTAAAATCAACACTTCTAATTGACGAGTAATGTAGACATACTGCGTTACTTTTATCATACAGCTAGGACATTTGAAACGAACCTAGAGTGAGAACTTACCTCGCTCCAACCAGAAGCTGATCTCTGCCCATGTCCTCGTCAATCTCAAGCTGGACAAAGCTGACCAGATTCTCATGGTGGAAGGCCTCTCCTGTCTCCAGCATGGCTGTGGTGGGAAATGGGGAGAAAATAAATTTAATTTTTAGTGATGATCAGTATGGCTGCAGCTATGTGGTACAGATAGAAGTAATGTAAAGATATGTGGTGCAGATAGAAGTGATGTAAAGCTATGTGGTACAGATAAAAGTGATGTAAAGCTATGTGGTACAGATAGAAGGGATGTAATGATATGTGGTACAGATAGAAGTGATGTAAAGCTATGTGGTACAGATAAAAGTGATGTAAAGCTATGTGGTACAGATAGAAGGGATGTAATGATGTGTGGTAAAGATAGAAGTGATGAGAATATATGTGCATTAATGAGACACAATCAATTTGCGTAAATAAAACAATATAGGTTCAGCTTTCACACTTTAGTAAATATGGTACATAAAGAAGGTACCCATTACTATGCGCAACAAAACGAAAAGCACATACATAGATAACATATGCTACAGAAAGAAGATACGTTTTCGGTTATTTTTAGATTTAGTTTTAAATTGGACGGCGGCTTAATTTTATTTATATTTTTTAACAACTCTATTATTATTATATAAAACATCTCTACGTACGTCTAATTCTAATCTTAATGTCTTAAACAAAGAGCACGGAACAACAATAAACTAAAAATCTATCATAAGGCCATGTTTTGTATCGGTGAGAATAAATTATTCGGTAAAACAATTTATTGGCGGGGCGTCTATCGGGGTAGCGACCCTCAATTCAGTTGACGTCATGAATATTCATCGGGCCGAACTCTTTAGTTTTGTCTTACCGCCCGCAGCTGCCTTCTGTGAGTCCTTTTTTTAGGGACGGGGAACACCTCCACTAGATAAATTGATTTAATCAAAGAGTTCAAGCTTCAGCACTTCTCCTTTATTGGCCGTCTCTTGTTATTGGGGGCAAGAGTTGTGAAAAGGGGGGGGGGTGTGGTTGGTGGCTAAGGGAGGTGCTTTAAAAAGATATTATTCTAGCCCAGTGGCTCTCAACCTTTCTAATACCACGACCATTTAATACAGTTCCTTATGTTGTGGCGACCCAAAAAAAAAAAAATGTCGTTTATACTTTATAACTGTAGAGTTTATTTGCTTTCAGATGGTCTTAGGCGACCCTTGTGAAAGGGTCATGCGACCCCCAAAGGGGTCGCGATCGCGATCCACAGGTTGAGAACCGCTGCTCTAGCCGGAAACTAAAATAGTTGGTTCTTATCAATAAGTTTAGACTTAGATTCAAGAAGTTTCAGTTCCAAGCATCAGAAGCGAGGTACACAGAAAGACAAAAATGGTGAAAAGTGAGGTTAAGAAAAGTCCCTATAGTTAAGTGTCTTAATACAATCCTTTTCTCTTTCTACAGAGATAGTGTTTAAAAAAATTAGGTTAGCATGACCGTGTCGTGCAATGAGCTGGGTTACCCACCAGAATATCCACCCCTGCTCGAGCTATCTTGTCCTCCATGCTTTAGACTTCGACATCCCCACTTTTTTTTTAATTCTTCGTTCACATCAGAAACCACCATTTAAAATCACGCCACCGATGGGTTACCCTCCATCCTTTATGTTTATAATAACGGGAATCGCTATCCCATATCCTTTTGTGAAAAGGGATTAAGTGAATTTTCTTGGCTGAGGTTGAATTTGTCAGAGCGTTACAGGATTTATCTGAAGAGCATACATCAACTCCCCGTCATGGGCGTCGCCGGAGGCTGATTACTGGGAGCAACAAATATTTTATGACTTATTTCTAGAACTAGAGAGATAAGAGAGAGAGAGAGAGAGAGAGAGAGAGAGAGAGAGAGAGAGAGAGAGAGAGTACTGGAAATCCCAAGCACTCACTTCCAGTTATTGGCATACTCAAATTCCAGTGACGTAATACTCAAGCTGTGATGATGCCCAAGACCGTTCACTGGTCAGCACAGGAAACTTTAATCCATTTTTTCCCAAAATTATTTTTTATTTTCAAAGTTCGTATCTAACGATTCATCTAGTCGAAACAAATGGTGGTATAGATCAGTAGATGTTCCAATACTCTCATTTTTACCTCATTTAATCCCGGGAAGCAATTTATAATATTATAATGACTTTGTCATATATGTATATATATTAAAAAAAATCTCTCGGTGAGCTTATAATTCGACAAGGTATTGGGAAAGATTTAAGCAATAAACCCCTCCATATCCTTTCGCCCCCTCTCCAATTACTCCATCCATTCTTTGCATCTGTACCTCCCTAATTTCTACCTGTCATCTCTCTTATTAGCTCTGCCTTCCTCCTTGGCGTAGTTTATGGGGGCTCATCGTCTGATAATGTTCTACCGGATAATGGGATTTTTAGGCAAATGATTATTTTTGTTAAAATATAATAACAAGGGCGTATCATCTCGGGGACGTGGGTTAGGGTTCAGGCTATAAACAACACCGCGCCTCCTTATCTCTTATATATATATTAAGCTTATGGTCTGACCCGTGGACTGCTTCCACTTCCAGTTGCTTCCAAACAAGCTGGCTGCTAACCATCCAGTGTATTTGGTATTGAGAGTATATTACAAATAATTCTATATGTTTGAAAGAAAGTAGGGTTCAATAATGAGTTCAACGTCGCGCAAAATATAATGGACTACGATGAGTCGATTGTTTTGTCATGTGATAAGAGTAAGTACGAGTAAGATTTCCGGTAGCCTGTCTGCAACACACTAGTCGCTCACAAATTTTTCTTCAAACAACTTTCTTCCTTTAATCATAACTGAATTATAATTATTGTCACATTCAATGAATGTCATTTAAAGAAACGCGTTCATTCAAGAATATTTTGAATAGTAAAATTTTTAATTAACACTGGGGAAGCGCTGATGGAGACAAACATTTTGCTTAAAAATTAATGATAATGGCTGATCAGCTGTTATCTGATGTTATGTGTTGTTGTGTAGCATAGGTTACCGAAGGCTTACACATATCACGTGATAAAACAAGGAAGTGACTAATCGTAGTCCATTCCCGATAACCTCGCTAAATGATATTTAAAAAAAACACAAAAAAGCAAAAATAAAAAACGCAGTTGCGTTTGGTGCGTAATATTTTCGTTTCGGAAAATGAAATCGTCTCAATTTAAGTATGGTGTAAAAAAAATCGTCTCGCGGCACACTTAGCATCGTCTCGCGGCACCACCTGGCATCGACTCGCAGCACAGCTAGCATCATCGCGCGGCACAACCCGCTGCGGGGCTCTGACTTAGTTAGTTTTTAAAAAAAAACTGCTGTCACATCAACGCCAGCTTCCTGGGTAGATAACTTCGTCAAATTACTTTGGGCTGAAAAGAGTTACTCGCGCATCACGCGTGAAACCTTCCAAGTGGCCAAACCGCTCAAGTAAAATTTTTTAAATTTTTTTTTAAAGTCAGATACTTCCCTTTCACCCAGCGGGTCGCTAAACCCGTGTCATTTGCCATCGTGCGAGAATTGTGGGTAATTGCCATAGCCTACTCTACTACGGTGATTATGTGACGTCTAAAGCCTTGGACTTTGATGTAGTCTGTAGCGTAGAAATTGGGCATCAATTAAAATAAAATGGAAGTCTGGTTAGAATCCAAACACAATGCGTCCATTTCGTCAAATCATCCCTAACCTTATGTCAAGAAATGCATAAATAATTTACCGGATGTCAGAGTTAGTGAGGGGGGTCTCGGGAAATAAAAGGGGGTGAAACTCCAGGTACAGACATTGAGAAGCTGTCCAGGAAAAAAAAAATTTGTTTGGCTAAATGTACGCACTTTCAGTCCTTTAAAAGTAATGGTGTGTACATTTTAACAATTAGGCGATGATAAGGCCGGTTGGTACGGACATGTTGGACAAAGCGTGTACTGGGAGTGTGATGAAGACAAACAAATGCTTTACGGACAATTCTGAGTGCGTATTCCAAAGAGCGCAAAGTAACTGCGCCTGTACGGAGCTCATCAATACATTGTTGTTTTGTCAAGGGTAATAAGGGGAGAGACTGCAATCAGGCTAGCACAATAGGAAATGAGTAAAACGCAGTAAGGTTAAACCTGGAAAACAAAAAACGCAACAAAACAACGAACGTGTCGACAGGAAGCCTTCGTCAGCGAACGATCATGAAAAAGCTAATAAAATTAAAAAATTATCAAAAAATTAGCACTTAGCTGAGAAGTAGTGTCCAAGAGGGCAGCAAATGATTTGTGTTTTTTTTTCAATCACTTGTTTTTTTTTTTTTATTTTTATTTTTTTTATTGTTTTTTTTTTTTAAGTACTCTTTGCTAATCCGTCACGGAGGACGCCCCTCTGCGTCCCCGCCACACTCGTACATATTTTGGGTAAATTAAAAATGATCATGATTTTTTTTCAATATAATTTAAATAATAATTTAAAGAAAAATCCTTGATACTAACTTCGCTTTTGTTTGTTAATGGCTGGCAGGCTAACTGGCTGACTGACTGACTGACTGGCTGACTGACTGGCTGACTGACTGACTGACTGGCTGGCTGACTGGCTGACTGACTGACTGACTGACTGGCAGGCTAACTGACTGACTGACTGACTGGCAGGCTAACTGACTGACTGGCTGACTGACTGACTGACTGACTGACTGGCTGTGTGGGAAAATGGCTGGCAGGCTAACTGACTGACTGGCTGACTGACTGACTGACTGGCTGACTGACTGACTGACTGGCTGACTGACTGGCTGACTGACTGACTGGCAGGCTAACTGACTGACTGACTGACTGACTGGCAGGCTAACTGACTGACTGACTGACTGACTGGCTGTGTGGGAAAATGGCTGGCAGGCTAACTGACTGACTGGCTGTGTGGGAAAATGGCTGGCAGGCTAACTGACTGACTGGCTGTGTGGGAAAATGGCTGGCAGGCTAACTGACTGACTGGCTGTGTGGGAAAATGGCTTGCAGGCTAACTGACTGACTGGCTGTGTGGGAAAATTTTCGGACGGCTAGTTGGTCCACTTTCCGTCAAGCTGTCGAGCTGAAAATTGGCACATAGACTCTTTGCCGATGACAACGTCATTTTATCAATTTTTTAGAATCCCCATCGCTCTCTTACACCACCCCCACCCACTTATAACCTCCATCCACCTGGTAAAGTTGCCAACAAGAAGACAAACCAGATAAATCAGACACCCCCTCCATTGCTCCCCCCCCCCTTACCGGCACCCTGGCTTTTAATTTTTCGTCATTAACCCGTAACGAAAGTAGAATGACTTCCCCTTGAAAGCCAAATAGAGTCATCGGTCGTGAACAACATAATGATTTAAATTTTATGTCTGGAAATTCATATTTGTAGAATGTTGACAGGGCGAGTTGGGCAAAGAGGGGAGGGGGTGCGGCGTCAGAAGGGCGTCAGTCGCGCCGTGTTTTAATGAATATACAAATGGAGGGGGGGTTTGGGGTGGGTAGAGGGGGGCTCGCGTTTATCCCGAAGCATAAGGCAAGAACAAATAATCGGTATGAATGGTACGGATAACTTCGAGTTGAGGGGGGGTGGCTTTTATTTGGGGGGGGGGGGTATGTAAGTGATTGGCGCGACAGTGTGGGTTGTGTGGTTGGGATCGGGCGGCGGGGGGAGGGGGAGTGGCGTTTAAGGACACATGTTAAGTAGGGGCGATTTAAGTTTGTGGCGCCTGTATGTGAAGTATTGAAACCAAAAATTACATTGACGATTGTATGGGAAGGAAGGGACGTAATCTCTGAATGAATGTAAGGGTACCAGCCCTTGACGCGTGCTTTAGATGACAGACGATGGCTGGGCGATCTCTTTTAAAGGAAAGTAAAAATATATATTTAAAAAAAAAAAAGAAAGAAAAGAAAATCCCATTAAAATAGAATTGTATTGTGAAGCTGAATGGATTTTTATTTTTCCCTTTCAAAAAGTTCAGACGAAGTATGACCTTTTGAGATTTTTTTTCAGATCTTTAAAATGGAATGTAGCAGAGAAGGGTAAGACTGGAATTTTAAAATACAAAGTTTAATGAAAGAAATGAACAAAACGAAGTGGGAAATATCAAGAAGTGGACATTAGGTACTTAAGGCGAAAGGGAGATCACCTTGAACGTGACCCGTGCATTGTCTAAGGGTGATAAGTACATAAGAAGCACAGTCGTAGGCAGCCAGGAGGTTGACGTCGCAGTCGTAGGCGGGGGGGGGGGGGGTGCGAAATCCCTAGCCTACTCCACAGCCAGGGGTTAGTTAAAGAACACAGCCGCGGCCCATGTTTCGACAAACGCCGTCCGTATTCCGAGCTGATATCACAGTCCCAGCCATTCGTTGATAATACCGCAGCCACAGGTTGATAATACCGCAGCCAGAGGTTGATATCACAGTCCCAGCCATTCGTTGATAATACCGCAGCCAAAGGTTGATAATACCGCAGCCAAAGGTTGATAATACCGCAGCCATGAGTTGATAATACCGCAGCCATGGGTTGATAATACCGCAGCCATGGGTTGATAATACCGCAGCCATCAGTTGATAATACCGCAGCCATGGGTTGATAATACCGCAGCCAGAGGTTGATAATACCGTAGCCAGAGGTTGATAATACCGCAGCCATGGGTTGATAATACCGCAGCCAGAGGTTGATAATACCGCAGCCAGAGGTTGATAATACCGTAGCCAGAGGTTGATATCAGAGTTATATTGTTTGGATTGATATCACACCCACGGCGGTGGCCAATGGTTATGAGTGCAATAAGGACTTGAATTCGGTACGCAAGACGCATTAAGTCACACTTAAAAACGTAACGCACATGAACAGCCCCTTGAAGTATTGCAGGAAATTTAATAAGCTTGATCAGACACCTTGAAGCAACAATAAGTTGTACATTGAATGATCTGCTAGCCAAACCGATAAACATAATCTCCAAATTGTTTTTTTCCTCCTCCTCCACTGCCCCCCCCCTTTTTTTTGGCACTTAATCACTGGCGATATCATCGACAGCAATCGACCAATCACTCATTTCAAACACAGTGCCAGAAACTAATTTTCAAACTAATTTTTTTTTAACCAGCGGAAGGAAGAGGGTTAAAATTCCTGTCTTTAAAATATATATAACAGGTAAACATAGCGGGGCAAGGGGCCATAGCTCTGTGATCGAAATGGGAGATAACTAGAGAACACATGACGTGGTTCACAAACTGCTTAGTCCTCCATCAATAACTGTCACGGTTTATCTAGATTCGCCCCCCTGGGGGTCGGGGTGGCAGGGAGACCACTCAAGGCCGATAACTCGGGGCTGGCAGGGAGACCACTAAAGGCAGATACCTCAGGGAGGAAGGGAGTACACTCAAGGCCAATAACGCCCCACGGGGAGGGGGGAGGGTGTACTTAAGTTTGCTTTATTTGGTACTCGAGCATAATAACCAAGGCTACTGATCTTGCACACTGATGATGGTCTTTCACATAATGATCTTGCACACTGATGATGGTCTTTCACATAATGATCTTGCACACAGATGATGATCTTTCACATAATGATCTTGCTCACTGATGATGGTCTTTCACATAATGATCTTGCACACTGATGATGATCTTTCACATAATGATCTTGCACACAGATGATGATCTTTCACATAATGATCTTGCACACTGATGATGGTCTTTCACATAATGATCTTGTACACAGATGATGATCTTTCACATAATGATCTTGCACACTGATGATGGTCTTTCACATAATGATCTTGCACACTGATGATGGTCTTTCACATGATGATCTTGCACACTGATGATGGTCTTTCACATAATGATCTTGCACACTGATGATGGTCTTTCACATAATGATCTTGCACACTGATGATGGTATTTCACATGATGATCTTGCACACTGATGATGGTCTTTAACATAATGATCTTGCACACTCATGATAATCTTTCACATGATTATCTTGCACACTAATGGGGGTCTTTCCCGTGATGATCTTGTACACTGATGATGATCTTTCACATGATGATCTTGCACACGGATGATGGTCTTTCACACACACAGACAAACACAAAATATAATAGGTCTTAGGTCACTGATGCACACACACACGGTTTTTGGACTTAACACACACACTCACAAATCCCCACGCGCGCACGTGGAGTCAGGTAACTGTGAGTCTTCCCCTGTGTGCAGTAAGACAATGCTCTTCCTTGTTTCCCCACTTTTTAAATCGGTACTGAGGCACCCAAAGGGAAACAACTGCCACACCCTTCCATTGTTTTGGTAAGGCTAAGTGACGTCCCTTGATTTGGACCCATTTCAGACTAGGAAAAACAACGGGTGCTGTCCAAATAAAACAGTGCTTCCCAGAGTGTTGTACGCGTACCCCTGGGGTGCTACGGGAAGAGTTTAGTGACGCGCTGCAAAGGAATTTTTTTTATTAAAAAAAAATGTTATTAAGGTATATGCATTTTTTAACCAGTGGGGGAGGGGTGCTCAGTGTTACGAAAAGGGTACGCAGGTGTCGAAATTCTGGGAAACACTGTATTAGTATGATAGCGAAGGGATCTTTATTATTTTTTTAATGTTAACGTTTAAAATGAAGATGATAAATCCTGAGACGTTAATGAATAGGTCAAGTGTGTCGTTAGGTGCGTAGAGGAGCGTAGCTAGAGTGTTTGGTCGGACGGAAGTTTGGTCATCCGTAAGTTTGGTCGGACGTAAGTTTGGTCGGACGTAAGTTTGGTCGCACGTAAGTTTGGTCGAACGTAAGTTTGGTCGAACGTAAGTTTGGTCATCCGTAAGTTTGGTCGGACGTAAGTTTGGTCGGACGTAAGTTTGGTCGGACGGAAGTTTGGTCATCCGTAAGTTTGGTCGGACGTAAGTTTGGTCGCACGTAAGTTTGGTCGAACGTAAGTTTGGTCATCCGTAAGTTTGGTCGGACGTAAGTTTGTTCGGGCGTAAGTTTGGTCGGACGGAAGTTTGGTCGGACGGAAGTTTGGTCGGACGGAAGTTTGGTCGTACGGAAGTTTGGTCGAATTTTTTTTTCAGTTCCCACGATCAAATTTTCGTCAAATTTCTTTTTGAACGCACTATACTATAGACTCTATAGACTATAGAGTAAAACAAAATAAAGCGTTCAAAAAGTAATTTGAAACAAATTTCCGCATACGATTATCAAAGCCCATTTTGATTCCGTCAAATAGTGTGGCGCCAGGGGACATCTATCTATGCTCTTCCCTAGCCCTTAAGATACGCCTCTGATGTCGTGAGAAGAGTTAAATTGAAAAAAAAAATACGCAGCTGTATAGATCTGTGTATACTTCAAAAACCACTATTGACCCCTGTCAACCCCTAATCTACATGAGACCCCCTGTCAACCCCTAATCTACCTGAGACCCCCTGTCAACCCCTAACCTACCTTATATCTACCCCTAAAACATTATCCCTTACCACCCTTTACCACTGGAGTTAGAATAAATTCTCTCGCCCCTGGTGATTTACCCCAACCATCACTCATTTCATATCCCTAACCCCTCTCAACCCCTATTGTTGACCCCCCCTTTAGAGTTACTATGACAACCCCATTTAACCACAAACCCTTACTACGACCTTTGGTTATCTCACCAAAACCATCTTCTGCACTCACATCATTTCAAGCTCCGACGCGAAACAAAAGCAGCATGTGATCTTGTCAAGAGCTAGCCCTTGTCAACAGCTAGCCCTTGTCAACAGCTAGCCCTTGTCAACAGCTAGCCCTTGTCAACCGTCAGCCCTTGTCAACAGCCAGCCCCTGCCAACAGCTGGCCCTTGTCAACAGCTAGCCCTTGCCAACAGTCAGCCCTTGACAACAGTCAGCCCTTGCCAACAGCTAGCCCTTGCCAACAGTCAGCCCTTGCCAACAGCTAGCCCTTGCCAACAGCTATAGCCCTTGCCAAAGCTATCCCTTGCCCAACAGCTAGCCTTTGCCAACAGCTAGCCCTTGCCAACAGTCAGCCCTTGCCAACAGCTGGCCCTTGCCAACAGCTAGCCCTTGCCAACAGCTAGCCCTTGCCAACAGCTAGCCCTTGCCAACAGCTAGCCCTTGCCAACAGCTAGCCCTTGCCAACAGCTAGCCCTTGCCAACAGCTAGCCCTTGCCCAACAGCTAGCCTTTGCCAACAGCTAGCCTTTGCCAACAGCTAGCCCTTTCCAACAGCTAGCCCTTGCCAAAGCTAGCACTTTCCCAACAGCTAGCCTTTGCCAACAGCTAGCCCTTGCCATCTGCTGGCCCTTGCCAACAGCTAGCCCTTGCCAACAGCTAGCCCTTTCCAAACAGCTAGCCCTTGCCCAACAGCTAGCCTTTGCCCAACAGCTAGCCCTTGCCAACAGCTAGCCATTGCCAACGGCTAACAGTAGATATCTGTTTTTCAGGTTGTGCTAATTCCAAAATACAGATGCAGTGGTGAATGGCTACCATCTAAAACTAACTATTTCTCCGCGTTTAAAGACCAAATTACCGCCATGGTGTCCATGTCTTTCCGACAACCCTTATTTAATTTTGAAAATAAAATCTTTTTTTTTTTTTAAAAAGCCACACAAAAAAACGACAACAACAACAAACAAACAAACAAACAAACAAACAAACACACAACAAACGCGCGTAGATTCAACTCGAAAAGCAAAGTGGTGTCGAGATTATGAGGTCGTGACCTACGATCTGAACGATCCCGAGATATTAGAACCGTCAATCCGGCAAGGAAATCACCTTAATGCCATTTATCTTGACCCGGTGTCGCCACTAGGGCCTGGTGTCTTTGTGCGGAAAGTGTTACATCGCCTGTAGGGATCAAGTTTATCTCGGGGACTTGACACTTATATTGGGGACTCGACTGTCAAGCTGTACGGTGGGGGGGGGGGGGCTGGTCTGGCCGTCCTATCTGGAGGGCAACCCTACCCCCCCCACCCACTCTCCGCGCCACGGGAGGGGGTGTTGGTTGGGGAGAAATTATTTATTTAAGATCAAGAACTTCAATGAGGTCCCTCGCGTACTCTTTTATTAGGTTTTGTGTGTTATCTTAGATGACGATATGCAAAAGTTTATTTTTTTCATTAATTTTATTTTCGGGGGGGGGGGGGGGGGGTCAGGGGGTGGAGAAGGTGAGGGTGGATTTGGGGGTATGGGGGAGTTTAGTCTTGATTTTTAAGGTCAATATCCGCTGTAGTCGAAATACGGTTTAAGTTATGTTAATGAAACCTTGGGCCGATAAATATAAATAGTTTAAGAAACCTTAAATGATGTGGATGAGGATGTTGGATGTATGGACGGTTCCATTGGTTGGGGCCCGGGGGGGGGCTATGTGGAAATAGGGCGTCATTAAAATACCCCTGAAAACAAAGTTTTTTTTTATTATACATCCTTTACATACATTTTTTATTATTTTATTTGATAGTAATATTCTAATGTCCCATCCCCTTTAACATCGGATATTTATTTCACCAACTATTTCAGAAAAAAAATTTTCGGCTGATTTTTATACTTATATCAATATATATTTTTGGGGATGGCGCGGAAATAAGCCTTTCCCGCACCCCTCTTCCTCCGTGGCACTAACCTTAAGCTACGCCACTGCCCAACTCCATCTAGATTCTAGTCTAGCACTACTAGACCCTTGTGAAACCCTTAACTTACCAGAGACCCCTGTCAACCCCTAACCTGCATGAGACCCCTGTCAAACCCTAATCTAACCTGTCATCCATAAAAACCCTTAATCGTATACATACACATGTCACTTATGTCACTATATATATATATATATATATATATATATATATATAACACTATTTAGACTCCATTGTGGTATGGACCAAGATTTGTGTACTGGTCGAATTCCAACAATTCTCGGTACGTGCCGTACGGCGTCATGGACGCGGCAGTGCGAGGTGTAAAGGCCGCACCATTCGTCAAATCTGCGACAAACGTTTCGGTGTCGCCTGACGACGCACCAGGTACCGGACGTTTAGCTTTCCCGTAGTGTTGGGTTGAGTGCGCTCAGCGATGTTGACACTCGGACATCTGTGGTATCCCGGACAAACATATTATTTGACGACGGCGAAAGTCCGCGGCATGCAGTGACGTAGCGATCTTAACTCGCGCCCGGGGCACAATATAACCTTTTTAGCGCACCCCCCCATTCGAAAACCATACAATATGATATGTAACATATACCATTTGGCGCCCCTTTGTGAGTAGCGCCCGGGGCAAGATGCCCTCTATGCTCCCCCTTCACTACGCCACTGTCGGCATGCTGGGTGTGGAAGATAAGGGGGGGGGGGCGCCGTGACAGGGAAACACTGATATCAGCGTGTATGTGGGGGTTCAGTCACATTGTCGTCTTCCACGACGGTCATGTTGCGGTATTTGTTTAATAGAATCTGAATCTAAGGGCCATTAAAAAAAAAAAGGCGACTCGGTCCAGGATGATTCTCACATACCTTTTACAATGAAAGATATCCAGTGATGCTTTTCGGTTTCTCGGATGAATTTGTAGGTTTGATAATCATTTAAACTACTCAACACGTCCGATTATCGAGCAATCCGTGGTTTGGAAAAGGGGTTTTTGTGAAGAGAAAGGCAGAAGCAAAGAAACGATAACATTTCTTGCATTTTTATTCGACTCACGGACATTGCTTGGTTGTTCCCCGTTTATGACGTCATGCATTTCGCTGTACAAAATCTATCACGTCAAAAAATATTTTTTCCCCACACTTTATGGAACCAAAGGTTTTAAAAAAAAAAAGAAATTCAATAATAATAATAAAAGTCTGTCTTTAGGCGTTTACAAAAAAAAAAAATTAATACATTTGGATTTGTTGTTATTTTCACAGTTTAAGAAGAAGATTCAAAAAGGGTTATTGAGGGGGAAAAAAATGATTTAAGAATTCAGAGAAAATCGCAAAGTTTAAAAACTTTTTTGGCTAAACACCGAGAAAAAGAAGAAGAAAGGGAATTTAGCAGCTTAAGTATACGGAAAAAATAACAAAAATCATAAGAAGAAGAGAAAACAAACACAAGACACATCTTACTCTGTGGAGCCCTCCAGGGAGCGCCCCGGAAAGGGGGGGGGGGAGGAGGGGGTGGATTACAGTTTGGGCCGCATGACGTTAAGTGATCGGCGCTACGTCTGTGCATATACCTGAGATGATAAGACAAATGGGACAAGACAGGTGCACGGCAAAGGTGAACGGATGGCGGCACTAATCTAAGCGGAGCGCGCGGCACACAAGAGTGTCACACAAGATGATTGTTACACAGACTGAAAGAAGGCACTTGGGATGTTTCAATGTCAAATTATTCGTTTTAAAAATATATAATTAAAAAAAAATTGACTGCTTAGAAAATCCCCGCATTAGACTTAGAAAAAAGTACGTGTGTGGTACGCAGGTACATTTTGGTTGTCTTGGGTGTACTTTTTGGGGTATTTTCAGGTAGTACGCGGGTAATTTCAGATTGCACTTGGGTGATTTTAGGTTGTACAATATAATTTTAGTTTGTTTACGGGGTATTGTTTATTTGTCAGAGGGGTATTGTTTCTTTATCCACGGGGTATTGTTTATTTGTCCACGGGGTATTGTTTATTTGTCCACGGGGTATTGTTTATTTGTCCACGGGGTATTGTTTATTTGTCCACGGGGTATTGTTTATTTGTCCACGGGGTATTGTTTATTTGTCCACGGAGTATTGTTTATTTGTACACGGGGTATTGTTTATTTGTCCACGGGGTATTGTTTATTTGTACACGGGGTATTGTTTATTTGTACACGGGGTATTGTTTATTTGTACACGGGGTATTGAAGACAGTGCGGTAGAAGGAGAAGTGAGGCTGAACGTAATGCAAAAAATAAAAAAATAAAAAAAATCAGGGGAAAAGATTGCATTACAAGGGGGCCAATCATCGACAAATCGTAATATGTGTCAACTCGTGTCACACTTTTGTACGACTCAAAGTTATTTCTTTTTCGATGACACTTAAACTAACTTTTTTTAGGCGGCAGTTCCACCTAACAATGGCGGTAGCATGAGAACATAATTATAGTCTCACGAATTTATAAGTACCCTATTGTACCCAAAAGCCACTTAACAAAAAATGTCAACTTTTGAACAGTTCCTTAATTTCCATTTCGTGACTTACACAATTATTCACACTTGACTGTTGAAAGAGAGCGAAACACGGGGTCACGTGATGTGCGTCTTGTCTTTCGGCCCCCCGCGCCCCCCCCCCCCCAATAACTCCGGCCACTTCATGACCTGCCAATGGAGTTGTTTGTCAAAAAAACGTGTCACTAATTAGTATGTCCTTTTCATCAGAGGGTCAGGCTGCGCGACCAGGCCGTGACCACTTGTAGCTCCGTACGATGGAGTTAATTACCCTGGGCAGCCGGCACTCGAATGTTGATCTCGGCTGGCAGTCTTTTGATCCTGGAGGGGTTCTAAATGGGATGGTGTCACGGTGTCACTCCTGACTTGGACGGTGGCACAGTGTCACTCCTTACGTTGATGGTGGCACAGTGTCACTCCTTACGTTGATGGTGGCACAGTGTCACTCCTTACGTGGATGGTGGCACACTGTCACTCCTTACGTGGATGGTGGCACAGTGTCACTCCTTACGTGGATGGTGGCACAGTGTCACTCCTTACGTGGATGGTGGCACAGTGTCACTCCTTACGTGGATGGTGGCACAGTGTCACTCCTTACGTTGATGGTGGCACAGTGTCACTCCTTACGTGGATGGTGTCACAGTTAAAAGAGACATGTTTTGCGTTGTGGTTAAGTTTGTTGGAGGCAGCAGAGAGGGGGGGAGAGGGAGAAAGAGAGAGGGGTAGTGAGAGAGTGTGAGGGTGAGAGGGGGAGGGAGGCGATAGAGAGAGTAATTGAGAGAGCATAAATGATACTATAAATAAATTAGCGATGTAGATGAATTAATGAGAGAGAATAAGTGGCGGGGGGGGGGGATAGAGAGAGACAGAAGATAGAGCGGGGAAAAGAGAATGAAATACAGCAAGAAAGAGAGAGAGAGGGAGAAAGAGAGATGAGAGAAAGAAAGAAAGATAGAAGCAAGACATACAAGAGAAAGAAAAGTCAGAAATAAAGAACGAAAAAGAAATAAAGAGAATTGGGGAAAAAAGACGAATAGAAATAGAAAGAAAGACACAGGAAAGAATAAATGAACGAGTAATAAAGAAAGAAAGAAAGAAAAACAAAGAAAGAAAAGAGGATAATATGTATCTTTGTGTGGGTGGCGGTGTGAGACATAGAATGATAGGAGGAGAGAATGAGACATTCAGAAACTGACGGGCAGAAAGCGACAGACAGAGAGAGAGAGAGGGAGAGAGAGAAATAGAAACAGAGAGAGAGAGAGAACGAGACAGTAAGAAACATGCAGACAGAAAAAGAGAGAGAGAGAGAGTGAGAGAGAGTAAATAAAGAGTGTGAGAAAAAGAGATGTTTAGAATTCCAAATTGAGTCCTTTCCACGACCACCCCATTCCACCATATGTTGGAAATGTCCCACACTTAAAAGCCTGGCTTGTTTAGTTGGAAGGAAAAAGTCTCAATGGCAGTCGTAAACCGGGAGCAGAGATAATAATTGCCTCTTCCAATTCCCTGGGATTACTTTAAAACCTAGGAAATTCGGGCCACAACCTTTATGGCCCGCAACCCGAAGAACGTTCAAAAATCGTACAGTTAAATTATACCACCTTTCCAAAGTCGTACAGTTAAATTATGCCACCTTTCCAAACTCTCACAGTTAAATTGTACCACCTTTCCAAAGTCATACAGTTAAATTATGCCACCGTTCCAAACTTTGACAGTTAAATTATACCACCTTTCCAATGTCCTACAGTTAAATTATGACACCTTTCCAAACTTGTACAGTTAAATTATGCCACCTTTCCAAAGTAGTACAGTTAAATTATACCACCTTTCCAAACTCTGAAAGTTAAATTATACCACCTTTCCAAAGTCGCACAGTTAAATTATACCACCTTTCCAAAGTCGCACAGTTAAATTATACCACCTTTCCAAACTCGTACAGTTAAATTATGCCACCTTCCAAACAAATTTAATGGCGCTGACATATGTAGCCATACAAATAATTATTGAGTGGTACTCGGAGATCTGCAACTCGGGCTTTCACTTTATATATGCGATGTAATAAGTTTATAACTTTGAGGCTTGTTGAAGACATTTGTGGTATGATATCGTACGAATGTGCTGCTGAGTTTGTACTGCAAACAGATCACGCGCTGTTGAGTTTGTACAACAAACAGATCACGCGCTGTTGAGTTTGTACTGCAAACAGATCACGCGCTGTTGAGTTTGTACAACAAACAGATCACGCGCTGTTGAGTTTGTACGACAAACAGATCACGCGCTGTTGAGTTTGTACAACAAACAGATCACGTGCTGTTGAGTTTGTACTGCAAACAGATCACGCGCTTTTGAATTTGTACTACAAACAGATCACGTGGTGTTGAATTTATCATACAAAAGACGTCACGGTGCCAAACTCATGTCATTAAATATTCACCATGACATGGTTGTCTGGTTTTTTTAATGTCATGATAATCCATTGATTATTAATGATACCCTTTTCCAGCACGTCTATCTGATGACCCCTGTGTTAAATACGTTTATGAGAGCTGGCGTGTATCGGTTTGCTCAGAAGTCAGTTGGTTTGCTTAGAAATCAGTCGGTTTGCTCAGAAATCAGTTGATTTTCTCAGAAATCACCTGGTTTGCTCAGAAATCACCTGGTTTGCTTAGAAATCACCTGGTTTGCTTAGAAATCAGTTGGTTTGCTCAGAAATCACCTGGTTTGCTTAGAAATCACATGGTTTGCTCAGAAATCACCTGATTTGCTCAGAAATCACCTGGTTTGTTTAGAAATCAGTTGGTTTGCTCAGAAATCACCTGGTTTGCTTAGAAATCACCTGGTTTGCTTAGAACTCACCTGGTTTGCTCAGAAATCACCTGATTTGCTTAGAAATCACTTGGTTTGCTCAGAAATCACCTGGTTTGCTTAGAAATCACCTGATTTGCTTAGAAATCACTTGGTTTGCTCAGAAATCAGTTGATTTGCTCAGAAATCACATGGTTTGCTCAGAAATCACTTGGTTTGTTCAGAAATTACTTGCTCCATATTTTCACCCGCTCCGCATAATTACACCCCTCCTTCCCAAATACACCCCCCCCCCAAACTTTAACTTCTAACCTTAACCACAAACACCACTGTCACAAACCCAAACCCTACCCAGAACAAACCAGCTGGCCGCATATTTTATTGTTGTTTTACACTGAGTGATAAGACGGAGAAAAATCTCCCCAGTTGGGTGGTCGCAGGTAAATATATCTACTACTCACTGGCGGAGGTGGGGAGGGGGGGCGATGGGCGGAGGCGGGGTGAGGAGGGCGGAGGTGCGACATTTTTGGCCAAATGCAAAGGTGTTTTTGGTGTGGGGAATATTGCCCCCCCCTTTTTCTAGAGGGGGGGAGGCACTAACCCTAACTACGTCACTGCTAGTACTCAACGCTCTCTATGTAAGACGGAAGTATATAAAGTTATAAATGTTTCAACAGTTGCACAAAATAGAATGGGCGTAATAGAATTTTATTAAAAGCAGTCTCCATTTCTTTTTTCTTTTGGAAAAAACCCCTACTTTAAAGCACACGAAAGCATTGACAGAATCAGAGCAAGTCTGCTGTAGCCGACCGATAACCTTTACCCCCCCCCCCCCTCCCTCCCAGAGGATATCACATCACAAACTGGAAACATAAGAAAACAATTTGTAAAGGGGCAGTGCGACCCAGTACTGATCCCTCAAGTGGTCAACATAATTAATGACGGTCGGAGAGACACAGCTGGTCACCCGATGGAAAACAACATATTTATTCGGTCAAGCGCGGAGGAGTTACATGTGGGGGTGGGGGGTGTGGGGTGGTGTATGACCGAAGAGACGCGAGGTAACTGGGTTCATCTTAGATAGGTTCCTGGCTAGATGTATGGGAGGTAAATGGTTCCTGGCTAGATGTATGGGAGGTAAATGGTTCCTGGCTAGATGTATGGGAGGTAAATGGTTCCTGGCTAGATGTATGGGAGGTAAATGGTTCCTGGCTAGATGTATGTGAGGTAAATGGTCCTGGCTAGATGTATGGGAGGTAAATGGTTCCTGGCTAGATGTATGTGAGGTAAATGGGTCCTGGCTAGATGTATGGGAGGTAAATGGTTCCTGGCTAGATGTATGTGAGGTAAATGGTTCCTGGCTAGATGAATGGGAGGTAAATGGTTCCTGGCTAAATGTATGGGAGGTAAATGGGTCCTGGCTAGATGCACATGCAGTGGCGTAGGAATGAGTGGGTGGGGGGTCCCATTTTTCGGACAGTTTCAGAATAATTTTTTGTTGAAATGGTATAGTAGAATTTAATGTCTGCAGTATTGTTTTGACATGGCTCAATTGTGTATGCGCTTATAAAGGAAAGAGATTCACCCCCACCCCCACCCCCCACCAAAATATAAGTCCAGCGTGCCACATTGCTTTGTTTGTTATCCAGGGCGGCGGTAAGTGTTGTAGACAGATCGAATCATGGTTTGATGCCTGTACACTTTGGCCTTTTTTTGCACACCGAACACTGTTCAGGTCCCCCCCCCCCCCCCCACCAAAAAACTTTTATCACTCGGTCAAGTGGAAAGATGAGAAATCCGCCTTACAGATATTAATCTGATCATTGATTATACATTAATTGTGTGATGTATCATTCGACAATCATAATTTCTGAAACACTCAAATTGTGTGTGTTGGGGGGTTTGTTGGGGAAAAGTGGAGGGGAGGGTGGAGGGGCACTAATATCAGCTTTTCAGGATCGGATATGGAGTCATGTATGGAATCGTGTATGGCGTCCGGTTGGGTGTCCGGTACGGAGTCTTGTAAGAGTCAGGAATGGAGTCAAACATGGATTTATCTATGGAGTCAGATATGGAATCAGATATGGATTCTGAAATGGAGTCAGGTATGGAGTCATGTATGGATTCGGAGTCAGACATGGAGTAAGCAAGTAAAAAAACAACAGTTAATTTAACAAAATATCTCTCCAACGCAGTCCTTGCTCAAATACGTAGTCAGCCGAGAGTAACAACCAAATAAAATAAAGTAAAATTTAAAAAAAAAACAAAAAAACAACAGAAAAACCACCTGTGGAAAACCGCCGAACGTTCAATTTCCACCATTTGAACCCACTTCTCTGATTCGAATCATTCATTGCGCCTCAACGGCTCCAAAAAAAAAAAGAACAACGATATCGGGGTCATAAATTCGAGTGCATCCCCCACACTTATTGCCAGGATTTCATTCTCTTTCTCGCCCGAGAAAATGGCGCCCTAAAATCCCATCTCGCCCGTCCACGGGACCCCGAGCCTTAAGGACCAGGGCTGATCTCTTCCATTCTTGCTTAATGCACTTAAATTTAACGGCCTTCTATCCCCCCCCCCCCCCAACCTTTGCGACTCGGTGACAATCTTCAACCTATTGAATGTTTCCCGTTTTAATCAGCGTAAAAACTGTTGTTCTTCGACGCGCGTTCGGTGAGAGTTGGCAGGTCTGCTGCGCTGATGGGCGCGCACCTGTTACGCAGCGAACGCAAGTGCAGTTTGGTGCAGTGGCTTTCGGGGGGGGGGGGGGGCGACCTGGGGGGGGCGACCTGGGGGGGGGGGACACACGCTGTTAAAATATGTTAAGGACGTCGATCGTGAAGGGTTTTGAAGTTTGTAATGGTTAAAGAAGCAATAGATTTCAACGGGCTCGTATATAATAGTGCATTGTGCCGCATACAGCGGCATAATTGGCATACGCATATGTGTCCCGCACTTAGCTGCATGTTGAGAGCTTCTATTATCAAACATTTATATATGTAAAGATTGTGTGAGAAAGAGAGAGAGAGAGAGAAAGAGAGAGAGAGAGAAAGAGAGTTGGAGTGAGGGAGAGAGAAAATTTTTTAAAAGAGAGAAGAGTGAAGGAGAAGCAGATGGAAAGATATTATATAGAAATATAAAAAAAAGATAGAAAGATAGAGAGGGAAAGAGAAACATATAGAAAGAGAGATGGAGAGAGAGAGAGAGAGAGAGAGAAAGATAGAAAGCGAGAGATATTGAGAGAAAAGATAGAGAGAGGTAGCTAGGGAGAAATAAAAAGAAAGTGAGAGAGGGAGAGAGAAATAGATAGAAAGCGAGAGATATTATAGAGAGAAAAGATATAGAGACTTACACTTACACCACAACTTCTAAAAGAAATCCAGCCTTATCACTCGTAACCATCAGACAGGTACGTCACCGTGTTACCAAGTCAGTTTACACGTGATCTTGCACCTCGTAACGTAAGAACGCAGGATGTTCAATACATGGGCCCAGGTCTCGATTTGATGGAGTTTGACATTTTTATTTAGCAGTCAAATCGGTAAACGAAATTATTAAATTAATATTTATTAGATTGTAGACTTATCCCTTTAAAAAAAAAATTAAAATGCTCCCCCTTTTGAGCACTTTTTTTTTCGCCTGATCAATTGTCATGATTTAGAGTTACTATTTTTAGAACTTGCACCAATATGAACCGCACAAGTCAACCCCCCCCCCCTCTCCCTCAAACCCTTTGACCTTACGCCCCTTACGATCTCATTCAATACGACCGGTTGGGGGGTGGGGGGGGGGTGGGGTGGGGTGTGGGGGTTGATAATGAAATTGTGTGGTGAGGATACAAATGCCAGATCGCAAACAAAAACACAGTTTGGGTGTAATAGTATGTAATGGTATCCCGTCATAACTCCGAGAGGCGTTTTCATGACACGAGGATAGCACCAATACGCCGGTAACCCAGCTCGGAGACACGCCGTCTTATCAAAGGTAATTGTAGGCACGCCCCTGTGATGTATGAAGGTGAAACGTCTCCGCCCTTGTGATGTACATGTGGCTTATGTTTTCTCTTGGCTTCTCTACGAGAGAGAGAGAGTGAGAGAGGGGGGGGGGAGAAAGCGAGAGAGATACAAAGAGAGAGGTTGGGTGGGGAAGAGAGAGGGGTGTGGAAGAGAAGAGACGCGCATTACACTTAAGGTGCGCACTTATCGATAATGGCAGCAAGATGTTTTCACTACAGCGTGAATGTGGCCAGGGGCGGTTCCAGAAAATTATTCTCATGCCGCAATAGCCTATGTGAATGAAAATCATTATTGAAGATTCACGCCCCTGTAAAAAGGGGAAGATAATTTAATTAAAAAACCAAAAAAAAAAAAAACTTTTAAAAGGCTATTTTAAAATGGTACAATTTTTTAGTAAGATATTTTACAATTTAATATCAGTTGTTCAAACACACAAGAAACAAACAACAAAACAACAACAACAAAACAACACCAAACAACAAAACAACACCAACAAAACCGGCCATCTTGTGTTGTGTCGTCACACCTACCTCTGTAACACTAACTGCCTACAATATTTAAACACAATAACTGATATAGCCGGCCAAACATTGGCGCCAGCAATGCGTGAACGTCCGATCTGCTAAAGTTACTTGACAAAACATGAACTCAAGTTACGCACATTTAAGGATCCCCACATTTTTAATTCCACCCATGATACGTCACTGCACACTTTTTCATTTCGCGCCCATGAACTATATTAAAATATTCTGATGTCCCAAACACTTTTAACCCGAATATTTATTACACCATTTTGAAATTGAGACGATTTCATTTTTTGATAAGAAAAGAAAATATTACGCAACAAACGCAGTTGCGTTATTTAAAAAAATAAATATTTAGCGTAGTTGTCGGGAATTATATTTTGCGCGCTTTCCGGAAATGGATGCAGTCATACAAGAAGAGGAGAGAAACCATTTCTAAAACAATGGCATAAATCTCATTTAGCCAGATATATAGAGTGGATGTGGGGTGTTATAGCCAGATATCTAGAGTGGATGTGGGGTTGTTATAGCCAGATATATAGAGTGGATGTGAGGTGTTATAGCCAGATATCTAGAGTGGATGTGGGGTGTTATAGCCAGATATCTAGAGTGGATGTGGGGTTGTTATAGCCAGATATATAGAGTGGATGTGAGGTGTTATAGCCAGATATCTAGAGTGGATGTGGGGTGTTATAGCCAGATATCTAGAGTGGATGTGGGGTGTTATAGCCAGATATCTTGAGTGGATGTGGGTGTTATAGCCAGATATATTGAGTGGATGTGGGGTGTTATAGCCAGATATCTAGAGTGTATGTGGGGTGTTATAGGCAGATATCTAGAGTGGATGTGGGGTGTTATAGCCAGATATCTAGAATGGATGTGGGGTGTTATAGCCAGATATCTAGAGTGGATGTGGGGTGCTTTCGCTGAGTGAGTTTTTTTGTGGAAACTGATCTCTTATAAACGTGAGCCTCGATCTATGTTAGGTCGTGGTGACCTCGGCCATCACCCCATTTTCAGACTAAATTGCGTTCTACTCGTGCCAGCTGGCGATGAGCGGCTGGTGATGAGCGGCTGGCGATGAGCGGCTGGTGATGAGCGGCTGATGATGAGCGGCTGGTGACGAGCGGCTGGTGATGAGCGGCTGGCGATGAGCGGCTAGCGATGAGCGGCTGGCGATGAGCGGCTGGTGATGAGCGGCTGGTGATGAGCGGCTGGTGACGAGCGGCTGGTGACGCGGCTGGCGACGAACGGCTGGTGATGAGAGGCTGATCACGAGCGGCTGGGCAGAGTCGTCTCCGAGAAGTACAATATTGTAACCAAAGCCACAACGTGGTTTTCTCTCAATTTCTCATCCGAAAATCAGTGTTTTCTCCCATTTTTCATGTATCTGTTGCCGAGAACGAAATGTGATTTTTTTAAATACATGACCAAATTTTTTTTTTCCTTTCGGCTAATTCAGATAGATCGTACCTCATCATTAGGTTTAGGGATAGGCTTAGGCAGGGTTCAGGTTAGGTTTAGGGATAGATTTAGGGTTCAGGTTAGGTTTAGGGATAGATTTAGGGCTCAGGTTAGGTTTATATTTAGGGTTCAGGTTAGGTTTAGGGATAGATTTAGGGTTCAGGTTAGGTTTAGGGATAGATTTAGGGTTCAGGTTAGGTTTAGATTTAGGGTTCAGGTTAGGTTTAGGGATAAATTTAGGGTTCAGGCAACCGAGATGGCGGCCATGGTAAAAAAACGCGGTACGATCTATCCGAAGTTACAGTTCTTTCTTGTTGGTTTATTTTCTTAACTGTAAAAAAAAAAAATTAAATAAAAAAAATTAAATAAATAAATAGCCTGGTATCTGTTTGAGAACGAGACTGTGTCACGACCCCCCAAGTCTCGGCACCCCTAAATTCGCAACACCCGTCCCGCCCCCCACTCCACACCACGATAATTGCCAGCAGTAAATTCACATAAAATTTTTTTTTTAAAAATATATCCCCCGTGCATTATTCAATTTAACGATTTGATTTATCGATTAGACTCTCACGGCAGACTTGATTAACATGTCAGCTGACACACCTTGGCCCGCCTCTCTCGGCGTTTATTTATAGACACCGATAGCTCTCGTCATGAGGGAAATTAAGAGAGAAAAAAAACATGGTTTTAATGGCTCAGATTTATTTAAAGATCAAAAGACTTGTCTCGAAATGATAGTTCTGTCGGTGTTGACGGTGCTAAACAAATGAGGGGGCATTTTTATAATGGGTGTTGGGGGGGGGCGCCTTAGGGGGCGTGTTGAGGGGGGTGTTAGGGGGGAATTTAGGAGGCGTATTGAGTGGGAGACATGTTGAGGGGGGTTTGCGTGTTTACGGAACAGTCTTATGGTTACAATAGCTATACTAAATAAGGAACAAAATATACTATAACAGGCTTTCCGCACCTTGGCTCGCCTCGGTCGCCACTAGCCCAAGCTACGCCACTGACAATAACCTAGAGGGAAACCACAGAACAAAGTAAAGATAACCAAAGAAAACTACGGAACAAAGTAAAGATAACCAAAGAAAACTACAGAACAAAGTAAAGATACCCCATAGAAAACTACGGAACATAGTAACGATAACCCTATAAAACTACGAAACAAATGAGAGAAATTCCAGAAAAAGATAGAGCAAGGAAGGAAAGAAAGGAACGGATGCTATACCTTTATGGAAAAAACTATGGTGTGGTCGCAGTGACCTAGTGAATAGACAAATCATGAGAACGCGTCTGACAGCCGGCGACTTTGTGCTCTACGAGGGGGTTTGTTTATTGTTTGTCGTGACGTGGAAAGCCTGGTCAAGGGGAGATAATACACAATCAACAATAATAAATCCACTTTAAAAAAAAATAAATATTCCAGAGCATGCGCTCAAAATAAAATACGGATGCCTTGATGACGCCCCCCCCCCCCAAACCCCCACCCACAACCCCCCCCCCCCGGGCCTGATGCTTTGAAGATAAAGGTGTCTTCACAAGAAACCAATATCTTTAAACCAAACTCTATAAGATTAACAATACAAATAAACACACACACCCCCTACAAACAAATGTTGGGTTATAAATCTTTTACATGCCTTTTTCAATTATTTTATTATTATTAATATTCTAATGTCATACCCGCTTTTACATCGCAGATTGATTACAATTATTTCAGAAAAAAAACAAAAGAAAATATTCGCACCAATCAGCACTTGTGAATTTTTTTCTTCTTTTCATAATCTCATTTAGCGCGGTTATCGCGAATTTTTATTTCGTGAAATCAGTGACGTCATATTTACCTCGTCTACACCTCAAGAAACAGGAAAAACTGATTTTTGGAGGTTGGGGCTGAAAATTTGAAAGACTACGTTTTCATCGGCACTGAGTCTATGTGCCCAGTTTCAGCTTGATAGGTTGACGGGAAGTGGGTCAGTTTAGCCGTCCAAATAATTTCGCCAGAAACCCCCCCCCCCCCCCCCCCAAAAAAAAACAAACAAAAAAAACAAAACAAAACAACCCACGAACAAAAGCGAAGTGAATGTAAAAGATTTAATTAGCGCAGTCTTCTTGAAGTGAACTGTTGACATTATGACAGAGCGGAACAATGGCCGCGCATGTTGTAAACTTAATAGATTTAGCTCTGCGGGATCCTGGTTGGGTAATTGAGGGGAGAGAATGGAAAGGGGGGGGGGGTAGGATTGTGAGAAGCTTCTCAATCGAAATCGGAGAATAGAAACAAGCAGGGGAAACATTTGAAGGCGTATCTTGTGTAACCGTGTTTAGTTACATGTTGTTACAAAGGTTACTGGCGTTATATTTTTTTGTTACAGAAGACGCAACAGGCGAGGTTGAAGAAGGTCGAGGGCGCGAGGAGTGTTTCAGGGGTTGAGGACTTAAGGTTTCACAGGTCACTATGTGGATCTTACAGAGGTCAAGGACTTGATGCTACAAGGGTCAAATATATGGATATTACAGGGGTCAGCGAATTGATGATACAGAGGTCAAGGACTTGATGCTACAAGGGTCAAATATATGGATCTTACAGAGGTCAGTGAATTGATGATACAGAGGTCAAGGACTTGATGCTACAAGGGTCAAATATATGGATCTTACAGAGGTCAATGAATTGATGTCACAGAAGTCAGGGAGTTTTTGGTAGGTTGTGGTAGGTTGTTGTATTTATGTTGAAGAAGACATGTTAATTTTGTTTAATTGTTGAAAATACTCTTTGAAATTTTCATGAAAAATTCGAAATTCTAACCGGAGTCAAAACAACCCTGATTATTTTCTAAAAAATAAAAAGATGAAATTCCTGAAGATGACGTTATAAACCGATGGGCTCATTTGATTGGCCAACGGAAAAGAGAGCCAGTGTCACGTAGCTATAACAAACCAATTTAAATTGACTTTGCTATCGAAAATTTAAAAAAAAAATGAATCAAAATCAAAAGATGGCGCAGATTAAAGGGATTTAAAAAATAATAATTAAAAAATAATAATAATATAACAACATCAGTGTGTTATCGTGACCTCATTACCATGCCAGCACTTCCTGGCACAGGTACAGGACTCAGTTCCTCGCAAAGCTAATAATTTTTTTTAAAAAAGAGTTGCATCCCTTGATTTGTACATCTCTTGTTTAGTTTAAAATATTTTTTTTTATTTTACAGCTGCATCGGTTGTAACAAAAGGATGTGACTTAATGGGGTGGATTACAGCTATGGAAATATAGGTCTATCTCTAGACTTAAGATGCCGTTGTTGGGCGTGTTTGTTGTTGTTGTGTTTGTGTGAGTTCCGCCGATTGAGACAGCAACGTTGACAGTTGTCAAAAGTGCGTTTTTTTCATTACGGCTCGACTGTAATTCGGACAATGAAACATTTACATGCCGAGTTTCTCTACAAACGATGGCACCTGCTGGAGGAGGGGGTGGGGAGAGTTAGAGAAAGGATAGAGGGGTGGGAGGAGCGAAAAAGAATGATAATTATATCATTATACAGTATATAAGTGAATTGTATTTGAAAATAATATAAAGAAACTCAAGCTTTCCCCCACCTCCTTGAAAAAAAAACGAACGCAATAATTTTATTAAATATAAAAATAAAAAAAAGATAAATATTTGTAAGTCTCCTTACAAGAATATGATCATTTCTCAAAATTTGATATTAATAATTTTTTTTTTTTAAGTTAACACAACCAAAAATTTAAAAAAAATAAAAAATTACGTCACTGTCCTTGTTCCCCCACCGTCATTTAAAAAAAAAAAACTTTTTGTTTTCTGCCCCTTTTCTTTCCTTGCACCCTTTGCGGCCAATTATTCTCTAGCTTTTGTTTACGTGTTTCGTTTAAGTGAGAGTTACCTACCTTTTGTTTACATCGCCATTTTTCTTTGTTGCGGAGTTCGGAGTTTGAGAGTTTGGCAGCCACGGTGTGGAAAGCAGTAGCAATCCAGTCAGGGTTCGCTGTTAATCCCAGGTAAATACAGGTAACATAAAAAAAAGAAAAAGAACCCCCCCCCCCCCAAAAAAAAAAAACACCACCCAAAAAAAAAAACGGATACATTGTGGGAAAAGGTTGGAATTCCCCAAGTCATTATTTGCCATGCCAGCAGTAAACTCTTTTGTCGTGGCATCAAAACCAAGTGGCATCGTTGTTTTGCAGGCCACAGGAGCTATAGGTGACAAGGCAGAGGTATACGCAACTTCATTAGCACAGATAATAGTACAGGTAACGTAGAAAGCATGACTGGACCACCAAGTACCAGTACAGGGTAGCATGACTGGACCACCAGGTACTAACTAGTACAGGTAACTTATGACTGGGCCACCCGTTACTAGAACTGGTAACTTATATTGCATGACTGTTCCACCAGTTACTAGTACATGTCACGTATATAGAAGGACTGGACCACAAGGTACGAGTACAGGTCAACAGAGGCGTAGCTAGAGTGCGGGCAAGAATATTCATGTCAACGCCCCTTTTTTTTTTGTTAGTCAAAAAAATTACCATCAAGTCCAACTTAGGCGCCTGTCACTCGTCGAGCGCCAGGGAACATGTGTCCCGTGTTCTCCCCAGAGCTACGTCTATGCGTAGACGTGCGTCCAACTCCCCACTACAACAACTGGACCACAGATTTCAACTCACACTATATATAACATATTATATTTCCTTGAATCGGCCGATGCATAGCGGATTAATGGATACAAGAATTAGGAGATATAGGGTATGAGAAGAAGACCTTTTCTTTTTTTCCACAACCTCTCTCTATTTTCAACGACATATGACATCAATTCTCGGAATGAAGTGAACTAAATTTCTCCCACCATTCACCTCGCCTCGGCCCGTTCTCATTTCCGGTTAAATAAAATCGTGTCGAAATCGGAAAGGTCTGGTTCGGTGACATCACATCCGCGTCGTCGCGCGTAACCGGAATTGATTTGCAGACATCTTTATCAAACATTCTTTAAATTAGTCATTGATTGGCGTTTGTGATTGAACGATGTACAATCAACACCTAGTTTTTGGGAGATCAGCGATATATATATATATATATATCATCATCATGTCCCTTAGTCCTTGGACCGTTGGGGCACCACAGCTGACATGAAAACTATCCTTCTCCATTCCTCTCTGTCTTCTGCACTGCGCACAGCATCGCCTAGTTTTAGTCCCGTCAACTCTTTGATATTATCTTCCCATCTTTTTTCTCTCTCTTCCTCTTCTTCTTCCTCCTCTAGTTGTGCCGTGCTATTTTTCTTTGGCGAGCCCTTGTTTTCTGGTCACGTGGCCATACCATTCAAGTTTGCGCTTTTTTTTTTACAGACACCAGGAGGTCATCGTACTGCCCAATTGCTTGACGAATCCTTTCTTTCAAGTGCTTACCGACCTTTTGTTTATTTATTTATTATTTAACAAAATAGCCTAAAAAAATAATACATATTTTTTACAATTTAAATCCCTATTTATTTTTAGGATATTTATTACAGCTGATTGAATTGAATATGATTTTGGACTGCGTGCCGTTAATTATAAAGGATAAGATATTAGAAAGGCAATGCTATAGTCAATCAGTTGTGGATAAGAAATGACAAACAACAACCAGCCCTCCCCCTTCCCCCCCCCCCAAACCTGCTTTTGCCTTTATAAAAACTCCAAGCTATTCTTCTTTGTGCTATACAAATTGAGTGTTACCACGTAAAAATTAGTTTTGGATGACTATTAAAAATGACGCATATGCACGTTCGCTGGGGAAGAGAACAGCTAAAAATGTGGCCTTGTGGGAATCTTCAGATGGCTGGAGTTGAAATCCCTCCCCCCCAGTTTTAATGACGATGACTGTATTAACCAAAAGGATCAATCGTCTGAGGCCACTGGCACGGACCAGAGCAAACAGATCTGAGACTCTCTCTCTCACACACACACACACACACACACACACACACACACACACACACACACACACACACACACACACAAAGAAGGATCACAGGACTACGTTAACGGTGAGACAGTTTGATGGCAATCTGTCTGTGTGTGTGTGTGTGCACTGCTGTTATCGGTTTAGAGAGTATGGTGACGTAGGTACTGTGTTTTTTTTTCTTATAAATCGGTGAGTGAGACAGTTTGTGATGACGTAGATATACTCATCTTTTTTTTTTTATAACGCACGGTTTTTTTTTCGTTCTTTTTCTATGAGATCACTACGTTGTTGTTTAGTAGTAGTGCGTTTTAAAGCCAATGTCTCAAAGGTGAGGATTATCACCGTTTGTTTAAACACAATTAGGTGGACTTTACAGACAAGTGGGAGCTTGTATGAAATGTGTGTGTGTGTTTGTCGGGGGGGGGGGGTGGGAATCGAGGGTGAGTGTGGGGAGGGGGTGTCTCTATCTGCTTCTTTGTCTGGTGTTGTGGTTATACCATCGTGTGAGAACAGAGGCAATTGTTCTTCCCCACAATTACGCCGCCGGTCACCACTGACTGAGATAATGATAACGTGGGCTTTTAAGAGTAGGCCACATACGAGCCATTACCAGACGAAAGCTATCGGCAGAGCGGGCCTTTCGAAACTTTACATATGAATTCTTTTTGGCAGGCCAGTGTATATGTATCGGTGGATTCTCTTGAAAACAAGGGTCAATCCATTTACACCCGGTCAGGTCAATCAATCCATGGACGACCCCCCTTCCCCCCGCCCCAATCGGGGTAACTACGTAATCCCGTATTGTAAAAAAAAGAAATAAAAAAAAAACCTCCCCCCCCCCAAATCACATTATCATAATTATGTATTCCTAATAATTAGAACTATTTAATCAATAGCACGGATAACTTACAGATAACGTACATATAACTTACAGATAACGTACAGATAACGTACATAAGATGACCGGACCACCAGGTACTAGAACGAGCAAGGTGCATAAGATGACTGGACCACCAGGTACAAGTACATAAACCTTAGCCTTATGACTGTACTACCAGGTACTAGTACATAAACCTTATGACTGGACCACCTGGTACAAGTACATAAACCTTATGACTGCACCACCAGGTACTAGAACTGGCAAGTTGCATGGGATGACCGGACCACCAGGTACTAGTACATAAACCTTATGACTGGACCACCAGGTACTATAACATAAACCTTTTGACTGGACCACCAGGTACTAGTACATAAACCTTATAACTGGACCACCAGGTACTAGACTTGGCAAGTTGCATGGGATGACCGGACCACCAGGTACTAGTACATGAACCTTATGACTGGACCAGCATGTACTGTGTCTGAGACCAAAAAAATATCACCATAATTTTACCAGTATTATCATAACCATTTTTTAAAAATTCTTCTTTCTTCACTTTCAGCCGCCTGCGACAGTAAATTAAATGTGTGCCGGCGAACGACTTGTAAGCGTAGCGATTTCTACCCATTGTTTCCAGATGGCCTTTGTGTTGCTCACTGGGGCAAAAAGGGGGGGGGGGCGCTAGGAGGGTGGGGGAGAAGGGAGGTTACAAACACACTTGGGCGCATGTCTCTGCCAATCAAGGCTGGAGGATGTGCGCCCTTGGAGTAACCCTCACCTTTTAACATCGACTCTCTGTCTCTCTCTCTCTCTCTCTATCTGGAACACGCTAACCACAAGATGTTCTTCTCAAAACTTTTCTTCTTCTCGTCCCGCCTTGGTCGTGTTTATTTATTTTATCAAGAGTACCCCCCTCCCCAACAAATCTCCCTTAAACACCCCCCCCCCCCCCGGACACAAGATTCTTCCTGTAGCGTCCATGATGACGATACTACTGGAAAGATGTAAACAATGTTACGTACAAAAAAAAAAAAATAAAGAAAAAACCCCAGGTCTGCACAGAGCAGACGCATTGTAAAGATAGTTGAACGGCGTCTCACGAGCAATTATTGCCCTCGTCCTGTCCTTGTCCTGCTCCATGAAAATAAAGATGACGAGTTCGATTTTAGAACTTTAAATAAACAACAACACACTGTCTTCTGTTACTCTCTATTATTGGATCAGCTCAAAAATATTATTTACTGAATTGTAGTTTGAAATACTTGTTGTACACGCATCCGGAAATTTGATCGAAAGAAATTTCGTCGACGGAAAATTGATCGACGGAAATTTGATAGACTGGACCACCGCATTATTTTGTTTTACTGTATAGTATACTGCGTTCAAAAAGAAATTTGACGAAAATTTTAACGTGTGAACTGAAAAAAAGATTCGACAAAATTTTACGTTCGATTAAATTTCCGTCGATCAATTTTCTGTCGACGAAATTTCTTTATATCAAATTTCCGGTAAACACTTGTACATTATGCCTCTGCCTATTCAGAAGTAATAGAACTTTTTTCTTGTTACAGATTAATGAAGCCCTCGAACGATTTTCTATGTAAACAATAAACAAATGCACTTGGATTTTTTTAAAATTGTTAAATTATTTTTCTTCAAATTTGTGTCTAATTTGTAGATGAGGGGGGAAATAATGTAATTTGGGCCTGCAAGGTGGATGGTGGATACCTGGATAGCTAAGTATTATTTCTTTTAAAGTCATGCAATGTGGTAGAGTGTGGTTTCAGTGACGAGGTGTCTTCAAATTACAGAATATATACCAAATGGATAAATCCACTCAGATAGCGAAGAGGAGGAGATACGGTAGACGGATAGACAGGTTTGGGGGCGGGGGGGGGGGAAGGGCGTGAGAGAATGAGAGAGAGAGAAGGCAGGAAAATACGGAGAGGGAGAGACAGGGGGAGGGACACAGAATGAAAGTAGGAAGACAGAGAGGGAGAGGTGTACATATAATATGAATAGACGGAAGGAGACAGTCAAAGGAAGCGATAAAGACAGGAGACATTCAAAGGAAGCGATAAAGACTGCGGAGGGATATTAAGAGAGGGGGAGACGTGGAAACAGCACTAATGAGTGTACTTCTTTCTTCCAATGTTCATCAACATTATCACAACTTAGTCGATCAAGTCTACTTTCGGCCTATCCCACCTATCACAACTTAGTCGACCAGTCTACTTTCGCCCAATCCCACCTATCACAACTTAATCGACCAGTCTACTTTCGGCCAATCCCACCTATCACAACTTAGTCGACCAGTCTACTTTCGGCCAATCCAACCTATTACAACTTAGTCGATCAAGTCTACTTTCGGCCATTCCCACCAATGACCACCCCCCCCCCTTTTTATAAGAGTGATGTGACCTCCGACACATGACACCGATTAAGGGAGAAACAATTCAAGGGATCACCATTATTATCTGAGAGTTGCCTCCTGCCCGTGTCACGATGAATGAAAGCGGTTTCGCTTACGTTGTCGGGAGACACCTAGGGACGAGGCGGTGTCGAGTGGTGCCAGGACCGAGGGCCACACATCTTGGAGAAACGCGACTAATCTAGGTGCGAACGTGGTCGTCCTCTGTGTGGCTACCTACAACCTTGGACTGGTTGGCATTTGTGTTTTTACTTCCTTTGTTGGTAACTTCGGTTGTGTAAACACTGGGGCTGGTGTAAGGATTTGGGGGGGGGGGAGGAAGAGGTGTGGGGGTGTGTGTGTTTGAGGACCACAAAAATAAAAATAAATAAATTTAATGGTTCTCAAATCGTTGTAATTAAGGTAACCGTCAAATGAGTAAAAAAAAAAGGTGGGGGGGGGGGGGGGGGGGGGAAAGCGTTGCAAACTAAAATTTTAATTTAATGCGAGAGGGCGCGCGGCCCGGGGGGGGGGGGTTTAGAAATGTTTGCAATATTGTGTTGATGTCAAGTTTACATTTGCTTTGAACGTCAGTTTAACTCAATGCTCGCTGTCGGACGACACGAATGGTATTTTGAATCAAGAGTGTCTTGGATTTTCAAGTAGATTTAATTATTTTTTTTAAAAAAAGAGAGAAAAAAAGAAGGGGAGAAAAAAACGGAAGAGAGGGTACAGTTGTATTTATTCACATTGAACACTTAACACGAATTTGCTTAAGTTTCGAAATTCCAGCCACGGTCAGCATTGTCCAACACACATAAATTAAATGCAAAAAGATTGTCTTCGTGTGTTTCGAAAAAAAAAAGAAGAAGCTATAAGTCAGCTGAAGAAAACATGGGGAAACTTTCTCAGGGAGAATAGAAACTTTCTCAGGAAGAAAAGAAACTTTCTCAGGGAGAAAAGAAACTTTCTCAGGGAGAAAATAAACTTTCTCAGGGAGAATAGACACTTTCTCAGGGAGAATACTCACTTGCTTGGGGAGAATATACACTTTGTTAGGGAGAATAGAAACTTTCTCGGGGAGAATAAAAATTTTCTGAGGTAGAATATAAACTTTCTCAGAGAAAATAGAAATACTCTTTGGTAGAATAGAAATTTTCTCTGGGAAAATATAAACTTTCTCAGCGAGAATATAAACTTCCTCTGGGAGAATAGAAACTAGGAAATTCGAACAAACCCTGCGTGTATTCACAGAAAACGACTACTCAAAATAAACGTAGGAGTGATCAGAATTTGAGGACCACTGGGTAAGGCCATGGAATGTTCCTGCGTTTGGACATTTAGCGTGTTAGCAGGCCGAGTAAATGGGATGATGTTGGTGGTTAAGTGCACGTCTGCCGGGACTTTAAAGGCCATTGTAGTGTCTGGAAAAAAGGGGTGCCAAAAGCCTGACGAAATAAACTATGATGGTTGACGGTGGGTAGAAGCCGTGATGGTGATGGTTGGTGATGGGAACAAGCCGTGTTGGTTGATGGTGGGAACAAACCATGATGGTTGGCGGTGGGAACTAGCCGTGATGGTTCATGGTTGGATACTGATCCTTTTAATGGCAGGAATTTGGTGGGGAGAGGGGGGTTCGGGGGGATAGGGGAGTCGACACGATCAGACTGTTTTCTTTTAAGACACACGTGGAGCAATGGATCGCTTCATTTTCGGCATGTGAAAATGTTGTTTGAAACATTAACAAGATGAGTCTGGAGTCACCGTTGGCGGGAGTCGAAGAAAACACGTTGTTTTAAATAATTGATTTGTAAAATTTTCTTTGCTTTAGTTTTTTTTTTTTAATTTAAATTTGTGTGTGTGTGTTTGGGGGGTGTGGGGGTGGGGATTGCACGACGTCAGTACATAAATGAAATTTGCCTCAGTAGTTTTACGGAGCTCGGTAGGCGTGAACTGGTCAGCCTTGATGGGAGATAACGTGTCTTGGATTTCAAGTTTAAAGATTGCTGTAATCGACACCCACCATCCCACCCCCCCCCCCACCCTTTTATGCGCAGAGATCGATCATGATTGATATGTTCTCAGTGACATTTTAAATTTAAAAAATTGAAAATTCGTCCTGCAATTGAAGACCTTAGTGCTAAAAGTACTTAAGTCACATTTTTTGTCAAAATCAATCTAAACTGTGATCTTTTCTTACCCAGTTTAGCCAAGTGTACTGCAGAAATTTGAACACATTAAAATGTGCATTAGGCCCTTAATTAAACAAGACAAAAAAATGAAAATAGTCACATTTTATAGAAAAAAAGTATATTTGAACTTGATTATCTCAAAATGTGCATTTTGTGACTTAAGTACTTTTAGCACTAAGGTTTTCAAATATTCATTAGCTACAAGAGACGCGTCGTAGGCAATGGCGCAATCATGTGAGTTTGTTAAATAATTGGGGAGTTAAAAAATAAAAAAAAAGGAGTGATGCCACTGCTTTCTCTTTAGCGGTAGAGACTTTCTCGAGGATGTTATGATCCAGACAAGAACGCCAATCATTTTTTTTTTACAACCGGTGTTACCTCTGTATTGGCCTAGGATGGCTTCCCTTAATTACCATTACAATATCCTTGGAAAAAAAATACAATCATTATGTATATATAATATATTTTCAATTCTCTTCAAATGTTAGCACTAAAACATCTTTCTGCTGACCATGGCTACATAAAATTAGCTTGAGCGAGTCCTGGGTATGGTGAAGTGGTTCTCAAGCCATCCCTTTAAAAGTTCTCCCAGCATTCCATCTCATTAAAACTTCCGGGCGCTCGCACCGGGCTTTAGCCTTGCCACATACCTTAGTGGTCCACGAGCTCTCATCACTTCGTTACGAGAGTGAGTGCTCTCTAGATGAGGACAGAGTGGTATTTAATGTTTGCCCCTTCATGAGGGTATATATATATATATATATATAATACAGTTCCTTATGTTGTGGCGACCCCCAGACACAACCTTATTTTCGTTGCTACTTCATAACTGTAGTGCATATATGTTTTCAGATGGTCTTAGGCGACCCCTGAGCTGCCCTATAATCCCTGAGATATTCGGGGAAAAAATTAAACTAAATGCACCCTTATTTTATGATCTTACCTGGTTCTAACCTGAGTAAAATAAAATCAATTTTAAGAAAACCAAGGCTGCCTCATGATGATGCTATCGTATATATATGGCATCTTTCCGTCTACGAGAGACGATATGTTTATCTTTTCTGATTGCAGCTCTTGGTGTGGCTAGTGAGACCGATCCTCGAGTGGCAGTCACTTGTGCATGTCCCACACACGAATGCGGTGGAGCAGTGTTTTCTGGTCTTTCTCTGCGCGCTCTCTTTACAGCTATCGCATACATCTAATTATTAATGATATAATATTATAGGGTTAGTTTTCAAAAATGAAATTGGAATTCTCCGACTATGACTTGAATCGGAAAACAAAAAAACAAAAAAACTTTTTAATCGTGACGGAGGTCTGTGACCCAACGAACTCTAGCCGCCATCTTCTGGGGGCAACGGTAAGAGAGAGGCCAGACAACCTGGAGTTTGTATCTGACATGCAGAATTTCTGGCATCTTCGGCCTGGCAAAGCCTTGGGGGGCATGTCTTCCCCTCCAGGCCTGCCTGAGACGACCGTGGAGAACCGCAGACGAGAGTGCTGTCGGGAATGTCAGATGACGTCAATCTGAAGAGCTGAGTCGGGTGTTGTACAATGTCTGGGGGTGAAGTGATTTTAAAAAAATAACTAAAAATAAAATAACTGATTGGATATTTTCTGCAAGGGTTTGGCTCTGAGACCACGTGACGTGTTTGTTGGATCCACGGACCACGTTTCAGACATAGTTCTATAGATCATCCCTGCACAACTCAAAATATAAGGCGGGCCGTAATACTTTATGAAAAACTTTCGCGGGTCGAAATATAATAGGACAGGGGGGAAAGCTATTAATAAAATAATAGTAGTAAATAATATTTCGTTGCTTCACGGGCCGCCAAGTGGGTACTGGCGGACCACATGCAGCCCGCGGGCCGTATGTTGTGCAGGCCTGGTATAGGCTCTTAAACGTTTGTCATGTCTAGCCACAACGAAGAGCTGGTGAATAAAATAACCTTTTCATTTTTTAGACTTCTTTGCGGCAAGGCACTTGCGCGTCACGTAACAATCTTCTAAGGCTGCTATGGGTTAATGCTAATTTTAATAACAGACACCGGCATGTTGGTAGACACATCAAACCACTGATATGCTCTTACAAATTGGTAGACACGTCAAACCGCTGAAGTGGCTGCCAGATGCTAGACACATTCAACGACTAAAAGACCCACAAGATGGTAGACACATCAAACCACTGTAAGTCCCACACGTTGATGTGGACAAATCCAAACCAATGTAAATCGAGCTGTGACCTAGTTTTAATAACCATGTTGATACCAGCGGAAAGTATCCGCGAATTCATGTTCCGAAGACGCCTAAATAGAGAGTCACCAAAAGTGTATGTAAAAAGCATTTTTTTTTCTTATGTAACTCTTGAAAAAGTCTGTCACCATTCTGATATCGAGGTTAATTTTAGTTAAAAAATAGAATGCATAATTTAAAAGACAATCCTAAATCATGTTGAGATTCGATAAGTATAAAATCAACCCACGAAAACACAGATATATGCAATAATCATATGCAAACAAAACAAGGAACAACATAGTTACAGACCTGTTTACTCTAACGATTTTGGCGTACAATATACGATTTTGAGGTGTATACATTATATATACTGTATGTGTTTTTTGTTACTTTTAAGATAATGTATTTAACGATTTTGTGATGATAGTGTACGATTTTAAGAGTTTAATGGTAAACAGGTCTGTGGCTACAACAATATACGCAGCTGTATACAAAATATCCCCAAATTGTATGCACCATTCCAAACATTAGCAGTAGGATGGGGATATAGGTATAACAGTAATAACAGTATACAACAGTGTACAAAATATACACAATACAACATTCCAACCATCAGCAGTGGGCCGGCGACCCGGGGGGGGGGGGGGCATTACGGTTGAGTAAGGGTTCCGTGTTTTCTCTGGTGTAAACTGTGAGAAGTGATTGAGTGTAAACACCAGACGCTTTGCTTTTGTTCTCTTGCCCCCCTTCCCTCCCCCCCCCCCACTCCGGGAACTAACACACAAGGGGTGCATGCAGTTCTTGGCTGTGGGGCGCTAATGGAACAACAGGCTGTGATGATTATTACTTGGGCAAAACCTGTCTGTGTGTATTTTTCTTTTTTTTTGAGTTGTTTTTTGGGGGGGTTTTTCATTCTTATTTCACCTTAGCCTCCAAACCAAAGCAATTACAGACGGGTTTGGTTTCCTGTAGAACACATATAATTTGTGTGTGTGTGTGTCGCCATGGCTTCATTCTTTCAGACACGCCAATTGAAATGGTTTGTAGATTCCAGGCAGGTTCCTTAGCGTGAAATCGGATGTTCAGCGATTCGGAGTCGTTTTTGCACTAGGCAGAGTAACGACGAGTTACACTCTCGTGGTTTTGATCCTCCAAGTATCTACAATATTTGTAAATACTTTATATTATTAACTTCGCTTTTTGTGTGTGTCTTTGTGACAAAATATTCTGAAGGCTAACTGACCCACTTCCCGTCATCCTATTGAGCTGAGACTTGGGCGCGTAGACTCTTTGCCGATGACAACATATTCTATCAAATTTTCGGCACCCCACACCCCCCCAAAGAAAAATCAGGTTTTCCAGTTCTTCACGGGCGTCATTGATTGGTTAAACATTTGCGTGTTCTGGTGTGGAGATTAATTGTTGAGCTGTTGCTATGCGCTTTGTATTTGTGACGCATCTGGGCTTAAATACATCTTAGAGTCTATTTGGTTTTACATGCACTAAGTTTGATAAAAGCCATGCCCATACCCAAAATCCTTTGCTACAATCACATAATTTCATAAATGATTAATCACGTATAATTACATGAAAGAAAACAAAAATCCATATAAAGGCTTTATACGGTAAAATTTGTTTTCTAGGGGCTTGTTTAATTCGTGGGTTTTTTTTTTTTTTTTTTTTTTTTTAAATTGTCGTGTTTGCCGATGAAGGCTTTGAGTCGGCGAAAATCATTTGGATCGTCCTGTACCTTCATTCCAGCCGTCAAATAGCGTGACCTTACTATTTCTTTCACGCGGCTTGGACGCGGTGCGGTCTCTCCAGTGGTCGTCTACCAAGTCAGGCTGCTTCCCTTGGCCAATGAGTCAGGCCGCTTCACGTGGCCAACGAGTCAGGCTGCTTCACGTGGCCAACGAGTCAGGCCGCTTCACGTGGCCAACGAGTCAGGCTGCTTCACTTGGCCAACGAGTCAGGCTGCTTCATTTGGCCAACGAGTCAGGCTGCTTCACGTGGCCAACGAGTCAGGCTGCTTCACCTGGCCAACGAGTCAGGCTGCTTCACGTGGCCAACGAGTCAGACTGCTTCACTTGGCCAACGAGTCAGGCTTCTTCACTTGGCCAACGAGTCAGGCTGCTTCATTTGGCCAACGAGTAAGGCTGCTTCATTTGGCCAACGAGTCAGGCCGCTTCACTTGGCCAACGAGTCAGGCCGCTTCATTTGGCCAACGAGTCAGGCCGCTTCACTTGGCCAACGGGTCAGGCTGCTTCATTTGGCCAACGAGTCAGGCTGCTTCATTTGGCCAACGAGTCAGGCTGCTTCACTTGGCCAACGGGTCAGGCTGCTTCATTTGGCCAACGAGTCAGGCTGCTTCACTTGGCCAACGAGTCAGGCTACTTCACTTGGCCAACGAGTCAGGCTGCTTCACGAGTCCAATCTACCCGAATCCTTTTTTTTTATCAACAGCTTGGCGCCTTAGTAATAACGCTGAAGGCCTTTCGGGCCTGGCGGTTCCGATCTCTTTGCCGGGTCGCCCTATAGGACGTTGTTTTTTAAAACAAAGATAAATGTTGCTTTCTAACAGCGATATAATATATATATTCTTAGATAATAGTTAATTAATGACACATCAGGGCTGTGTTTACCGAGCCATCAACATTAGATACTGTACCGTTAAATGAGGACCCGATCGTTAAATGAAAGAAAGGGGCGGCGCTCCAAGTGACATTGCTTTGAACAGATGCCGGAGTTGTGCAGGGCGATAATAACTTCCGCCTTGCCCCAGACTGAACATCAATTTCCCTAGACAAGTGCAAGCTATCTCCGCCATTGTTGGCAGGGGCGGGGGAAAATAAATGATTTTGAAGGAACACAAGAAAGGACAAGGCGTTACAACAGAGGGGGGACTTGGGGGCTAACCAATGGGAAACCTAATACGGGGGCAGGGTTGGGTGGGTTGGGAACGGGGCGTTCGTAAAACAAGGGCAGCTTCTGTTCCCAAACACAATGGGGTTTGTCCTTGGGAATCTTTAAAAAATAAGATCCAGAGAAAAAGACACGATAAACAAGACATTGAAGGGACTGGGATTTCAGTAGATGTGTAGAACAAAAGAATTGCTTGGTAAACATTGCACTGAATGGAGACGGCATTGAAATTCGATAAACAGGTTTTAAAAAAAAAAAGCAACAAATTTTTCTAAATCCTCCAATCCAAGAAGAAGCTGCTTTGGTTCGTTCCATGTTCGTGTGTCTCCGTAAGAAGTTGCTTTGGTTCATTCCATGTTCGTGTGTCTCCAAAAGAAGCTGCTTTGGTTCGTTCCATGTTCGTGTGTCTCCAAAAGAAGCTGCTTTGGTTCGTTCCATGTTCGTGTGTCTCCAAAAGAAGCTGCTTTGGTTCGTTCCATGTTCGTGTGTCTCCGTAAGAAGTTGCTTTGGTTCGTTCCATGTTCGTGTGTCTCCGTAAGAAGTTGCTTTGGTTCGTTCCATGTTCGTGTGTCTCCGTAAGAAGTTGCTTTGGTTCGTTCCATGTTCGTGTGTCTCCGTAAGAAGTTGGGTTGAGGGTAGGTTAGACGAGCAACTTTAAAAAAAAAAAATCCAGCATGTAAGTAGGTCAATTTTGTTTTATGATAGATAATAAAGAAACGTTGAGATGATATCAATAGCAGAAGTGGCGTTCTATGGTGGACAGTGTGAGTGAGTCATCACGCAAAAATATATATAATGCAGACCTGTTTATCTTCAAACTCTTAAAATCGTACAATCTCATCACAAAATCATTCAATACATTATCTTAATAGTAAAAAATAAACATCCAGTACATATAATGTACACACCTCAAAATCGTACATTGTACGCCAAAATCGTAAGAGTAAACAGGTCTGATAATGTTATATTTGGTTTAAACTCCTTTCTATTAACTTCTCTTTTTTTCGGGGGGGGGGGGGGGGGGGGCTGCGGCTGGCAAAAATCTTCGGACGGCTAATTGATCCATTTCCCGTCAACCCATCGAGCTGGTCTGACACACAGGCTCGTTGCCGATGGCAACACATTCTGTCAAATTTTCATCGCCCCCAACCCCAAAAAACTTTTTTTTTGTTTTTGTTTTCTAGGGGAAGATGAAGGAAATATAACGACACTGATTTCACGAAATAAAATTCCCGAAAACTGCGCTAAATGTAATTCTTTTTAAATAGATCGTAAGTGCGTTTCGAGCAAAATATTTTCTTTTTTTTTTTTTTTTTTTTTGGTGAAATAAATCTGCGGTGCAGGGCCGGCCTTAGGCTATTGCAACCTATGCGGCCGCAATGGGCCCCGCACTTTCATAGGCCCCGCCCCGAATTTATTTTCTAATACAAAATCTTAATTTTCACTTATTTTCCTTTTCCTCTACCCAGAATCGGCCCCGCACCGTCCGTTTCGCATAGGGCCCCGCAATTTTTTAGGGTCGGCCCTGCTGCAGTGTAAAAGTGGGTGGGACATTAGAATAGTAATACAATTTTTGTTCTCGTCGAATTAATTATTTTAGCTTAATGTTATAAAGACGTAAGAAAAAGGAAAGGAACAGGGTCCTTTCTATTCGGGTCCGCCAATGTAACAAAGCTGAAGTCTTCAAACGTTTACTGATTGTGTGTATTTTTTTAATGAACACATTAAGACAGTGGTTCTCAACCTTTCATAGGGCCGCGACCCTTTAATACAGTTCATCGTGTTGTGGCGACCCCAGTCACAAAAATTAGTTTCGGTTATACTTCATAGCTATAGAGCATTTGTGTTTTCAGGTGGTCTTAGGCGACTCCTGGGAAATGGTCGTGCGACCCCCCCCCCCTCAAATGGGTCGCGACCCACAGGTTGAGAACCGCTGCTATTAAGACAATGTTATAGTGCTGTTAAATTTAAAAGAAAAACACTGTAAGATTTCTCAACCCATAAAAAAAGTATTTAAAAAACACTCTTAATTTGATTGGAAAGGAACACAGAGAGATTCCCCCGCCCCTTACCCAAGTGTATAAAAAATTTTCGTTAATATATTATATCAGAGTACTGCTAGAGAGGTTTTCAATAATCATATTCAATAATATTGCTTAAAGTTCTCACATTTTCCAGGTCGCTACATTACAACCGAGTGCGTCTGTACAGATTATAGAAAATTCTGCGATATCACTGAAATTACCCGCGGTGGCGTCCTTAGAGTTGGGAACAGCCGATCAGTAGGGTTAAGTTGTCGTTTAGCTTTAAAACTTGAGACCCGCCGATGATTCGCTACTCGTGCGTCCGTGACGTTTTTGACTTTTGGATCCCATCTCGCGCCAAGTACACCGTGACCTATATCCAGATAACTCGTCTGCAAGAAACAAGCACCCGTGGCAGGCCTTGGGTCAGGGGCGGGAAAGACAAGGGCGGGTGCTGGAGAGAGATACCGTTAAGGCGCGGCGGCGGCCCGGGGGGGGGGGTGGGGGTTGTCTGCTGCCCAGGTAACGACTGTACGTTAATGGCGGGGATAAGAAGACCACAGATGAAAGTGAAGGCGTCGGTGGCGTAGGGCGTAGGCTTACATATAAAACTGTGGATGATCTGAAGGTGTGAAAGAAAGAAGAAGGAGAAGGTAAAAAAAGAAGGGGAAAAAACCAACCAACCAAACTTGCTAGTGGTCAAGACACAAGGACAAGACAACGGACAGAAAAGACAACGGACAGACAAGACAACGGACAGACCAGACAACGGACAGACCAGACAACGGACAGACAAGACAACGGACAGACCAGACAACGGACAGACCAGACAACGGACAGACAAGACAACGGACAGACCAGACAACGGACAGACCAGACAACGGACAGACAAGACAACGGACAGACAAGACAAAACATTTTTGACAGGGTGCGTGGATCTGAGCTAGGTGGAGAGAGGTGGGGGGGGTGGTGGTGTAGGGAGAGAAACTGAGAGATACAAAACAAAACACAAAAAACCACCAACAAAAAACCCAAAACAATAACAACGTTGAATATAATATTATAATGATGTGTGACGACACGAAGAGCTTCAAACAGCCTCACAAAAAACAAAAAAAAAATTATTACACATCATTTAAATTAAAAAAATTGCGTATCAGAATATAGTGATTACATGTGACATAATAATGGAAAACTTCAATGTCTAGGGGAGATTTTTTTTTATACGAGCAGTGGCGTAGCTAGCGTGTTTGGCGCCCGGGAACAAGATTTATTTTAAAGCGCCCCCTTTTCCTGTTTCAACTCTCAAACCCATTATTTTCATCAATAAAATAATACCAAAGCACATTTTGGCGCCCCTAACTAGCTGGCGCCCGGGTACATCTGTACCCCCCTGCCCCCCTACGCTACGCCTCTGTATACGAGTAATGGGGGGAGTTGGGAGTGGGTTAGATTTTGGACCCTTCCCGCCATTGTATACGTTTAATGGTAGGGTGTGAAGCGGTAACAAATTTCTCTGCGTTTTTTTCTAAAGATCCTTTTACAATAGCAAAAAAAGAGGAATGAAATAAGTAAATCAACAAACAAATAATTGGCGGTTGGATTCCGTGTCGATTGTTTGCGAAGGGGCAGACGACAAATTTGTAGGTTTGCGGAAGTCGATATTTTCATCCGGTCTCGGGGGGAGACAACCCGACATTCTGCGTTAGGTTTCGGGTTCTGTTGTCGGTGTTAACACACAATCTGGTGGGTCTGGAAGGGCCATGTTTAGTGTGGACACCTGCCCTGGTGACAGTTTACCACGGGACAAGCACAGGGAAAATGAATGTAAAGGATTCGGGCCGGTTTGGGGTGGGGGGGGGGACTGTTGCCTGTAAAGATGTTCCCTTGCCTGTCGCATACAATACTCTTACCAAGGATGGGGAGGGACATGGGTCAAAAAGGGTCAGAATGAATCGAGATGGAAAATTATGGTCAAGGTGAAATGGGGTCAAAGTAAATTGGGTCGAAGGTCGAATAGGGATAAAAGAGTTTAAAAGAGATGTGTTTTGACTGCAGTTTTGAAGGCCTGGACGGTCGGTATATTATGGATGTGTAGTGGGAGAGAATTCCATTGTTTGGGGGGCGCAGAAAGAGATAGATAGTTCACCATATGTTTTAGTGCGTGTTCAGGGAACAGAAAGAATACGCGTGTCCGCGGAGGAACGAAGGTTTCAAACGGGTGGTCAGGGTCAGCAGAGGTCGAGATCAACTTAGGCCACAGTCAGTGACAAATATGGCTCATTACGTCTATCGTATACATATAAATGAATAGGTTCAAGCAAAACCTACAAAAAATCATGTAAATGAGCGTATATGATGCTAAAAATAATAGTGAAATAGGCTACCTGTATCATTCCCAATGATATCTTTTGGGAAATTGGAGACAATGATTCTCTGGTGCAGGAAATGCAGAGAAAAAAATGTGAGTTAGATACTTGGGGAAAATAAAATCAGATATTGCCAGACAATGTCTGTCAAAAGAACAACGGGAGATAAGGAAAAATACAGAAAGCTTTGGTGAGGTGACATCAACAGAGTGAGAGCAACGACAAGTCGTGGAATGAGATGGGAAGAAAAGATCAGAATGAGCTGGGAAGAATAGATCAGAATGAGATGGGAAGAAAAGATCAGAATGAGCTGGGAAGAAAAGATCAGATTGAGCTGGGAAGAAAAGATCAGATTGAGCTGGGAAGAAAAGATCAGAATGAGCTGGGAAGAAAAGATCAGATTGAGCTGGGAAGAAAAGATCAGAATGAGCTGGGAAGAAAAGATCAGATTGAGCTGGGAAGAAAAGATCAGATTGAGCTGGGAAGAAAAGATCAGAATGAGCTGGGAAGAAAAGATCAGATTGAGATGGGAAGAATAGATCAGAATGAGATGGGAAGAAAAGATCGGAATGAGCTGGGAAGAAAAGATCAGAATGAGATGGGAAGAAAAGATCAGAATGAGCTGGGAAGAAAAGATCAGAATGAGCTGGGAAGAAAAGATCAGATTGAGATGGGAAGAAAAGATCAGAATGAGCTGGGAAGAAAAGATCAGATTGAGATGGGAAGAATAGATCAGAATGAGATGGGAAGAAAAGATCAAAATGAGCTGGGAAGAGAAGATCAAAATGAGCTGGGAAGAAAAGATCAAAATGAGCTGGGAAGAATAGATCCGAACACAGATTAATTGAATTTCTGAAAACAAAGATAAGTGTAACGATTTCATGGGTGGCTAATGCACAACTAGGAGAATTTTTACAAGAAGTAAAAATGCGCGTTTAAATGAAATTAAAAAAATCCAAACAAGACCCAAAAAAAGGGGGGGGGGGGGCGGGCCGCATTAAATTAGTGAATTTTATTTGGCTATTTCATCTGACAACATGTGAAGTGTTACTGGCATACAAATAGTTGACGAGTAAAGATAAAAGAACCCCCGTGAGGGTGAGGGGGGGGGGGATAAACGAGATTTTATATTCTAAGGGACTTTCTTTGAATTCTTTTCTTTTTTTTAAAATACTTTATTTACAAAAGTGTAGGGGGCGTTAATAGGGGTTAGCAATGTAAGGTGATCAGACTTCCTTTAAAAAAAACATTTACCCCGCTTTTATTTAACGAAACAATTGGAAGATCTTGCATTAACAAAACAAAAAAAAAAAAAAAAAAAAAAAAAAACAACAGTGATAGACATCTAATTATAAATAACAAGTTTCGTTGTATGGCAAGTAGAGACGCACTTAATAATGGGGGCAATTTCAAGTGTGTTCTTGTTGTTCTATCACTCCCCTGAAAAAAATCGGTAATGAGGGTAAAAGCTGTCATCGGGCGGTAATCAAGGGGGGTAATCAGGGGGGTAAGATATAGTTCGTTTTATTACCTTCACCGTCAGTGGCTGTGGTTGAGTGTTGCACTGAAAATGAACAGGTGTTCATGGGGGAAGTGTAGAGAGGAAGAAAAAAAAAGTGTGGTTTTGGGAGGGGGGGGGGATTAAGACACTAATAAAACACACCTGCTGTAGCTAGTCAACTGGAAATACATATCAAAGCATTCATGCTGGAGTTGTGCCTGGTGTTGTTATGTTACGCCCTCAGCCCCCCCCCCTTCTCCCTGGCTCTCTCAGTATCCCGCCATCCTGCCCCCCCCCCCTCAACACACCCCCTTCTGACTTTACTCCTATACAACAAGCGTCATAAAAAAGATGTACAATTAAGTAGAAGGATGAGAAGAAAACAAAAAACGCGTACGAAACCTAAGGAGGAAAGGGTGCGCTCTTTAGCAAAAGTAGATACCCCCCCCCCCCCCCCCCCACAAAAAAAGGCACTGTTTAAATTATGCTTCACTTTTGGAAGGTGTTTTTTTTAAGTTCGTGATCAGCTCAGGTGTTGTATGCTTATGTGTGATCTGATCAATAGAATCATCAGATGGTTCAACTTGTGATCTACAATTCAATTCTGCATTGAATTTTTTTTAGTAAATATTGAAATAGATTTGTGCAACGAAAGAGTCTAGGCTTTAATTCTAAGAGATACGAAGTTATGGTGGCCAAGCGAAAGAGTCTAGGCTTTAATTCTAAGAGATACGAAGGTATGGTGGCCAAGCGAAAGAGTCTAGGCTTTAATTCTAAGAGATACGAAGGTATGGTGGCCAACCGAAAGAGTCTAGGCTTTAATTCTAAGAGATACGAAGGTATGGTGGCCAACCGAAAGAGTCTAGGCTTTAATTCTAAGAGATACGAAGGTATGGTGGCCAACCGAAAGAGTCTAGGCTTTAATTCTAAGTTGGCCAAAGAGTCTAGGCTTTAATTCTAAGAGATACGAAGGTATGGTGGCCAACCGAAAGAGTCTAGGCTTTAATTCTAAGAGATACGAAGGTATGGTGGCCAACCGAAAGAGTCTAGGCTTTAATTCTAAGAGATACGAAGGTATGGTGGCCAACTCCCAAACCTCAAGCAGTGGTGAGAACAGTGGTACAAAGGTACGGTGCCCAACTCTCAAGCCCCAAGCAGTGGTGGGAACAGTGGTACAAAGGTACGGTGCCCAACTCTCAAGCCCCAAGCAGTGGTGAGAACAGTGGTACAAGGGTACGGTGCCCAACTCTCAAGCCCCAAGCAGTGGTGAGAACAGTGGTACAAAGGTACGGTGCCCAACTCTCAAGCCCCAAGCAGTGGTGAGAACAGTGGTACAAGGGTACGGTGCACAACTCTCAAGCCCCAAGCAGTGGTGAGAACAGTGGTACAAGGGTACGGTGCCCAACTCTCAAGCCCCAAGCAGTGGTGGGAACAGTGGTACAAAGGTACGGTGACCAACTCTCAAGCCCCAAGCAGTGGTGGGAACAGTGGTACAAAGGTACGGTGCCCAACTCTCAAGCCCCAAGCAGTGGTGAGAACAGTGGTACAAGGGTACGGTGCCCAACTCTCAAGCCCCAAGCAGTGGTGAGAACAGTGGTACAAGGGTACGGTGCCCAACTCTCAAGCCCCAAGCAGTGGTGAGAACAGTGGTACAAGGGTACGGTGCCCAACTCTCAAGCCCCAAGCAGTGGTGAGAACAGTGGTACAAGGGTACGGTGCCCAACTCTCAAGCCCCAAGCAGTGGTGAGAACAGTGGTACAAGGGTACGGTGCCCAACTCTCAAGCCCCAAGCAGTGGTGAGAACAGTGGTACAAGGGTACGGTGACCAACTCTCAAGCCCCAAGCAGTGGTGAGAACAGTGGCTCTCAAGTGTTTCGATATTTAGTCAAAGAATGTCATGATTTTTGTTTTTGTTTTTGTTTAAACGCCGAGATGATAAAATAATGAAATGTCCCGGGTGAGCACCAGGGCTGAAATGTATAAGGCTGGCGTCTCAGGTAAGATGTCTTAGACCGGCGTCTCAAAGTAGCTGTCTGAACAGGCGAGCCACACAGATTGCCCGAGAGACTGTGACGTGTCCACTACAGTTTTGAGTTAGAAGAAGGCATGGGCGACCAAAGATGGCGGGGGTTTCCAAAGAAGGCGTGGACGGCCCAAGATGACGTGTTTCCAAAAAGAGTGTGGACGGCCAAGGATGAAGTGTTTCCAAAAAAGAGTGTGGACGGCCAAGGATGACGCGTTTCAAAAAAGAGTGTAGACGGCCAAGGATGCCATATGTTCGATGTCGATTTTATGATGCATTACGATTAAAATTGTTTAGGTGAAAGGTGATGTTAACATTGTTCATGTGTGACCCGGAAGTGCTCTGACTGGGAATGTCGCTTCCGGAATTTAAAAACATGTTTTCAACACGTGCGGTGCGCTAACCGAAATTTTTATCTCATTTCAACAATTTTCGAGTCTAAATATAAATTCCATTAAAACTGTGGGTTAAAAAAAAAAATTTGAGGAATTTTGTTTAAATGGAAAATATAATTAAAACGGAAGTGACGTCACGTTGATGGGAGACGCAATTCATATTTTAATAAGTTGTTAAAATTCTTCCGGGATGGCAAGGAAGAAAAATGTTAGGAAGATTCATTCCTTGAGATTAGAATTTGTGTATGTTTCATTATTTTCTCTGATCATAGTCTCCAGAGAGACCTCGTCGTTTTAAGTAGAAATATTCAAAGAGTTCGAATGAGCCTGCAAGAAAATATCCCGAGCCGGTGAAGGAAAATGTCGCATCCGGAAGTTTGTTTGAGAGAAATTTCGTCGACGGACAATTGATCGACGGAAATTTGTGTTAGGGTCCAAGATGCACAAGTTCGATTAAGGAATTGATGTTCTTCTCCCCCCCCCCCCCCCGCGTGCAGACGATAATGGCAGAACCAGCAGAGACACCTGGTGTTACATTTTTAACGCCTAAATCTGTAGTCAGGTGTGAACGCCCTGGATTTTTTTTTTGCATTGATCCTCGGAAAATGGCACGCCCGCCCCCCCCCCCCTGGTTTGCAATGACCACTCTCTCAATAGCCCCGGGGGGTGGGGGTGGCTTAAGCCATCGTAAAAGTACACATGAGTTTCTGCTTCCGTTCGTGTTACATCAACTCTTGGTTGGGGTGCGCAGCCCCCCTCCCCCCCCCCCCCAAATTGAAATGAAGCTTGCAAAAGGACTATGCAACGCACAAAATCGTTCTAATCACGAAACGAAACGAAACACACAGCTCCTCTCTCATATCCCCCCCTAAACTAAACATGGTCACCCACATTCTATCAAAAAATCGCCCCGCTCTTCACCCGTGCGAACCACCCACCACCCCTTCTTCCGCACACCATCTTCCCCACCCCTCTTCCCCACCCCTCTTCACCACCCTCCCATCCCTCTTCCCCACCCCTCTTCACCACCCTCCCATCCCTCTTCCCCACCCTCCCATCCCTCTTCCCCACCCCTTTTCACCACCCTCCAACCCCTCTTCACCACCCTCCCATCCCTCTTCACCACCCTCCCATCCCTCTTCCCCACCCCTCTTCACCACCCTCCAATCCCTCTTCACCACCCTCCCACCCCTCTTCCCCACCCTCCCATCCCTCTTCCCCACCCTCCCATCCCTCTTCCCCACCCTCCCATCCCTCTTCCCCACCCTCCCATCCCTCTTCCCCACCCTCCCTCCCCCTTCCACGTACCACCCGCATTATCTACACGTCTTGTTATGTTAAAAATGTTGTAGACACACATGAAAAAGTGGAGGGAGGACCCCCCACCCCTCCCTCTCCCCCGCCCCCAGCCCAACAACCATTTATCACCCTGCGAGTGGTCGCCGTATCAACTCCACTGGCACCTATTTAAGTCATAAATCACTTCTCTATAACCACAGTGATAACAGCTACGTGTTGAACGGCACTCCACTCCACGCAGAGTGATCTATTAGACTTGTTAAAGCAGATTTTTTTTTTTTAACCCTAAGAGAAAATATATATTTCTAGCACAAATCATGCCGTATATCGGATACGATCCTACATCTATTCATACGCCGGTTTTTAAAATTTGTTAAAGAGATAATAATTTTAACAGAGGATTATACTTACTAGCAAATAACCCGTACTACAAAGCACGGGCGCAATAAAATAATAAACTTAACTAAATTTAATTAATTTCAGATTTTGCCAACATTTATGCTATTTTAACACGAACTTTTGAGGCTACTTATATATTTAATTTAACGATATATTTCTTTTTTTCTCTCCCTTTTTCTTTTCTTTATTTAGCATATTTCATTTCAGATGTCTTTAGTTCTTCCTTTCTCGCAAACAGCGTACAGCTTCAAACTAAGTTAGGAGAAAACAAACCAAATATTTAATCATGTCAGTTCCTAATGTGACGCCTATCGACCTGATTGCATGGGTTTTACGCTGTGAGCCTCATGTTATTGTGGTAGTTGTTGTAAGACACGAAAGTTGTATCCAGTGGCGTAGCTGGCCGGGGTCCCAGGTGGTAGACCCCCCTGCTGACGTAAAGATCCTGTTTTTTTTTTTAGATGACCCAAATCCGATGAGTGCTTAAAGAGGATGGCTAAGGTTGGACCTACCACCCGTCAAAAAAATGTCACCTACGCCCCTGGTGATATCTAAAGTCATAAATTATTTTGTTGGTGTCCTCGGTGGCCTATATAAGGCTACAAATGATTTGTGGGAAATTGTCAATATGGACAAAGAGAAGGTTGAAAATGCATATTTAAAAGCCAGTCGGGAAATAAGCAAACAAACAGAAAACTCGGTGGACTAAATCAAATTCATAATTTTATTAATAGTACAAATATCATGTATAAATCATAAAAATATTGTAGATTTTATGAAAAAAAAAAATAAGGCTATTTTTTTTCTTCGCCGATCGAAAGGCAACTCCATTTCTCATGGGAAATTAACTCTCCGCTCTCGAGTTGCTACCTGATAAATGATAGATGGTTTGGATTGTCTGCTCCTGTAATAGAGCGGTCACACTGGGTTGTCTAGTAAAAGCAAAATGTCCTGATCTAAATGACTGTCTTTTTAGAGGTTTAACATTCAAGAGATGGTCTGAACGTTCAACTAAGGGAGATTTTTATACAATAAACTTTCAGGCATCTCTCGGGGGGGGGGGGACTTTTACCCGCTACGCCCTCAATTTTTTCTTAGGGACTCTTGTCTGGCCGGGGGGTGGGGGGGGGGACTTTTACCCGCTACGCCCTCAATTTTTTCTTAGGGACTCTTGTCTGGCCGGGGGGTGGGGGGGACTTTTACCCGCTACGCCCTCAATTTTTTCTTAGGGACTCTTGTCTGGCCGGGGGGTGGGGGGGGGGAAGGGTGATGCTTTTGTCTGGTGCACTTTTGCATGTAGCCCCTTATCCTTTTTTTTTATCCCAAGTTCATATTTGAAGAGACGCCTACAAAACGTAAATTCACAGAGTATCCTTAAATAGTGAGTGGGGTTTGCGGGTTGGGGGGGGGGGGGGGGGAGTCAGTCGTCCTAATTTCAGACCACAAATTTTCCTGTTCTGCCTTTTGTTTTGAGTGAACTCCACTCCAGCAGTCAAGCCACACATAGTGTATCAGTAAACTCCACTCCAGCAGTCAAGCCACACAAAGTGTATCAGTGAATCGAGTCTACCAACAAGATGAGACATGGACCACCTGCTCCATTAGTTTCAAGTGCCGTGCAGATTTTCTCCAGCAACACGTAACGATAAGTTGATTTGTATCTCACTAGAGCAGCGGTTCTCAACCTGTGGGTCGCGACCCCTTTGGGGGATCGAACGATCCTTTCACAGGGGTCGCCTAAGACCATCGGAAAACACACACAACTACATTAAATGAAGTAGCGACGAAAATAATTTAGGGGTTGGGGGTCGCCACAACACGAAGAACTGTTTTGAAGGTGTCGCGGCATTAGAAAGGTTGAGAACCACAGCCCTAGAGGATGCAGCCGATGGGTGGTCTGCGAACAACATATCTTTTTTTTTTTTAAATCCCGGTAAAGACACTCAGATATTACGAATACTTTATATGGCTGGGGGGGATTGCAGTAGGGTGCTTAGGCTCAGTGCCGCCCTGGGGGGAGGGCCAATCATTTCTCCGTCTGCTTTCCACAACCCCAAGCGCCCTGCAGCTGCTCGAAAATGCCGCCCCTACAGAAAAAAAAAAAAGAAGAACATTTCCGCCCAGGGTTGACCGCACCCCTTTCCTACGCCACACAAAAGCAAACCGGTGGGAAGTTTTTAGAACAGCGGTTCTCAACCTGTGGGTCGCGACCCCTTTTGGGGTCGAACGAAGACCATCAGAAAACACATATACTCTACAGTTGTGAGGTAGCAGCGAACATAATTTTGCGGTTGGGGGTCGCCACAGCATGAGGAACTATATTAAGGGGGTCGCAAATAAGTTACCTCACCGCTATCAAGGCACGGAGAACTCATCCCAGTAAACTCTTAGAACCTTCCTTTGCCTGGTCACAGATACTAACAGTTCCATGATGCTTCAGATACTGCCTAATAAGTTCATGGTACTAAAGATTTTTTCCAATCAATTCCATGACTCTTCAAATAATGACTAACAATTCCAGGACTCTTCAGATAATAACTAACAACTCCCGTCCAATCAAATACAAAAGTGAAACCCTGCATGCATAATAATGTAAGTCTTAGGTATTTCATAGAAATCGCCCCCCTTTTTTTTTAAAGAACCCACAACGTTTGAGGACACCTTCCGTAGTAAGCATTAGTACGTGGTTACCATTATCAACAGTCCGTGACTTACTTCCCTCACCCCTTCCCCCCACCCCACCCCACAAACACAAACTCACACACACCTAATTTACACTGTGTTACTTAAGGCGAGCAAATAAACTTGGCTAAACTATTTACGGCACGACCAATGGCAGACAGAAACAAGTCAATCCAGGGGCACTTTGATCTGTGGCACGACCAGCTTCCTCCCCCACTTCCACTACGGGCGTCTCGGGGGCCTCGCTTGTATAACGTTGGGGATAATGGGAGTCCAAATAAACTGATGCCATTAGCATAGGGTGTTGTGGTGGTGCCATGGGGGTGTTGGCACGATAAGACATGATTTGGACGAGGGAGGGGCTGCTTATAATTGAAAAGAAAAAAAAGGAAGAAAAAAAAAGTAAGTATTCCTGACTCTATAGGCTTATAGGGCGCCATTTCTTGTTTTAAAAAGATAGGGCGCGGGAGCTATGTCTAGTTGAAATTATTATGAGTTTGTCCCACTCACTGAGAGTCATCTCAATGGGGCGCCGGATAGATAGCACCCTTGGACCAAATGAATTCTTATATTTATATCATATGAAAAAAACAATATGTGATTGAAAGATTGCAACATCCACAGCCACAATGTTTGACAGAAAAATGGCATAGACTAAATGCCATTGTCCTATTGCAGTGGTTCTCAACCTTCCTAGTGCCGCGACCCTTTAATACAGGTGACGCCCACCCCCAAACATAAAATTATTTGTGTTGCTACTTCATAAATATGTGTTTTCCGATGGTCTTTGGCAACCCCTGTGTAAGGGTCTTTCGACCCCCAAAGGGATCACGACCCACAGATTGAGAACCGTTGTCATAATGTCACATCCGCAGCCTCACATTTTAACAGATTTTTAACGAAATTATGTTCACGTTGATAGAAATTCAGAGGAAATAAGATATTTTTGGAATTCCTGATTCTATTATTCCTGACATTGGCTACAGCATTTCGAATTTAAAAAATTATAAAAAAAAGAAATAATATCTGTAATAATATAACTTATTATTTTTAGCATTATTATTAAAACAACCAAAAATGATATCTGAAATAAAATGACTTATTATTTTTAACATTATTATTTTAACAATAAAAAAAATAATAATTATCGAAGGTTAGATGGGCCGTCATTTGATAATATAACAAGCAATTTACACAATTTTCTGGCTCAGAACTTGAAGACATATTAGCTTGAGGTGGCGGTCGGGAGAAGGTGGGGGCACAAATTGGGTTGCTATTATGCAACGTAAGGCATATTTTATTATTATTATTATTATTCCGGCAAGCGAACGTATTAGAGTTGCGAGGGAGTCGAGGAAATTGATATCAAGATTGGCCACACTGACGCGTGGAGTCATGCTCAGAAATGTCTCAGGCCTGATGACACGTAAGTGCTGCATCAAGCCCCCCCATTCCCCCCCCTCCGCAAAACCCCAATCTCCACACCCTTCGTAATGGCGAGGTATGTGTGACACTTTGGCTTTAGGTGTCAAACGATGGTTCTCATGTTAGGATGTAGTTTACTTGGGGGAGGTGGGGGAAGGTTTTTTGTTTGTTTGTTTAAGTGTACTGACACAATAACGTGTGACCCCCGTGTGTCTTAAAGCGACCCCCCTAATCCAAATCTCTCCAAAACAAAAAGCCCTCAGACAAAACTACAACCCACAAACAGAAACAACCACCTAATAATAATAATAATAACAATAATCACACTAGGAGGAGTAACTTCAGTACTGATTAAAATTATACTCGAATAGGTGAAATTTACTGACAGATCCCAGGTCCCATCTTGCATCGAGTGATGTACGTAAAATGCCTTTAAAAAATTAACGATACATGTCAACCTACTGCAACAGAACGGTGTGCGACGACAGTGTGTCACGACATGGTGCCGCGACACTGTGCCACGACACCGTGCCACGACACCGTGCCACGACACCGTGCAACGACACTGCGCAACGACACCGTGACACGACACTGTGTCACCACACTGTGCCACGAAACTGTGCCACGATAACGTGTCACGACACCGTGACACGACACTGTGCCACCACACTGTGCCACGTCAACGTGTCACGACACCGTGCCACGACACTGTGCCACGACACTGTACCACGACAATGTGCCACGACACCGTGCCACGACATTGTGCTACGCCTCTATAAGAGTACCTTTAATTGAGCTCTCCCCCTCCCCCCATGGTAACCCATTCATCCCTTGCTTGATTGTGGTTTTCACGCATTCTCCATTCACAGCTGTGACGTAATCCTACCCGAAAGGCACCCGCATGCCATCCGTTGTAGCAGAAATGCATGACGTCCAAAAAATAGTGCCAAACTGTCACATGCTCCTGCGACTTCCATTAATGCGTTGCCTCTACCCCCCGACACTCCCCTCCCCCGGGGGGGGGGGAGCCCAAACTCTCTGACACTTACAAAATGGAATGTAAGCAATGTGGATCACACATGGCGGCATTTAGAATTCAGCTGTGATCATGACAGCGCACCTTGTTCTCACTTAAGATGTCTTTGTTTGTTGATACTGACAGCGCAATTTTACTATCATAAAAAATTTTACCCTTGATGTCACGGTTCTCATCGTGTGGGTCGCGACCCGTTTAGGGTGGGGGGGGGGTGTCGAACAAACCTTTCACAGGGGTCGCCTAAGACCATCGGAAAACACATTTACTCTATAGCTATGCAGTAGCAACGAACACAATTTGTCGTTTGGGGGTCACCACAACATGAGGAACTAAATTAAAGGGTCGCGGCATTAGGAAGGTTGAGAACCACTGATTTAGGTCAGGCCTGCACAACATACGGCCCGAGTTCTGCATGTGGCCCACCAGCAGCCACTTTGCGGCCCGCGGACTAGCGAAATATTCTTTATTCTTATTATTTTCTAAATAGTTTTCGCCCTTCTCCAATTTTCGTTTGGCCCGCAAGAGTTTTTCATAAAGTATTGCGGCCCGCCTTACCCTTTGAGTTGTGCGGGCCTGCTTTAGGTGGATAAGGATGATGGAACAAATGACAACGAAACTAAATCTTTAATTTTTAAATACGTTAAGGAAATATAACCTTAAAATACGTAGATGTAACGTCTTGGTATTTAGATAAGAATTCAAGCTGTGTAAATGAAATGGCAGAACAGGGTATGGTTTAGCTTTAATCAATAGACAGGACAATAAGACCTGAACGTTTCGGCGTAGAGCCTTCTTCGGCGAACAAGACAAATAGAAGTAAGACAAGAAACTGTATGATTTAGACTCTGTTTTCATATACTCGAGGAGTAGGCTAGGACAATTTCGACGAGAGTGGAAGAGATTGTGAAGATGGTGCAAGAGATTGTGAAGATGGTGCAAGAGATTGTGAAGATTGCGCACGGGATTATGAAGATGGCGCAAGAGATTGTGAAGATGGCTCAAGAGATTGTGAAGATGGTGCAAGAGATTGTGAAGATTGCGCAAGGGATTGTGAAGATGGCGCAAGAGATTGTGAAGATGGCTCAAGAGATTGTTAAGACGGCGAACGAGATTGTGAAGACGGCCCAAGAGATTTTGAAGATTGCGAAAGAGATTGTGAAGATGGCGCAAGAGATTGTGAAGATGGCGCAAGAGATTGTGAAGATGGCACAAGAGATTGTGAAGATGGCCAAGAGATTGTGAAGATGGCGCAAGAGATTGTGAAGATGGCGCAAGAGATTGTTAAGATGGCACAAGAGATTGTGAAGATGGTGCAAGAGATTGTGAAGATGGTGCAAGCCACGCATGTTTTAGAGAGAGAGATAGAGATGGGGGGGGGGGAGAGAGAGGGAAGGAAGGAAAATAAGCATACACCATATCCTCTTTTCATCTCCCAGCCTTATAAAACATATCCCAATGCCATCTTCAATTACAATAAATCCCGATTTCCTAAGACAACCTTCCAACCTAATCTAACAATGTTGCAGCATCCCTTAAGCTTATCTTTTACAAGACCGGCTAATTAACGTGGGGGGGGGGGGGGGGGTTAAGCAAGATAAATGTGCAGTCAATAGTCATTTTCTGCAGCTCCACGCATGCCGTGGAAAAAAAAAAAGGGGGGGGGGGGGGTTATCAACTGTAGGTTAACAATGGCTAAAGTCATCTGTTGACTTATTTTTTAATATTATTTTTAAGTTGTTTTTTTTAATGTTTGTCTCCGTTGCCTTTGTGAAGATATATTTTAGTTAGGTTTAAAAAAAAAAAAAAACTAAATATTTTTTTCTTAACAAACCAGTCTAAGCAGATGTATTGCACGTCCGGTGGATTCAATAAAGTCAACAAAATACCTATGTCATCATCATCATCAAGATTTTTTTTTTTTTATAATCTCATGAAGTAAAACGGTAATTATTGGGGGGTGGGGTGGTGTGGGTTCAGAATCAGGGAAAATGTTAACTTTTGAAAAGTTGACAAATATTTTAAAAGAGCCAAGCATCAACTACGTCAGGAGAAATCCATTAAACTATAATCATTTGGGGGGGGGGGGAGCCTTTGATCCCGGAAAAGCCATTAAACCTGTACTCATCTTAGAACCACTCTTATTGATCATATGATTTAAAGGAAAGTGTGTGTGTGTGTGTAAGGGGGGGGGGCCGTGGGGACACCCCCATCAGCCGTGAAAACTGATCTTCATACATTTCCTAATACCACAACTTTTATTGTACACCCAGAGGCGAAGGAAAGGGGTGGGGATGCGTGCGGTCCGAACCCGGGAGGCACTTTTGTTTCCTTATAGCTGGGGGGGGGGGGTTACCAAACTACGGCCCGCGGGCCTGATCCAGCCGGCGAGGCCAATTCATACGGCTGCTTAGTTTGTGAGATTCGAATATGTCAGCCCTTGTCCCGATTAAACTATATTTTTGCTAACGTCGCCATATTTGCTAATTGTTTAGTAAATAAATATGTTGGTTGTCTTTGCTTTTTTTGCATTGCACGCCACACACCCATGATTAACATGGAATACTAAACTTAGTTTTTCGTCTTTTGTACCAGAGCTTTCGTTCTGGCTTGCAAGTATTGTACAAAGTGATTATCCGGCCCGCGCTCGTCAATTTTTCCGTTATCCGGCCCGCCGTGAAAAGTTTGGTGACTCCTACCTTATAGTAAAGGGGTAGAATTCTCGGCTAAATGCATATATTTTTATTGGAAGGGCGGAGGAGGTATGGGAGGTGGGGCAAGGCGGAAAAATTGTTTGTCCGCCCCGGGTGGCACTAACCCTATCTACGCCACTGGGTACACCAGTTGTTTGATCTCCTCCTAACGAGCCACCTCTGACATTTGCTGTTAATTATAATTATTTTTTAAAAAAAAAAGGAATAGCCAATCTTCCCATACAGATGTAGGCCCGTATCAGCTCTCTTAAGATAAGATCCCCCCCCCCCCCCCGTCCTCAGCTTCATGATCTACAGGTAAACTCCCCCCCCCCCCGACCCCCCATGCTTTCGTCATGTTTGAATGTAAGTGTTTTATATGTGACATCACTTCCCCCCACTCGCCCCCCCCCCCCCATACAAAAACTACAATTTATTTTGTAAAAGAGCGCCCCGAGTTCATGCCTATCCTGTTCAGGTCGGGACTTAACATAAAACATTGAAATAAAAGTCGCCCCCATGCAGTGTGTATAATTGCCCGGCGGAACTGACCCAGGTGCTGAAAGGAGAGTTTTTAGTGGGTTCCAGGTGCTCTAATGCTGGCGTTACCAGATAACAATTCTCGATTAATGTACGGAATTTTTTAAAATTGTATTTATTTAATAAAAGAAAGAAAATTAACCGGGGAAAATTACGGGGGGAACTAAAGGGGGGAATTAAAGGGGAAGGGGGATTAAAATGGAAAAAAGTAAAGAGGGAGAACGTTAAGGGGAGAAATTTCATTGCGATTAAAGGAGAAACGCTGTAGAAATAGAGTTGTGTTGAAAGGAGGGAAGCACTATAGAAAAGAGCGCAATGTTGAAATGTAACAGGGGGAGTATTATAGAATAGAGCGCAATGTTGCATTGCAACAGGGGGAAGCACTAAATAATAGAGCAGCGTTGAATAACAAAAGAAGCTAGGGCTAAATATACGTTCAAACATTCATTTGATGGTCCCAACCTGTTTTGTGTGTTTGCATGTGTGTGTGTGTGTGTGTGTGTGTGCTACAGATTCAAAACTATAAATGCATCCCTATCGAAGTTTGGTGATGTTGGACGTTTTAAAGCATCTTGATGCAAGGCGGTGTGTTAACAGTTTGAGACCCGCCCCCTTACTGTGCGCCAGATATAATTAACAGTCTCGTGAGTTACTCCACTGTACAGATGGAACGTTTTAAAGTCAATGAGAAGCTTTTTAGAGAAAGACACATTTTTTTCATCATTTCTCAGCCGTCTAATGGAACCACGCAGTCGGGATATGACTTCACCGTGTAGCGATGTAACTCTGGAAGAGATGTGGGGTTCGTGGCGGGGGGGGGGGGGGCCCCACAACAACAATAAAAAAGTAAAAAAAGCGAAATAAAATGAACACAAAAAAAAAAAAAAAAAAAAAAAAAAAAAAAAAAAAAAGGGGGGTGTTTTTCGTACTTACCCTGGTAATTGACAAAGCGGTAATCCACGGATTCCTCGTCGCGTTCCGTGACGCCATCCGACTGCCAGCCCTCGCCGATTGGTTGAAACGTCCATCCCTGCGCCCGGATTGGTCGAGCGGCGAACGTTACTATGGCGACGAAGAAGATCAACAGCGAAGCAGTGTATTCCATAACTCCGCTCTAATATTGAGCATCACATGAAGGGCGGAAAAAAACAAACTGACGCTCAACTCCGACTGCTGTATGAATAATTGCTCCTGCTCTTTGGAGTCACTCTATTTTTTTTCGTTCCCTTTTTTGTACAGTGAAGAGAGAAGAACACCATTAAGATTCTTTAATTATTAATAGCTTTTTAGTTTTACGCTGTAGAACTGGTCAGAGTTCGTTGTACTAGTCGTCTAGTTGTAGGTATAAAGTATAATTTGTTTAATACTGGTTTTACTGGCTGACGTAATTGTAAATAGAGTATAAAATATATTATAAAGTATTGATTATTGATGGTTTTTTTGAAGGGCGAAAAAATGTGTATATATATTATATTAGTATACATATATTTTGTATTTGAAACAAATTCGTTGGAAGTCAAATAATTTATTTCGAATTCTTAACAACTGGGTATAACCGTTGCACCATCGGGAATACCCGTTATACCAGCGGAAATATCCATTATCTGGGCAGAATCACAACTAGTGTCGTCCGCGCAGAATACATTGAAAAAAGCGATAATTCTTCCATTTTGAAAAAAAAATATATATGGATGTACGGTTCAATTTACTGGTGACGAAAGTTCACTTTGAAGTAGATGTTTCTGCTGGCTCACTATAGAATCCTTTCTATGTTCTTTGGTTGGACCCTGTGAACGCCGCGACGATGTTTCTTTCTTATCTTCCAGACAATGAATGGGCGATAAGGGTGTCTGTGAAGAGTGGTCGCCCTAAGCCAATGAAAAGTTGGTAGCATGTTTCATCTGCGGAGAAAACAGAAGAAACAATTTATTAAAAAATCATGAGGTATAATTGGTGTGGAATCTTTGCAAGATGTCGTGACACAGGGGATGACCATTTATTATATGTAAAAAAACAACCATTTAGATAAGCTATTACAAAAATTGCATATTTCAAATATAAAAAAGGACCTTCGAGCTTTAAATGTGTGTGTGTGTGTTAATATTGAAATGCGAGAGAGAAGAAAACGTGTGTGTGTGTGGGGGGGGGGGTAGTTGGTAAAGCAACAACAATAGCAAGTACTTGATGTCACGTGTACAAATTAGGGCGATAGTCTTAGACCTGCGTCATACAGAAAAGACTCCATCCGAATACACCCCCACCCCGACACACTTTACTCTGAGTCCGACAACACAGCGAAAAAAAAGGGGGGGGGGATGTCATATAAAGAAATAATAATCAGATAGTTATCGGGCTGACTGGGGGTGACTGGGGGTGACTGGGGGTGACTGGGGTGACTGGGGGTGACTGGGGGTGACTGGGGGTGACTGGGGGTGACTGGGGGTGACTGGGGGTGACTGGGGGTGACTGGGGTGACTGGGGGTGACTGGGGTGACTGGGGGTGATTGTGGTGACTGGGGGTGATTGTGGTGACTGGGGGTGATTGTGGTGACTGGGGGTGACTGGGGGTGACTGGGGGGTGACTGGGGGGTGACTGGGGGTGACTGGGGGTGACTGGGGGTGACTGGGGGTGACTGGGGGTGACTGGGGGTGATTGTGGTGACTGGGGGTGACTGGGGGTGACTGGGGGTGACTGGGGTGACTGGGGGTGACTGGGGGGTGACTGTGGTGACATTAGATCTCTTGTTGCGGTTGAATTACACAGGAAGGTGTCTGGTTCCGGTCCTGGGCGCCCAAAGATTTTGCGCTCTTATATTAAGATACGTTTTAATGACGCCCCAAATGAGCTCCCCCCCGGAAACTCGAAACACGTGAGGGCGGTAATCAAATAAATAAATTTAATGACATCTCTACTCTCTTTTTTTATATATGTACACTTTTTATAGATGAAATTATTTGCTTATTTATGCTCAGTTCGCGCGAAAAAATTCACGTCAAATCTCTTTTTGAATGCAATATTTTGTTTTACCATACAGCGCTTTCAAAAAGAAATTTGACGAAAATTTGATGAAATTTTGACAAAAATTGGATCGTGTGAACTGAGCATGATGCGTCCCGTTTATGTATATCAATAACAAATTTTCACGTGTGCATACGGTGCGTATGTTTGAGGGGGGGGGGGAACGAATTGGCTTTTTATATGGAAGGTCGCGTGATAATGTGCACGATCAGACATATACCCCATCAAATTCGACAGTATCATTCAAGTGTTTGCCGCCCCAGTTTACCCCCAACCCTCACACCAAACACACATACACCCTAAATTCCAGGGAACGTATCCGGTGCGTATGAGTCTATAAAAGCACTTTGGTGCATAAAGGACGCGGTACCATCAATATTTACATTTTAGAGAATTAAAATTTTTTAAATTTCACATTTCAGAAAGAAAAAAAATGTATAGAAAACAGTAACACGTGACATGCGTCTATTCAGTTCGATCTATTGGTGTAACTCGATCATCAAATTATTTCTCATCGTTATGGCAACTAGCAGATTAACATTCATTAAAAGAAAAATATGAGTAATGGTTAATGATAATATCCCAGTTTACTTATCATTCACGAAACAAAACATCAAAATATCAAGTTAAACTTTTTAATGTAAGAAATGGATCGCTACCTGGCTGAGCACCCAAACCACCCCCCCCCCCCCCCAATCACACCACCGGGTCTCTTTTTATATAACTAATTCATAAGACAGTTTGAAAAATATGGAATCATGTTTAATTAAAAGATAACAATTTTATTTCAATTTCTTTATTTTTTTTTTGAAAAGTACCGAGCACAACCTCCCTCCTTTTAAACTACGATGTATTCGGGTACACACTTTTGAGGAATTGAGACTCACTGTGGTACATGAAAATACTTTTACAGTAATGCGCAATGCCAGACACGGCTGCACGATATGTTTGTAGCCGCGAGACAGCCGTTCCGGTGCAATTTTTTTTGGGGGGTTGGGGAGGGGGGGTCAACTGTTTAGCGAGACAGGAGATACCTGACACGACTGAAACGATATGTTTGTAGCCGTGAGACAGCCGTTTCGGTGAACTGGGGGGGGGGGATCAACTGTTTGGTGAGACGAGAGATGCCAGACACGGCTGTATGATATGTTTGTAGCCGTGAGGCAGCCGTTTCGGTGCACTGGGGGGTATCAAGTGTTGTGATTAAGCATACGGCCCCAGGCTTACCATTCATAATATCCACACACTTTGTATAAATTTGCATACGACGCCCGCCAATCATTAACATCTCCGTATTCACTCACAAAAGTATGAAAACACATTGGAATATATACCGTATACAAATATCGTTTGGAAGCTCCGGGTGACCCCATTCTGTCGCGATTTTAAAAAATAAATTAAATCTGAAATGATTTAAAACTAGTCAGCGCCCCCCCCCCCCCCCCCCCCCCACACATATTGAGCAGAGAGTAATAACTGGCGGATGCAACAGTTGTCAAGGCGAGACCCGGGAGACCCAGTAGAGAGGTTCCCTAACCAGATTATGAAAGGTACCCACGAGTGATATGGAGGGCCCTTATTCCCGGCGTAGAAGGTCCCTGCCCCCCTTCCCCCCCCCCCCCCCCGATTTGGCTCCCTAGCCAAGAGGAGCTTGAATCGTAAAATAAAACAACAGCAACAACAGCAACACATATCGTAAGGATTGTTTTTTTTTTTAAAATATGGAATCTGGTCTACACCTATGTCACCATTTAAGGTATCAGATTCGTACAACAGTTAATATCGAAATGTTATTGAAATCAAAGTTATTGAAATCGATTACAGAATCGATTTCGTTAACTCTTCGAATATATACTGAATACAAAATTCAATACATTGAAAACTAATAATTTTATTTCGGGGTGAGAACCACTGATATAAAGAGCAATTTCCCCACCACCTCCCGAAAAAATTTGTTCTCACACACCTGACTGTCAGTCATTCGTGGGGCCAAAAGTTTGAATTCAATTTTGAATTGCCACTTACCGCCGAGAGAGCCCTTCCCCCCGTGAACGGGCAGAACGAGGGGTGATTTAAAAAAACTCAGTGAGCAGCAGGCACGTCTCCAGTAAACACTGAACAGTGTTGGCTCAATGGTTCCTTCGGTGTTGGTTCAATGATTACTCCAGTGTTGGGCCCACTGACTTCAAGTGATGATTTTGTACGAGCAAAATAACCGGGGTGGCAAGGGGGTAGTTGGGGGGGGGGGTTGGTAAGAGGTTGGTCGTGGGGTAAGAGATGGTACCTTCGATTTGATGGCATGGCAAGGACGTGCGATTTGATGTAAGGGTAAGGAAATTTATTTTGATGTAAGTGCAAGGACGTTTGTTGCGATGGAAGGTTAAGGAAATTCGATTTGCTGGAAGGGTATAACAGATGGCAAACATGAAGTAACAGATAGAGGTTTTTATAAGGGAAAAAAATGGGTAGTTGTGGAATTAGATAAACATCTTTTAGTGTTCAGATTACTTAACTGCATAAAGATGCAACGTCTATTAGAATTATAAGAAAAAATAATAATAAAAAAATAATTAAAAAAAACCAATACAAAATAAAAGTGTTTGCGGAATATCCACATACGTTAATTAGTAAATGTTCAATGCCTGGCTTCCAGTGTCTAGTCATTGAAGTAATGAAGCAGAAAAATATTTTTTTTTAAAAATTAAGTACATTGATATCTTGAGCTTACCAGCTAAGCCTAAACAAACGCTTAGACGCAGAAGTTTCCAAACAAAACTGTAAGCTAAAGAAATGGAGGGGGAGAAAAAAAAGGCTTCTCTGTCATATTATGGTGGTAAGCGTCAATAAGCGTGTCACCGTGAACTATAAATAAATGTAAAAATATCCACATAAATTCTATTCAAATTTAGAAATACGAAAATAAAAAGATTTAAAAAAAAAGATTTTGATCAGTAAAAAAGCGCAATTAATGGGGCGTTTAAAAATAAAGAAATTAAAATGGCGTTAAAAAGCGCCATAACTTAATCAGGCGTTTAGAAAGGTCGTTGCTGACCGAGTAACATTCTGGTGTCCTGGTTGTGTGGAGTCTCCACTGGAGAAAAAAAAATTCCTCGATTGCTGACTGGAGCTTGCCCACTGACCCGTGCAATCCAGGTACATCATCTGGTTCTATCTGCGCTCACTCATGTGAAGTCGACCATACGCCAATTATATTAACTCATCCGTGACAGGAGATTCGCTAGGAATAGGAAAAATGAAAAAAAAGAAAAGAAAAGGGGGGGGGGTGAATTTATAAAATTGCAATCCTGGTAAGAATCACAATACCAATGATATTTTATTTTTATTTTAAGAAAGGCTTTCTTTAGAAGTTGAGCTTAACGCGGTGAAAGAATAGACAATACATTTTCTTAAAATGACTTAAAATTCATTACGCAAAGAACGACTGTGCACAAAGGTAGTAGGGTACCCTATGAAGCTAAAGAAAGTCTGTGCAGAGAGATAGTAAGACACCCGATGAATCCAAAGAAAGTCTGTGCAGAGAGATTGTAAGGCACCCGATGAATCCATAGAAAGACTGTGCAGAGAGATAGTAAGGTACCCCATGTAGCCAAAGAAAGCCTGTGCGGAGAGATAGTAAGGCACCCGATGAATCCAAAGAAAGAATGTGCGGAGAGATAGTAAGGCACCCGATGAATCCAAAGAAAGACTGTGCGGAGAGATAGTAAGGCACCCGATGAATCCAAAGTAGTAAGGCACCCGATGAATCCAAAGAAAGATTGTGCAGAGAGGTATTTAGGCACCATTTCAATCCAAAGAAAGTCTTTGCAGAAAGATTGTAATGCACCCTATCAAGCCAAAGATAGACTGTGCATAGAGATAGTAAGGCACCATGTGAAGCCAAAGACAAGACTGTAACGTGTTTTGTACCACACTGGTCGCTTGACATTCATGGATCTGAGTCTAATTGCCGAAATGTCCTGTCCCAACCCCCTTCCTCCACCACATCACCCACCCCATCCCAAAATCCTACAGTTAGGACCGTTGGTTGTTGTAAGCGAAGGAGTATGTTGTTGTTGTTGTTGTTTTTGTTTATCACCTTTTCTTATTTCCCCAAACCCCTCTATCTCGACATATGGCTATGTGTCATCAACTCAGTCGTTCGCAAACTACGTCACGCAAAAAATTACCTTTCAAACTCCACTCCCTCCCCTGTCACAAAGTGTCACAAATTCTTAACCCCCCCCCCCCTACTTTTCCGTGTCATGTCACACCTAAAAAAAAAATCCAAACATGCGTAAATTGTTCATAACTAAACTAAGATTTTATTTTATTCTTTAACGTTTTCCCATAATGGATTAGGATGTTGTATTATTAGAAAACTGTGACGTAAAACGCAAAACAACGAAGTCCTCCCCGAGCCGAATGTAAAATGGCCACAATAATTCTTGAGTCATTTTACGATATTATTATTATTATAAGAAGTTTTTTTTATAGCGTAGTACCCCAACCTATAAGGGCTGGGCTCACCACGCTGTACATACGACTTAACAAACATAATCATGAACTTAAAAATTAACATACATTAATTAAATAAAACAAGACAAATGGGTATTCGCTCCAACCATTCCATAACTTTTTACATGTCAAGCCATGGGCGGCACCCAACAGCATCGTCTATAGGTCAGAGGGGGGAATCAGTCAGGATAGTAGAGTTTAAAGAGATGTGTTTTGAGACAGAAGGTGCGCGACTGAGTTTCCCGGTACCTAAAATAACTGAGGCAATTTCGACCGCAAATTAATGTTTTACAAATTAATTGAATTAATATTTTTCAAAATTAGAAAATAGTAGATTAAATAAAAACAGTAATCATGTAAAAAAAAAAATTTGACGTCACACATTTTTGACCAACCTCCCCCTGGAATTGCTAGTAGATATAAGTCTTCTTTATAAAAAATAAAAGTAAAAAAAAATTTTTTTTTAAATATACGACTCTGATTTAATCTCTGGTAATTGTCACGGCTCGCAGAAAAAGTTCAACGCATGGCTACAGGTGGCGACTCTATAGAAAATTGACCTATTCAGGATGGCATTGTGACCATAGTCTCTGAACAGGTGATGTCTTCGCGCGGGGCGAGAAAAGCTCCAACGTGGTGTGGAAAAAAAAGGGCCATTTAAGTTTCCCCTTTTTTGGTTGTTAATGAGGGGTTTTCCCCCACCTGATTTGCTGTACAAGAAGGTTGTATGCGAACTTTATATGGCAACGAGGATGTTTATAAGATAGGGCTACTACCTAGAAAATTAAGCCTATGTTTTTGGTGTACTCAAATATCATGGTGTTATATTATTGTATTAGTGATGTCAGCTGAGCTACTTGTACACCGTTATGTAAGCCAAGATACATGTACAGGGTTGTCAGCCAAGAGATACCCGTACACCGCTATGTCAGCCAAGATACCCGTACACCGCTATGTCAGCCAAGATACCCGTACACCGTTATGTCAGCCAAGATACCCGTACACCGCTATGTCAACTCAGATTCTTGTACACCTCTATGTCAGCCCAGATACTTGAACACCGCTATGTCAGCCAAGATACGTGTACAGTCTACGTTCTCGCAAGATACTAATGTGTACGTTTTTCTATAGCAAAAAAACAGACGCGTCTCATCGTCGCACTGAACCTATGCGCTGCCGTAAAAAGGTGTGTGTGTGGGGGGGGGGGGTGGTGGTTGCGAGGGATTATATAACTAGAATAGCCATGGACACGAAACTCACGTGCAACTGGACAGCTGGTCCTAGTCCACGTGTGCCTGCCTCATTGAAACTAAAAAGGGCAGCGCAGACTAATAAAATAATATATATTATCATTACCTTTCATTGGCACCCCCCTTATGACTCCCTCCACCCCTCCCCTAAACCACCAGCTTGATCTCAGACCCCCCCCCCCACCCGCCCCCGCTCTCGACATTTTCCTCTGCTTAACGCGATTACTGAATCCGTCACACTCTTTAAATTCTTTACCTATTTACAAACTTCACCTACCCCCCCCCCCCCCCCCGGTGGCACACACTTCTACATTCTGCAGACTACATATAAGCGACATTCCTCACTTTTTACCCCCTTTTCTTTTTCATATCGACAAAAAAAAAAAACAACTAAAAAAGACAACAACCAAGTGGTTCTCAATGTTCCAAAATGCCACGACCCTTTAATACAGTTCCTCGTATTGTGGTAACCCCCCCACCCATAAACTATTTTCGTTGCTACTTCATAAATATTTGTTTTCCGATGGTCTTAGGCAACCCCTGTGTAAAGGTGGTTCGACCCCCCCCCCCCGACCCATAGGTTGAGAACCGCTGGTCAAAGAAACCCATTCAGTTGATGTCTCTGAGATAAGTCCACTACATTGTACCCACACTACTACGCCACCGAAAAATCCCCCCCCCACCCCTACAAATCTGACCCCGGTTCAGTGGATGTCATTGACGCCGGTTCCACAGGTCCGACCCCCCCCCCCCCTCTTCCCCCCCCCCCCCCCACACACACGCACACACTTTGCGGTCTGATTAAAAGATACGGATTGTTCTACCAGGCGTCACCCTATTCACGTATCGACCAGTGGAAGTCAAGGAGAAAAAAAAAAAAAAAGAGGAAAGGAAAGAAAAGAAGGCCCTCAATGTACGTGGCAACTTATCAAAGTAAATCAGACACAGCGGACTGGTAAGTGAACGTCAGCCGACCATGCACACCGTCTTCTCAATGTACCCACACGTCAGCCAGTCGTGACGCCGTCCGCCCTAACCCCCCCCCCCCCCCCCACATGGAGTTCCACACATCAAAGGTGCCGGCCATCGAAAACCATTTCAATTACCCCCTTTTTTTTCTCTTTCAAATCAACAGATAGAATTTGTTATTGAAAAGCTGTCAGTCGTAGATGAATGGAGAAGTCGTTATCTTGGTTCAACACTTTATGAAAATCTCGCCAAGCACAAGCGTTTTGTCGTTAGAGAGGAAATGTATTGGTATGGGTTTTATTTTGATAAAAAAAAAGTAGTCTTTGACCCCCAATAAGTAAGGTGGTTCTCACAACTTGTACTCCTCCTGAATCACAGTTAGTTTTTTTTGTTTTTTTTAATGAAATTGTTATGATCGTTTATATAGCAAAATGGAATTTTATAAAGCTAAATAAAATTGTACAAAAAAAATAAATTTTAAAACGATGTTGCGGTGTACAGATAGGGACCATTTGTGGTTGGTAGATGGAAGGGCACGCGTTGCGGGGATCAGTGGATAACTGAATGGATGAGAGGGGTTTGTGGACAGAGGAATGGGCCACATTTCTCTTATCCAGCCCATTATATCGAAGAACAGCGCGAGCTCGACCCCAGCCCACATGCTAGTCCCCAGCCCACATGCTAGTCCCCAGCCCACATGCTAGTCCCCAGCCCACATGCTAGTCCCCAGCCCACATGCTAGTCCCCAACCCACATGCTAGTGCCCAGCGCACATGCTAGTCCCCAGCCCACATGCTAGTCCCCAGCCCACATGCTAGTCCCCAGCCCACATGCTATTCCCCAGCCCACATGCAAGTCCCCAGCCCACATGCTAGTCCCCAGCCCACATGCTAGTCCCCAACCCACATGCTAGTGCCAAGCGCACATGCTAGTCCCCAGCCCACATGCTAGTCCCCAGCCCACATGCTAGTCCCCAGCCCACATGCTAGTCCCCAGCCCACATGCTAGTCCCCAGCCCACATGCTAGTCCCCAGCCCACATGCTAGTCCCCAGCCCACATGCTAGTCCCCAGCCCACATGCTAGTCCCCATCAGGGGCCGCTAAAATTGTTCTATTAATTATAATTTTCGAACATTTAAGAGCATGCTTCTTGTACATAAAATATATATATACTTTTTTTAAATTATTATTTTAATTTTTTTGAAATGTAAATGAGTTAGCACGTGGTGGGGTATCTGGGGAATAAACCGAACGCTGTAATACGAAAACAAATTTGTGGAGGAAAAAAAACCCAGACAACACAAAACAAACAAAAACAACAATCCCGAGGGCTCGTCCATTTAGAAAAGATAAACAGATGGACAAATCCGAGTGATCGTTCCCTATAACCGCATATTGGTATTATCTATAGTTTTGTACTGCATTTCAACAGCCTTGGAGTTTCCTATTGTATGATTGCTATGTTAGCATATTTTTTTTAAAATTCACACACACACACACACACATACACAACACACATGCATACACACGCACGCATACACACAAACAAATTTAAAATTTAAAAAAAAAAAAAATTAATACTCTTCAATGAAAAGCGTCTTTTTGTTGTGTATATAAATGCCCCCCCCCCCCCCCCCCCCCCAAAAAAAAAAAAATTTAAAAAAAAGAAATATATATACATGAATAAAACGGGACAAAAATAGTAACAGATCCATGACAAGGGTACTGACATTGGATAATGGATGAAGGTTAACCGGAAAGACCAAAAAATTTAAAGAAAGCGCTTCGCAATGAGAACACTCAGATGTGATACACAAAAAGTGATCCATGCCTATTACAATGACACAAAAAGTTGTTATTTGATCAGCTTGATATGTGATACAAGCGAAATATGAATCCAAATTTAATTTTTTTTTTTTTTGGTTTTTTTTTAAGTGAACAATTTTTTTCCATACAAATGTACAATTACTTGTACAAATGATTCACAATCAGCCTTTTGGGTTTCATTTCAGGTAGCTACGCCTGATTGTCTTAAAAATACTTCAAGCGCATTAGCCGAGAAATTCTTTGATGTAGTAACGACTAGACAAGAGCATGAGTATATATAGAGGGTATGCGTGTAAATGTAGAGTGTAATTGTGTAAGTGTAGAGAGTAAGTGTAGAGTATAGAGTGTAAGTGTAGAGTGTAAATGTGCAAGTGTAGAGAGTAAGTGCATATAGAGTGTAAGGGTTAGAGTGTAAGTATAGAGTGCAGGTATAGAGTGTAAGTGTATAGAGTGTTAAGTACAGAGTGTACGTGTGAAGTGTACAGATGTGACCACAGGTTTTAACTGTACTGACAACTAACTGGAGCAGTGCTTTCCGTACGTGATGACACACGTGATGACACACTCGTTGGACGCTTACCACTCGCGACACAGTCAGTCAATTTGACCTGTAAACCAAGAGCCAAAGTAATCCCATTTTTTAACACACGGAAACACTTGAATATCAAATGGACACACAGTTTAGTTGAAAATGCAGGACGCTTCGATACAAGAATTGTGACCCGGACTTCCAGACCAAAATTGTGATCTGGACTTCGAGACCAGAATTGTGACCCGGACTTCGAGACCAAAATTGTGACCTGGACTTCGAGACCAGAATTGTGACATGGACTTCGAGACCAGAATTATTTGTGACCTGGACTTCGAGACCAGAATTGTGACCTGGACTTCGAGACCAGAATAGTGACCTGGATGCCAGAAACAGAAGATGGATAAATGAATCCTTTAAAAAAAGGCACATTACAAACCTTTTCATCCCAAACCTCTTTCTTCCCCCCACCCCCACCCCCCACACCCCTCAGCTTTAGTTGCCCTGGAACTAATTGACCAAGGTGCTGGTGTATCACTCACAGCCCAGATGTCACGGCAGTGAATGACTACACGGGCCCAAGGTCAAGGATATCGGCTGGGAGAATTTCCTTTAAAAATTACTATTATTTTTTTCTAAAATTATAAAAATACTTAAATAGGCAAGGAATTTAATGGGAGATTTTGAGCTGGGTAGATAGAAAGTTCTCTGTGTTAATATCAGTACATCTGTATCACCACGATCATAAAGATCTTTTCTGAATTAAAAAAATATACATAGAAGTAGCATATAGGGTACATTGCCGATATGAACAGCGTGCCCCCTCCCCTTTTTTTCCTCTTCCCCCCCCCCCACTCCTCTTCCGCCCACTCGCCTCTCCACGTTTCAAAAAAAAAAAAAAAAAAAAAAAAAAAAAAAAAAAAAAAATCATTAATGCAGTGTAGTATCTGTAGCCACTCTAGGTATGCTACTGTAGGCCTACGCCTACGTGCTGTACAGACCCTTCTATGATATATAATATATTACGCCTACTTATAATATGAGGTTTAATCCTTACCCCTTGAGCCCTTGCCTTATAAACAGAAAAAAGCCAAATTAATTAATTGAAATAAGATAATTGATTTTTTTAAAAATGTATCGAATTAATCAAGCATTTACTTTCAATCAAGAAACTATATAAAAAAAACATAAATAAGTTTCATAAAAATAACAAGACATTTATATTTATATATAATATTAGGCTATATATATATTATAATATATATTATAAAGCCTCTCATTTATTTATACTATAACTATTCTACTAAAAGGACTATACTGAGTACTCGTAGGCCTATATCACAACGCCTAGCCTAATAAAAGCCTTTGTCAATGTTGATGCTCAAACACTGAAAGACTCACACTGGTATATTTAGTATAGGAAAATCTGAATTAAATCTATAACTATAACTATAATCTGTATTAACTAAAGCTACAACTACTACTATTATAATAATTTTATAAATAATGAAATTGAAAAGTTAATTCTAATAGTAATATTAGCAGTATCACTAGTCACCAGTAGGCCTATACGGGAACTATAAATGATAAATTATTAAAATTATGTATTGACTAGTACTAGTACTAAAAAAGTACTAGTACTAACTAATTTAATACTAATACTAATGACTAATGCTACTTTCTGGTAGTGTTTGCAAATATTCCTTAACAACGCATCGTTTATTAATAAAGTTGTGAATGCATATGAAATTAACGTATAGATATTACTACAATATTACCTTCTTCAGATACAAAATTTCTTTCTAATACTAATATTATTCATTTTCTTTGTACCTATAATTTATCTTTGTTCCGATAACAGTCCGAAACGAAGGTTTTTCTACTGAATGACTAGCATTATCTGCATATCCCAGTACAGGTCGTCGTGGCCGAGTGGTTAAGGCGATAGACTAGAAATCTATTGGGATCTTCCCGCGCAGGTTCGAATCCTGCCGACGACGTAATTTTTTTTTCCATTTTCGTGTTTTTTAAACTCCATTTTTATTTATTCAACATTGTTTCGTGATTATTCTCACTTAACATCTTTTTTTTTGTAGCTTTAGGCGCAATTTACGCTATATCTAGACAATTTTTTTTTAATTTTACGAATTCGTTTATAATAATCATAATCTTTTTTTAAAAAAAATTAAAAAAATGAAATATACGCAATTAAGAATTCCCTTCTTTCCACGAGTCCATTTTGTTTGTTTGTTTCTTTCTTTCTTTCTCTCTCTCAAATTTGGATTGGATGAATATACAAACCATTTATACATGGTGGACGCTGGGGGTGGGGGAGGGATCAAAAGAGAATGACAGATTGGGGAGTAAAACATTTTTAAAAAAGTAAGACAGATCGTTGGAGTGCTCGCTCACATATCAAGGGAGTAAGACATATGTTGGCAGGGCTAACATATCAAGGGAGTAAGACATATGTTGGCAGGGTTAACATATCAAGGGAGTAAGACATATTTTGGCAGGGCTAACATATCTAGGGAGTAATACATATGTTGGCAGGGCTAACATATCTAGGGAGTAAGACATATGTTGGCAGGGCTAACATATCAAGGGAGTAAGACATATGTTGGCAGGGCTAACATATCAAGGGAGTAAGACATATGTTGGCAGGGCTAACATATCAAGGGAGTAAGACATATGTTGGCAAGGCTAACATATCAAGGGAGTAAGACATATGTTGGCAGGGCTAACATATCTAGGGAGTAAGACATATGTTGGCAGGGCTAACATATCTAGGGAGTAAGACATATGTTGGCAGGGCTAACATATATAGGGAGTAAGACATATGTTGGCAGGGCTAACATATCTAGGGAGTAAGACATATGTTGGCATGGCTAACATATCTAGGGAGTAAGACATATGTTGGCAGGGCTAACATATCAAGGGGGTAAGACATATGTTGGCAGGGCTAACATATCAAGGGAGTAAGACATATGTTGGCAGGGCTAACATATCAAGGGAGTAAGACATATTTTGGCAGGGCTAACATATCAAGGGAGTAAGACATATTTTGGCAGGGCTAACATATCAAGGGAGTAAGACATAATTTAGCAGGGCTAACATATCAAGGGAGTAAGACATATGTTGGCAGGGTTAACATATCAAGGGAGTACGACATATGTTGGCAGGGTTAAAATATCAAGTGAGTAAGACATATGTTGGCAGGGTTAACATATCAAGGGAGTAAGACATATGTTGGCAGGGTTAAAATATCAAGGGAGTAAGATATATGTTGGCAGGGTTAACATATCAAGGGAGTAAGACATATGTTGGCAGGGTTAACATATCAAGGGAGTAAGACAGATCATGGGAGTAAGACAGATCATGGTAGTAAGACAGATCATAGTAGGAAGACAGATCATGGGAGGAAGAACAGCTCAGTGTGAGATACACAGATCTGGTGAAGGGAGGGAGACAGAAAAAAATGAGAGTTAGTGTCAGCGGGCTGAGAGAGCCCAGGTGACATTATTTTCACCTATTATATCGAGCTAAAATTATAGAGCTGGATTTTAAATATGCGCCCCGCAATCTCAGGTCTCAAAACAAAATGTCCACATCATGTGACCCTTGCGTACACACGAGATTACAGCAACAGCCACATTAAGTGGCTATTAATGCCACAGACTCTGTCAGGTCATAGGACTTGGAAAAGACGCTGTCAGGTTATAGGACTTGGCACAGACGCTGTCAGGTTATAGGACTTGGCACAGACGCTGTCAGGTTATAGGACTTGGCACAGACGCTGTCAGGTTATAGGACTTGGCACAGACGCTGTCAGGTTATAGGACTTGGCACAGACGCTGTCAGGTTATAGGACTTGATGATTTGTTTTAGTTTGAGGTCGGTTGGGGGGGGGGGGTGCGGGGTGCGTTGGGTTGGAAGCGGTCCGGTCAAAGTTCGGCTTAACATAATTTGAGATTACACAGAGACGGGTGGAGCTGGAGAAAAAAAAGGGTGGGGGTGGAATGATGGATTCAGGTGAAATGTGAAAAATGTAGCGAATCATGGGTAATGAAATAGAGTCAATGTGAAGATCTTAGCGCTAAAAGTACTTAAGTCACAAAATACACATTTTGAGATAATCAAGTTCAAATATTTATTTCGTCTATAAAATGTGATCATTTTAATAATTTTTCTCGTTTAATTAAGGTACTTAGGCACATTTTAATGTGCTCAAATTTTTGCAGTGCACTTGGCTCAACCGTATAAGAAAAGGTCACAGTTTAGATTGATTTTGACAAAAATGTGACTTAAGTACTTTTAGCACTAAGATCTTCATATAGGGAGTACGGGACTTTTTTTTGAATGAACATTTATGACATAACATGACGAATGAAAGGGGGTCCAACAGTAGGGGAATGGATAGGAAACAAAAAAAAGGACCAACATGGTGTCCACTTAGCCACCGTACTGTCCATTAAGTTGGGGAAATGATTGCCCACCCCCCTTTTCAAGCTAACGACCTAATTCATGGATAGGGTGCTGGTGCCCCGCCCCCAAAGCTGAAGGGGCGCTGATTCCCCCCCCCCCCACCCCGCCCCCCCGTGAGAGGGGTTGTAATGATTAATGCCTGAATGAACCATTCTCCACAATCTTCGAATAGCATTCCGGCAATCCGTTGTGATAATACGGCTGATAAAACACACAGGTCTGATAACAACGTGTTAATATATCGTCTGTGTCGGCCGATCTTGTGGTGGAATGGGGGGGGGGGGGGGTAACTTGTCAACGTAATGCTTCGCGTGGGGTGACATTAAGGGTGTATAACTCATTTTTTTTAAAAAATAGAGAGAAAGATTAGTTTAGAGTTATCTCAATGTCATCGAAAAAATTATGACTAATCCATATTTATGCGACAGCAAAGAAGGAATAACTCTGGGGGGGGGGGGGGGTATGAAGAGGGCAATAAGTAGGGCCATAATGTCAGATTCAGTAGCTGTTTTTATTGACGAAAAAAAAAAGTTTTCTTCGTGCAATAAGGAATAAAGCTCACTGGGACGCAACAATAACTACCAATACCGAAAGACGCATTTGTCACGTCACATGATGTTGCAGTTATTTGTGTCACGGTGCCGTTGTGTCACGGTGCCGCCCTGATCTCGTCACCGGGGGCCTGACACCGGACCTATCAGCGGTGCACGGCTAGGTGTCCGACCTCATGACATATGTCGCGGCCTGTAATTTCTGTCCGTTATCAGGCCATAGGACGGGCTTGGCGTTGACAGTGGGGCCGGGGGAGGGGGGGGGGGGGCAAATGTCATATCATTCTCACACCGCGACTCTTCCGTCAGGCCGCACTGGTTGGGTGTGACATGATCAGATCGGTCGTATTGGAACGGTGATGACCATTTAGTGGATCACACGAGACATCGATGGACTCGTACGACGTCACATTCCAGGACTAATCGGGGTCCTTCCAGGGGTAATGGGGGCGGACGGGGAGGGGGTCCTTAAATAACAAAATTGTTTCTGACATGGCTGCAGCAATATACATCATGGCTGTAGCAATATACGTCATCACTGCAGAAATATACATCATCGCTGCAGCAATATGCAGCATGGCTGCAGCAGTATACATCATGGCAACATTAGATGACATTATTGGTCCAACCAGAGCCAGCCCCCCAGTTGCTGGCGCCCCTTGTAAGCTTAACTTTGGCGCCCCTATTAAGTTTAAGCTTAACAGTTTTTTTAGGGATTAGGTAATGAGTTTATTACCTATGTTGTGTTTTTAAACACACAATGAACAATGAGATTGATTTTTTTACCTTGTGTGTTTGGGCAGTATGAACAGTTAGCCTACCGTGGGCAGTATGAACAGTTAGCCTACCGTGGGCAGTATGAAAAATTAGCCTACCGTGGGCATTATGAAAAATTAGCCTACCGTGGGCAGTATGAAAAATTAGCCTACCGTGGGCAGTATGAAAAATTAGCCTACCGTGGGCAGTATGAAAAATTAGCCTACCGTGGGCAGTATGAAAAATTAGCCTACCGTGGGCAGTATGAAAAATTAGCCTACCGTGGGCTGTATGAAAAATTAGCCTACCGTGGGAAGTTTAAACACTTAGCCTGCCGTGGGCAGTATAAAAAATTAGCCTACCGCGGGCAGTATGAACAATTAGCCTATCGATGACATTTTTTTCTAGCCTTTAGATCAGGAAATATTTTTTATTGCCCCATTTGTTTTCTTCCATGGCGCCCCACATACAATGCTTTTTCCTATTTCGGAAGATCGTTGATGGCGCCCGGGGCAACGGCCCGATTCGCCGGTGGCTTGAGCCGGCCCTGTGTACAACCCATCTAGAATATATCACTGGCAGCAGTCCAATTCAGGATAGAAAACATTATGCGCATCTGATGACAGATTGTTTTTGTTTTTGTGTGCAGTTTTGCAGATCAATATTGTATTACTGTGACAAAGGGCTGTCAGTCATTAGCAATGGTAAATTTTTGTTTGTGTATTATGTCTGCGTAGCCAAAAGTTCATTGGCATATATCTGATTGGCAGTGGCGTAGATGGTCAGAGGGTGTCAGAGTGGTACATGCCCCCCCTCTCCCCCGGGCGTACAATTATCAGTGGCTCACATGTTTTAAATTACAGAAAGGAAAAACGCTGTCATAAAGATAAGCAGCTCACTTCAGTTTTACAGCACGTCAATGCGTGTTGCATTGTTGTTACCAAAGTCGTAACATAATTTTTAAACACAACATACACAAAGCGTCCCTGTTAAGAAACCATTCTTTTCAAAAACGCTTCGGGTTGCGATAGGGCCTGTGAAATCTCTTGGGGCGTCTTCAAATATGATGATGTCAATTTTTTGTCAGAGCAGACGTGTAGCATTTTGTGTGTGCGTAAGTGTGAGTGTGTGCGTGTGTGTTTGTGTATGTGTGTTTATAAGTTTGTGAGTGTGTTTGTGCGTGTCTGTGAGTGTGCGTGTCTGTTTCGGGTGTGCGTTTCTGTGTTTTCTGTGTGTATTTGTGCGTTTTTTCTGAGTGTTTGTGTGTGTGTGTGTGTGCTGTTGCTAACGAGTCCTTGGTCTGTTGGAGAAACGCACTGAAAGACGACAACGCGTGACAATACGATTTCTTACGAACCACTTTCTACGTCTTGTCCGAACACCGTAAGCCTGGTGGTAATCCAAGCTCATTTGTTGAATTGTGTCTCTAATCCAAGCTCATTTGTTGAATGGTGTCTTAATCCAAGCGCATTCGTTGAATCGTGTCTTAATCCAAGCTCGCGTGTTGATTTTTGCATTAATACAAGCTCACTAGTTGAATTGTGTCTCAATCCACGTTCGAACAAACAATTGCTGCAGTAAATAATATACAGTATTATTATTATTTAAACACCGGAGTCACATAATCATGATGGGTCTCAGCGTGTAGAGACACCGTCAATTAACCAAGGCTCTCGTTATCTTGGTTCCTTCCTTCCTAGCTGGCAGATTGCGTCACTGCAAGGCCGCGTTCACACAATGTGTTATGAGAACAACCGTCCCGGACTACAACACAAACGACAACTTGTGGGAGGTCGTGTATCCTTACACACAACAAACTCCAGATTACTGTTTGTTTTTTTTGAATGACGCATATTCCCCTATAGCAGACGATACTTTACTATTGATCCAAAATAATGATTGTTTCTAAACTCGATTCCAGCAAGTTGAATGATTGTTTCTAAACTCGATTCCAGCAAGCTGAATGATTGTTTCTAAACTCGATTCCAGCAAGTTGAATGATTGTTTCTAAACTCGATTCCAGCAAGTTGAATGATTGTTTCTAAACTTGATTCCAGCAAGTTGAATGATTGTTTCTAAACTCGATTCCAGCAAGTTGAATGATTGTTTCTAAACTCGATTCCAGTAAGCTGAATGACTATTTCTAAACTCGATTCCAGCAAGTTGAATGATTGTTTCTAAACTCGATTCCAGCAAGTTAAATGATTGTTTCTAAACTCGATTCCAGCAAGTTGAATGATTGTTTCTAAACTCGATTCCAGCAAGTTGAATGATTGTTTCTAAACTCGATTCCAGCAAGTTGAATGATTGTTTCTAAACTCGATTCCAGCAAGTTGAATGATTGTTTCTAAACTTGATTCCAGCAAGTTGAATGATTGTTTCTAAACTCGATTCCAGCAAGTTGAATGATTGTTTCTAAACTCGATTCCAGTAAGCTGAATGTCTATTTCTAAACTCGATTCCAGCAAGTTGAATGATTGTTTCTAAACTTGATTCCAGCAAGTTGAATGATTGTTTCTAAACTCGATTCCAGCAAGTTGAATGATTGTTTCTAAACTCGATTCCAGCAAGTTGAATGATTGTTTCTAAACTTGATTCCAGCAAGTTGAATGATTGTTTCTAAACTTGATTCCAGCAAGTTGAATGATTGTTTCTAAACTTGATTCCAGCAAGTTGAATGATTGTTTCTAAACTCGATTCCAGCAAGTTGAATGATTGTTTCTAAACTCGATTCCAGCAAGTTGAATAGGGCTGATAAAACAGACCCAATAATATAGTTTTAAAAATAAATTTACTCTGAATAATTTCTTCCCTCTCAATTCACTGTATCCAATCCATGTTTATTTCACTAAAACCACGACAACCACAAACGATATGCAAACACAATAATTTTATTCTTCTTTCCATTCGAGGTGCTCCATCGGGAATCGCCGTTTTACTGGCCCGCAGTTATCTCTATTTATAAACACATGACGTCCCTGAGATGTCACAATGGGAAGGTTTTACGAGTAATTAGGGATATTATAACAATGATGGCGTCCCGATAAATAGCAAAGGATGGAAGATGGGGTTTCGAGCTATTTTCGGATGTTAGCTATCTTTGCTGTGGCGATTACGAGGGCCCAATTAGTTCTTTTTTTGTGTTTATGAGTCAATATTTCTTAAGGAGGGACGTCCGTATGTGAGTGTGGGGGGTGGGGGGAGAGGTAAAGGAGGAGGGATTGTGGGACGCGGGAACATCTGGGGAGGTTGTGTGTCTGATAACTTGACAACAGTCGTTTAATTTTAATTTTTTTTATTGTCTCCCCAGAAATACTGATTTGTTCCACACAAAAAATAATCCGAAACACGTTTTTTTGCAAAAAAAATTATTTTAAAGAAGTATAGTATAATCACAAATAATAATCCGTTTAAGGCCCCCCCGGGATTCCGGTTGACAAGTCTGTAGTGGCTTGCCGATTTGGAAGCGCTGGCCACCGACCCCCTCGGCGTTAACCCGGGGCACATTACCACCATTGCGTGTCCCGCGTGGCAGACACGGCCATGCATGGTAGTTGCTGGAACAAACAGCTCCTACAGGGCTGCCACCTGTGATGCTTCACAGGGGGAAGAAAAAGCAAACACAGGGTAGGGATCATGATTACAAGTTGCCGTTAAGGGATATGAGGCTATAGGCTGTGGTGGAAGCCTATAGCCGGTGATTCTAAATATGCAGCCCTGAGAAAGCTGCTCCTAGGCAACCGTTTCGTCCCAGCTGCTTCGCGAATTAGTTGCGAGGTGGAAACCCACTGTAGAATCCCTCTTAGAGGGCGTCCGATGCTTCCCCGGGACGGGTGGGGGGAGATATTAGGACGTTAATTCACCGTCCCGGCCCCCTAGGAGAGTGGACTGCGGACGCTTGAAACACAGCGTCTTCGGTCGACCAGATGTCTCCGGGCGGGGGGGGGGGCCTCCATCAGCGGACTCGATCGAGCAGTTGCTGGTGGGGGCGTCCAACGCCCGGGGAGGTCTCTGACGTCTTCCCGCACGGCCCGATGCCGGGGACACCCGGCGGCTGGCGGGTGTGGGTGGACGCCAGGGAGGGCATTAGGAGCACAAGCTCGACGGCCCGCTGACGCCATTTCCTAATGAGATATTCTAATCCGTTTAAGGAAAGTTTGGCTGTAAAGATGTGTTCCGTAGACACTGAGTAAAAATAAAATTCCCAGACGTCAGATCTAAGTAACAATAATAATAATTAAGTTCATTTGAAAAATCACGCTTCCTCCCCAAAGGCTCGAAGCGCGGTACAAAAACAAAGCTGGGAGATAATAGCTAGCTGGAAAAGATGGTAGACAACTTCACCCCATAAGGTGTTTGCGAAATAGATAAGTTTTTAAATCAGGTTTTGAAGGACTCCAATGTCTGGCTGTTTCTGGGAGCGACAGGAAGGGTGGTCCAAATTGGGGTGTTCTTATAAAGTGCGTCACCTTGAGCGTGTGTTTTGTCCAGTAAATTTAGGAGGTGTGACATTCACGCCTTGCCGCCCCCATCAAACCCATTGCTTGGAGGTGTTATTGTGAACAATTTAAATATAAAATTCTTATGGTTTTGACCCTCCAAAAAGTATTAGCTCAACTGCCAACCACAGAGACGGAATACTGGCTGCGATTGGGGACTGAGACTTTCCGGGTTGGCACTCTCTCTCTCCCGTGATCAAATTTAATGTTAATGTTGATTAGAATATTTTTAGCGCTCTTCTTCATGAAACACAGGGACAGTTTATTGTTTGGAGAGGCGTAGATCAGAGCGGGCGCGGGTGGGGGGGGGGGGGGGTCGTGATAGTGTCTGGCAGGTGCGTTGGTAGGGAGCTACCACTCGGAGATGGCTTGGTGGGGGGGGGGGGAATGACGGAAGAGAAGAGTTTCTCGATCGGAGATGGCGCCGTCTTGATGTGGTGGGACCCGTAACATGGCCACAGAGATATGAAAACTACGGACATTCGTTAACATAAAATATTTTACATGAAAGAATGTCATCGTTTCCTGTTACGGTCTCACTGAGTTCAGACGAAAAAAATGTATCATGGAGACACAGTGGCGTAGGAAGTGGGGGTGCGAAAAAGAGTGGGGGGGGCAGCACTTTCGTTCAACTGTTGGGTGTTTTTCGTCGAGAGGAGGGGAAGGGGTGGGATACGGCAAATGTATATAGGCCCGCCTCGTGTTTGGGGAGGGGGGAGAGCCTTACTTCAGCTACGCCACTGTGGAGAGTTAATCGAAAATGACACAAACGAAACTGTCAAACCTAAAAAAAGAAAGTATCCCTGATTTTAAGTATTTAAGTAACGTTGATGCAAACATCACGTATTGTGTTGACCCAGTGAACCACGAATGGATGTGTCGTCAGGAAATGTACAAGACTTGATTTCCACAACTTACACTCTCAACGGTCGTCGTGGCCGAGTGGTTAAGGCGATAGACTAGAAATCTATTGGGATCTTCCCGCGCAGGTTCGAATCCTGCCGACGACGAATTTTTTTTCTTTTCTTCTTCTTCTTTTAAATGTAAGGACTGATTAAACGTTGTCGTTCTTAAACGAAGGAGCTTTTCAAAAATATTATTACTCTCCGAAGATGGGTTTTTTTTTTCCCTTTAAATTCTGTATTGAACTGACATTCCATGCTATGGTAACGATACTTAGGCCTAGGCGTAGACTGTAGACCCTCCCCTAGTATAATATAGGTTAAGTCATTCTAAAGCTACGATTCCTTTTACGTCACAGCTTTGTCCGTAAAAAGAAATGTATGACTTTTTTGTTGCGTAGAAAATATACCAATGTTCACGTGAACAGAATTTAAAAATTACCCCCCCCCCCCCCCGAACCAAAGGCTCTCAAAGTAGAACGCACGCCTAAGTTGACTGCCTCACCACCCTCCTCCCTCCCCCTACCTCCCCCCCGTACTTTAAGTTAAGAAATCGCCTCTGTATGACTAATGTCTTACAACGTAACTTTGTTTTGTTTTTTTATAGTGTGTTTTGTTTGTGAGGTGCGAAGGCTTGGGGGGGGGTATTGTGTGGGATGGGATGCGGTCGGGAGGAATGGATGGAAAGGGATATGGTGGGATGGATGGAAAGGGATAGGGTGGGATAGGGTGGGATGGATGGCAAGGGATAGGGTGGGATGGATGGAAAGGGATAGGGTGGGATGGGGTGGCATGGATAGAAAGGGATAAGGTTTACGACAATGTTATCTACTTCTTATCACGGTATGCATCATTCAAACCTTTACATTCGTCTAATAATGATTTTGTCTTTACTGTCGGTCTGCTGTCCGCCTGCTATCTCTATTGTTACCCGCTTTCTCTTTCCAAGACATTTATTTGCCAACACTTTTTACAGCGACTGTCAAAACCCCAGTCGTTATTTTTCCCCCACCCGCGCAATGCTCTCGCAACCCCCCCCCCCCCCAACTCGGGTCTCCGATATCTTCTCACCCTTCAACATCTTTCAAATTTCCCCCAACAGCTATATCTGTCTCTCTCGCACTCTCACTATCTCCGCCAACGTCTTTCTATCTATCTCAATCTTCTGTTTATGTGGCAGATCGGTTCTTAACATTCTTTCTCAAAAAAGACTTTGACGGACCCGTCTTTGTAATGCGATAATTTCTTCCAGCGGCGTATCCATGAGCAAATCAAAAAAAGACAAGGTGTTGTTATAAATTATAAAACTTTAACTTGTATCATTTATAAAATATTAAAAGGCAACTATACACTTTAATGGTGTCCAAAAAAATTATAAAAAATAGGCTAGTGACCTTGTGCCCATTCAAATTGACCTAGTGTCTCTTCCTGTATCCAGAGGCGTAGCGAGGGTGGCAGGGGGCAGATGTCCCCGGGCGCCAGCTAGTTAGGGGCGCCAAAATGTGCTTTGAAATTATTTTTTTAATGAAAATATTGGCTTTGAGGGTTGAAAAAAGACTAAAGGGGCGCTTTAAAATGAATCTTGTCCCCGGGCGCGAATCTCGTCCCCGGGCGCCAAACACTCTAGCTACGCCTCTGCCTGTATCCGCCGCTGATTCGCAAAAGAAAGGTAAGCACGGGTAGATAGCAAGGACGCTTATAAAAAAAAATAAAAAAAATTACAAAGCCACAAGTGTGACTCATGTGCCCCACTCATTTCTCGTCATGTCTGACCTGAAATAATCATGCATGGTTAGAATGTAGGTCAACAATGAGAAAGCCTAACACGGCGGTTCTCAACCTTCCTAATGCCGCGAACCCTTTAATACAGTTCTTCGTGTTGTGGCGACCCCCCAAACCACAAAATTATTTTCCTTACTACTTTCATAACTGTAGAGTATATGTCTTTTCCGATGGTCTTAGGTGACCCCTGTGAAAGGGTTGTTCGAGCCCCACTAGGGTAGGGACCCTCAGGCTGAGAACCGCTGGCCCAACACAATGCATAATCGTAGTGTAACATGGCGGTCCTTCTTACAATTTTTTTAAAACATACATTTTTTGTTTTTACTTATAGTTATAGTGAACTCCCTCATCAAATGCGAATAACATGGCTGGCATGGCACACACTGGCCACAGTACACAAACATTACTGTCACCAATCAGTTGTGTGTATGTGTGGGGAGGGCATAGACGCCACTGACTGTGAGCGTCATTAGCAGTTGCTGTGAGTGTCATGAGCAGTTCCAGTGGGTGACATTAGCCATTGCTGAGGGTAACATTAGCAGTTGCTGCGGGGGTCAAGAGCAGTTTCTGTTGGTGGCATCAATAGTTGCTGGGTGTGACATTTCATTAGCAGCTGCTGTGGTAGCCATTAGCAGTTACTGCGGGTGACATTTGCAGTTACTATTTGGTGTCATTGGCAGTTGCTGTCGTAACCAGCAACAGTTGCCGTGGTAGCCATGAAACGATTGCTGTGGGTGACATTAGCAGTCGCTGTGGTAGCGATTAACAGTTGCCGTGGCAACCATTAACAATTGCTGTGGTCGCCATTAGTAGTTTCTGCGTGTGTCATTAACAGTTGCTGTAGACGTCCATAGCAGTTGTCGTAGGTGACAGTAGCAGTTGGCTAGTCTTGACAGAGAATGGGAAAAAATCAACCTCACGCTATATGTCAGCTCGACGATATATATATATATATGTGTGTGTGTGTGTGTGTGCTAGAAGTGTGCTTCATAAAATTAAAGATTGAGCTATTGGTGGCGCTATTGCTGTTTATACGTCACTTAGTAGAGTCACTTAATAGATGGCGTCGGTGGGCCGTCGAGCGCGAGCTTAATGCCCCCCCCCCTCCGCAGGCACACCTCCACACGGGCCAGACGCCGGGAACCTTCCCCCCCCCCCCGGCCTGGGGGACGTCAGGTCGACCGAGAACGCTGCGTTTAAAGCGTTCGCAGTCCACTCTCCCAAGGGCCTGGGCGGTTTTACTTCCACTCCGGAGGGAAGGTGTTGCGTTACCACCCCCCCACCGCCCAGGGAGTCTTTCGTATAGATGACGCTATTGTTCTTTATAGATAGCACCATTTGTCTCCCATGCCACGGGTGCGAAAAAAAACAACACCACTTCTCGCAGCCCTTTAAAACATTCTTGGGGACCTTGCACTTTTAATGTCATGTGGGTTTTTTTTTTAGCTCCTACGCCGTTATCCTGGTGCAGCTTAAAGGATTCGTCACCCGTCTCAACCATAGGCCCCCCATGGCAAAAAAAAAAAAAAAAGCCGCGGGAGCTGCCAGGCCCGTCATTAGGACAGTAAAAACAGTCGGAGTTCAAGGCGAGCGTGGAACATGTGAAGCTCCACAGACAGGCAACACCGTCAAAGATGTTCAACCACCTGCAAGTTGAACCGCACGTATCTCAAACTCCGGACATGTTAAACAGCAGACGTGTTAAACCAACCCCACCCCCCCAAAAAAATATGTAAATATATAAAAACAAAATTCAGACAGGTTTGAGGAGATATTTCTGTTAAAATCCAGACAGGTTTGAGGAGATATTTCTGTTAAAATCCAGACAGGTTTAAGGAGATATTTCTGTTAAAATCCAGACAGGTTTGAGGGGATATTTCTGTTAAAATCCAGACAGGTTTCAGGGGATATTTCAGTTAAAATCCAGACAGGTTAAGGGGATATTTCTGTTAAAATCCAGACATGTTTGAAGGGATATTTCTGTTAAAATCCAGACAGGTTTGAAGAAATATTTCTGTTAAAATCCAGACAGGTTTGAGGAGATATTTCTGTTAAAATCCAGACAGGTTTGAGGAGATATTTCTGTTAAAATCCAGACAGGTTTGAAGAAATATTTCTGTTAAAATCCAGACAGGTTTGAGGAGATATTTCTGTTAAAGTTAAAATCCACAAATGTCAAGCGACCATACATTTTAAACGAGGGACAATTTTCCATGCCCTGAAGTAGCTAGAGTTTTTGACACCTGGGGCGCTCCTTGACTTTGACGCCCCTTCATTTACAGAAACCACAAAATATAATAAATGCACACCAAACACATGTCACATATAGCATAAGTAACGAACTGAAAATGCCCATTCAAGCTTTTTTATACCCCCCAAAACTGTACAGGAAAGGGGGAAAATGTGCCCGTGGTAGACCGGCCCCTGTGCCCCATCTTCTAATGTGTCCATGCAATTACTTCTATCAACGTCTTGTCCGTCATATGGTTTGGTTGTGGGCTAGATGTCTGGACACCTACCACAGTGGTGGCCTAAAGACACACTCATCAACTGCACAGACGTAGAAAAGGAAAGGGAGACACCAAAAATTATCCTGGGACCTGAATCCCATTAGAGGGCGGAAGTGAAAAGTCACATCGGGGAACGGCGGAGACACACGACCGGCAAAGGGCAGGAACTCCATTTTTGGCGTCTGCCAGTTTGACCTTCCCTGACATGCATTTATTGTCTGCTCTTGTCGTCAGACGACGAAGCTCGTTATCATCTTTGTGACCTGAGTCCAATGAAAATAAAAGTCCATGGGGCGGAAGGCAAAGCTAATTTATCACAAGAACAAAGGGGAACTTATCACGAGAACAAGGGGGAAGGAAGAGCCTCCTGGGAGAGGATTTTGACATACGCAATTTACCGTAAACATACTTTTCACCCAGAGAATAAATGCGATTGAACATAATGTCCATTCAATGTGTGACATTATTGTGACATCGGAGAACACCAATTTATGTAACAATACAGACACCAGAGAACACCCATTTATAACACAGCACGGACACAAGAAACACCAATTTATGTTACAGCACAGACACCGGAAAACACCGATTTGTTACAGCTCAGACACCAGAGAGCACCGATTTATGAAACAGCACAGACACCAGAAAACACCGATTTATGAAACAGCACAGACACCAAAAAACACAGATTTATGAAACAGCGCAGACACTAGAAAACACCGATTTATGTAACAGCACAGACACCAGAAAGCACCGATTTATGTAACAGCACAGACACCAGAAAACACCGATTTATGTAACAGCACAGACACCAGAAAACACCGATTTATGTAACAGCACAGACACCAGAAAACACCGATTTATGTAACAGCACAGACTCCGGAGAATACCGATCTATGGCCTCAAATATATTTCAGGTACAATGAAGACATTTTTTTTTAAATGACGAAATTTGTGACATGTCCTAATTAAATTAGTCCGAGCTTTTTGTTTTTCTTGATGTTTTACTTTGCTTGATAAGAAAGCAATAACATAACATGAAAATATCTTTTATAAAAATAATTTTTGGCTGGGGATGTGGGAGGGGAGGGGCAGGGACGTAGCGAGCTTAACTCGCGCCCGGGGCACAATACCTTTTAAGCGCCCCCCGTATTCGAAAACCATACAATATTGTATGTAATATATACCATTTGCCGCCACTTTGTGAGTAGCGCCCGGGGCATGATGCCCCCCTTGCCCCCCCTCGCTACTCGACTGGGGGAGGGGCGATACGTTACCCCCCCTCCCCTGAAGGTCTGCGAAGGGGAGGATCCCCCACCCCCTATACCCACCATACACCACTATGATGTTAAATGTTCTCATGCCATGATGTACTTACGGTAACTTGATCGACCTGGAGATGATTGATGCCGGCGACCCGAATCTGAAATGGAAAAAATGAAAAAAAAATAATCACAGATAATAATAATAATCATAAAAAAATATTTAATAAATTAAGAGACTGTTTCAACTTATGTGAGGCATAAGGCCATGTGTAAATGATTTGTGAGTGTGTGTGTGTGGGGGGTGTGTTTGCTTCAATGCACATAGCTCCAATTATTCATGTAATGTGCAGGATATGCTCTCTGTAACTGTATATATATTACAAAATTTCAACATTCATGCAACGTACATTATATGTACTCTATAACTATATATATATATTGCAAAATTTCAACAGTCATGCAACGTACATTATATGTACTCTATAACTATATATATATATATTGCAAAATTACATACGTTGTTTTTTGTTTTATACGTGGCCCAGTTAGTTATAACCTCATTGACACATGTTCAATTCCCCCATAATTTTAAAACAACATTCTCTTGTAATTATAATGGTGTTGTCATTAAGAGGTCATTAATGGTGTTGTCATTAAGAGGTCATTAATGGTGTTGTCTTTAAGAGGCCATTAATGGTGTTGTCATTAAGAGGTCATTAATGGTGTTGTCTTTAAGAGGCCATTAATGGTGTTGTCATTAAGAGATCATTAATGGTGTTGTCATTAAGAGGTCATTAATGGTGTTGTTTTTAAGAGGCCATTAATGGTGTTGTCATTAAGAGGTCATTAATGGTGTTGTCTTTAAGAGGCCATTAATGGTGTTGTCATTAAGAGGTCATCAACGGTGTTGTCATTACGAGGCCATCAATGGTGTTGTCATTAAGAGCCATCAATGGTGTTATCATTAAGTCAATGGTAATGTCATTAAGAGGCCATTAATGGTGATGTCAAATTTTAGCTTTATCTTCTACCTTGCTGGTGTAAGAGAAAGGGGGGTGGGGGTGCAAAGAAGCTAGGCGACATTTGATGGCGTCATAGTGATACCCGTGTTGGTAAGAGAGAGAACACTCTCTACCCACATCAAGCTTCACGTGAGGGCGGCAACGAAACGTTAGGATACTTGACCAGTTTAGACCCCTCACTCCCCTCGCTCCAAACAAACAAACACGCGCAGACTCCGCGTCTCTCTCTCCCTGTCTCTCTCTCTCGCTCTCTCTCTCACTCTCTCCCCCCTCTCTCTCCCTCCATCTCTCTCCCTCCCCTCTCTCTCCCCCTCTCTCTGTCTCTCCCCCTCTCTCTCTCTCCCCTCTCTCTCCCCCTCTCTCTCTCCCTCTCCCCCTCTCTCACTCTCTCCCCCCTCTCTCTCCCTCCCTCTCTCACCCTTCCCTCTCTCTCCCCCTCTCTCTGTCTCTCCCCCTCTCTCTGTCTCTCCCCCTCTCTCTCCCCTCTCTCTCTCCCCCTCTCTCTCTCTCCCTCTCCCCCTCTCTCTCTCTCTCTCTCCCTCTCTCTATCGCACAGATACACACACAAACACACATTCGGCACGCATGAGTGAATATGCCATATTGCAAGTCTGTACATATAGATTCTTTGACGGCATATGTCAATGGCCACGAGTTTAGGGACCAGACGCGCGGCAATTCAACTGAAAAAGGACTTTTTTTGTGGTTAAAAAAAATGGAGGAAAAAAGGAATCAAATGAAAAGAATCCGTAACCGCAGCATTGAACCCTATTTTAAAATTGTCGCCCTTTTTCTATGTCAGGTCAGTAGACCATGATGCGATCAAAACAAAGGCATTCTTTCTGTCAAACCCCCCCCCCCTCTCCCACACACACACACATTCTTTGACTGTAAACTCTTTCAAATGAATGAAGTGTAAAGTTATGTTGTTTTTTTTATGTTTGAAAAATGCAAATCACTGTAAACGTTAAAAAAGAAATATCTCTTACTGTAAAATTATTTAATCGAGGCCTTGCTGTGTTTGTCCTTAAATACTTACATTTCTAAAACCGTAGTTTCCAAAAGTATGTGAAGAAAAGCACACATCGATGAATATATTTTATCTATGGTCAAAGCGAGTACACTTCATCGTAAAGGGTCAATTCTGTTATATAATTAATAGAGTACTCTGGTCACCGCATACAAGCTATAAATCCATTCACATGCCTAGTTTATTTCCGCTTCCGTAAAATATTTGTTTGTTTTTTTTAAGCCACGGTTCTAAACCAGTGGGTCCCGACACCTTTTGGGGCGGAACGACCCTTACGCAGTGTTCGCCTAAGAACATCGGAAAAGACATATTTATGAAGTAGCAAGGAAAATAATTTTATTTTTTATATTTATTTTTTTTTGGGGGGAGGGGGGGGGTTGTCACCACAAAAGAGGGACTATATTTAAAGGGTCACGTCAGTAGGAATGTTGAGAACCACTGTTCTAGGACGAATTCACCTGAACAAACCACATTAACAATGGAATCATTATGTATTTGTTTTTGTTTTTTTTGTTTGTTTTTTTTAAATTTAAATTTTTATATTTATTTTTTATTCTTTAACGTTAATAATAATGAGGAGAAGAAGAAGAACGATTAATTGTAAACATCAAAACTTAATATAACAAAGAAACCCAATACTCTATAAAAGGTGACGACGAAATGACCGGCGCGTCGTCTCTGTTGAGTGGCATCAATAAAAAGGTGTCCAACATCGACATGGATCTGTTCAATGTTAACTTTTCGTTACAAAGTGGGTGTGGATTTTTTTTTTGGGGGGGGGGGGGGGGGGGAGCCGATGGACATATTGTTATTTGGCACATTTTTGCACGTCAGTCTCATCCACCACCACCTTCTCCCCAACCTCCTTTTTTCCTCCCCACACACATCCCAAAGCCCCGCCCCCAAACCTTTTCTTTCCCATCCCCACCCCCAACTTAACCTGCTACCACTTCACATTTCAAGCACGAGAGGGGATGAGGACATTTTGGAACCGTCGCCTTGTGAATGACTCGGGGGGGGGGGGGGGGGGGGGCCAAGTGCGCACCGTCAGGCCGAGTGTGGGTGTAAAAGGGGGGGGGGGGCGGTAATTCATTAATGAAGCATTCGAATTTAGAAATAGCAAAAGTCGCTCGACGACGCCCGCTAGATGCCCGGTCCCCGAGGCGGTGTCGTCTTAAATCTTTTAAGGCCAGAGCTAAGAACAGACTAGAGCAGCGGTTCTCAACCTGTGGTTCGCGATCCCTTTTGGGGGGGAGGGGGTTGAACGGCACTTTCAGAGGGGTCGCCTGAGACCATCGGAAGACACATATACTATACAGTTATGAAGCAGAAAAGATAATAATTTTGGGGGTTAAGGGTCGCCACAACAATAGGGTTTGTGTCGCTAGTAAAGTTGAGAACCACTGGACTAGAGCGTGTGGTGCCTGGGAGGGGTGGGGTTAAGGTTTTGGAAGTGGGATTTCATTTGCGTTTTCTTTTTTCTTTTTTTTTTACTGAAAGTCTCAGCACTTCAAGGGTTCTCAATTTTTTTTTTAATTTACACTTAGGGACTATGGGTTTAAAAGTGGTCAAAATTCAGTAATGGCTTTTAAAGATACGCTTCATTAAATAACTTGTTAAGACACGCCATAACTAGCGTGCTGGACAACCCTAAAAAAACAAAACGTGGTGGACACCCATAAACTCATGTTTTGGACACTCCCTGAAGGAAAAGGGTTAGACACCCCTTAAACTAACGTTTTCGGACACGCCCCCTAAGCTAACGGTGTTGGACGCCCTCTAAAGTAACGTAATGGACGCCCCTAAACTATCGTGTTGGGCAACCCCCCTTCCTTAAACTAACATGTTGGACGCCTCCTAAGCTAACCGTGTTCTCCGGCCTTAAATCTTTGTTTCTGAGCGCACGCACGCAAGAAAACGACTCGGAGACGATGTCAGCGATGAGATGATTAGAAGCGATCGCTTGACTGACATGACCGCAGACGTTCAGCTAAGTCTGGGGCGCTGCATTAGTGAGGACTTAGGGGTCTGACGCCGTGCAGATCCCCGGAGGTATCAGTGAAACAGTTCACAGTAAATAAAGTTGAGTCCGTGACTATTATCTCAGCGACCAGCGGTACGTGCGGGCGTGGGTTTGGTAAGGGGGATAGGGCGCGCAGGGGTGGATTACAGACCTATGGCTAAATGTCGTGACAGATCGGCGTTAGGCGCTTGGATTAGGGGCGTAATCTTTAGGGCCGCAGTGTGCACAGTTACGATTTTACAGTAACAAATCTAACAGTTTTAATTTTCACAGTAGCAGTACTAACGCCGAGAATGCCAGCAATAGAATGACTACCAGTAATGATGCTACCAGTAACAATGCTAACTGTAACGATGCTGCCACCCACTACAACATCACCCACAACAACATCAACCACACCAGCATCGTCCACAACAACATCACCCACAACAACATCAACCACACCAGCATCATCCACAACAACATCACCCACGACAACATCACCCACACCAACATCACCAATCAGCTTTGATCACATCAAAACTGAAAAGCGACCACAACAAATGCGCAAGGACAACGACTCTTAGAAAACGACCATGGCCCTTAGAAAACGACCATGACCCTTAGAAAACGACAAAATACCTTAAAAAACTACCAAGATACCAAATTTTTAAAAACCATCAACTACGACCCAGACGAAATGACCTTGACCCTGACTTCGCCAATCCGTTAGGTACGCACATAAAGAATATATTTATTAAAAAAATATACAATTATATAAAGATCGTGTTTTGTAAATCAAAAGACCCCGCAAAGCTTTAATCGGACACGGTGTAATTACAATGTAACAGGATATCAAAGATGACAGAGCTTACAGCGTAATGGAGAGACTTCCGTTCAGTTTGTAACCGGATGTTATCCGAGCTTTTTTTTGGTGGATACATCTCAAGATTTGAATGAAGGATTTAAATAAAAAAAAAAAATTTCTCCCGAAATTGACGTCTGGTTCACTTGAAGCCTAGGATTAAAACAGATTTCTGGAGATGTCGTTATATAGCGATGGTTTAGTCACAAACCTATTGCCGGGGATGTCGTTATGATGCGATGGTTTAGTCATAAACCTATTGCCGGAGATGTCGTTATACAGAAATGGTTTAGTCATAAACCTATTGCCGGAGATGTCGTAATACAGCGATGGTTTAGTCATAAACCTATTGCCGGAGATGTCGTTATACAGCGATGGTTTAGTCATAAACCTATCGCCGGAGATGTCGTTATACAGCGATGGTTTAGTCATAAACCTATTTCCGGAGATGTCGTTATACAGCGATGGTTTAGTCATAAACCTATTGCCGGAGATGTCGTTATACAGCGATGGTTTAGTCATAAACCTGTTCCCGGAGATGTCGTTATACAGCGATGGTTTAGTCACAAACCTATTGCCGAAGATGTCGTTATACAGCGATGGTTTAGTCATAACCCTATTGCCGGAGATGTCGTTATTCGGCGATGGTTTAGTCATAAACCTATTGCCGGAGATGTCGTTATAAAGCGATTGTTTAGTCATAAACCTATTGCCGGAGATGTCGTTCTAAAGCTATTGTTCAATCATAAACCTAAACATCTAATTTTTGTATACACAACATATCATCAGCTGACAAGTTGGTAAAATATCGACCGTTAGGAAAACCGGTGATCACACAAAATATAAATAAATATATTATTTACAAAATAACTTGTTTACACATTTGTATAATTAGTCGTATTCGATACTAGCCATATTTTGTAATCGTATTCAACAGTGGCCAAATTTTGTTGCCGTTATCGACACTAGCCATATTTTGTAGTCGTATCGACAGTGGCCATATTTTGTAGTCGCATTCGATACTAACCATATTTTGTGGTCGTCTTCGATAGTAGACATATTTTGTCGCTTGAAAAAAAAATCAATTCGATCGTATTGGAGTAGGCAATACAAGATAAGATGGTTTGTTTTGAGAAACAATGTCTTGAAACAGGTTGTTGACCAGCCATAGATTGCTGACAAGTAACACAGGTTGACGACCACAGCCGTAGGCTGCTGACCAGCGATACAGGTTGACGACCACAGCCGCAGGCTGCTGACCAGTCACATAGTTTTCTGACCACATTAAAAGGTCGCTGACCAGCCACACAGGTTGCTTACCAGCCATAGATTGCTGACCAGCCACACAGATCGCCGACCACAGCCACGGGTTGCTGACCACCCACACAGCCTGCTGACGGTTGCGCTGGCGCATACAGTTTGAAATTGTTACATATAAACATAAGTTCTTCATAGTTGCTCATTCCCAGTGTGAACACCCACGCAGGCCATTCCTGTCAGCTTTTGTGGCCGCAGCATGCGTGAACGTACCTTAAGGGTGAAACACACTTGGCTAACGAAAAACGAATTTGAGTAAACTGATACGTACAGTTGACATTTGACCTTTGACATCCCCCCCACACACCTACAACTCGCTGCCAGTGACTGCCTGCCCCGCCTCAGTTACGCTACTTTATACATGTTTGATTTCAAGATGAAGAGGGGCTGCATATTTTCTCCAATGGTGTGCAGTGCCGTGACAAGCAAAAGCTGTTTCGCTGGGTGGGTGTGGGGGGGGGGGGGGACGTTTGAATTAAGGCGTCCTCTTCCCCCCCCCCCCCCACAAATGTTTTTTGTTTTGTTAATTAACAAACATAGTTTGAATAACAAAGGACGATTTTTGCAACACTCTTAAAATATACGCAGGGGGCTCTTGCCCCCACCACCGTTTTTCGCCTTTCTACGCATTGCCTCGCTACCCATGCATATCCATGTGATTAAGAAGTACATTGAACATACGGTAGTTTAAATGGTGTGTTGTTTTGCACGGGTTGGTTTCTAAATGTGGACCCCAGGGTTTTAAAAAAAATGGCAGCTGCGTCCCTGGCAACGACAGAACCCATCACAGACCCGAGTAAACACACGCCTATAGAGTTACCTTTTTGGCTCCATCGCGAGCTTCCAGGAATTCGGATTTTCTACGTCACAGAGCCCTGATGTTCACGTTTCACATCGAGCAGCGGTTTGGGGGACCCGGGTGGGAAAAGGGGGGGGGGGGCGGTGAAGCTCAATGCATGTGTTTTTTTGTGGTTTTTTTGTGTGTGTGTGTGTGGCTCAGTTTTAAAATAGCAAGTGCACAAGATGTCTGCTGTTGGATATATCTTACTTAAGATCGAGGGGTCTGGGTTGAAGACATGCTCATAACATGTGATCCCTAACAATGGTTTGAGGGCCCCCCCCCCCCACACTTGCGTACGACTTAGCCACATACCCAACTTGTGTTTATAGGGAGGGACCTTAACTTCTAATGGCTTTCAAATTTACTTGACTTTAACATTAGAAATGGTTTTGAACATGGCTGAAAAGCATCTACAGCCGGGCAACAGCTACACCGAATAAATGAACAGTGTCGTGATTTTTTAATTTATTTTTTATATTGATTCGTTGCAATGAGATAAATTGGGATGGTGGGTTGGATGAGCGGGGTTGAGAATCACATAGATGCCAGAGAAACAGACGAGGGGAACCCCTGAACAAAAAAACTGTGCTCCCATTAGAGACGTGAAAGGTGCGGGAATTCCCAACAATAGAGGCGGTGATGTATGTGTATGTCTGTAAGTATCGGAGGAGGGTATGAATGGGGTGTCAGGTAAAAGAGTGGGGGGGGGGGGGGGGAGTCGAAATGAAGGCAGCAAATCGGATCAGCTGGATGCAATGAATATCGAAAACACAGGCTCCGTGAGTAGTTAGAGGTGTGTGTGTTTGTATGTGTGTGTGTGTGTGAGGAATTATGTGTTTTTTTCAAAAGAGTGGTGGTTGAAAAAAAATGTATTTGTCGAATGAAGGTAGCACATGGGATTCTTGAGATTGACAGTGCAGGTTGCTGCATTAACGTAATGTGCATAGTAAGAAATGCATCCATGGATGAGACAGGACTTAAAGTACTTAGAGTCAAGCACATGGGTGAGACAGGACATAGAGTAATTAGAGTCAAGCACATGGGTGAGACAGGACTTGAGTACTTAGAGTCAAGCACATGGGTGAGACAGGACTTAGAGTACTTAGAGTCAAGCACATGGGTGAGACAGGACGTAGAGTACTTAGAGTCAAGCACATGGGTGAGACAGGACTTAGAGTACTTAGAGTCAAGCACACGGATGAGGAGTATGGAATTGGTTTATGTAAGAAACCCCAGACATGGATGACTACGTCAAAAGTTCACGGATGTGGTAAGAAACTTAGACACGGATAACTATGTCAAACATTCTAGGTTATAGGGAGAAACATTGACACGGATACGATTGGAAACATAGACATGGATACGATGGGAAACAAAGACACGGATACGATGGGAAACATAGATATGGATACGATTGGAAATATAGACACGGATACGATTGGAAATATAGACGTGGATACGATGGGAAACAAAGACACGGATACGATGGGAAATAAAGACACGGATACGATGGGAAATGAAGACATGGACACGTTGTAAATCTAAGCACGGAAATGTTAGGGAATGTGCAATAGAGCCAGAAACGTTGACAGACATAGGCAATGTAGGAGATAAAGATGTATAATTATCAGCTTGAGTGGCACTAGTACAGCTATAAATTTTTTTTAAAAACCCAATGTATTCTCGTGCCTTCTGTCCAAAGTCCTTTTCAATGAAGCGCAGTCTCAAAAAAACCCATTCCGTGCGGTAATGATTTATGAATGCAAAGAAGGGAGACCTAATTTCCCCGAGCCCCGAGTGACCTTTCTCTGACCATAGAACTGTCTGTACATTACCCATCCGTTTGTCACGGGAGGTTGCGGGGGGGGGGGGGGGGCTTTTTTGCACCAGGGCTAAGCCCGTTTAAGTCTTGCCCCATTGGAGTGTTGAAGTAGATTTAGCGGCCACGTCACAGACAAATGTCCTTGTTATGTGACCACTCCCTGGGTTTTGAACCGGGGGGGGGGGGGGGGCATCATCGTGACTTAAAAAAAAGTGGGGTCATTCACTTCATTCAGACACCAACGGATCAAGGATTCTCACTTCAGCGTCCAATATGAACTTGATGTTTGTTTTTGTGTTGTTGTTTTTAAAAAAATAGTTGTGAGATTTGGCACGCAATCATTAGGACAATTGTGGATTTTTAAGTTTGTAATAAATTTTGAATGAGTGTATGTAGTTTATTTGCGGGTGATAGTCACAATGAACCGGAAGCGTGTAGATCCATCCTACCATCCCTGTGTCGCTACTGTAGGGCTTTGGTCTGCCTCCCCACATCCTTCCACCCAGACCTCACTGATGCTTTTCTTTTCCATGCTTGGATTCCCCAGCTGCTCAGGCTGTAGATCTTTTTTTCCACACCATTCATCCACCTAAGCTTAAGACTTCCTTTGATTAGTTTTACTCTGGGCTTTCGGCGGCGTACCCTCTTCAACCGTCTGTCATTTGGCATTCTTTCTAAGTGTCCCACCCGGCGTAGCCCTGATTTGATAAAAATTTCTGCCACTGGCGCAGGACCCTGATATCATAACTTTACAATTCTTGGTTGGTTCGAATTCTCCCTCCCATATTCCTCCTTTGCTGGTCCGTATATTTTTCCGGATATTTTTTGTCTTTCCCACGAGTTTCATAGACTTTCTCTCGTTTCGGTTATGTTTAGGGTCTTGTAGGTGTATACTTTAATGCCATTGAGTCCATTGAGATCGTCAAACCGTTTAAATAAACTGATACCTATTTATGAATCACCATGTATCTACTGCGTCTTTCCAACGGCATCCTTTATTTGTGCACTGGTACATCTCTATGTAGTGACGAGCACAACACACTGTTATTTTTGCGGCGTGTGCAATGGCTATTGTGAGATAAGCTGCTCCCATCAATAACGCTATTGAAGAATAAATATTGATTGAATAACGCGTTGCTTTCTTTTAAAAAAAAAAGGGGGGCGGGGAGGGGTCGGGGAAAAAAAAGAATACGTTAGAGAAATGCTCAGTTTACACGATCACATTTTCGTCAAATTTCTTTTTGAACGCGCTATTTAGTCAAACAAATTAGCACGTTCAAAAAGAAACGGGACGAAAATTTGACGAAAATTTGACGAACATTTGACGAACATTTGACGAACATTTGACGAACATTTGACGAACATTTGACGAACATTTGACGAACATTTGACGAACATTTGACGAACATTTGACGAACATTTGACGAACATTTGACGAACATTTGACGAACATTGATCGTGTGAACCGAGCATAAGAGAAACATTCAGTATCGCGATGGGGGGCAGTATGTAATATTTTTCGAACCGTTCACGTGGGGGGGGGGGGGGGTTTGTTACAGACGATGAAAAGATCGTTGACCTCGGCCAGAGCATCAAGTGAATGGTGTCTCCTCCCCCCCCCTTCCCCCTGGACGGTCAGTCCCTCTAAAGGGGAGAAAATTCCTTGCAACCATCACACAACGGTAAAGCCCGTGGTCACATAACGGCCAAACAGTATGGCATTATGTTACAGATGTCACGGTGCGTGTCCAACGTAACAGTATGTCACGGTGGTGGTGTTGCGGACAATGGCATTATGTTACGGATGTCACGGTGCGCGTCCAACGTAACAGTATGTCACGGTGGTGGTGTTGCGGACAATGGCATTATGTTACGGATGTCAAGGTGCGCGTCCAACGTAATAGTATGTCATTGTGGTGGTGTTGCGAACAATGGCATTATGTTACAGATGTCACGGTGCGTGTCCAACGTAACAGTATGCCACGGTGGTGGTGTTGCGGACAATCGCATTATGTTACAGATGTCAAGGTGCGTGTCAAACGTAACAGTATGTCACGGTGGTGGTGTTGCTGACAATGGCATTATGTTACAGATGTCACGGTGCGTGTCCGACATAACAGTATGTCACGGTGTTGCTGACAATGGCGTCATGTTACAGATGTCACGGTGCGTGTCCGACATAACAGTATTTCACGGTGGTGGTGGTGTTGCTGACAATGGCATTATGTTACAGATGTCACGGTGCGTGTCCGACATAACAGTATGTCACGGTGTTGCTGACAATTTCATCATGTTACAGATGACACGGTGCGTGTCCGACATAACAGTATTTCACGGTGGTGGTGGTGTTGCTGACAATGGCATTATGTTTACAAATGTTACAATTGCAGAATATCAGATCACCCATCTGGTCCGATGTCTGTTGTTAAAAGAAACTTCACACAATAGGTAATTTGCCCCCCCCCCCCCCCGCCCCCCGGTCTGTCTTAATATTACAGCTAAAACTGTTGACTAAATCAAGATGTACACGGCCTTTTTCTGACATCCGGATCCGGAAATTGGTTTGCAAGAAATTTCGTCGACGATTGTTTTGTGTTACTATATATAGATCTAGTACAGTGCGTTCAAAAAGAAATTTGACGAAATTTCAACGTGAGAGTGAGAAACTAAAAAAAAAAAAAGATTCGACCAAAATTTCCTTTCGATCAAACTTCCGTCGATCAATTTTCCATCGACGAAATTTCTTTCAAACAAATTTTCGGTAACCCCCCCCCCCCCCCCGGGGGTCTGTCCTAATATTACAGCTACTACTGTTGACTAAATCAGGATGTACACTTGTTGTTTCTGACGTTCACCTACACTACAATTCCCATCATTCCTACCTCTAGCCTCTTATCCTAGAGTGACGGATTGGAGATTATTGTGTGCGACGATAACCAGATGTTATACATTTACACCATAGTGTCTTACAAGCCCCCCACCCCCTAGTTTTTTTTTTACATAGACACTATTCCTCTAACCCAGCGGTTCTCAACCTGTGGGTAGCGACCCCTTTGGAGGTAGAAACGACCTTTCTCGGGGGTCGCCTAAGACCATCGGAAAACACATATACTTTTCAGTTGTGAAGTATCAACGAAAATAATTTTGTGGCTGGGGAGGGGGGGGGGGGTCGCCACAACATTAGGAACTGTATTAAAGGGTCGTGGCATTAGGAAGGTTGAGAACCACTGCTCTAACCCCCACTCCCACACATGCCGCACATCTCCAATAGACAAACGGCTCGGTCCGAGGTGTTGTAGCGAGGCCATGGCATTCTTTCAGTCTCCAGGCCTGGCCGCTCGCGGAAAACGTTTAGTTGTGAGAGCGGAGCGGTTACTACCTGCTGACCATCGTCCAGGTCGTTGTAAAAACACAATGTCGATGTGCGGCTACCGACGTCTCTGGGCTCACCCCCCCTTTTTTGTTTCACACACACCCCTCTGCGTCCGTTTCGTGTGGAAAGTCTGTTATGCGTCACACAGCTACAATGTGAAGTAGTTGTTTTTGGAGATTGACTTGATAGTCTGTTATAGGCATCAGGTGCGAGGGTGCGAGGGTGCATGGAGTGCGAGGGGGCTGGGGTGCGAGGGGGCAGGGGTGTGAGGGGGCAGGGGTGCGAGGGGGCAGGGGTGTGAGGGGGCAGGAGTGCGAGGGGGCAGGGGTGCGAGGGGGCAGGGGTGCGAGGGGCCAGGGGTGCGAGGGGATAGGGGTGCGAGGGTGCATGGAGTGCGAGGGGGCAGGGGTGCGAGGGGGCAGGGATGCGAGGGGGCAGGGGTGTGAGGGGGCAGGGGTGCGAGGGGATAGGGGTGCGAGGGGGCAGGGAACGGGCACTCCAGGATGAGCCCCGGTAAAAAAATCCTCACACAGCCTTGCTTTTGGTTTTGGTTTTCGTTGCTTCGATTAGGTAATATGTGTAACCATTGGTGAATGTAATGTACATTGCGCTTACATAGCCTTGTAGCTTGTGGTGTCCTTTATGGCGACATGAAATAATCTTTCTCTGTTCTTTGGGTGTTTTGACATTGTCCTTATGCAACTACTATATATCCCGCCCTCCGCACCCCCACCCCATTTTTTCCCCCTCCATACGCTTCGAAGACCGGCCTTATCTCTTGTAACCCATTCCCCCCATTACACACATATACCACAGAAATTTAAAAATATTTTTTTTTGACCTGGCTAGATCCTCATTTATTAATGAAGTAGGCCAGGATTTACTGGTCCTAACTGGGTCACCGGCTGATGCTAAACTAAATATTTAACCCCAAACTGAGGTTTTCAACGGGCGCTTGCGACCTGACGTTTACGGGGTCCTGGGATGTTTAAGGCGGGGTATCGATGGATGGGTTTAAGAACGTGCGAGAGACACGGGGACGGTTTGTGGTGGGGGGGGGGGGGTTTGTTGTCATTCACAGTTCACTTTTATGACCCCCCCCAGGGGCCGCACCCCCCGGCCGCACACCCCATCCTACCATGCCCCTTTCCCCCCCCCCCCCCCCCCCCCCACGTTTGAGACCGGCTTAGTTAATTTCCCATTAAAAGTACATTTTTTTTTTTTAAAATGCACCCGAATTTTCATCACCATTACTGAGAAGTTCCACTGCAATGGCGTGTTGAAGGGAGAACGACAAGAAGGACAACACAAAATAGCATCAAGTAAAAGCAACGAGCCAAAAGAGTCAAAAGAAGATGTTTCAACTATTTCTTTGCACGTCCGACTGGCTAGGTGACCGCAGAGTCAATCAGATCAGTCAGTGTTTGGTGGGGTCTCGGCACGATGTACACCCAGACACGTTGGTGGGCCCAGGAGTAAAAGGTGGGGAGGGGGCGGGTGTTAATGTGCGACACACAACACGATGGAGGTGAAAGATTGGTTTTGTTTGTTTGAACACTACTAAAATGTTCAGCCCTGTTTTAGCGTATATAAAGTTTAGCGTATGTCAAGTTTAGCGTGTCAAGTTTAGCGTGTGTCAAGTTTAGCGTGTGTCAAGTTTAGCGTGTGTCAAGTTTAGCGTGTGTCAAGTTTAGCGTATATCAAGTTTAGCGTATATTAAGATTAGCGTATATCTAGTTTAGCGTATATCTAGTTTAGCGTATATCTAGTTTAGCGTATATCTAGCTTAGCGTATATCTAGTTTACCGTGTACCAAACACAAAGGCCATCGGCGTTGTGACAGAGGTGCCAAATCTGAAATCAGCGGTTCTTCAAATATTGGATATAAAAAGGGCGTTCAGTTTCAATCTTGTAAACAACTATTAACACGTGGTCACTGTTATCCAATCAGCTTCCTTGAAATTATAATCATTCAAACGTTACCATCCATGTTTAGACCTTGATACATGCCTGAATAATTTTGAGTATGCAAATTGCCCCCCCCCTGCCCCCCAACCCCCCACCCGACCTAATGACTTATGACAGTATGGAGGTAGTGAATTAATATAGTATACGATAGACTAATTGTTAAGGGCGCCAAAATTTACTTTGATTTTGTTTTATTGATGAAAATAATGGGTTTGAGAGTTGAAAAAAAGAAAGGGAGGCTCTATAAAATGAATCTTGTCCCCCGGGCGCCAAACAGTTTAGCTACGCCTCTGTGGGTGGGGGCTGTCAGGCCGGATTGGACCGGCGACTGGGTCAAAAGGTGACACTTATTTTTATTATCAGTGTACACTTCGCGTACAGCATTGGCTATAAAACTGTTTATTTAAGGGAGACCATTCGCCGACCCGTGCCACTGGGGGTGGGGGGTGGGGGGGCACAGGAATGCGACTTTTTCTGAATGGGCCGACGACTATACTGTACGCCAATAAACATTTTGACACAGAGAGTAGGAAATATAATCTCTGCTCCCGTGTGATACCTCGCTATCTTGAATGGAATTAAATATCTACAGCTGGGGCGGGGGTGGAGGGTTGGGGGGCCCGAGTGTACTGAATCTGGATCAGAGCACTTCTCACACTGTATGGTTCGCGTGACGAAATTTTCCAGCCCCCAAAGATTTCTATGCACGGATTTTAAAATTTACAATAATACAAAAAGCAATGCTTGAGTGTAATAAAGGTCCATCATATTTACAGAGGTACGCACAGGTTTGAGATGTACTAAATCACGGAAGTTAGGCTTAAGAGGGTACACACAAGTTTGAGAAGCACTGAAATTAAAAGGGTTAGGAAGCAGCAGTATCAGATATCGGAGAATTGAAGACTGTCGTCTGGACAAGTTTTTTTGTGTGCTGCCATTAAGATAGCATTATATTAAAACGGAGACAAACGGCGCATTCTAGTATTTCATCCAAAAACAGCAAACAAAAAATCCACGGAGTCAGGAGTGACTCAGAACAAGTTTAACACCGGACCAGATGTTATAGCTTTTTATATCTATACGTATTTTTTTAATGAAGAGTTTTACGAAACTGATCTATAAGGTAAAGCGCACACGGTGAATCCATTCGAACTTCAAACATTTCAGATTTCAAAAATGACGGATGTCAAGGAAACGCAGACCATTTTTGTTGTTGTTGTTGCTCTAGAGCTTGTTGTAGTAGTAGTTTTTGTTGTAAATTGTTGTTGTTGCAGTAGTTGTTGTTGTAGTTGTTGTTGTTTTTGTTGTAGAGCTTGTTGCTGTAGTAGTAGTAGTTGTTGTTGTTGCAGTTATTGTTGTTGTTATCATTAAAGATAAATAAAGCGTGCAGTTATGGTGGACACAAAACCTACTGTCCAAGAGATGGTTGAAAGAGGTCGTCTCTGTTGCTGTGATGAAGTTAGAGAGCCGATAACTACTTCTTTTTCCTTTTTTTTTAATAGCATGACGTAGACGACCGCAACCAAAATAATTCGGTGCACCGTGTAAGACAGTGGCGTGTGTGCACTCCGTGTAAGACAGTGGCGTTTTTCACTCCGTGTAAGACAGTGGCGTGTGTGCACTCCGTGTAAGACAGTGGCGTGTGTGCACTCCGTGTAAGACAGTGGCGTGTGAGCACTCCGTGTAAGACAGTGGCGTATGTGCACTACGTGTAAGACAGTGGCACAAAGATATGTTGCTGTCACGTGAATGGGAAGTCTAAACTATGGGTCTCCGTGGGAGGGCACAGGTGTCTAAATAATGTCTCATCACAAGACTGACCTGGCAGACCCCTTGTGACACATTCAGACAAACACATGGACAACTATGACACTGTCAAGTCAAGAGTCCAAAAAAGACAGCCCAAACAAAAACTTACTAAAAAAGACAGACCAACAAGACAGACCAACAAAAAACCATAAACTTGATAGCCCTAAAAGACAGACTAAAAAAGACGGGGCACCTTTACGAGACAGACTGCACCCCTCCTTAACTCAAACACCAAACCCTCCCCCTGGGTTCAGAAACCCCTGAAATTCGAGTGACCCCGACCCAAGCAAAGCTTAGCGCCCCATCTTTCACAGCTGTTTATCTGATGTCGCTATCTGGCGCGCAGATCTCAGCTCCTCGAAAAATTTACTTTTTTCTTTCTTTTTTGGTTGTATTTTTGTCTGCGTTCAGTGGCAGAGAAGATCAGGCCCTTGGAGAACGGAACCAGCCATCAGGTACGTGCCACAAGACATCTTAAGTCGGTCACTGGCATTCGGTTAGCGGCCTGGCACACTGCTATGCTGTCCCGTTAATGGCGGTGAGTGGTGGTGTCCTTGGTTTGCTAGACTGAGCAGACGCACAGTACTTAACTTTTGAACATTCTCATTCTGAATACCGCACCAAATACCGTACCGAATACCGCACCAAATACCGTACCGAATACCGTACTGATTACCGTACCGATACCACACCGAATACCGTACCGAATAACGCACCGAATACCGCACCGAATAACGCACCGAATACCGCACCGAATACCGTACCGATACCACACCGAATACCGTACCGAATAACGCACCGAATACCGTACCGAATAATGCACCGAATACCGCACCGAATACCGAAACCCAGGTTTAATTAAGGCAACGGACCCTCATTTAAAATAATGGCCGCAGCCTAGATTGGTCTACGCATTCATCAAATGGAGGTGTTGAAGAGATGCAAAAGAAACCAACCCACATTATATAGATAAAAAAGTATAAAGTGTTGGACGTTTTCACTTAAAAGATATATATTTTTTTGTTACATTGGCCTTATAATGAACCTTTGTTTAAAGCAGCGGTTCTCAACCTGTGGGTCGCGACCCCTTTGGGGGTCAAAGCACCCTGTCACAGGGGTCGCCTAAGACCATCGGAATACACTTGTACTCGGCAGTTATAAAGTAGCAACGAAAATAATTTTGTGGCTAGGTGGTCGCCACAACACGAGGAACTGTTTTAAAGGGTCGCGGCATTAGAAAGGTTGAGAACCACTGGTTTAAAGAAAGAGACGGAATGCGCTGACAAAAGTCGTCACATCATATCGTTACTTTGAGACCCGTCGCTGAGCGCTTTACTAGTAGTAGACACCACCCCTCCCCAAATTAAGTATTTCGATAATCTCGCCGCCATCTTTACGCACGAGATATGGATAGCATTTCCACTCATTGGCCCCAAGGGGCAGGCAGGCAATCACATCATGGGGCAGGTCATCACGTCATGGGCAGATGTGATGTAATGATACAGGTCTATTTGAAGCTGATCGGCTGTGCATCTAAGGTAAAAATTATTTTATTGCTGTACAGAATGCGGTCCCGCAAAAGGGAGGGGGGGGGGCGCGGGCACCGAGTGCACACCAAGGCTCTCGTGTGGTGCGCGCGCGATGGGATGATCCCCCGGTGGTGTTGTCGTTACGGGACAAAATGGCCGTCGTCACAGGATGCGATACACCGGGTCAACCTCGTTCACAGGGGAGGCAGCCTCGGGACGGATGGAGATAAGCTCGCTCGCGGTAATCACCCTTGTTGTCAAAAGTTTTGGTTACAGTAATCTCCCCTCGATGTCAAAGTAAGTCATATAAATCTACAATCCTGGATGCACCGTCCGGGGATTTCACATCTGAGTATGTGATTCAGTGTATGTGTGTGTGTGTTTCAAGAGTGTGGAGGAGGGGGCATTATCAGGTGTATCACAAACATGACGTAACTAGGTTCAACCAGGTGCACGTAGTATCGTGGTCACCGTTCTGTTTGTAAGTTCCACATCTCCATTGGTGTCCTTTCGGATGCTACATTGCAGCGAAGCGTTTTATTTATTTTAATTTCATTTTTTTAAAAAAAACGATGTTTGTTTCGCCGAAGAAGGCTTCTTGCCGATACGTTCGTTGTTTTGTTGCTTCCTTTTTTTCGGGTTTTCCCTCACTTTGTTTCGATCATTTCCTTACCTTTGACAGTCGTATTTAAGTTTTTAAAAAATAAAACATGGCCGCAACTTATTTACAACACTTATGTTCAATTGCAGAAGAAACTAAATTGGAAAAAAAAGTGTTTTTTTTTATTTAAAAAAACAACAAAAAAGAGATTATTTATAAAATAAAAAAGGCAATTCTTTTATTGATTAAAAAAAAAATTAATTATATAAATTCGATTTTGTTCACTTGTTTCTGTGTTGTAAAATCTTCGGAAGGCTACTTGATCCACTTGTCGTCATGCTATCGAGCTGAAACTTAGCACATGGACACGTGGCTTTCAGTTTGTTTTCCAAGGAGGTAGGAATGTTATTCATCGTGTGCGTGTTTTGTTGTGGAGATCAGTTGTGTAGATGTTGCTGTATGCAATCTATTTGTGACGTATTTGGGTATGCAGTAAAAATAAAATAGAACGAGGCCATCCCGTGCCAGAGCCATTCAGATTTTTAAAAAAATCAGGTTTCTAGAAAAAGACTTCAACGTCTGGTCTAAAGAATGGCATAGAGCTTGGCGTCAGACACGATTTGACCAAAGTGCTTGACGGCAAAAACGATTGGTCCATTGTGCGTATGCCATTAATTAAGAAACTATCAATTGTTTTATATTATTATTTTTATTGTAAGCCATATAACCCCCCCCCCCCCTTCCCCACTCCACAAATACATTCATAACTAATAATAAAGTCAACATATTTACATTGTGTCATCGTGTAGTTTAATCCAACGAAAACATCCATACAATGTTGTATGGTTGCATGGTCGGCTTTTCCACTATCCCAGACCTGTTTACTCTTACGATTTTGACGTACAATGTACGATTATGAGGTGTGTACATTATATGTACTGTATGTTTATTTTTTACTATGAAGATAATGCATTGAATGATTTTATGATGATATTTTACGATTTTAAGAGTTTGATGGTAAACAGGTCTGCTATCCACGCTGTGGCTTTTCGCCAAAAATACACTACTGATGGTAGGATAGGACCAGCGCTTCCGTTGATGCTTCACTAATTTGATTTTTAACCACAACTGCCGTCTGAATAGCTGGCTTTTGAATTTTAAGTGGCTTACGTTGTTGTTGTTAGGGGGGTCGTTCGCAAATTATGTCACGCTCAAGGGGGTGGGTGGGGGGGGAGAGAGGGTCGAGAGTTTGTGACGTCACTTTTTAAAATCATTGTAATTTTATTTTTACTTTTTAAATTCTCTAATTTTGAAAAAATCGTATTTGAATTAGTTTTAAAATAACATAAACTTGAGTTCCAAATTGCCTCAGGTATTATAGATATTAAGTAACCCAGAGTCGCTCACACCTTTGCACATATCGAAAAATGACGCAAAAACTGTTGTGACCATTTTACATTCGGCTTGTGGATGACCTCGTTGTTTCGCGTCACAGTTTTCTAATAATACTACATCTTAATCCATTATGGGAAAATGTAAAAAAAAATATAATAAATTCTTAGTTTATTTATGAAAATTGTATGTATGTTTTGATTTTATTAGGTGTGATGTGACACGGGTGGGGGGGGGGGAGAATTTGTGACACTCTGTGACGGGGGGAAGGGGGGTCTATAAAGGTCATTTTTTGCGTCACGTAATTTACGAACGACCCCTTTATTTTTTGACGGACTTTGAATAGATCTTCTCCCCTTTCGAGCTCATCCATCGTTAGAAGGGGGGTTCCTTGTCAAACCCACTCCCTGCTAGTAGAGGGAGCCGCCCCCCCCCCCTGAACACCGCCAGAGAGTGTAGAGCAATAAAGTCGATGGCGGAAAATATAGCAGATGTAGCGCTGATGGGTTGACAGATGGGGGAGGTAAGATGATGGAAAATACCGTGGGTCATTGGCCAAGGTGGGGGGAGGGGGGGTAGCGTGACTTAGTGAATGACGTATGGGATGTTGGGACGTAGGAGTGTTGGGACGTAGGGGGTGTTGGGACGTAGGATTGTTAGTCTATTCTGTTGCATCGTTTTAATATAAAGGAATGGGGCGCTGTATTGCGGTTTAAGTGAGAGTGGTGCTGTATTTTGGTATACATAAGAGTGGTGCTGTATTTTGGTATGCATAAGATTCGTGCTGTAGTTTGGTATACATAAGAGTAGTGCTTTATTTTGGTATACATAAGAGTGGTGCTAGATTTTGGTATGCATAAGAGTGGTACTGTATTTTGGTATACATAAGAGTGGTGCTTCGTTTTGGTATACATAAGAGTGGTACTGTATTTTGGTATACAAAAGAGTGGTGCTGCGTTTTGGTATACATAAGAGTGGTGCTGTATTTTGGAATATATGAGAGTGGCGCTTTATTTTGCTATACACTAAAGGTGTGCTGTATTTTGGTATACACGAGAGTGGTGCTGTATTTTGGAATATACGACGAGAGTGCTGCTGTATTTTGGTATACACGAGAGGGGTGCTATATTTTGGTGTACACGAGAGGGGGTGCATGCTTTCAACTTTAAAAAAAAATAAAAATAATAAGGGTATGTAACTTCTCATCATAAAGGAGAGGGTCGCCGCCCTTGGATAGGTTTGCGAGTGAAAATATGTTTAACTATTGTGATTATATTTATTTAAAATAAGATGGCAAATTAAAGAACTTTATTTGGTTTACGGTTTTAAAAAAACAACAGCATATTAACTAAAAACTTGTGTGATAGCCACGTGACTCCATAAGGGATTGAATTGGAAATGCTTTCTTTGTTTTTTTTTTAATTAAGAGTTATTTTTGCTATACTGCATGTCAGTTTATTATGAGGGATTTTTTTACCTTCTGTATGACAGTTTGAGAACCGCTGTGTGGGATAATGCCGAGTGGGTACATGCACAACTTTGCCCGTACTCGCAAGCGGGAAGAGGAAACGGGAAATGGAATGATACCGGAAGTTAGCAAGGACACGCGTGCTTCCGCTGTTTGAAGCAGGATTTTTAGGGTTCCTCGAAATGTTGAACTGGAAGAAAGTAAAACGGAAGAAATGTCTGACGAAACAATAGTAAGCTATACCCACAATGGATTCGATTTTGAAAGACAGTGCCGGCCATCACCCATTTTGCGACCCGCGAAGTAACGAAATAATCTGTATTCTTATTTTTTTAATAATAACTTCCCCACCTCCCCCTTTGTCCCATTTTCTTTTGGCCCGCACAAGTTTTTCATTTACTATAACGGCCCGCCTTACATTTTGAGTTGCGCAGTCCTGGTCAAGACAACTGTGGAGCATAAATCTCTTTGTCCACTTTATTATTTTAGTAATTACAAAAACACGTCATTGAGTAAACGCGGAACAAGCCATAACTGTGGAACAATCCATAACTGGGGAACAAGCCATAACTGTGGAACAAGCCATAACTGTGGAACAAGCCAATACTGTGGGAACAAACCATAACTGTGAAACAAGCCATAATTGGGGAACAAGCCATAACTCTGGAACAAGCCATAATTGTGGAACAAGCCATAACTGTGGAAAAAGCCATAACTGTGGAACAAGCCATAACTGTTGAACAAGCCATAACTGTGGCTGCACGGATGCTTTTTTTTTTTAATGTCTCACCTGAGAAAGATTCTGGGCCTAGATTCTGGCTTAGGTCTGGCCATGTGGCCAATCAGCTTAGGTCTGGCCATGTGGCCAATCAGCTTAGGTCTGGCCATGTGGCCAATCAGACGTAGCCCTTTGTTTACACCTGCCAATTGCTCCGATGTCACGATCAAGGGCACGCTATTGCTAACATAAATATTCATAGTTTCTGTACCCGCCTACAATGGAGCGTTAGTGAAGGGATCAACACTTTTTAATTTTGTAATAGAGAGAAAGAGAGAGAGAGAGAGGGAGGGAGTGAGGGAGGGAGGGAGGGAGGGAGAGAGAGGCGATATAAAGAAAGATAGGGAGGAAAAAAGAATGTATTGAAAAGAGTATAAGAAAATCTTAGAGCGATAAAGAGTATGAGTGTTTGTGTGTGTGAGAGAGCGAGCGAGATAATGAGAGAGAATTAGAGAGAGAACGAGAGAGAGAATGAGAGAGCGTGAGAGAAGGAGAGAGAAGGAGAGAGAAGGAGAGAGAAGGAGAGAGAAGGAGAGAGAAGGAGAGAAAGTAAAAAAACGGTTCTTTAATGCTCGGGAATATTGAAACCATCTGAATGTTAACATTGGATTAGAAAATCCAACATCTGAACATCATTTTAAGTTTTACAGTTTGAGATCCATTTTAAAGGCTTCCTTACTAAAATATCATTTTTAAGTCCAAGATTCTTAACACCATTTTTAAAGACTTTACATTCGGAACACCATTTTAAGTCCTACGCTCTGAGAGTCACTGACCCAGATATGGTTAATTTTAACCGTATGAAATGCTTTGTCAACTATTTTATTGTTCCAAAGACAATGTGCCAACAGTGATGCTAATATTTACATTTGGATATTCGATGCCTAAAGTGCTAAGTGGGAGCAACCGGTGCTCAGAGTGCAAGAGGTGCTTGCAATTGAGGTCACGAACACACTGAAAGGAAATATGTTATCTTCTACCTGTTTTATTTATAAAAAAAAAAAGTGATGGGAAAAAAATAGATGTGTATGGAAAAGAAAAATGAAGTAAGAAATTATATTCATATATTAAGATTTTAAAAAAAAAATCTCCCGATGGCAGAAGGCGAGTAGATGCCAATATTATTAAATTAATGGCGAATTTACATGAAGTTTTTATATATTTACCCCCACACCCCACCATCTCCACATCCGCCCCCCCCCCCAAAATAAAAATCTAGCGCGTACTGTTGTTTCAATTGATTACGATCACAACGAAGCTCGTTTAGTGATGGCGTCGAACTTACGCTACATACTCGTCATAGGCGTCCTAATTTTAATTAAATTGTTTTTTGGTGTGTTTGTTAAAGCCGACGTTTTTGTGGCCGAAATATCCACTTTCTTGCAATTTCCTTCATCGGGTTTTCCTCTACATCAGCGGTTCTCAACCCTTATTAATGCCGCGACACTTTCAGTCCTTCATGTTGTGGCGACCCGCAGCCGTAAAATTATTTTTTGTTTCTACTTCATAACTGTAGAGTATATGTGTTTTCGGATGGTCTTCGGGCGACCCCTGGGAAAGGTTGAGAACCTCTGCTCTACGCCTTGTATATTTCTTCTGAACGCAGTCCTTTCCCCATACCTCTATAAAAATCATGTACGCTCAAGATAATTTATAAAGGGAACGTATCTTTGTGTGTGTGTGTGTGTGTGTGTGTGTGTGTGTGTGTGAATCCCCCACAACCTCCAATGTATCGACATCAGGAGCCTCCGTTGTGAAAGTTGCTTCACATCCCTTGGCTGATATACGCGCGGGAGACATATCCGGCACCGAGAAAGGTCAAGCCGCCCGCACTTTGATCACTGCCCTCACTTGAGAGCTCACACTTTCCCGTCCGGGCGGTGCGAGGAGGCAGTAAGTCTTCCGAAGCCCTGGGAACGCGTCGCCAGGAAACCCAGGGACACTTTGATCATTACCATCCTTCGTAAGGAGTTTTTGTGGTTTTTTTTTTAAAGACCGGGTTCTCATCACTGGCAATATGGCCACGGACTAGCTGCAACCAAGGTTATCAGCGATGTGAACTAGCGACGGAAACCGTTCACTTTTTAAAATATTTTTTTAATAAAGTGGATCTCAAACTTATGGTGGTGGGCTTTGGGGGTTTGGGCGGAGATGGGGGTTCACGTAGTCACGTTTACATGGGTCTGCTGGCGATTATGGGCCAGGTGCGTACAGGTAGTGTTGGTTGACCAGACAAGTACACAATGTATGCCTTAAAAACAAACAAAAAATGTATCCGCTGGGGGGGGGGGGTGGGTGGAGAATATCACCCTCTTATCTGCAGATTTTACAATAAACGCGAGTGATCTCCCCTTTTGGGATAACAACTTCCGGTATGTTATAGCCAAAAGATGGCCAAGAAATGTCCGAATTTCCTTTAAACAGATCTTGTATTCATTTTTTAAAATGCGGTTTACATTATTTTATTTTTTCACGCACAACGACGTAGGAGCCGATTAGTTATTTATTGGGTTAATGCTTTGTACTGATACGGTTTCCGGAAGTCAGAGTGCCATGACGTCAGCTGTTGTCAGCGATGCTTGCTTGTTCCATTTGGATCGCCCAGTTCTCAGCAGTTTGGAGACGATACTTCTGCCTTAAAAGCTGACTATTATCGGACTGAAATGGGGCTATCAGTCTTATGTTATGCCGGGGTGTAATTTAAGAAATATTTTTACCCCCCCCCCCTTCCCCGAAAAGAACACAAAAAAAAAAAAAAAAAAAAAAAAAAATAATCGCGCACAAATAAAAAATGAAACATATTTTCCAAGCACATTTTATAACTATAGGGTTTGTCATTTAATGGCGGAAATCTGTTAATAGAACATCCGGGCATTCTGTCAGGCCAATCTCATTAAATCGCGTACTTATATTAATGAAGCTTCCTTGGTATTTCCAGCAGCTCAACAGCTGTTCTTACGTCAATGTGAACCATGCAGAGTGGGTCTTAACCTAGACCAGGCCTGCACAGCATACGGCCCGCGGGGCTGCACGTGGCCCGCCATCAGCCACATTTTGTGGCCCGCGAAGTAACGAAATATTCTCTATTCTTATTATTTTCATAACAGCTTTCACCCCTGTCCTATTTTCTTTTGGCCCGCACAAGTCCTTTACTATTTTCTTTTGGCCCGCCTTATACATTGTGAGTTGTGCATGTCTGACCTAGACAAAAACGTGTTAAAAACTTTATTTCACGAACGATTTTATACGAACAAATTGTTACCATTGAAGCTATGTTTCACGTAAACAATGTGTAAAAAATAGTAAATTGACGTAAGCGACGTGACGTATTCAGGTCTTAGAATTGACAAGGCCCCCATCCTCTGTGAACGTTTTAAAATGCATTTCTTACGATCAAGGTGACGGGAATATTTGAGTGGGAACATCCGAACACTTTGCCAAACCTGCGCACTGATTAAATCAACACTTGGAGTTGAGTTCCTGAACAGTTTTCTCCTGACGGAGATATTTGTAACACATTTTTAAGGTTGAGAGTGGTGGTCATCCTCACTTTGCAGCTTCTTACCCTGGTAGTACCGGAAGTGGTTGGGGGGGGGGAGAGTGGGGGGGCAAGATTTTTGTCGGCCCCCTTTCCAAGAAAAGAAGGAAAAAAAAACACCCTGGAATTGGTTGAAAATGCAGCTCCCCCCCAAAAAAAGGTGAAAATTTTTTTTTCCTTCCGGGGTGGATCACCCCCATCCACTCCATTGCCTACGCCACTGAGTCTACGTATATTTTTTTTCCTAGTGTACATTCAACAGTGGAGCATATCTTTATGCCATCACTGAATGAAGGCTAAGTTCTGAAACAAATTTTCGAGATAAATATATTTTTAAATATCGTTGACATCAAACGTGGCTCTACTTGAAACGTTATTTTGCAATAGCTGGGGACAACGCAGCCACGTTGCGCGTGTAACATGCTGTCCATTCCACGTCTGGAGCTCAAGCTCAAATGGTACTACAAGATCCTTTAAAAGACAATCGCTCATTGCACCAAAGTTGATCAGCTAGGTGTTCTTTTGTGTGTGCATATGGCGCGTACGTTATAAGTGCACGACGGGTTTAGCAGCGAATGAGAGCGCAGCATGGTGCGCAAGGAGAGTGGGCGGATCAAAAAGATCCACTCGGGAATTACTATTATAGATTTTTTCCATAATCAACAGTTTAGGTCAGCATACTTGATGAGCGGTCTGAACTGAGTCCACCCCAAAGGGTCGTTCGTAAATTACGTCACGCAAACAGTGACCTTTTTAGACCCCCTCCCGCCAAGTCACGAGGTGTCACAAATTCTTCAAAAATTACGTCACAAATGCAGATTTTCATTACTCCCTTTTCAGTTTCAATGTCCCGGACGCAAGTGAAAATACAATTCAATCCGAGACGCCCGTATACTACTAGCCCCCCTCCTCCCCCACACCCCAATAAGAGTAACGCCCAGACCGTCACGACCCGCATCTCAGTTAATAGATATGACATTAGGGCCCAAGTCCTGCACCCAAACACGTACCAATGCTTAGGTTATCATTGAGGTCATTCTTCTATCTGTGCTCGAAACCAACTTCGTATGGACCCTGTTGCCCTATCCCCCTCCCCCCCCCCCCGTTCTCTCTCTCTCTCACTTTCACTTTCTACTATTTTCTCTCTATAAAATTTAGCCTCTCTCCCTCTTGTTTTCTTTTTACTCTCTTTCAATACTTTATGTCTCTCCTTCTTGTTGTCTTCTATTACCATTTCCATATCTCTTTCTATCTCTCCACCTTTCTCCATTTTTTTCTCTTTCTTTCTCTCTCTCTCACTCTCTCTATCACCATGCACTCTATCTCCATTTTACTCTCTCTTTTTACTTTGGGCCTCTCTCTCTCTCTTCTTTCATTTTGTCCTCTCCCTCCCTCCCTATCTCTCTCTATCTGACTTGTTTTAGCCCTCCCGTCTCTCTGGCTTTATCTCGTTCCACCTCTGCCATAAGTATGCCACTACTTGTCTTCTTTGACTTATGTCTCATACTCCGTCGTGGTGGCGTTGTTTAAGTTTGTGGAGGAAAATATTGTGTCAGAAAAAGAAAATAATGATGGAGAGTAAGTCATGGAAGGACAGAAAGGTAACGAAAGAGGCAGGGAAAAAAGGACGCATAACACGCTTAATTAAACAAAAGAGGAAACAAAGAGCAAGAGAGAGAGAGGGTGGTGTGAGGAGAGAGAGAGGTGGGGAGAGAGAGGTGTAGGGAGAGAGAGGTGTGGGGAGAAAGGGAGGTGTAGGGAGAGAGAGATGTGGGGGAGAAAGAGAGGTGGGGAGAGAGAGGTGGGGAGAGAGAGATGGGGAGAGAGAGGGGTGTGGGGAGAGAGAGAGAGATGGGGAGAGAGAGAGGTGTAGGGAGAGAGATAAAGGCAGACCGAGGGAGAAAGACAGAGCAAGAAAGACGCAGGGAAAGTAGGTAGAATATTTAGACCATGAGAGATAAAAAGGGAAAGCGTGAGAAAGAACGATGTAGAAGGAAAGAGGATGAGAAAGCGAGAGGTCGGGAGGAGCAGGCACTAAAGATATACACCGTCAACGGCCCGGACAACAAGGTGATTAGCGCTGATGTGGACAGCTGCTCCTCAATCCGTTTGCCCGGCAGCAGACGTAAGGTTATTTATTGAAGTACAAGCAAGTCTTTGGGAGAAAAAAAATATAATCTCAGATTCATTTTTGTAAAGCTGGCCGACATGTCATCTACCAAGACGTAGCGAGGGGGGGGGTGTCAAGGTTACAGGGCACGTGAACAGGCTGCTGAAGATCATTACACTCGGACAGTTCCGTGGATTGATGGATGCTGCCCCGACGAGATTAACACGCGGGCTAAAATGAAATGGTAGACCCCCGAGCTGAACGACCCAGCAGAAGATGGCAAGATTACACTGGGGGGGGGGGGGGGGGGGGGGCTCCGGAATGGTCTGCCGCCATAATTCTCCCCAACTACGTCAGACTACGTCAAATTTCTGGCAGACGCCGGAGAATCTGAGGCGTAATAAGGTGTGCGGGAGAATGAATGGGGGGCAGACGGTGACTTGTGTGTGTGTGTGTTTGAATGTTTGGGGGGCGTTGGTGTGAGTGGCTGGCTCTGTTGGGACGGGGGGTAGTATGAGATGCAAAGGAGTCGGGATCCCTGATGACTGATGTCCGCATACAACTCAAGGTCAACTAATGAGTACAGAATAGGTTTACCTGTCATGCACGGCACGTACCAATAAATCAGAATGTCTTGAGCCCGAATTGGCGAAAACAGGCCAAGCCGGAAGTGGATTTATTACTGAAGTGCGCGTGAACAAATAAGCCCTGACTTTCTTGACAGACCCGAGGAAGGAAGGCTCGACATCAAATTTAAAAAAAACATGTACATCTGTTGTAGTACTGAGGTATATTTTCCTTTCTTATTGCTCAGTACTAGAAGATATGACCCGGTGTTACAAGGATAAAAAGAATGGAAGGCACAATTGCGCTTTTTGCCAAATGCCATAGCGAAGTCACAAAATCTACTAAATTTTACATATGTAACTCTATCGTTTTTTAAGATCCTGTATCCTAAAAAAAAAATTACAAAATTGTCCATGCTTTTGAAATAAATCTATCAAATAGTTTATCAGTCTTTCCATTAAAAAATAAAAATCAACAAATCTAAGTATAGATCGTAACATTTCTAACAAATTTGGGCTTTGAGAATCCTCTATTTAAAATAGACCCACCCGACCTTTTTTCACGCCCCTGAGCTATAAAAAGAATTAATTTATCAAATCTATCTATATAAATTATAATAATAGTATTACTATATTTTACAGTACACAGCCCAATAATAACCTGTCAATTTAAAAAATGGACCATAAATAGGATGCCAAACGCAAAAAAAAAAAAGTAATATTTGTTTGTACCAAATACAAATTTTATTACTTTATGATTTTGTTTAAAATACCAAATTCAAGGGTGTAGTGGATAGACTAAAATATATTCTTCCCGTCTACACGCAGTAACGTATTTACGTATAAGCCAAATATGCTACAGCTTAGGGCCCCACAATCTGCCAGCAATATAAATTTTACATTTTTCTTTGACCACCTCATGTAATTTCAAACGGTAAGGAGGCCTCTGGACTTTGTATAGCTTAGGGCCTCTGGACTTTGTATAGTTTAGGGCCTCTGGTCTTTGTACAGCTTAGGGCCTCAGCAAGTCTAAATTCGGCCCTGCCTACATATATGGTATATTATTGTACAGTGTATTAAGTACACTAAACATCTACTGCTTATGGGATCCATCTGACTGATGCTAAAAACGGGTCGCCATTGGAATTTTTTTTAAATGAGGACTGGCAACCAGTGCCTGCTGATGCCCCGGTGCACCGTGTGCTTAGGGCGCCATCAATGGGAAAAAAAGCATTGCGTGTGGGCGCCGTGGAAGAAAAATGGAAAGGGCAGCGAAAAGATCTGATGATCTAAATTTTTTTTTTGTTGCTGGCATCCGTCCGTCACAAGGTGACAATGGTACGAAATCCACAAGGCCTTATTCTTTCTAGGATTATGAGCTGGTTCCCAACAGCAAATCGCCCCTCTCAACGCCGCTGGATAACCCAAAGGGAACATCATGTGGATGATACAGCTTGGCACCAGTGGCGTCCCAGGAGTTGCCGGAATGTTTCATTGTATCAATGTTATCGAATGTTATCGGGACACATCTCCGGGTTTGAATTCATGAGTTGCCTTCTCTTGGATGAGTTGCCGTCCAGCGTTAGCGAATCCCATCCACCCGGGGTGCTTGTGGTGTTTTTGCTTGACTGGGCTTTGGCGGGGATTGAACTCCAGACCAGGAGAACAAAATAGTGTCATCGGTAGCCTGATTGTTCATACTGCCCACGCTAGGCTGATTGTTCATACTGCCCACGGTAGGCTAATTGTTCATACTGCCCACGGTAGGCTAATTGTTCATACTGCCCACTGTAGGCTAATTTTTCATACTGCCCACGCTAGGCTAATTGTTCATACTGCCCACTGTAGGCTAACTGTTCATACTGCCCACGCTAGGCTAATTGTTCATACTGCCCACTGTAGGCTAATTGTTCATACTGCCCACTGTAGGCTAATTGTTCATACTGCCCACGGTAGGCTAATTGTTCATACTGCCCACTGTAGTCTAATTGTTCATACTGCCCACGGTAGGCTAATTGTTCAAACTGCCCAAGTTACAATACAAGTTAAGAAAAAACAATATTATTGTTCATTGTTTATTTAAAAAACAACAACAAAAACACCCACACATCCACACACGAAACCTACACTCACACAAAACCTAAGTAATAAACTCATGACCTAATCCCTAGTTTTTTTTTACTTGCACATATTTTTATGATTATAATTAATAAGGGTGCCAAAGTTAAGCTTGCCCGGGGCGCTAGAAACCGTAGGGCCTGCCCTGGGTGGACCTATTATAGAGTCCAAGACATCTTTGTCTCTGCAGGCGTCTACTATGCGCTACAAAAAAATATAAATATAACAGGCGTCATTTCGGATAACAATTGATGTTTCGGACTATCGGTGTTCGGAAAATCGACGCTCTACTAATATTTATATCACCAAATATCCGCTGGGGGCCAATTTCCAGTCCAATAATTGGTTTAATTACAAAATGAAATCTAAGGAACACGGCCGTAAGACGATCCGCGGCGGCCATGTTTGTTCAAACTCAGAGACGATACAAAATTGTTGTTGGCGGCTCATCAAAGAGAACGTGCAACGACTTGATGTCCGGACGTGGTTAAAAAACAACACAACAACCAACCAATCACGTGATATCATCACGTCACGAGATGTAATCCAACGCCAAGGCAAGTTTCTCTCTCTCTCTTTCTATCTTTAAAGAAAAAAACCCAAAGTGGAGTAGAGCTGCACATGCGCAAGTTTCAACAACAAAAAAAAAAAATGAATTAGTGCATATTTTCTTTTTTATTTCACGTGCGTTTCAGCTTCCAACCAAATCCGGCGCAGCTGTTGCAATACGACATGCAGATTAATTAAAAATAGATTATGCTTGGGGGAGGGGGGGTTGGGTGTCAGGGGATCCACAAATACACGTTTGTTAAAGAAAGAAGCGATGGGGAAAAATAAAAAAAACAACAAAATTTCAAAAGGCGCTACTTTGAAATCAGATGTGGTCTTTCTAAACTAAAACACTTAAATTTGTTTTGCATTTTCTGAATTTCTTCGCTTTTCAACCGAGTTTATTATTGCCTCACAACATTTTTTTTTTTTAAATCCTCCCCTCCCCCCCCCCCCCACAAAAATACACCAAAAAATATATAGTCTATATATATATATAAATATTTTTATAAAATTACTAAATTATAAAAAAAATATAATAAAATAAATATTAAAAATTGAGAGTGATAACACCCTAACAGAAAACTCCAACAGAAGAATGACGGGGGGGGGGGGGGGGCGCTGTCAATACATCTTTAGTATTACTTTCTATCGTTGCCATACATATGTGGATGTTTAACGTCAGCACGCCTCCCATCTTAGATGGAGTCCTGAAGACATTACTAGAAAATGTCCTTCTCTCTCTTTCTTTCATTATCTCTTTCTTTCTTTCTCTCTCTCTCTCTCTCTCTATTTCTCCCTCTCTCTCTCTCTCCTACAAATGACGCTATATACAATACATCTTTTCCCCACATTCGGCTCCACGTTACGCTGCCAGAAATAGTTGTTCTTATTGTTTGCACAGACCATGTCGGTGGACACGTTCTCAAAGGACATCTGGTCTGATTGGGTAAACGTAAAATTAAAATCTTTCTCACTTGTTATGAAAACATATCCGCTTATGACGTCAATAGAGACACTTTTTTCCAAAATAATTTATCAACATAAAAGAAATAAAAATCTCTAATCTAAGGACGACATATTTTTATCAAGTCAAGAAACAATTTATTTTTTAAAAGATTTAGTAACATAAAAAAATGTTCAGCCCCCTCAAGATGAAAATTTTTTTCTTCTGATTCCAATATCTGGATGTAAGATGTCCTCAACTATCCCTTTTTCCTTCTCTCTCTCCCCCCCCCCCCCCCCCCACAGACATTTTCGTAGGCTGCAAATATCCCCGAGAGAGTACAACTCCATTATTTTGACAGTCAGGTGGTGCCGCCTATGTGACATGAACAGTATGCAGCGAAATGAGCGCCCGGGGCAATAAGGGGGGTAATGCGGAGGAAATGAGTGGAATATCTAGCCCCGTTGGGTATTAGGGAAGTTGGGTTTTTTTTTGTTTTTTTTTCCCCGGTTTCGGTGAACGCGCCAGAAGCAGACCCGAGCAGACGTGTGGAGGGTTCTGTTGCTGACATTGAGAGAAACTAAAGTCTCATGTGGGAGAAACTTTTTTTCTCTTTCTTTTAATGGTTTGGTGGGGTGGGGGTGAGGGGGGTGATGGTTGTTGAAACCAATCAGTCTTTTTTTTTTCCCTTACGGTAGATTGGAATACAATATGGGAGCAGAATCATTTGCGCCTCTTGGAAACGTCTATGGGATCATTGGAAACCGGCCAGTGTTAGGACGCATTATGTTTGTAAGGAAAGTATAATTTTGGACACATAAATTAGTAAATTAAGTATACTTTGGACACATATATTTGGTAAATAAAAAGTATTTTTCGACACAGGACTTCACATAATAGTTAATAATTTTTCAACACAAATTTAGAAAGAAAACAATTACTATGGAGACAGTAGAAAGAAAGGAAATAATACAAAAGGAAGGCTTATTGAAACTGCATCTGATAGTTTAGGGCAGCGGTTCTCAATATGTGGGTCGCGATCCCATTGAAGGTCGAATGACCCTTTCCCTGGTGTCGCTCAAGACCGTCGGGGGAAAAAAAACAACATATGCTAAACAGTTATGAAGTAGCAACGAAAATAATTTTTGTGGTTGGGGGTCGCCACAACATAAGGAACTGTATTGAAGGGTAGCGGCATTAGGAAGGTTGAAAACCACTGGCTTAGAGCAAAGGTGTTAACTGCATTTGTTGCATCAGAATAGTCGAGTCACGTGTCTCTGTCCGCTTACTTGAAGTGGAGAAATGGGTTAATTTGTTACATTCAGTCCTACACAAGTGAATCTTCAGCCGGCTTTATGTTTAATGAAAGGTTTCATTATAACTTCTGTAACAGTAAGAGTGACCATTGGACTGACCCCCCCCCCCCCCGAGTGTTATCGTGTGTACGGACTGAACTTAGTGACCCGCACAGTGACCTGCTCGTCCTAGGCTTAATAAATGTGAGTGGTCGTGTGATGTCGGGTATAATGATAACGAAAAAAAAAAGAATGGAGAACACAGTTAGTTGTTACAAAGACAACAGCGTTTGAGTGTATATTATATTATTATAATACTTTTACACCTACCCCTGCTTGTGACCGGGGAGGGGGGCGAAATCTAGATCCAAAGACCAATGCAGGAACAAGAAATTTCAACCCAGGGATATTTCCCCGCCGTCTGTTGGGCGCGTGCTAAGACAGATACTGAGACACGTATAAATTATCCCGAAATAGTCTCATTTGGAAAGCGGCAAGACGTTAGATGAGTTTCTACGTTACTCGGGTCGGGGGGGGGGGGGGGGGGTTGTTGGGGGGTTGGTTCTGTGTTCTCACACCAAAATTTAGATAGCTTCTGTGTCCGTAACTGCAATATGTATATGTTTAACTTCGATATAACTTATAAATCATACGGGGCAGATCTTATTGTAACCTTTCTCTAGATCAGTGGTTCTCAACCTTCCTAATGCCACGACCTTGTTATACAGTTCCTCATGTTGTGGCGACCCCCAAACACAAAACGGTTTTTGTTGCTACTACATAACGGTAAAGTATTTTTGTTTTCTGGTGATCTTAGGCGACCCCTGGGAAAGGGGTCGCGACCCACAGATTGCGAACATCTGCTCTAGATTGACATCCCTGTTACTGACATACATTGTCAGGACCTAAGAGGCTATCTTAAATTGAATATCTGATAGGGGTTTACATACGAATTTTTTCTCACATACCCCTGTGCTAACACGAATTCCAAAGTCTTCACATAATAATTCTTTATTCACCTAGACTCTTCACAGAATGATATTTACATCTGTCGAATATTGGAATGATGATTAAATACAGTTCATGGTACATCCCTCGCTCTTTAGAAAATAACGCGTGACGTCACTCATGTAGTGCATCCATCGTTCCTCGTGAGACAACATCTTCTCAACTGTTCCTTTCCATCCGTTACAATATGGCCGCTCACGTAGTTCCTTAAATATAATTATATGCATGTATCACTATACAGGCAAACAGTACCAGTGCCTTCTACTCAGCAGTGAGGAACATCAAATATTATGTTCTACTCAGCAGTAAGTGAACATCAAATATCTTTATGTTCTACTCAGCAGTAAGTGAACATTGAATATCATTATGTTCTACTCAGCAGTGAGTGAACATCAAATATCTTTATGTTCTACTCAGCAGTAAGTGAACATCAAATATCTTTATGTTCTACTCAGCAGTAAGTGAACATCAAATATCATTATGTTCTACTCAGCAGTGAGTGAACATCAAATATCTTTATGTTCTACTCAGCAGTAAGTGCACATCAAATATCATTATGTTCTACTCAGCAGTAAGTGAACATCAAATATCATTATGTTCTACTCAGCAGTGAGTGAACATCAAATATCATTATGTTCTACTCAGCAGTAAGTGAACATCAAATATCTTTATGTTCTACTCAGCAGTGAGTGAACATCAAATATCATTATGTTCTACTCATCAGTAAGTGAACATCAAATATCATTATGTTCTACTCAGCAGTGAGTGAACATCAAATAGCATTATGTTCTACTCAGCAGTGAGTGAACATCAAATATCTTTATGTTCTACTCAGCAGTAAGTGAACATCAAATATCATTATTTTCTACTCAGCAGTAAGTGAACATCAAATATCTTTATGTTCTACTCAGCAGTAATTGAACATCAAATATCATGATGTTCTACTCAGCAGTAAGTGAACATCAAATATCATTATGTTCTACTCAGCAGTAAGTGAACATCAAATATCATTATGTTCTACTCAGCAGTAAGTGAACATCAAATATCATTATGTTCTACTCAGCAGTAAGTGAACATCAAATATCATTATGTTCTACTCAGCAGTAAGTGAACATCAAATATCATTATGTTCTACTCAGCAGTGAGTGAACATCAAATATCATTATGTTCTACTCAGCATTAAGTGAACATCAAATATCATTATGTTACACTTATAGTATAAGATCTACTAGGCATTGAACGCCAACTGGCTCACAAATCTATTACCCTAAGTGGGTCAGTTGACATTGTCCAGGTTGACACTGTGAAATTTAACCAGCCCGCAATAATCTACAAAAAAATGACTCTTCGCATTAAGAGCACCCCCCTTCCCTTCCCCCCACCCTCCAACTTGTTTTAATTACTTCGACGTAATAAAAGTAATTTCAAATTGTTTCTCTTAAATAGCATATCTTTGTGTGTAAACCTGTTATTGAACATGTCAATGTAATTAGTGTCAACAGTGTGATCCCTTAAATAAGATAAAATAAGATACGATAAGATTCTTTTATTGATCCAAACAAATAGATTTTTTTTAATATTTCATTGAACATGTTCAGCACATGAATAAAACAATTTGAACACAGGACATTTATTTTAAGTTATTTCACTAGTGAAAAAAATACCAGACTTTCAGTGAATTCTCTCAGCCATTTCAGGGACTTATTAGTTCTATTTATTTCTTCTTGATTAAGAGGGTAGGTCGGACCACACATTAGGAACCTTCGTCTGGAAAATGTAGGTCAAGTGTTGGGTTGAAATGAAACACGAGCAGGACGGGTGCCCGGGGGACAGACGCAGCTTTTCGAGTATGATGACTGGGGGCCTGGGGGGCAATGCTTGAAAGATCACCGCAAGTCGGCAGAGTCGAATGGGGAACCTCTGAGGAGTTTTGGTTTCAAGAAATGCAGCGTCATTGTTTTAAACATGGGTGGCCACTCTGACACCCCCCTCCCTCCCCCCCCCCCCCGAATCCCCGCATTTTCCTTGTGCACACAATCCACAAAGATTGTGACTTCCGGTTGTACTAGAAAACAAAATCTGTGTTATTTCTTTAAAAAAAAATAAAAAAAACTAAATAAGAAGCGGAAGGAACAAATAAATGATATTCTCGTTTGAAGCAGGCAGTGGCTAACCTAAATGCTAGCGTTGCTACCGAAACTGTGCTGCGTTTGCCGTGAGGCTACGCCTTCCCCCCCCCCCCCCCCGTGCTCAGCAAGTTTTCTTTATTAAGATGTGCTTACTTACAATTGTGCTTAAACGTATGTGTTAAGCCATGGCGAAGAGACCCACCGCGACACACCACGCGTTTTATGCTATTATTTTTAAGCCGTACCCTCACAGCTGTCTATTTCGCTGTACCACTGTCCACAGATAAATTCACAAAGCCGTACCAGCAACAACTGTCTGTTTCGCTGTACTACAGATACATTAACAAAGCCATACCAGCAACAACTGTCTGTTTCACTATACCAAAGATACATTCACAAAGCCGTACTCTAACGGCTATAAATCTCGCTGTACTACAGATGCATCCACAAAGTCGTACCCATGCACAGCTGCTGGCTATTTCGCCGTACCACAAGCAGACTCATTAAGCCGTGCTACGCCGTATGCCGTGTCGGCTCACCTCGTGTCCGCGCCCGTTGTGCCGTGCCGTACTCTGAGTCGGCTCATGTTTGTGCTAGTCTTGATCGAATTACGGCCAACCCCCGGGATTAGGGTTACGCCGCCTTCCAGAAAACGACCAACGTCTAGACAATGCATTACCCCCCTTGTACTGCTCTACGCCTTCTCTAAAGGTAATATAACGGTTCCTTTTGGGGGAAACATTCAGGAAATCTTTGCTGCAGTAAGATCCAAGGCATGTAATTTGTATTTAACACTACAGTAGCCTTGCCACAAGGAAAGCAATTACAAATAAGCCTTTTAAATACAACCTTCATTTTCCAGAGGTGTAAATATAATCATTTTTTGCTTTACGCGGTCTTTAGATTTAGTCGACTAGACAGTACATGAATTGATAGACAAATAAGAAGCTCATGAATTGATAGTAAAATAAATAGACAGTTCATGAATGGATACTAACTATTCTAGTCAAATAAACAGTTGAATGGATACTAACATATCTGGTCAAATAGACTGTTCATGAATGGATACAAAACATATTAAATTTATTTTAATTTTAAAAATTTGCACAGAAACAAGAGCACTGTTCCATTGGAAAACAATTTTATAGTGATACCCCCCCCCCTTCGCCCCCCCCCCCCCGCCAATGTTTCAACAACCGTACTGTATGCCAAGAGCACATCAGGTTATCGCACTGTACAAGAAGAGTACGTCGTACTGTACGCCAAGAGTACATCAGGTTATCGCACTGTACAAGAAGAGTACGTCGTACTGTACGCCAAGAGTACATCAGGTTATCGCACTGTACAAGAAGAGTACGTCGTACTGTACGCCAAGAGTACATCAGTTTATCGCACTGTACAAGAAGAGAGTACGTCCTACTGTAAACCAACAGTCCGTCGGTTATAATTTACATTGTGTTTAAATGTATTACATAATTGGGAACGTTTACGCCACAAGGCTGCAAACCACCAATCAACATTTACACGACTGCCAGATTATTTCCGGATGTTGCTATTCACAACGAGTTCGCTTCCGGTTATGGCTTTTATTATGTTTTATTGCCGCGCAGAGGTCTAGTGCAGCGTTTCTCAAACCGGTTTTACCCCTTTGTGGCCCAATTTAACATTATAGTTAGGTTTCACCCCTGTTGTGTGCAATAACAGAAGAACCACTTGCTCTATACATTGAGTCCTTTTCAGACAACATTCGTTGCCTCCTAAAAACAGCGCCTTTTTTGCATCCTGTGAGCCCATGTGGCCGATGTTGGGAAACATGGATCTAGTGCACACTTTACTTACCAGTCTTTTATTTTTTCCATCTTCGTTATGTGGAATATCCGGCCGTATACATATCCTCACAATTTTTAGGGTTAGCCAAAAAAAAAATAATAATAATAAAACCGCAAGATAAAAAAAGATTTGCTTCAGGATAGTGTTTCCCTCTTTATCAGATATGCTGTGTTTTCATCACAGAAACTCGTGGTACGGTAACTCTACACTAGTCAACGGGGACAAAAGAATAATAATATATATATATAAATCTTAAAACATATTTCCAAATTTTAATTCCTGAGATTATATGAAAATGAAAAATCAGTTTAACGTTAGAAAGTCATGTCGGTCTCATTTTTTTTTTAAGCGGGGAGGGGTAAGGGGGGGGGGGGGTTTACACATCAACAGTAACATCCACAAAATTGAATCTGTACTCACGCAAGTCTCAAGTAGCGATCGCAAAAAAGTGATGCTATCAGGACGATTTCGACACAACAATTCCTGAAGTCGTTGAGCGCCCCCCGCCTGAAGGTCAAACACCGTGTCATGGAAGAAGGTAAGCTCCCCTTGCCCTGTGCCGACGGCGTTGTACGTAAACACGAGCGAATGGTAGGGTCACACCGATGACATGGAGGAACTCCGAGGCATCCCCGTTCCCCAAAGCAACCCCCCCCACCCCAACAAAGGTCAAATTTCAGGTGAGGGCACGTACTCCTCACCCTCATGTTCAAGTGTGAATCAATCAATCACGTGATAACGCAGATGGTAATAGGGGGGCAAAAATGCGGATGATACTTTTGTAGGTTCAAGACCACAAAATAATGCAAATGCAACCAGCAATTTTTGAATGAAAATGAGCGAAAAAAAGTATGGGGGGGGGGGGGGGGAGAAACCTGGGGGAAATAAAAAAAAAAAAAAAAGAACTCAACAAAATAACGATCGTGTCGCCAAGAAGCCTTCGTCGGCGAAGAAACAACAGTAAAAAAACAGAATTAAAATTAAAATAAAGCTTAGCTAAAATGTAGTGTCCGAGAGGACAGTAAGAGGAAGGGTAAAAAGGACAGCTTTTGAATGCTGTTTGGAAAAAAGCTGTTTTTGCGTGCGTAAAATGACGTTTTTGTTAATGGTACTTATTACTTATGGGACTTATTACTTATGGTACTTATTACTTATGGTACTTATTACTTATGGTACTTATTACTTATGGGACTTATTACTTATGGTACTTATTACTTATGGTACTTATTACTTATGGTACTTATGATACTAATGGTAGCAATGGTATTTATGTTACTAAAGGTACTAAATGTACTCATAGTACTAATGGTACGTATGGTTCTAATGGTACTAATGGTATTTATGTTACTAATGGTACTTATGGTATTTATTGCACTAATGGTACTTATGGTATTTATTGTACTAATGGTACTTATGGTATTAATTGCACTAAAGGCACTTATGGTATTTATTGCACTAATGGCACTTATGGTATTTATTGCACTAATGGCACTTATGGTATTTATTGCACTAATGGCACTTATGGTATTTATTGCACTAATGGCACTTATGGTATTTATTGCACTAATGGCACTTATGGTATTTATTGCACTAATGGCACTTATGGTATTTATTGCACTAATGGCACTTATGGTATTTATTGCACTAATATAGCAGTTATTTCAATTCATTTAAATATGAATGAGGTGGAAAAAACAACAACCGATAGTATTACAGTTGACTACGATTTTTTTAAAAAGGTAAATTCATTACCAAACTTTAAAGCCACTAGCGCAGAGTTACGCCAGCGGCGACATTTACAACAACAAAAAGTCAGATGACGTTTACTGCCGGAGTCTGGGCAGACATTGTCTCATCACAGGACGACGGCTTCATCCAGGAGAAAAAGACAACCCATCAAGTCGACATGCCAAGAGTTATCTAGGGGTCCCCCGTGACGGCGGTACCGTGTAAACGCCACTGTTTATTGCCACATTAACTTCCCGCTCCCCCATATCTCCTAACCACCCACACATCAAAATCCTAACCATTTACTTCCGCCACATACGAATCTAGTATGGCGAAGCGCGATTTGTGTTTAAAAAAATTGTTTATGATATTTCGGGAAGTAATAAGATGAATTTTACGGGCGGGTGGCGTACTTCACACAAAACACCACCCACACACCACCACACCGGATGGGCTCTTGGCGTGCCGTTATCAGATGGAATAAAAAAAAACAAACATACAAGATATCGCGTGGCCCCTCCACCGTTGACGCTTATGATAGCCGAAGTGGAGATATTACGGTATAAGAAGGTTGGACGAGGGGGAGGGGGGGGTTAACCAACAGAGGAAGCTGGGGGAGCTAAGGTTGAGGTCGAAAATTGTGTTATTGTTAGTCTAAATGCGCACAATTTGATGGACAATTGCTATCTATCTAAAGACAAAGATATTATTTTAGAAATAGGTTTTTAGACAAAACTATGATGGTAAACAACCAACTCAACAAAATGAAAACCAGTTTTTTTTTTACTTTTTTTTTATTATTTTTTTTTAAAAAAAACCTACATTTCCTCAGAAAGTTTTGAATGATCTTTTAACGCCACCGACATTTTTTTCCAACGAGTCAGATTCGCGTTTTTTTAGTTTGTTCTTATTGGATTCGCAGACGTCAAGTGGGTCAAATCAACGAGAGGCATTATAAGACTGGCTCCAAAGATGTAAATAAATAGCAAGATTATTTGTAAGAGTGACAATCGTCTTCTTTTTATAGAAGCTCACCATAGTTAGTTGGCTTGATATTTAAAGAAAGGATTCGTCTTTTTTTTTTTTGTTGAAATGTTGGAACGATACATATCAGTCGAATCCATAATTACAACGATTGCGATATTTCATTTTAAATGAGTCGGCTGCGACTCCTCGGCGTTGCCAACAACAGATTACGTCACATCCCATCACAAAGTGAGAGTAACAGAAAGAGTGGAGGGGGGAAAAGAGAGAGAAACCCAACCCTTGGGGCAACGTTTGGAGTTTTATCTCCCAGACCTGGAGTTTTCCATTACTCTCGTGGCAATGAGCGTAATTTTATGCCGAGTGATAACAGCATTTGGAAGGGGGTGTGTGGGGGGGGTGTGTGGGGGTGGGGTGGCCCGGCGAGTGCCGGGTGGTTTAATAAGCTCACGACGCTCTCAGATACGCGGACGTCCAGGCCTGATAAAAACCTTGAGGGTTAGAATTTAATGCTGGTCGCATGTACGGAGTTACGTCCGTATAGATACGACGGGGAATTGACGTGTTATGGGACGGGGTTGGGGGTGGGGAGGGCGTTGCTTGAGATCGGTTTTCACTGTTGTGTCTTAATCTCCCCGATATTGGAAATCAATTACTAGAAATTGTGCCCAAAATTAGTTGAAGTAATAAAAGAACTCGATCTTGATATAAGAAATTGACCAGGTAATTGAGAATGGACATGTTAGGGCGTTTCTGGAGGTCTGTTTTCACTGTTGGGTCTTAACCCCACGATAGCAGAATTCAATTGCGAGAAAGTGTGCCTCATGAATTAGTTTAAATTATAAAATAACTCTAACGTGATATAAGAAATTGAGCGGATCAATTGAGAATCTAGACGTCATTGTGTCGGGCGATCCCATGAAAGGCGAGCAGATTCAGAAATCCAAAAAGTGGTATTCAGTTTTAAAAAACAAACACATTTTCTATTTCTTGTCGTTTTTTTTTTAATGTATCCTGTCTGTCGAGGAAGGCTCTTGGCCGAAACGTTCTTCTTCTATTGTCCAGTCTTTCTATTTCAAGCCTCCACATGCCCAGTTCTGCTATTGTATTCTGTCCACCGTAATTAGGAATAATATGAAACGGAGATAGAGGGTCCCTGTCCCAGGTCCCTGGTCTATGTGTTGGAACAGTCTGATTGGATTGGTCATCATTGGTCGACAATTTTTTGTATCTTGTTAATAAATCTTTAACGATGTATTTGTAAGATTTGTACACTTTGTTTTACACAAGCCGCTTACATTTACGTACACATGCACATCAAAGGTACACACACAAACAAAAAACACACGCACCCACATATATTTATACATAATGATCATGTCTCAACCGACAAAAAGTGGTTCCTTAATTTCACAAATCTAACATAGAGGTTCTATAGTTATCAGAATCAAACTCAGATGTGTTTAATTCACAGACCTAACACAGAGGTTCTATAGTTATCAGAATCAAACTCAGATGTGTTTAATTCACAGACCTAACACAGAGGTTCTATAGTTATCAGTATCAAACTCAGAGGTGTTTAGGTTCACAGACGCAACGCAAGAGGTTTCTTTATTCACCGATACGGCATTTACAAATCTTAACGCGTGTTTTTACTATTGTGAGTATAATCGTAATTGACATAAAATCTGACGCGTATTCAACATACAATCTCTCATGTTGTTAATCACGCGCATCTACTTGGGTCTTCCATAATAGCAGTTGCGGCAATTGCGTTGGAAAATGTGCGCGGCGAGAGTACAGCGTAATAAAGCGAGGCACGGGTCAAAGGGTAAATCATGAGGATGAGGGGTGAAAGGTCAAACATTTTATGCGGTTCGGAGCTGAAGATGGCGGGGAAAAAAAAAAGGGGGGGGGGAAGAGGGGGGAGATAATCTTCAAGGTTAATGATGATAATATTTGTATATAAAGAGCCACGAGTGCAGATAACTTGGATACACTGGCTGCAACACGGGCTGTTAAATGCCCCCCCCCACTAGTGTAACACAGCCCGTTCGTTACAGTGTTACTGTGAATGTAACATGTTGGACCCGGCCTGTAGAGACGATGAGGAGGAGGGTGAGGTCTGTTGACCAGCTAGGAAACCTGTAATTAAAACCCCATTTAGACACCCACGAACAGTCTGTTTCTCTGGGCCGTTTCCAGCCCCCTTGCCACACCCCCCCCATAGCTACGCCTCTGAAATGACGAGGAGGGGGAAGAGATTTACAACGCTGCAAGGAGTAGGGACTCTTCACCAGTGTGGGGAGAAAATGGAAGTCCGACGATTAGTGATACAGGACTCCGGCTCCGGTACATGACGTTGTCCGTATCCGGAAATTTGATAGAAAGAAATTTGGTCGACGGAAAATTGATCGACGGAAATTTGATCGAACGGAAATTTGGTCGAATCTTTTTTTTTTATTTATACGTTAAAATTTTCGTCAAATTTCTTTTTGAACGCATTATTTTGTTTTACTATATAGTATAGTGCGTTCAGAAAGAAATTTGACGAAAATTTTAACGTCTCGACTGAAAAAAAGATTCTACCAAATTTCCGTTCGATCAAATTACCTCCGCTCAATTTTCCGTCGACGAAATTTCTTTCGATCAAATTTCCGTGGCTCTTGGACAGCAGATTTTGGTGACGGTGGCGTACCGTATTCAGTTTAAAAAATGTTGACTTTTTAACATGGTGCGGCAAATAACGTGTTCCGAAGGACGGTCTCGGTGCTGAGACCAAACACTAAAGAGCATTAATGTTTTAAACATCTCGCTCCCCTTCACTCCGCTAATGGTTTCTGTGTGCAAAGGAGAGTATTAATAATTGAAATCTATTTCTCTCTAAGGCAGTAAAGACCCTGGGCAGTAGTGGCTTAGTTAGGGTTAGTGCTTCTCTGGGTGGGCAAGGTTTTTTTGCGTGGTTTTTTTTTTTTTTGCAGCGCGGTACCCCAAAAAGATGCCACCTCTCAATATATATAAATATAAATTGCGACCTGGGTGGGACCGCCCCCTCCGCCCAATTCTTCCTATGCCACTTGTGATTGTGAGCAATTTAAAGAAGAAACAAAAATGTCGCGAACATGCCAAATGAAAAAAAAATGGTTATACAATAATAATAATGTCAGAATGTCTCGAAAGTTTAAATTTAAATTAAGTTATGCAGACCGGCACCAAATGTCTTAGGAGAGGCCCGGGGGTCATCTGCCCGGGAGAGGCTGGGGGTTCATTTGCTCTGGAGAGGCCCGGGGGTCATCTGCACTGGAGAGGCCGAGGGTCATTTGCTCTGGAGAGGCCGGGGGTCATCTGCTCTGGAGAGGCCCGGGGGTCATTTGCTCTGGAGAGGCCGGGAGTCATCTGCTCTGGAGAGGCCGGGGGTAATCTGCTCTGGAGAGGCCGGGGGTCATCTGCTCTTGAGAGGCCGGGCGTCATTTGTCCTGGAGAGGCCCGGGTGTCATCTGCCATGGAGAGGCCGGGGGTCATCTGCTCTGGAGAGGCCGGGGTCATCTGCTCTGGAGACGCCCGGGGGTCATCTGCTCTTGAGAGGCCCGGGGATCATCTGCTCTGGAGAGGCCCGGGGGTCATCTACTCTCCTGTACAACTCCGATCAAGCACATTCTGCTGTTTGCACACAACAATGGCAATGATCGAGGTTTGCCATCGAGCTGCTGTCATCGACACTATTACAGGAAATAAAGGGGGTGGGAAGGGCGCCAAGAGAGGGCGTTGTGGAAAAAATTTCAAATTGAAACCCGAGACACCCTCCGCCTCCACTTCCACCCTCCACCTCCACCAGTGAGACTTACGCTCTTAACAAACAAAAAGTCTGTGAAACCGTAGACGCATCGAAATATGAGGTTTATGGCGTCCGCCAGACATTAAAACTTGTAACACAGTCAGTGTCTGTCTGGGGTGGAGAGGCTTAACGGCGAGTACTAGCCAGGGGCATTAAGCTTACGGCTGTCACGTGACCAACCTAACCCGTTTAAAAAATAAAATAGTACGCCAGCTTGGGGGTGGGGGGAGCACCGCTCTCCCCCCACCCCACCACACCCACCCGGTCGTATATCCTAATTCTTTAAGGTGACTTGTCAACGTTATAGCACAAATATTTTGGAACAGCACCATCTATAACTTTTTTTTTTACACATAAGAGATATGTAATAGGGACTAAATCAAACAACTCTTAAAGACAAAGTTTGACATGTAAATCTTTTATAAAATGTAATAGCGAGCAATGGTGGGGCGGGCGGGGAGGGGGGGGGTGAAAAATTGGTCAAACCATGAAAACAAGAAACCGCACTTTATAAGAGATTTGATAGAATGCGGTGTCATCGGCCACGAGTCTATTTGCGAACTTTGAGATCGTTCGCTTGGCGGGAAGTGGGTCAATGAGCCGTCCGACGGTTTCGAATGCCGCCCAGCCAGCCCCGCCGCCCACCAACAAAAGCAAAGTTAATGGAAATGATTTAAAAACACAAGAAGATATCACTCACTCAGCGCAGCTGCGATTTTTTTATGTTTCAAAAGAAAATTTAATAGAAGGCGTTGTCGTCGGCAACGAGTCTATGTGCCAAGGGTCCATTGATAGCTTGAAGGGAAGTGGGTCAATTAGCCGTTGGAGGATTTTGCCAGCCAAGCACGAACAAAAAGCGAAGTTAATATAAAGGATTTTATTTTTTTTAAAGGGTGGGTGGGGGGGGGGGGAGGTATAGCAGTGGTTCTCAATCTTCATAATGCCGCGACCTTTTAATAATACCGTTCCTCGTGTTGCGGCGACCTCCCAACCACCAGAAAATGATTTCCGTTGCCACTACAAAACTGGTTGCGATCCACAGGTTGAGAAACACCGAGGCATAGGGATCGAACGTCCAATGGCATTCATTTTACCAGGTCGACCTCCTTACTGATTTGGCCGACAACACGACAACTCACGTGGGGATCCGACCTTTATGCATTAGCCAACGTAGACTACACAACAAATCAATGTTCTTGAAAGATCGCCGAGCGCCCCTCAAAGCTATTCACCGAATGTTATTGTAGCCGGTCTAGACTAAACCAAACTTTTTTCCGTGATAAGAATTTCAAACGGCAGGAGATCATCACAACAGCCGATTGTGTCGAAACAATCATGAATGGTGGCGATGAAGCAAAAAATAAAATAAAATACACACACAATCTTTTTTTGGCAATGGACACGGGCAATTTAAAAAAAATTATTTATTTTAAAGGCAAATATCAAGATGTCTACGGTATGGAATTCTGATTAATATCCAAGACGTATAGACATAAGCCAGGATTCAACGTTGCTGAACTGGGGAATATGCCCCCCCCCCCCGGGCCGCGCCAACACGTTTTTTTTTTTCCTCCATGGTTGGCCGTCGAACTCTATAGACTATAGATATCTAGACGTAGCGGAAGAGATGGAAAAGAAAATTAACTCTAATTATTCGGAAACCTTCTGTTGAAACAATGAATAGAAAGGATATCTTTTTTTTAAAAAAAGGAAAACACATTCAAAACAATTAAGTACACTGCATAAAAGTAAGATTATAGTCCAATGATATCGCTGGGACAACCCTCGTCTGCTACGCGTCAATACGACCTTTCGATTTGAACCTTCTACCCCTGTCCCACATCCTCCGGCCCCGTATAGCGCCTGAGAAGCCATCCACCACAACATGCCCGCAAACTTCGAATCAACATTTCAGTCACAGCGTAACAACTCTGAGATAAATTCAAAACCCTGACGGCTCGGTGTTGAGCCGGACAGCGAGCCAGTGGGGCCCCCTTGTATCTCTCAAGACGACGCTCCCACCGGATACCGGTATCTCGTCGCATTTGATGCGGACTCTCCAGGTCCGGTTTTATCGGTCTCCGGCCGATTGGGAGCTTAGTTCCGGCAAAACGACCGGGACCAGCAGGTGGGGCTCTGGGCTTTGGACAATCACAATCACTGATAATGAGAGAGGGAGACGATCATTATTCAAAGTTTGTGACCTTTAGGAATGTGCTTTTTGTATCGACACTGCGGCTGATAAGACGCTTCTGTTGAAACAATGTTACAGCTTTGTTAACTCTTTTCTTGTTGTCGTTCTATCCTACAGTGACTTTTGGAGACGTGTGACTTTGCATCTGTCTGTTGGTAGCTGTTGCTAATATTGATTTGTCTGGTTACTTTGAGCTGTTGCCGCTATGACTTTCTCTGGTTTCTTTCAGCTGTTGTTACTATGACTTTCTCTTGTTAGATTCATCTGATTCTAATACATGGCTTGCTCTGTTTTGTTATAGCTGATACTTGTATATGGCTTTCTACGGCCAGTTTCAGCTGCTGCTAATGTATGGCCGACTCTAGTTTGTTTCAGCTGATGATAATCTTTGCTGGGTCGCTATGACCGTGACATTTTGTGCGTGTCTACTCTATTCAAACTCTGTTGCGCTACAGTTCGATTCTTTTTATAGAGGGGCTAGTCAGGTCCGATTTTCATCTCATCTGATTAAAAAGACGTTGTTTAAAAAATAGAAATGATAGGCAAACGATAGGCGAATTGACTTGAAAAGTTAGTGTTAAAAGTTCGAGAATCGCCGATGTTGTTGTGTTTTCACTTCATCTGAAGATTATTAACACTGGCGGAGACTTATCTGAAGAACAAGCTGGAGGACAGTTCCAGGTCCCAGACATGGAGAGAAAGTAGGGCAAGTGCTTTACTAAGACGGGAACGATTACTACGTACGGTGTAACCGTCGTGGGTGCCCGGGGGTGGGGGTGGCGGGGGCGCCTGGTAGAAGTACAAAGTTGTGCATTTACGCAAACCAGATAAGGGGAAATGGAATAGTTAGTTTTATGGAGGGTCATTGCGTCACTGAGATAGGGTAAGGTTGTAAGGGTGGGGGGGGGGGAGAGGGTGTCATGTGTTATGGAGAATGGGGATTAGGGGTCATGGTGTTTTGGGGTCTGGGAATCAGGCGCTGTGCAATAAGTTTGTTATCATACGTTTTGGGTACAGAGTGGCAGCGTACACTTGTATTAGGTTCAACAAAGTACAACAAGGTACTGAATACTAAGATCACACTACCGTCATTCTGTCACTGTCACGTCCTGCATTAACGAAACGTCCGCGGGCTTCCCCTTATTTGAGGACCCCCACGATTGGAATCAGTATTTGTGTTAAATGTGGTTGGAATCAGAGGGGGGGGGGGGGGGGTCAAGGTCTTATTTTTTAAGTTAGGGTCAACCATTTTCTAATAGGGTCCTGGTGAATGAGACATGGAGAATATTTATTACTTGATATGATATTAAAGAAATTTGTAAAAAAATAATCTAACACATCTTATAAAGATAGCCATCAGAGACCCTCGGTAATAGCCTCGTTCAGTTTACACACATGCCCAGCTCCAATAAGCTGAAGCTGATGTGACCACATATATTAAAATAATACAAACCTGGCCTCCCAGACACCCCCCCCCACATTCACACACACACCCACACAAATTAGCTGCACCACTCACTCACATCTTTGGAATAAAGGGGACGCGGAAATATCCACCAAGCTATCGCCACCGAAATAACAGCCAAGTCTGTTTTTTTTGTCTCTCTAATTGGGTTTTCTTCTCGCACGAGGCATGGGAAGCCTCGGTGAAATACCAGTTGCCCAGGTGAACAGTTTGGTAGCCTAGGTGAGGCATTAGTTCATGCGCAGGTAGGGAAGACCCCGGGTTGTCTTGTATGAGAGCAAGGCCGTGGCTAATTTTGTTCCTATGTCAGACGTTGTGTATGGAAGATAAAGGCAAGCGCAATGTTAAAGCTGTCTGTCTCCATCTCCCTGTCGCTGTCTGTCTCTGTCGGCCTGTCTGTTTCTTTCTGTCTGTCTGTTTTTATATCTATGTTTGCCCTGTCTGTCTATGTATGTCTGTTTATGTCTGTCTGTCTCTGCTTGTCTCTGTCTGTCTGTCTGTCTTTCGATATTGTTCCTTGTGGTGGAAGTATGCAAAATGAAAGATAATAAAAAACTCCTTAGATCAGGCGCGGGATTATCATCGCCTCAAGTAACGGCCCCTGTGTCAACAAGTTTAAAAAAAAAGGGGGGGGGGGATACCGCTAGTCGATGCAAAAATAATAATAATAATAATAATAATAAAAAGCCTCATGACATTTTAAATTTGACATATTTATGTCTGAATGTCGCGTGACTACATACGTTACGTAGGTTGAGTACTGTTGTACATAATACAAAGCTCACGCGACATTCATTCTGTCACGTCCTACGTTAATGAAACGTCAGCGGGCTTTTCATATTTGGTGAGGTGATTTAACGCTGACAGAAGCTATGTCATTATGAAATGAGACGTCAGTGAGAGCGTTGACGTCATTAAGAGAAGGGGCGTCTCTACGAGAACTGGCGTCACGGCAAGACGTGACGTCACTGGTAGAAGTAGCGTCGCGGGCGATCAGTGCGTGCCACTGCGAGACGTGGCGTCTCTGCGAGACGTGGCGTCAACTACGATAAGTGGCGTCACTGCAAGAAATGGCGTCCACAAATAGTTTAGTTGTGGGGATTTCTTAGACTTAACGTTTGTTCATGTCCAACGCGCATTTTGTGTGTGTTTTGGTTTAGTCTCGAAACCGTATTAGCGAACCGTAACGCAACGCTCCTACTCCTTCATCTCAGCTCCAGGGCCGACCCCTAACAATTGCGGGGCCCTATGCGAAACGGATTGCACGGGGCCCAGTCTGGGTAGGAATAAGGATAATAAGTGAAAATTAAGATTTTGTATTAGAAAATAAATTCGGGGCGGGGCCTATGAAAGTGCGGGGCCCAATGCGGCCGCATAGGTTGCAGTGGCCTAAGGCCGGCCCTGCTCAGCTCGACCACGGAGTCTACCATCTTCTACATGTCTTCCAGAATGTTTTTTTTAACCTACAGAATGGATCTCTGGTCTTAGGGATTGATAACAAAAAATATGAGTATGAATACCTGTATTATCTCGAACAAAAAGCCACATACAATAGCATTGAAAAGAAGTCAACATGAAAAAAAAAAAAAAAAGAAAACCCTTTTTTAATTCCTGTCGTTCAGACAGAGTGTTTGAATCTCTGAAACATCTCGAACAAAAGGCTGCATATTATAGCATTGAATAGAAATAAAACATATTAAAAGCATGCCGGAATGTAGAGCAGCAAAGGTGATATACAGACAGGAACCTTGGGGGCAGACGACTCACCGGTCGCCCAAGGCTGTGATGGATCGACGATGTAGAGAAGGATTCACACCAGTTGGGGGTTCGCGCATGAAGGCGGAAAGCCGTGGATCGTTCCGAGTGGAAGGATTTGGTGAAGCAGGCCAGGGCGGTACATGGGCTAAAGCGCCACTGATGATGATGTCTGAATGGAAGGATGTGGTGGAGCAGGCCAGAGCCCTTCATGGGCTGCAGCGCCACTGATGCTGATATGACTGGAAGGATGTGGTGGAACAGGCCAGGGCCCTACATAAGCTGTAGCGCCACTGACGATGATGATAAATAATAATGAAGAAGACAAGAAAAACATTTAAAAAAAAAAAATACAATGTATTCCTGGCGTTTCTCAAATAGTTTGTTTTCACGACCTACCTCCCCAACCAACAAACAACATCAACGAAAATCCTGATCTAATGACGTCATTAAATACGGTTTTTGAATGTGTTAAATTTCTTTCGTTCAAATCAGTTCAGCCTTGCACAACACAGCCCTGCACACAGTGGCGTAGCGAGCTTAACTCGCGCCCGGGGCACAATACCTTTTTAGCGCCCCCAATACCTTTTTAGCGCCCCCCTATTCGAAAACCATACAATATTATAGTAAAATATATCATTTGCCGCCCCTTTGGGAGTAGCGCCCGGGGCATGATGCCCCCCTTGCCCCACTCACTACGCCACTGCCTGCACAACAAGGAGAAGATGAAATTTTTGAAATAGGTGTGTTCGTTATTTCGTAAACTTGACGGGACGGAAACAATTTTATGTAATCTGGGCATCGGGGGGCGAGAAAGGGAAAAGGGGGGGGGGGGGTGGAAACTTGTCATTGAAGGTCTAGACATACAAATAGGACAACTGGGCTGACATCAGCACTTGGGTATGAACTGTACAAGTTTATAACGTGGAGTTCACTAGAATAAAAAGCAACAACAACATCTACAATAACGAGGCCAAAAAAAAATGATAATAATCTTAGACCACATCTAAAATAATGTTAGCGTACTCTCCAAACAGCTATGTCCACATCTTAAAAAATAATTTTAGCGTACTCTCCAAACAGCTATGTCCACATCTTAAAAATAATTTCAGCGCACTCTCCAAACAGCTATGTCCACATCTTAAAAATAATTTTAGCGTACTCTCCAAACAGCTATGTCCACATCTTAAAAATAATTTTAGCGTACTCTCCAAACAGCTATGTCCACATCTTAAAAAATAATTTTAGCGTACTCTCCAAACAGCTATGTCCACATCTTAAAAAATAATTTTAGCGTACTCTCCAAACAGCTATGTCCACATCTTAAAAAATAATTTTAGCGTACTCTCCAAACAGCTATGTCCACATCTTAAAAATAATTTTAGCGTACTCTCCAAACAGCTATGTCCACATCTTAAAAATAATTTTAGCGCACTCTCCAAACAGCTATGTCCACATCTTAAAAAATAATTTTAGCGTACTCTCCAAACAGCTATGTCCACATCTTAAAAATAATTTTAGCGTACTCTCCAAACAGTTATGTCCCCATCTTAAAAATAATTTTAGCGTACTCTCCAAACAGCTATGTCCACATCTTAAAAATTATTTTAGCGTACTCTCCAAACAGCTTTAAAATTCATGTAAAAAAACTTAAACCCGCTTCCACACACACGCATGCACAAGCGTAACAGCCGCCAAGAACACTGTTCAGATCCAATGCAAACAGCTGAATACCTTTATGCTGTATCTAACCATCAACACAAAAACATCTGAATTGAAAATAATAATAATTTATAACACTAACAAATTACCACCACAGCCCTATTTCAAAACCAATCTAAACCAGAGGTTCTCAAAAACGTGGTAGAAGTAGGGGGGGGGGGGGAAGGTCCCGCGCGGTTCAAAGAGAATAACGTATTATGCATACAAGAATAAATTGCATTTGAAAAAAACAGACTATTTACATGTCGGTATAGATGATTGAGAGCCGCTGGTCTAATTCGAAAACTGGGGTTGCTGTTTTATGCACGTATTATCTTGAACCATCGAGGCAAACAGCTGAATTTCTTTATGTTATCAAGACATCAAAACAAGTGTGGTTATTCATGTGAGATTTCAGAAGAAAAACAAAAAAAAAAGAGCAAAGTAACTTTAAAAAAAAAAAAAAAAAAAAAAAGAAAAAAAAGACATTTTGTATATCTCTATTATTATGAATAGCCCTCACTGCCACCTTCTCCGCTACAATCTCTGCCATCTTCTCCGCTAGAATCTCTGCCACCTTCTCCGCTACAATCTCTGCCATCTTCTCCGCTACAATCTCTGCCACCTTCTCCGCTACAATCTCTGCCATCTTCTCCGCTAGAATCTATGCCATCTTCTCCGCTAGAATCTCTGCCACCTTCTCCGCTACAATCTCTGCCACCTTCTCAGCTACCATCTCTGCCACATTCTCCGCTACCATCTCTGCCACCTTCTCCGTTACCATCTCTGCCACCTTCTCCGTTACCATCTCTGCCACCTTCTCTGCTACCATCTCTGCCACCTTCTCCGTTACCATCTCTGCCACCTTCTTTGCTACCATCTCTGCCAACTTATCCGTTACCATCTCTGCCACCTTCTCAGTTACCCTCTCTGCCCCCTGCTCTGCTACCATCTCTGCCACCTGCTCTGTTACCATCTATGCTAGCTTCCCTTCTTTTCCCTGGCCCACTCTCTGCAAACCTGCACTGCACCACTCTCTGCACCACTCTCTGCAACACTCTCTGCACCCTCTCTCTACACCCCTCTCTGCCACACTCTCTGCACCCCATCTCTGCCCCACTGTGTGCCACACTCCCTGCCAATCTCCCTGCCCCACTCTCCCCAATCCAACATATGTACTTCCACCACGAATCTCCCTTCTCTCTTCTGTTAAACCAGTGCAAAGATTTCTTTTCATTTTAAACCGTTTTCAAACGTTCACCCTTGAACAAGAGCCAAGCTTAGTTATATTTTTTTTAAAGTCTAACACAGCTCAGTACGTATTGCACATTAACAACCTTCGCTGCCAATGTCCTTTATATATATATATATAAATAATAATAATTACACAAAAAAACACACACAAAAAACAAAAAATAACAAATCTAAACCAAAGTAGATCTCCATGAGCCGACATTTAAAACTCATTGAGACGTTGTATACATAAAATTACATTAAGGTTTGAGAACCCCTTTTTGTATATTTAATAAACGAAAGACCAGCCGTACACTCACATGCATTTATAATACAGAAATTACGGCGATGGTTCTCGAACGTTCTACAAGTTCCAAATCTGTAAAACATTTTTTTCCCCTTCGCCACTAAAATAAATCAGTGTTAGCTACGTCCAGGTCGATCGTAAGAGTTGCAAGAATCTTAATTATGCTAAAACATCTTGAGCTAGGGGGCGAGGGGAAGCTAAATTATCACCACTGGGTCTCTATCCATTCGGGGCTGAGAACCCCTAGATATGAGACATATTTAGACCATGAGTAAGCAGACGATCAGGGGGAGGAAGGAGGGGGCATGTTGGAGGAGGGGGAGGGGGTCTAAACACTTTCAACGCTTCAGGTATACATAACGACAACGAGATCTCTTTGGGGGACCATGCTCGCTACCACATGACGGGAGCCGGCGTGTGAGAGGAAGTTCGCGAGCCAAAAAAGGACCTGTTCAGAACTGTATAGGTATAAGAGATCCCCGTCGTAATTAATATTTTTAGGTTTTTTTTTGTGTGGCCCATTATTAGGCCATGTCGCGGACGGCCAGGTGTGGCTGTCTTAAGAGACGCTGAGAAAATGGGGAGACGATCAGACCTTGGAAAAACGTGTGTCATAGTTTTAAAAGGAAAAAAAAAATGTTTATATATATAAAAAAAAAGAAAAAATGTGTTCAGTCTCGTCTTCAAGTTGCATGTTTAAAAAAAAAAAGGGTTTAATTAGCTCCACCCCTTCCCCTCCCTTCTATGTGCAACGAACGACAACTGACATGTTTGCTTACGTTTTCAAATATGTGTCCCCCCTTATTTTGTGCGGTAATGACGGAGATTAAGGTATATATTTTTTTATCCCTTTGATGGATACACCTGTAGGTAACTCTATATGAAACCCACCATATTTCTATATGTAGTTATGATATATATCTATCAGTCACAAGGTTATTTGCATCTGACTTATCATTATTTCTCTCTGAAATTATGACATCTCTTTCTGCAACCACGATATTTCTATCTGAAACCACTTTTGTTCTCTTTTACGTTGATATTTTAATCTGAAACCACGACATCGCTATAGATATAATTTAGATAGATATACCATATATATTTCTATCTGCAACCATGATATTACTATGATAATTCTAAGTGAAGGTAAGATGATAATAATTTTTTTTTTTAAATATGATATATCGTTTTGTATTTAACTTAAAAATACAGAAAGATATATCATAGTTTAAGATGTTCCAGCCTGAAACTAAACTAAAATTATGTATATGTTTCTAAATTCACGGTATATCTTTCACAACAATATTATTTTGAAAGTTAATAGAGTTCATTGATGGCTGACTTCTACGCCGGAGAAATGCTTTAGGTGTCTTGAGTTTAAATAGTTAAAATTGTAGAATGGTGTCTTAGTCAAAAATGTGTGCTTCTTTATTGGCTGAAGATGAATATGTATAATTTAAAAAAAACAAAAAAAAAAAACATTTCCATTTCTTTTGATCAGTAAATAATCTTATCTTATTATTAAAGTTCTTATTTGTTATTTCTTATTTGTTTTTTTTGTGTTTTGTTTACACACGTGACGTGTTTAAGATTGAATCTTTCTCGTCCAGTGTTCACCTGGTGAACGGGCTGGAAAAGAATCCTGGCTCGATGGAAGCGGATTGACAACGTCACATAAGTTATTAAGAACTTGCGAATAAGAGATTGCGAATCTTGTCCCAATATGCTGAGCTCAGCGAGGTGAATCTTAAAAAAAAAAAAACTTTTATGAAATAGCTATTTTTTTTTGTTTTAAGGGGCCAATAATTTATTTGATCTTTGTTTGGCTCACTTATTTGTTACATGTTGAAAGTCCATCATCTTACGGCCAATGAGCTAGTCACACGTCTTCCGCTATTTTTGTGGTTATATATTTGACACTGTGGCGTAACTATGCGGGCATGAATGGGGGGATGGGTGTAAGTATTTTTTTTGGGGGGGGGGGGGGTTGGAAGGTCACTTCGGGCGACATTAATTTGAGGTACACCATTGCTGAGTGTGACCCAAAGAATTTAGCAGTTAAAATACGGTGTTAAAAACGTTGTTCCGTTAGTACTGCGTCACACATTATGTTTTGGCGCACTGCATCTGCTGATATTTCGGTGCGAATCTTTGGAGGACGACAGCACGGGTAGGTAGTACCTACTAGGTACAGCACTGAAGTGGAACAAACCACCGAACATGTAATAGGATGAGATAAGATTATCTTATTGATTCAAATAAATTGATTTTTATTTTCTAAAAATTTGCAATGTACCCATTCATTTTCAGCACATACATAAATATTCGTACAAAAGTGAAACATTTTTTTAAAAACTAGAACAAATTAACACAAGACATCAGAATATGTCGTTCGCAAAAAATCAGCTGTCAGTTGCCATGGTTCTTCACTCAGTTAGTGACAATGTTGACAATGTTGACAATGTTCACTATGTTGACAATGTTGACTATGTTGACAATGTTGACAATGTTGACAATGTTGACAATGTTGACAATGTTGACTATGTTGACAATGTTGACTATGTTGACAATGTTGACAAAGTTGACAATGTTGACTATGTTGACAATGTTGACTATGTTGACAATGTTGACTATGTTGACAATGTTGACAATATTGACTATGTTGACTTTAAGAGTACTCACTTAGATATTTTTCTTAAAGTGTCACGTGACGTGCTTTAAACACTACACACGCTTGCCTGAGTGCTAAATCTAAGCACTGGAAAAAAATAAATAGTGAGTGTACGAACTTGTAGCCTAAAGTATGTCTGGACTGGCATCAGGCAAATTTTTCAATAGGCGCTGAACGCCATTCTCCAGGTCCACAGACTGTGACGATATTAGGCTGTGTAAGGAGCTGTGTGTGTGTATGTGTGTGTGTTTATATAATCTTGTGTTTAAAACGGATACAGGTGATTTCTGCCGAATGACGTAAAAAGGGTTTGGGGGAAGGGGGAGGGGGGCAGCAGACAAGTGAAGCATTCAAAAAGAAAGCTGTATGTTGATACAAACTTCTGGTGTGTGTGGTGTGGAATTGCGGGGGGGGGGGGGGGGGGGTCTGGAAAAGGGTTGGGGCGGGAATTGGGATTTAAGCCAAGAATGTTAAGAAGGAACATCTGTAAGCAATTATTATTTTATTATTTTTAATATTCTTTTTTAAATGTAAAGGATGATTTGAAAGTACAGAATTAGACAAGGCGTTTTAAGAACTGGCTCCAAAATGTTATATTTGTTATATTAAAACATAAATATATATATATATATATATATATATCAACATTGTTAGAGTTATTTATTAAATGAGGACATAGTTTGTTAGGATTCATTAGGCAAAAGGGATCGAAACCCTAATAAGTCATACGTCACTGTGGACAGAATGTTTTATTATTATTTGTTTTTTTGTTTTTTGGAATTGTGGTTTTGGGGGGGGGGGGGGCATGCACTTTTAACTGCAGTGAAAATCTGAAAACGAGATAATAATTTTTTCTGGCCGGCTAATAATGTCTACCAGCAGGGGAGGCCATACCGTTTGATTTTTACTGCCGATTTAAAGGAACATTACGCTGGAGGACTCCGCATCACGGCATGGAGCGCCAGCACGGCGCAACGTAACGACGTGTTGGTTACCTGGATTAAGTCAACCAGCACTCCGGGAAGGAATCAGACGCCGTTGGGGGGTGGGGGTGGAAGGGGAGGTTTATGGAAAACTGGAGGGGGGGGAGGTGTTGGATCGTCAACCACAAAATATGTTAATTAGCCCGGTGATAACACGTAATAAGAAATCTATAATTAGATTTGAACTACGCGTACTGGTGTCTGGATGTTTGTTTTTTCTTTGGTGTTGGGGTGGGAGGCGGGTGGGAGGGGTGGGATGGTGCACTGGAATTAGATTACGAACATTAGTTTCAATAACTGCTTGGGAGGCGGGTGTTGTTGGGCAGTGACGGAGGAAATGGGAGGATGTTGGAGGAAGTGGGGGATGTTGGAGGAAGTGGGAGGAAATTGGTGAAAGTGGGAGGATGATGGAGGAGGTGTGAGGATGTTGAAGAAAGTGGGAGGGTGATGGAGGAAGTGGGAGGAAATTGGAGAAAGTGGGAGGATGTTGGGGAAAGTTGGAGGATGTTGGAAGAAGTGTGAGATTGTTGGAGAACGTGGGAGGATGTTTGAGGAAGTGGCAGGATTTTGGAGAAAGTGGCTGGATGTTGGAGAAGGTAGCAGGATGTTTGAGAACGAGTATGTAAAGAAAAAGTTTGTTGATCTGATCTGGCCGGAGATAAACGAACAATTTGGCAAGGAAACTGGGAAGTGGTGCTGCTGTTGGTTAGGGAACGCTCCGACAATTCTAGACCATAAATATAAAAATACACCATTAAAGAATAGAGCGTCTGTGTGGGAGGGTTGATGGGGATGGGAGAGAGAGGGGGGGGTGAATATGTAAGGAAGAAATCCGTTAAATAAATAAATAATCTAAGGCTCTTTGCCAAACACGTGCATTCTTGAACCAGGTACAACTCTACATCAGTTGTCTTATTCCGGCCCCCTCCCTCATGCACACAGACCTGGATTTTATTTTGAGGTTGTACTATTATGTAAAGTCAGTGGCGGAGGATTTGGGTGGGGGCTGGCAAGGGTTCCTACTGTTTCCCCTTATGATGACTTTTTAAGTATTTATTTTCCAAATGGCCATTAGAGGAATTAAAATGAAATAGTATATCCCTCCTTCTTCTACACAAAATTGGTGCGGGCACCCATGCGCCCACAGAGTGCACCGTAGGGCCGGCCACCACCACACTGGGCAGTTAAATATTATCTTTGCACCAGAGATAATTTCCGGTACCGACAAGGGCGATCACTTAAGTTTTTAACCAGTTTAATATGTCGTGTTGTATTTTGATTTGTCCTGTCTGCAGAGGAAGGGTGTTGGTCGAAACGTTCTTATCTTACTGTCCTGTCTTTCGATTCAAACTTTCCACATACCTTGCTCTACTGTTTCCTTCTACCAAAGAGTGACCAAATATGGGGTATTTAGCAAACCAAACAAAGACACACATAATACGATATTGTAAGTCTTCTCTTTTAGCAGTGCGTCTAATTAAACTAAGATTGTCATCATTTGTCTTGTTGTCTTGAGGAAAGCTAAATTTTAAAAAAAAAATCTTTTCTTTTTTTTGTTTAGTAAGTTTTGTGTTTCAAATCATAAAATGAAGCAACATTTTTTAAGTCAACCCATTTTATTTTTCATATTTAAAAACCTATATTTTTAAACAAACGAGTTTAACTTTTTGCGCACTAACTTTAAACACATTTTAACACTACACCTGTACACATTTTGCACGCCACATGTGTACTACCCGTTTTTACACCACCTTGGGACAGACAGCGGTAACTGATGAGAAGACTTGACTGCTGGCTTAAAGTCTACAGTCTTAAAATAACCGAGCGACTTAAATGAAACATCGCTGGCCCTTAGGTTTTGATCAGAATACAAGTGTTCTCAAAATCAGAGCGTCTGGGACGGGGTACTAGGTATGACCCCCCCCCTAGAGCGTATATGACGGGGCACTAGGTAGGACCCCCCCTCCTAGAGCGTATATGACGGGGCACTAGGTAGGACCCCCTAGAGCGTATATGACGGGGCACTAGGTAGGATCCCCTAGAGCGTCTGTAATGGGGCACTAGGGAGGACCTACCCTAAATATGATAAGCTTTGTACCACTGATGGATTTTTACCGAGTCCTGTCTCACCCAGCGAGATTGGGGAGGGGGGAGGGGGGGGGGCGGGAGACAACAGAAAGACCAGGCGGCATGTCAGGCAGTCCAATCCCAAAGACTAAACTTTTTTTAAATTTGGTCGTTGAAAAACCGTGTTTTGCCGAGAAATCAGTTCTGGCGTCATATTTGGACGGCCTACAAACGTTCTCATTTTTGTCCAACAAAAAGAAACCGCTCACAAAATGGTGCGTTCATACAAAAATTTGACGCGAATTTGAAACGAATTTGTACGGAATTTGATCGCGTGAACTGACGCTTAATCTATACGTCAAACTTAACGTTTAAAAAAAATAATATCAATTTAAAAGAATAACAAAAATAAATAATCAAATCGATAAAATTGAGTGCATAAAAGGAGGCGAGGTAACAGGCACCACCAAGTTTAGAACCGCTGTGTCAGACGTACGCGAATAATTTTGGACACATCATCCCCGCGATCTGGTTCATGTGTTTTATGGCTTATGGACGGATTTAAATTACGACGGGGATATGAATGAAGTGGCGCTGCTCTTTTAAAGAGTGGTGTCGTTCAATTAAAGAGTGGTGCCGTTCAATTAAAGAGTGGTGCCGTTCAATTAAAGAGTGGTGTCGTTCAATTAAAGATTGGTGCCGTTCATTTAAAGAGTGGTGTCGTTCATTTAAAGAGGTGTTGTGGAGCTATAAATGTGATACTGTTCGTTTATCAATGTGGTGCTCTTCATTTTAAAAACTTGTGCTGCTCATTTTTTTTAAATGGAATTTTATTAATTTTTAAATCATTTATATTAATTTCGCTTTTCTTCGTTGCTGGCTCGCTGGCAAAATCTTCGGACGGCTAATAGACCCACTTTCCGTCAACCTATCCAGCTGCATCTTGGCACATAGACTCCTTGCCGATGACAACACATTCGTTCAAATTTTCACGCTTTCCATGCACACAAAAAAAGGTCTGTGAAGTCCTTTGAGCACTCGCCGTCGACTACTAGCCATTGGTCATCTTGGCCTACTAGCCATTGGTCATCTTGGCATGCGAATTATGAACAATTATTTTCTTACAAAACATGGAATGTATAAAAATCGATTGTACTTCTTTCCAACTGTATAATTTTATCATCGCCAAAGTCGCGTCTATTATCAATAAATAGTGTACATGGGGGTGGATTTTTAAACAGTTTTCGGGGTGGGGGGTTTCCCCCTGAAAACTGACCCCCTCTAATACAAATGTAAACAAAGTTATTAATAAATATCCGATTGCCATCGTGTCGTCTCCTGAAAAATAAAATGACAACCCGGACCTGCCCTTATCAGGCCGACTGTCCACTGTCTAGTGTACACTGTCCACTATCTCATACTGTCAAGCAATCCGAGTCTGTCTCGAGACTGTACCATAGACACCCTTGGGGTGGTGAGGGGGGGGGGAACAACAACATTGGAACGATTCTGACACTAAGCCCAAACAATGACCAACCTATAACCAAACGACTTAAAAAAAGGGGGGGGGGGGTGGGCTTAAGGCTTTCTGATATTGAATGGTGAAACTGCTTTGTTTTCCTTCGACGTTCCAAACACGCCATCATCGGGGCATCACACATCGGGAGAAGTTTAGCTCTGTCAGGGCGGTCCTCAAACAGTCGTATCGACATCAAAGGTTGACATTCTCAATACTTGAAGGGGCACTGGTAATTTATAATTAGAATTTGTATAATCTAAATCACACACTGTTTTTGAATAGTTTGGTTATCAAAGGCCTAACTTTATGGTTAGAGACTGTATCAGGGATCCTAGCACTTACGTTGTACTTGGGATCCTAGCACTTACATTGTATTTGTGATCCTAGCACTTACAATGTATTTGGGATCCTAGCACGTACATTGTATTTGGGATCCTAGCACGTACATTGTATTTGGGATCCTAGCACGTACATTGTATTTGGGATCCTAGTCTTAATGTTGAAGTTGGGATACTAACATAGTTATTCCTTAGAAATGTGCCTTAGAATGTCGTGCATCACTGTGTTACAGGTGAAATGTCTTGGTGTTACTAGTGAAATGTCTTGGTGTTACAGGTGAAATGTCTTGGTGTTACTAGTGAAATGTCTTGGTGTTACTAGTGAAATGTCTTGGTGTTACTAGTGAAATGTCTTGGTGTTACTAGTGAAATGTCTTGGTTTTACTAGTGAAATGTCTTGGTTTTACTAGTGAAATGTCTTGGTTTTACTAGTGAAATGTCTTGGTGTTACAAGTGAAATGTCTTGGAGTTACTAGTGAAATGCCTCGGTGTTACTAGTGAAATGTCTTGGTGTTACATAGTGAAATATCTTCGAGGCAAGTGTGCAGCCTCACGGTTGAGAACAGCGGTGAAGCCTGCAGTAGTTGTCTGCCGTTATAGCGAAGAGAAAATGTAGGTAAGGAGTTATGGTAGATGTATAGTACACACACATATTATAAATCACATTTTTCAAAAATACAAATGGACCCCTGTCTACAAAATAGGACCGGATACTTGAGATGCGGCAAAGCGCGAAATACGTTAGTACAATCTCATTTATGCTGAGCAAGTCCAATAATATAATCAGAGGTCGCCCCCCAGGCCAAAGGAAATCTTAAAGCGTGTCCCCTGTTTCCGATCCATTTGCATAAATATTTTAAGCCACCAGCTAATCAGTGTTTCTATGAGCGTTGTTACAATTATAATATTAGTAATTAAAAGAAAAACACGAATTCATTATGAAATGTAAAAAGAAAAGAAAAAACGATATCCGTAAATAATAATGTCAGATTAAGACCAGCGGTTCTCAACCTGTGGGTCGCGACCCGTTTGGGGGTCGAATGACCCTTTCCCATGGGTCTCCTAAGACTATTGTAAAACATATATACTCTACAGTTAAGAAGAACCAAGGAAAATAATTTTATGGCTGGGGCGTCGCCACATCATGAGGAACTGTATTAAAGGGTCGCGACATTAGGAAGGTTGAGAACCACTGGATTAAGAGGGAAGAAATCCAAACAGCTCGGTCTGCACGGGAATTGCGCTTCCGTCAGCTTTCATCGCTTCTCTAATAATCACCCTTATAAATGGCTATGGGGTTCCTTCCAGAAGGTTCCTTTCGACAAAATTCGTGCCACAGTGAAACAATATATCATCTGAGAATCGTTTCAAATGTCTGGGGTGTCTACTTTATTATTTGTTTGGCTAATGCGAAGAGATATCGCCATGACGTCATTTGCGTGTTTTGTCCCTGGTTCCGATAGGGTCAAAACCCAGGCTAGGTATAAGGTTAGGGTATAAGTTTAGGGTTCAGGTTAGTTTTAGGGATAGATTTAGGGTTCAGGTTAGGTTTAGGGATAAAATTTAGGACATAAGTTCGCGGGTCGCGGCAACCAAGATGGCGGCCATGTTAAAAAAACCGCGGTGATATCTCTTCCCTTTTCCCTTTTCTATTTGTAATTTTTTTTTTTTTTTAAAGTAATGTTATGTTTCTGTAATGATTTTTAAATGGTGAGACAACGTGAGAACCGCTGAGTTAAATTCTCGCGTTTAGTCAAAACACGTATCTCTTTTTGTCTTTTATATATATATATATATATATTCTTTTTTTTCAAGTCCTCGCTTTGTGTAAGATTGTTATCCGTGCAGATAAACCGGATTGTCCAAACATGCACATTTATTAAAAGAACAATCAAATCAATAGTGTTTTTGTAACGCCAACTCGGATATTCTCAACATACTTAAATTACAAAAACCTAAATATATTTCAACCCATGTCTAGGTTGTTATGAATTTAAAAAACGAAACAAAAGATACCTTCTATGATTGTATTAATGGTTTCGGCGTCTCGTTCGGGGCAGATTTCCGTTCTCAACCTTATTACTAAAAGTCTGTCATTAATTTTTTTAAAAGAAAATTGTTAACTTTTTATGTTCTTTTTCAATTATAAATCAGAAACAGAGATGAACATAATAAGCGAGGAGTCGAAGAGGGTTTAGAGCGCATGAATGTTTTATACACAAGGCTAGACGGATACGAGCATATTTGTTTAAAGGCTGCACCTAGTTGTACCCGGGTACCAGAAGTGAGAGGTTGGGATTAAAAAACTGATTAAAGTAATATTGTTGGGTTTGTAAGACAAAATGAGGTATCAAATGATAGATAATTGAATGGACTATACGTTTTTTGTAAACTTAATTCTTCATTTTAACTAAAATAAACTAACAAAAATGATATCCGAATAGCATTGAGCCTAATGGTACCCGGGTGCGAATGGCGGCGCTGCGTGTCTGGGTCCAGTTTTTTAATCCCAACCTCTCACTTCTGGTACCCGGGTACCAATAGCCACTTCGTTGTTTAAAAGAAGATATTCACCACCGACCGGGGTCTAGGCACGGGAGACGGAGACCCGCTTGGTTAAATAAACAAACAAATCACCGCCGCATTTTGGGGACTTTATTTCAAAAAAAAAAATGTTTTATTGCATTTCCCCGTGAACTTAAAAGGAGATAAAGATTTAAAAATGAAAAAAAAAAATATGACATAATCTCAGTTCGTGGTGCAAGGCGAAGCCAAAATAAATATATCTCTTGTCGCCTCAGCCGTACGTGTTGTTTGGTAGTTGTATTTCCTGGGAATCAATGTTGGCGTTTTATGGGTAACCCGGGGGTGTGGCCAGCCCGTGTCTTTTGTCAGGTTGGAGGGTGGTTTGTGACCGGTTTGGGGGGAGGGGTGGCGGGGCGGGGGAGCTTTGAAGAAAGGGGGTGGGGTGGTAGCGGTGGCGTCAGGTGCCGGAATTCTACGACAGGAATGGAGTCGTCAGGTGTTTTCTGGTGTCCGGACGTGCGGCTTGAATGTGTACGGGACTGTTGGGTGCGACGTCTGGTGTACTAGATATTGTGTAATTCCAGAATGAGTTATCACACAGACTGTAGTCTGCCCGTTATTTTGTACCGCACTCTGACTTCGGCTTGTTGTTTACTAATTTGTTGCGAATTGCGTGTAACCTTTTTGGAGTTAGACATTATAATCTTATTTTTCTTGTACACATTATTAGAATGAAATGTTTCTACAGCACATAATGTACAAATTATTATTTTGACATTTTCGTACGGCAAATAGTGTACAAATTGTCCTAAGGACATTTGTGTACGGCTTAAGGTTTACTAATTAGTATGATTTATTTTTACGGCATACAATATAGTGTAAAATTTATTATGTACACCATAATGCGTAGGAAACATTGTGTACTTAGTATATACAGCATAATTACTTAAGGCATATGTAACAGGTCAAATTATTTTATCTTGGTTAACATATTGTTTTAGTAAATTAATATGTACCGGAAGTGAGGATGAATGTCAAGGGCAGAAGAGAGAGAACGGTTAGATATAAAACAGTATGGAGATTTGTGTTTGGCTCTTCCAGAATTTAATTATGTGTCATCTTGTATAATATCATAGTAGTAGCTTGTGTGAGGTGTTAAGACAAAGTATTATATTTCTCCTATATCGGAGATTTTATTATTATTGTGGATTATGTCAAGTTGTGAATAAATATAGTGATGGCACAATCTCATCTGTCTTCTATTAGTGAAGGAACTTAAATCGTGGTAATTAATTAAATAAGTAAGCTAAGCAGATGTATCCAGTTTCTCAAGTACAATCATCATTCCCAATAATGAAGATTGCTACAGCATAGAAGTAAGGCGAGTGCAATGACTATACTTGTCTACTTAGGGCACCGCTAAAATACGACCGGGCGTTGGGACATCGGCGCATCCACCAGTTACGTCTGAATAGGTTCGCCTGACACCAGTAAACTAAACAGCTTGGATATTATTGATATCAATCAATATCAATCAATCGAACACTGCACTGGATAGCACGCACGTTCAATTTAAATTTAGAGCGTCGTAGCCCGCGTGAACGTCACTTCCGGGTTAACTATTGCGTCATCAAAAAATGTGTGCTTTTTAAAACGTACACGAAACCTGCTGCCGTTGATTTAAATGGTCGAGTGACGTTGTTGCTCTGATCGGATTCTTTTGAGATCGAAGTTCGATACATTGACAATCTATCCGATTGACCTTTTTTTTGCTGGTCTGCTGTTTTTAGTGTCGATAATCATTTTTTTTTAATTATAGGGTGTTTAAACGGTGTTAGCAAGTAACAAATTATAAAAACAATTGGGTTGAAATGCTCGATCAAAATAGGGCTATAGGGTGTTTGGGAATAATCAGTTAACCAAAACGACAGAATGAATTAAATAACATTATATGTCAAAGTAAAGAGATTTTTGAGATACATGCAATACAATTTTGTCCCCATGGTTATGTTTCAGAAGCCGCACTCTCTCTCTCTTTCTCGCTCTCTCTCTCTCTCTCTCTCTGCAAAACCTATTGTTTAACTGTGTGGTGCATAATGAAAAGACAAGAACGAAAAAAAAAAAAAAAACCACTTACTTAAGCGATTAAACAAAACTACATACACTGAAGAAAAATACAACCGATTGACGATCACTCAATGGACCGTGTCGTGATCGTAGGATCGTCAAAAAGGTCATCACTCAATGGACCATGTCGTGATCCTAGGATCGTCAAAAAGATCATCATTGAATGGTCATGAAACGAACGTCATGTCCGGTGGCGTACACTGAATACCCCCGCACCCCCTCGTTAAGAGCACCCCCTTAACACAAACACACGCATCATTTATAAGTTATAAATTAACCACAAAAGTACAGCATGGCGAGGCCTCCCACCCCCCCCCCCATTATTTTCGCACCCCACTGTTGTACGCCACTGGTCATGTATGATTACGAAGCGATCGCGCATCACGGCAACGAGGTGATGGCTGCACTTAATCAACCAACCGTACAACATATTCCCTGTTTGTACAATGGTAATGTTGATTGATCTTAATTGAAACTTAAACTTATTAAGGGTTCTGAATGCAAATAAAAATTTAATAAAATAAATATTTATATATATAAATAAATCAATTACTTACATTCATTTTGTAAAGTTAATCCTTTCAATCCTTTTGTCTGTGAAGATAATCCTAATCCTCAGAAGTAGTCCGAGAATTCAATACAATATCTGGGTTCGTCAAACAATCTTGTTTTCATTTACTTAATTTTTTTTTTCAATGTGCTACCAAAAAAAAATAAAAAAAATAATTATGATATCACATTTAGGCTATTGCTCCAGATGAGAGAGGGAAGGGACAGGAATCTGTGATATTCCTAGCATCAATACCAAACGTGAGGGTGAGAGGCGAGGCTAAAGGCGGGCATCAACAACGGGGGGGGGGGGGGGGGGGGGGGGGACACAAAGTCGCGTTGTTAAGACACAAACTTTTTTTTTCAACTTGCGTGTTTATTTGGGGGGGGGGGGGGGGGCGCTTCGTATTATAGGGTAAATATTTCAAGGTAAATGTGTCACATTGAAAGGAGGGGGAGGAGGTGCTTGGGGGGGGGGGGAATTGATCGGGGTGGGGGATTTTCGACACACTTATGAATAGGCGTGTTGATGCAGACCGGGGGGGGGGGGGTTGTTATAAATTTTTTTGAGTTGATCATTTGATGGGGAACACACTCCGGGAAGAGATTTTGCTAGGCATCAACTGCACACTACAGACCGGGAAGACGTTGTTGATGCAATACTACCTGTATCCAGCAAGAGACTTCACCCCCTTCCCCCCACCCCCCAACAACCGCCTCCTATCCTTAGATCGGAACCTATATTCAGGGGTTATGTGTTAAAATGTAGATAACGCCCCATGTATAGGATAAAAATGAGATCCTGTTGTCTGCAAGGATATAGTGACACGTCTGTGTTTCAAATGATGCTGTGTGTATGGTGGTTTTTTTTGTATCGCTGTGTGTACGCTGTGTGTACACTGTGTGTACGCTGTGTGTACGCTGTGTTGGTGCGGTAAGTTCGCTAAACGCTAAGGAACGCCTCGCTCTGAGACTACCGGGGGCTTCCAGAGAGCAGCTGGACCAGTGCATGCGCCCCAACAGGCACTGCACTCACGGTGCATCCAAGCTAGGGTAACCCCCACATGAGTGCATGCACACCCGGGATGGTAAGAGGTATCTCCCCCTTGCCTTATTAAACTAAACGAGGGTATCGTTTTAAATGGTTGGGTGCGGGGGGAGAGCTTGGCAAGAATCCGAACTAAGTGTTTCTAAGAAAAAAAGGGGGGGGGGGTCAATGTGCTAACATATCTATCACATTTAAAACTCACGTTCACCTCACGTCAGCTTTTAATGGTTTCCGTAAAACAATTACCTGTAAAATGTTTGCCATACCGAGGACCATGTCAGTATTACCCGGGACCATGTCAGTATTGCCCGGGACCATGTCAGTATTGCCCGGGACCATGTCAGTATAGCCCGGGACCGTGTCAGTATTCCCCGGGACCATGTCAGTATTACCCGCAACCATGTCAGTATTGCCCAAGACCGTGTCAGTGTTACCCGGGACCATGTCAGTATTACCCGGCACCATGACGTTATGGCATCTGGACTCACGCTATGAAATTCTTGCAAGCGGTGATCTCGTCATGTCACTAACGTAGAGTCAAAACTTCGCGGTGTCTCACTCTAACTATGGCCCGCGGGCAAATTTATCAAACGGCAAAGTATAATTTACAGTATAAATATCATCAGCCCCTGTGTTTATTAGTTTGTGATATTTATAACTTAGGAATGAAGCCTCGGAAGTTAGATATATTACTGATTTTTTTTTAGTTTCTATTTCCAATTGGTTTTTTAATTAATTTTTTTTTAATGTGGTGGACAAAATAATCTTGTTTGCCGATGTGCTCTTTGGAAGAAGGTGTTGATGGATACGGGAAAAAGGGGGGGGGGGAGGTTCAGAGAATAGGCACCAGAGGATCGAAAAACTGCATTTTCTTTGCAATTTTCTTTTATGCATTTCAAATATTTTTTTTTCTTTAAGAAGAGGCCCAGGGGGGCCTGCATTCTGATCGACAAAGTGGTCCATAGAACAAACAAGGTTCAGAAACCACTGGCATAAACGATGACGTCATTTTTTGGCGTATTCCGGTTCATTTGGCCACCAGTTGAGAAAATCGATACAAATTATTTATTATATTAATTTACATTACATTTATTTGAATGGAAGTGTATATTAATATATACTTTTTAAAAAAACGTTTCCTATCTGGTCCAACAACTTAACACGGAGGATATCTTTTCAATTTGAACACGTGTTTATCTGTGAATTATCTGTGAATTATCTGTGAATTATCTGTGAAATATCTGTGACAATATGGCATTTTAACGAAATGCCAACGCTAAAAAAAAACTAAGTTTTATTGTTAAAAATATTTTATCAAAATATCTATGCAAATACTTGAGTTTTCATATAAAACTATTTGGATTGTGTTGAATATTGGATTTCGTGAGCCAACTGTCAAATTTATACAAGGCTTTCAATTTATAAAGGCGCTGATACTCGGCTTTAAAAGAAAAAGAAGAAGGAAAAAAAACAACAACCCACACACACATTTTCTTTGACCCTTACATAATTGAATTATGAAGGCATGTGTGAAAAGATGTATACATTACGCCTGGAATGGCTCAGTTCTCTGCCCGAATCTTGCAAAACAACATGAACTTAACTATTTCTACTTTTAATGAAAACCAGTTTTTACAAAAAAAAATCAATATCACCGATAGACTACTCAAATTTGGAACGATATTTTCTGAATATCTGCTATCACTGAAACCACAACATCTACTGTTTATTGAATGAGGGTTAGAATATATACTATCACTGAAACCACAACATCTGCTGTTTATTGAATGAGGGTTAGAATATCTACTATCACTGAAACCACAGCATCTGCTGTTTATTGAATGAGGGTTAGAATATCTACTATCACTGAAACCACAGCATCTGCTGTTTATTTCACGAGGGTTAGAATATCTACTATCACATCATCAATAATAACTGAAACGACTACGTCTACTAAATTAATGAGACTAAAAACATTATTTAATCTACAACATCGACTATCAATGAAAGTGTAATATCTCTCCCGATGATTAAAACCGGTGATATCGTCACTAAGCCACGATGTCTACCAATGAATCCTCCGTACGAACACATTTAAAACAACGAAGATCAGCAGCACCTTAGTTGAGACCGACAAGCGGTAACCAGCAGTCTAAAAAAAAAACACACATTTAATTATAACTTCAAACCAAACAGCCAGATACCAACACTTCATTGAAAAGTCAAGTCACAGCCTCGCATTTAGTCCCAAAAAACAACAACCGAATCCTTGAAGTTATCCGTAAATCGAATCGACGACTTCACACAGCAGCAACCACACGATCTACACACACATCTACCTTCTTACCTATACCAGACCTATGTCTTCTATACGTCTGCACATTCGCCTTAGTCGGAAAACTAAGAAGGTTTTTTTTTTTTTCTTCTTCCCCCCACCTTTAAAAAAAAAATGAGAGAGAGAGGGAGAAATATCTCTAAGCAGGTAGAGTCTGTTGGGCTCGCTTAACAGAACGCGCAGTTGGTTGGGTTGTGCGGGGTGCACCTCAGTAAAGCCCCGCTATACCCCGAGCCTTGCGTTGATATTAAATCGCAGAGAAGAGAAATCCCAAATACAGAACGAAGTCGAAAAAAGTTTGGAACTAACAGCTCGCGCCACACAAGAGAACTCACACATTTAATATTTTTCTAATAGAAGAATTTTTTTTTTTACAACTTTTAGCAAAAATAGACGGAGCGGGTCGTCCGCTGGCCAGTGTGGAATCGACACGAATGACCATCAGATTTCGTGTGACACATTTTGGGAGGTTTTTTTTTTTTTTTTACGTCAACGCTTGGCTGAGAGAGAGAAAGAGAGAGAGAGAGAGAGAGAGATCTTAGAAAGCTTTGCGAAGTCACAGCCAATTTTCTCGCCGAGCTGAGAGCGTGGGGGGCTGTACCGGGATTCAAGTGGAGAGCGCCACCGGCATAAAAACAAAACAAAAACACACCCACGTATATTGAATTGAATTTAATGAGGGGAGGGGGGCGGGCGGGGCGCCAAGGTTTTATAACTTTCTATAAGTTGTGACCTTATAGTAACACTTCATCGACAATATGGTCTGTAGATTTATCAAAGAAATTCAATAATTGGAGAAGTTTTGCACGGGTTAAAATTATAGATTAGCAAACGAGACAATACTTACACTTTACTATAACTCCTTCTGGAACCTTTTAGGAATAATATTCCCCCCCCCCCCCTAAAAAATAATAATAACCCGATTGCAGTCTCCCCCCCCCTCCATTATTACTATTTACCCCAACCAGGAACGTCATTTCCAGTTTATGCAGGGGCTTGGGGGTGGGGGCGAAAAACCAAAACTTGTCCGGCTTGTTGAGTTGTTTATTACTGGATGCGACACAGCACTTGGCAATTTAAATAAAACCTGAAAATGGGGGAGGGGGGGCAAAAGCCCCGCTCCGGGTCTACCAAAATGACGTCCGTTCCTTTAAGTAGTGGTTCCAAATCCATTTCATCCACCCCCTCCACCACCCCCCACCCCGAAAAGTGATCTCAATCTTTCTGCATACCACCAAACATTTGTGTATTTCTAGCCGTAGACCTTAGAACGATGACTCCGAATCTATCTTTACTCGTCGATACAGTGGTTCCCAAATAGTCTCTATAATCCAAATAAGGGTTACAAATCTACTTTAAGAAAAAAAAAGAAAAAAAGATGACTTAACAGACATGATACGATTATCTGTAGCATACGGACAATGAAAGTCCCCCCCCCACACCCCCCCCCCCCACACACACACATGCGTTAATTTTCATTAAATATTTGAAATAATTTCTTTCAGTGGATTTGTTTATCGAACTTGACCTGATGTTACAAACCCCATGGCTTTAAAAAAAATGTATTGTTTGCATACATTGAAAAAAAAAATTGGGGTGGGGGTGGGTGGGAAACCAAACCAAAAAAAAAATTGACTTAAATTGTTGTTTGTTCCCAGTTTTTAGTTATTTATATTTAAACAAACAGCGATAAATCTTGGGGATGGGGGGTGTGTTTAAGGAGGGTGGGGGGGGGAGGGTTTAAGGGGAGGGGGGGGGGTCTTACAATCTTCAATAAAACAAACTTCGCCTTCCGATGGTTTATTTTAATGTTTTTGTGGTGTCTCGCGAGATAAGACAGTCCACGGGGTTATAACGAGGCTGTTTACGGAAAAAGTGGGGGGGGGGGGAGAGGGAGGGGGCAGTGTTGCTAATAATGTTTTTGTTAGGGGGGGGGCGTGCAAATATGTGAAATAGGGGGGAAGGGGGGCGTGCAAATATGTGAAATAGGGGGGAAGGGGGGCGTGCAAATATGTGAAATAGGGGGGAAGGGGGGCGTGCAAATATGTGAAATAGGGGGGAAGGGGGGCGTGCAAATATGTGAAATAGGGGGGAAGGGGGGCGTGCAAATATGTGAAATAGGGGGGAAGGGGGGCGTGCAAATATGTGAAATAGGGGGAAGGGGGGCGTGCAAATATGTGAAATAGGGGGAAGGGGGGCGTGCAAATATGTGAAATAGGGGGGAAGGGGGGCGTGCAAATATGTGAAATAGGGGGGAAGGGGGGCGTGCAAATATGTGAAATAGGGGGGAAGGGGGGCGTGCAAATATGTGAAATAGGGGGAAGGGGGGCGTGCAAATATGTGAAATAGGGGGGAAGGGGTGCGTGCAAATATGTGAAATAGGGGGGAAGGGGGGCGTGCAAATATGTGAAATAGGGGGGAAGGGGGGCGTGCAAATATGTGAAATAGGGGGGAAGGGGGGCGTGCAAATATGTGAAATAGGGGGGAAGGGGGGCGTGCAAATATGTGAAATAGGGGGGAAGGGGGGCGTGCAAATATGTGAAATAGGGGGTAAGGGGGGCGTGCAAATATGTGAAATAGGGGGGAAGGGGTGCGTGCAAATATGTGAAATAGGGGGAAGGGGGGCGTGCAAATATGTGAAATAGGGGGGAAGGGGGGCGTGCAAATATGTGAAATAGGGGGGAAGGGGGGCGTGCAAATATGTGAAATAGGGGGAAGGGGGGCGTGCAAATATGTGAAATAGGGGGGAAGGGGGGCGTGCAAATATGTGAAATAGGGGGGAAGGGGGGCGTGCAAATATGTGAAATAAGGGGGAAGGGGGGCGTGCAAATATGTGAAATAGGGGGGAAGGGGGGCGTGCAAATATGTGAAATAGGGGGGAAGGGGGGCGTGCAAATATGTGAAATAGGGGGAAGGGGGGCGTGCAAATATGTGAAATAGGGGGGAAGGGGGGCTTGCAAATATGTGAAATAGGGGGGAAGGGGGGCGTGCAAATATGTGAAATAGGGGGGAAGGGGGGCGTGCAAATATGTGAAATAGGGGGGAAGGGGGGCGTGCAAATATGTGAAATAGGGGGGAAGAGGGGCGTGCAAATATGTGAAATAGGGGGGAAGGGGGGCGTGCAAATATGTGAAATAGGGGGGAAGGGGGCGTGCAAATATGTGAAATAGGGGGGAAGGGGGGCGTGCAAATATGTGAAATAGGGGGGAAGAGGGGCGTGCAAATATGTGAAATAGGGGGGAAGGGGGGCGTGCAAATATGTAAAATAGGGGGGAAGGGGGGCGTGCAAATATGTGAAATAGGGGGGAAGGGGGGCGTGCAAATATGTGAAATAGGGGGGAAGGGGGGCGTGCAAATATGTGAAATAGGGGGGAAGGGGGGCGTGCAAATATGTGAAATAGGGGGGAAGGGGGGCGTGCAAATATGTGAAATAGGGGGGAAGGGGGGCGTGCAAATATGTGAAATAGGGGGGAAGGGGGGCGTGCAAATATGTGAAATAGGGGGGAAGGGGTGCGTGCAAATATGTGAAATAGGGGGGAAGGGGGGCGTGCAAATATGTGAAATAGGGGGAAGGGGGGCGTGCAAATATGTGAAATAGGGGGGAAGGGGGGCGTGCAAATATGTGAAATAGGGGGGAAGGGGGGCGTGCAAATATGTGAAATAGGGGGGAAGGGGGGCGTGCAAATATGTGAAATAGGGGGGAAGGGGGGCGTGCAAATATGTGAAATAGGGGGGAAGGGGTGCGTGCAAATATGTGAAATAGGGGGAAGGGGGGCGTGCAAATATGTGAAATAGGGGGGAAGGGGGGCGTGCAAATATGTGAAATAGGGGGGAAGGGGGGCGTGCAAATATGTGAAATAGGGGGGAAGGGGGGCGTGCAAATATGTGAAATAGGGGGAAGGGGGGCGTGCAAATATGTGAAATAGGGGGGAAGGGGGGCGTGCAAATATGTGAAATAGGGGGGAAGGGGTGCGTGCAAATATGTGAAATAGGGGGGAAGGGGGGCGTGCAAATATGTGAAATAGGGGGGAAGGGGGGCGTGCAAATATGTGAAATAGGGGGGAAGGGGGGCGTGCAAATATGTGAAATAGGGGGGAAGGGGGGCGTGCAAATATGTGAAATAGGGGGGAAGGGGGGCGTGCAAATATGTGAAATAGGGGGGAAGGGGTGCGTGCAAATATGTGAAATAGGGGGGAAGGGGGGCGTGCAAATATGTGAAATAGGGGGGAAGGGGGGCGTGCAAATATGTGAAATAGGGGGAAGGGGGGCGTGCAAATATGTGAAATAGGGGGGAAGGGGGGCGTGCAAATATGTGAAATAGGGGGGAAGGGGGGCGTGCAAATATGTGAAATAGGGGGGAAGGGGGGCGTGCAAATAAGTGAAATAGGGGGGAAGGGGTGCGTGCAAATATGTGAAATAGGGGGGAAGGGGGGCGTGCAAATATGTGAAATAGGGGGGAAGGGGGGCGTGCAAATATGTGAAATAGGGGGGAAGGGGGGCGTGCAAATATGTGAAATAGGGGGAAGGGGGGCGTGCAAATATGTGAAATAGGGGGGAAGGGGGGCGTGCAAATATGTGAAATAGGGGGGAAGGGGGGCGTGCAAATATGTGAAATAGGGGGAAGGGGGGCGTGCAAATATGTGAAATAGGGGGAAGGGGGGCGTGCAAATATGTGAAATAGGGGGGAAGGGGTGCGTGCAAATATGTGAAATAGGGGGGAAGGGGGGCGTGCAAATATGTGAAATAGGGGGGAAGGGGGGCGTGCAAATATGTGAAATAGGGGGGAAGGGGGGCGTGCAAATATGTGAAATAGGGGGGAAGGGGGGCGTGCAAATATGTGAAATAGGGGGGAAGGGGGGCGTGCAAATATGTGAAATAGGGGGGAAGGGGGGCGTGCAAATATGTGAAATAGGGGGGAAGGGGGCGTTCAAATATGTGAAATAGGGGGGAAGGGGGGCGTGCAAATATGTGAAATAGGGGGGAAGGGGGGCGTGCAAATATGTGAAATAGGGGGGAAGGGGGCGTGCAAATATGTGAAATAGGGGGGAAGGGGGGCGTGCAAATATGTGAAATAGGGGGGAAGGGGGGCGTGCAAATATGTGAAATAGGGGGGAAGGGGGGCGTGCAAATATGTGAAATAGGGGGGAAGGGGGGCGTGCAAATATGTGAAATAGGGGGGGAGGGGTGCGTGCAAATATGTGAAATAGGGGGGGAGGGGTGCGTGCAAATATGTGAAATAGGGGGGGAGGGGTGCGTGCAAATATGTGAAATAGGGGGGGAGGGGGCGTGCAAATATGTGAAATAGGGGGGGAGGGGGCGTGCAAATATGTGAAATATAATTTACTTTAACTGTTGTGGTTTTGTTTGACGCAATCCGAGTGTAAAGAGGACACTAATGTAAGAGGACACTAATGTAAGAGGACACTAATGTAAGAGGACACTAATGTAAGAGGACACTAATGTAAGAGGACACTAATGTAAGAGGACACTAATGTAAGAGGACACTAATGTAAGAGGACACTAATGTAAGAGGACACTAATGTAAGAGGACACTAATGTAAGAGGACACTAATGTAAGAGGACACTAATGTAAGAGGACACTAATGTAAGAGGACACTAATGTAAGAGGACACTAATGTAAGAGGACACTAATGTAAGAGGACACTAATGTAAGAGGACACTAATGTAAGAGGACACTAATGTAAGAGGACACTAATGTAAGAGGACACTAATGTAAGAGGACACTAATGTAAGAGGACACTAATGTAAGAGGACACTAATGTAAGAGGACACTAATGTAAGAGGACACTAATGTAAGAGGACACTAATGTAAGAGGACACAAATGTAAGAGGACACTAATGTAAGAGGACACTAATGGAACTTTTAGGTTAATTATCTTATTTTAACTTTCTTTTAAAGATAAACATTTGAAGATAATTGTTATCAGGTCATTGGGTAAAAACCAGCCAATCATCTCTCTAGACAGGAAAGCAACTGTTAACATAAATATTAAGTATGACAGCTACGGTGTTTACGCAACTCAAAATTTAAAGAATTAGCTTATTCGCTGCACGCTTTTCTAGCTGTTGAACTCAGGTTCTGATGTTAAATTCCTCTGTGTGATGTTAGCTCCATGTTGTGATGAGGACTCCATATGGTGATGTTAAACTCCATATTGTGATGTTAAATTGCATGTTGTGATGTTAAACTCCATGTTGTTAGGTTAAACTCAATGTTTTTCTGATGTTCAATTCCACTTTTAATGTTACACCCCATGTTGCAAGATTCCGTGTTTTCTGACGTCAAACTTTATGTTTTTCTGACGTCAAACTCAACGTTTTTCTGACGTAACACTGCGTTTTTCTGACGTCAAACTCTACGTTTTTCTGACGACAAACTCTATGTTTTTCTGACGACAAACTCTATGTTTTTCTGACGACAAACTCTGTTTTTCTGACGACAAACGCTACGTTTTTCTGACGACAAACTCTATGTTTTTCTGACGACAAACTCTGTTTTTCTGACGACAAACTCTATGATTTTCTGACGACAAATTCTATGTTTTTCTGACGACAAACTCTATGTTTTTCTGACGACAAACTCTATGTTTTTCTGACGACAAACTCTATGTTGTTCTAACGACAAACTCTATGTTTTTCTGACGACAAACTCTATGTTTTTCTGACGACAAACTCTCTTTTTTTTTTTTGATGTTTAACTCCTAGATATAGATGTGATGTTGAGCCCCACAGTGTGATGTTCAACACGATGTCGGGATGTTAAACTCTATAGCTTGAAGTCATGTACGTGTGAAAGCGCTAATTTTAATAATCATCTAACTTTCTCTGTTTTCTGTCAGACATACTATTAACATGGCCGCAGCCAGAAGCCATTAAACAGAGTATCATTAGGTTTGTTACAGGGGTCGTAACTAGAATCCACCACTAAAAATACGCCATCTTTAAGTCTGCTTCAGGGGCGGCGACCAGTTGCCGACGAAGGTCGTTAAAGTGAAGCATTAAACTTGTACCGTCCGCAGATCCACGTAGGTGATAAGGACCTCAGATCTACAGTCGGTCAGTCATGTGAGTGATGGCCAGTAAGGCGAGATCTCCTTTCCAGTTGGCCGGTGTGTGTGCGTCTCAGAACGAGACCGACCTTGACTCAGTTGTCCCGCAGCATCTGTTTAACTGACTGTTCCAGGGGCAGCAGACCAGAAATGAGACATCTCGCGGGCTGGACTTCAAACGCCGGGATACTTTTCATTGTAACCCGCACTTGTACTAAAACAACACTGGGTATGCTCTCAGTGTGTGGTCTCATACGCCCAAAACTCAATATCAAAACTCAATATCTACACTCAATATCTACACTCAATATCTACACTCAATATCTACACTCAATATCTACACTCATTATCTACACTCAATATCTACACTCAATATCTACACTCAATATCAAAATTCAATATCTACACTCAATATCTACACTCAATATCTACACTCAATATCTACACTCATTATCTACACTCATTATCTACACTCAATATCTACACTCAATATCAAAATTCAATATCTACACTCAATATCTACACTCATTATCTACACTCAATATCTACACTCAATATCTACACTCAATATCAAAATTCAATATCTACACTCAATATCTACACTCAATATCTACACTCAATATCTACACTCAATATCTACACTCAATATCTACACTCAATATCTACACTCAATATCTACACTCAATATCTACACTCAATATCTACACTCAATATCTACACTCAATATCAAAACTCAATATCAAAACTCAACATCACATATTATCATGGGTGCTCCACATATTGCTCAAGGCGGTGTGTGCATCAAGTGATTAACATTCCCCTCACACCGTTCCGTGAATTTTCTAAATTAATAACTAGTATGCTACTCAGCATTGAGAAAAATTAGTAAACCTAAAAAAACTAAAATGTGAACATTATAATTTGTTAGGCCGGGAGGCCAAACGGTTCTAAAATGGGTGGATGGGACTCGTGTAACCTTGGACGGCAACTCAGGTTATGAGAAAGCAAAACTCTGAATTCAAACCCACGGATATGAAAACGTTGTCGACTCGCGCGACGCCATAGGTGTCGAGCTGCATCATCCACATAGGATGTTACCTTAGGTGGTTATCCAGATGAGTGGACATAGGCAAATTTGCTGTGTAGGGAGCTAGCTTACCTTCCGTAAGGAAAAAAAAACCCAGCGCCGCCTTTGTGATTTCGTCCCTGCGAAGTCTACTCCTTTGTGACGGACGGATGCCAGAAATAAAAAACCGAAAAAAACAACAGATAGTTAGGACTTATGAAAATGTCAGACAAGTATAATTTTGTGAGTCTTCTCGTTTTCAAATAATATCACTTACTTAGTAAGTCTTCCGGTCGTGAATGACAGACTGACCCCCTCCCCCCAACCCCCACTCACACACACTTTTTAGCCAATTGCGTTTTATGCTATGTAATTATCGTGTATAGGCAATATTGATTTTTAAAATTAACTTTTAGAAATCCGATTAGCCTCTGTATTCGACTTCATGGAAAATTATACCAATTAAACACATTACTTTCGTGAAAGATCGGTGGGGTCCGGAAATTGTATTTCGGAAAAGCTCGGCCGGCGACCGCTCAATCATGAGTTTAATAGACGAAGTTTGGTGTTAGAATTTAGTTTTAAAATTTATAAATATTGTTTAGATCCGAGGTTCAATGCATAAAAATAAAACACCCTTTATCCATCTATAAATTTACCCCCCCCCCACAACCTATAACAACGTTTTTCGCGAAAATTCTCTCTATGCATTTTTTTTAAAAATTGATATTCGAATGTCCCATTAGATTTTACACCGCAGATTTATTACACCAACTATTTCGGAAAAAAACGAAAGAAAATATTACGAAACAAATGCACTTGTAATATTATTTTTTATAACGAATCTCATTTAGCGCAGTTATAGGGAATTTTTATTTCGTGAAATCAGTGTCATATCTCCCTCATCTTCCCTTTGAAAAGCAGTAAAATTGATTTGGGGTTGGGGGTATTAAAAGGGGTGGTGCTGTAAATGTGATCGAATCTAGTGTCATCGGCAACAAGTCTATGAGCCAAGCTTAAACTCCATTTGCTGACGGGAAGTGGGTCAGTTAGCCGTCCGAAGATTTTTTGCCCGCCAGAAACACGCGAAAACCGATGCGAACGTTAATATAAAGGATTTTTAAAAAGACAGTAAATTTCTTCTATACTTAAGGATCGTGATGATTTGTCTACATTAAAAAACACACAATCTTTCATTTGTTTAATCTGATCTAGGATCACACAAATCTGTTTAAAATGAAGAAATTCGGGTTTGGAATTTCAGCATTCAGAGCGGGCACGTGATAAGCCAGTGTATCCATGTCAAGCCAATTGAGTCCGTCACTTTAACAAAATGTCGGAGGGAGGACAGTGTATCGATTTTCATCAATACAAACATATCTGTGGTCCCGGTCCTTAGAAGTTACTTTTGAGAAACATCACGAACACAGTCATAGCTGTTACACGATACGTAGGCTACTGGGGTATGTATACATGTTCGAAAATACTAAAGTAGATCTAGACTGTTTGCAATTAGGGATAATTTTCAGTATTGGGTTAGGTTTTGAGGGTTTGCAAGTGGTGTAGGTGTGGCGTAGGAAAAGTGGGGGTGGCCGCCCCGGAAGGCATTATTTAGATTGAAGGGGCGGCATTTTCGGCCTACACCAGAGTTATGTTTGTGTGGGGGGGGGGGGGGAGAGGCGCAAGTGGATGTAACAGAAATCACAGTTTCCTCCCCCGGGGGCGCAAAAAAATATAATTACATCGTTATAATTTTATTTTAATTTCGAATAGGATGTGATACTTTTTAACATTTATCTTCACCTAAAGTAATAATATTACCTTGTCCTGTGTTACCAGCGGCCATTGTGTCTTGTAATTTCTTCTAACTCCTTTACATGAATTCGCTCGCATAAATAAACCTCATTTACCTGTTTTTTGTAAAACCTGTTGCCCAATTTATCTATCTAGAGAAACGTTTAATCACCACCCCCACACCACCACCACCACCCTAACCTCTCACCATAGTGTACGAAAAGAAATACATTGAAGTCATCTTGAAAAGGCCGCCTACCCCCCTACGCTAATCCACGGCTTGAATAAGTTTCTGACTTCTAAGCTGATATTTACCCCAGGCATTTAAAGAAAGCTTCTCATTTTTAAGACCACTCGTAAGTCAAATGTCAAAATATCGCACGACGCATGCGCGAACATGTGAGGAAGTCTACAGTGTGTGTGTGGGGGGAAGACAATTGATAGCAGTGTACCGTATAACCGAATGTCTGCTCTGTTGTTGGAATTTGTAGCATTGTGGAGCATAAGAAAAAACTACAAAGCGTAACTATGTAAAATAGAAAGTCTGATCTATTGTAGGAATATGGAGAACTAGATATAGCCCGCCAAACATTGGCGACAGCAATGAGTGAACTTCCCATCTACTAAAGTTACTTGAATAAAAACATGAACTGAAGTAACGGACATTTAAGAATCCAAATTTTTGCTACACCCCTTCCCCCATGATAAGTCAATGAACACTTTTTATTTCACGTCCATGAACTATATTAAATATTCTGATGTCCCAACCACTTTTAAAACTAATGTTTTTACACCATACTTAAATTGAGACGATTTCATTTTCCGAAAAGAAAATATTACGCGCCAAACGCAGTTGCGTTATGTAAAAAAAAATAATTATCATTTAGCGTAGTTATCGGGAATTATATTTTGCGCGCTCTTGCACTCATTATTGAGACGGACATGGAAGCAGTTAATTAGGACGCCATCCACGAGTCATACCAGAAGTGTAATATATATAAGATTTCGCTATAGAATGTCTTATCCAGCGGTGTATTGCCAAATTCGTAACAAAGGGTTCGCAGTTAGTATGTCCCCTTATGCCATATCGGTCACCGCCACAGTCAGTCATATTTATTATTTTGAACTAACGGTACGCTCGAACCCGACCGAACCGGCTCCAAACCACCGCTGGTCTTATCTACTGCAGGCGTTGGTTGCAGAGTGTAAAAGTTAACCGATTTTATGATGACAAACATTTACCTGTGTGGGAAGGTTTGCTACAACTCAATTTTTAGGGACAAATCGTTTAAGACTTCAAAATTTTTACGGACAAACATTTTCATTACGACCCATTTTAAAGACTTAGGAACAATGTCTTCTTCTTTTTCTTTCTTTTTAGGACCGACATCCGCAACGAACGGTTAAGTCTAGGGTGTAACTAGTCAACAAAACCAAGATCAATATTAGAAATGGTTATTTATTCAACAACAGAGTATCATCTGCCTTTTCACTGTATAGCTCTCTTCAACTCACTAACTACCAAAAAAACCACAACAACGCACAACGTCATCTTTCGTACCCAAATACGAAACAAATACAAACGAAATATTAGCAACAGCTACACAAGTAATCTCCGCACCAAAAACACGCTCTCACTGAAGACATCATTAACAACACCCTAATTTGTCAAATATAATTATTTTACTGAAAAACCATTTCTTTGTCCATTTTTTTTTTACGGAATTTACATACATTTACGGTTAACTCTTAGCCTACCCTACACCGAGCTCAAATGGTTAACTCTTAGCCTACTCGAGTCCGTGCTCAAATGGTTAACTCTTAGCCTACTCGAGTCCGTGCTCAAATGGATAACTCTTAGCCTACTCGAGTCCGTGCTCAAATGGATAACTCTACCCTACTTGAGTCCGTGCTCAAATAGTTAACTCTTAGCCTACTCGAGTCCGTGCTCAAATGGATAACTCTACCCTACTTGAGTCCGTGCACAAATGGATAACTCTTAGCCTACTTTAGTCCGTGGTCAAATGGTTAACTCTTAGCATACTCGAGTCCGTGCTCAAATGGTTAACTCTTAGCCTACACTAGTCCGTGCTCATTTGGTTAATTCTTATCCTACTCTAGTACGTGCACACATGGTTAAGCCTTAGCCTTCTCCAGTCCGTGCTGATTTGGTTAACTCTTAGCCTACTCTAGTCCGTTCTCACATGGTTAAGCCCTAGCCTTCTCAAGTCCGTGCTGATTCGGTTAACTTTTAACCTACTCTACACCGTGCTAAAATGGTTAACTCTTAGCCTACTCTAGTCCGTGCTCTAATGGTTAACCCCTAACTTAATTTAGTCCCTGCTCAAACAATGAAACGTTACTAACCCAAGTCATCAATTCGTGCACATCAGTTTCAAACGTTCTAAGTTAAGCCAATTGTTGTTTTAACATATTCGTTAACCCATCCTAACCCAAACGACTTAATTCATTCAGTACGCGTTAACTATTCTAAACCACAGAGCAACCATCCCTAAAGGTTGTATGTACTACTAGCACTAAGCATGTAAACCATACCAACCCAAACACTACACGTCTGTGTGGTTGTAACCTGGCGTTTGTACTGATGTGGGAGGGATGCTTCAAGTACAGGACCCGGTGTCATGGCAGAAGATGGATGCCAGGCAGGGTACCAGGTGGAATATCAGTTGGTCATGTTGGTAGGTCAGTGGTCTGTGATCTTACCAGGGTCAGTGTACTGTCGTGGGGATGGAGTGGGTGGGGGGAGAGGAGGAATGGTTCTGTTGGGGGGGGGAGGGGACTGGTAGAATGTTAGATATGTGTGGGTTGTCAAATACAACAGCGATTTTCAGATTGATATGTTTTGATGCTGGAATTTGTGTTTGGTGCTGGAATTTGTGTTTGGTGCTGGAATTTGTGTTTGGTGCTGGGGATTCATCTGATTAGCGTGGAGTAAATAATGTATATAAAAAAATATATCGTTGTATCTCCAATGAGCTGTGGTCCATGATGTGGTCTATGCTGTGGTCCGTGATAGGGTACATGTCGTGGTCCCTGTTGGGTTCCCTGCTGTGCTCCATGCTGTCGTCCATGCTGTGGTCCATGCTGTGGTCCATGCTGTGGTCCATGATAGGATCAATGCTGTCGTCCATGCTGTGGTCCATGATGGGGGTCAATGGTATGGTTCATGCTGTGGTCCATGATGTGGTCCATGTTGTAGTTCATGATGTGGTCCATTCTGTGGTCCATGATATGTACATTTTGTGGTCCATGCTGTGGTCCATATTGTGTTATTTCTCCTCATCAGATTTTCAACGAATCTCAAATGTAATTGAGCCAACAAAAGCCCAGTGGTCCTTTTTGTGGTCCATGTTGTGGTCCCCTTTTATGGTCCATATAATGGTCCTTGTTGTTGTCCATTTTGTGTTCTATGCTGTGACCAATGTTTTGATCCCTGTTGTTGTCCATGTTGTTGTCCATGCTGTCCTGTTTCTTCTGATGTTCAATGAACATAAAGGTCTCAGCCAGCAGATACTCCGGCGCGTACCTAATGATTGTTTACTGGGGAGTCAGGGGTCACAGGGGGTCAGCACAACGAACAATAGAGGAACATATTTTAAATCGCAGGCATACTTTCCCGCGGTAGGTCTACTGTACTGATTGGTGAGGCCTTTCTACTGTTAGGTGTGAGGGCTGATGTGTCTGTGTGTGTTTTTTTGGAGAGGGGAAGGGGCACCATGGCCGTGTTATATGTTGAAGATGATTTGTAGCTAACTGGTAATCCCATTATCGTTCATACAGGAGAATAACATATAGGTAGACCTGGTTACCCTCAAACTATAAAAATCGTACAATATCATCACAAATTCACCCAATACACTATCTTAATACTAAAAAAATAAACATACAGTATATATCACGTATACACCTCAAAAGCATACATTGTTCGCCGAAATCGTAAGAGTAAACAGGTCTGCATAGGGTTTATCATATCATATTCAGATATCCTGAAAAATCATGTCTTTACAAAACAATTGGAGACCGGCAGTGGCGCAACAACGGCTTGGCCTTGGGGCAGTTGTCAAGGGCGCCTGCCTGCGCCGGTTCAAAAGGGCGCCGCTAAATCTCTAATTTTTTAAATATTTTTTTAAATATCAAGGGCGCCAAAAATAAATTAGCCAAGGGCGTCAAAAACCCAGTTACGCCTCTGGGAGACCGTATTTTTCGAATTCCTTTTCATTTTTTAAAATGTCTTTTTTGTTTAAGACATCCATTCCTTATAAACTACCTCGCAATTTTCAAAGTTAAATTAGTACGCTTGCCGAGGAAATAATAAAAGATAATTCTCTATCCCAGTGTTTGGTGCAAAATAAAACAAAACTTGTATCTTAGGCAAGGTCTCAAGAAAGGTAATCCTTGTTCGTTCGAAAATGCAGAAGTTGGAAGTGATGGGCCATCCGATTATCCAAAACGTAGGACACGTAGACGTAGGCATGCGTTCTCAAGATAAGCTGCTATGTAGGAATCCGGTAGCCGAGTCGCCTGGTTTGGACAAATCGCTTTTTAAAAACTTTTTACTGTAAATGTCCAGACTGGCACACACAGAAACCGATCTATATCGAGTTATGGGAGTTCATTGGTAATTTTTTGCTAATGGATATAAATAACTTTTTTACCAAGCATTCAACAAGGTATCGTGTTGACGTCCTTTTACTAGCGCGGAAGTATTACGTGGGTTTAGAAATCTATTTTTTAAGTGATCATAAAGTCATTGTCTACGACTGAACAATTCAGGTATCATTTTAACTCCAGCACTTGACCCACCCCACAAGGCCCCGCAGGGCAGCGCGTGGTTAGTTTATTTGTTGCGGGCAATCTATTGGGAAAAACTTAACACTGTGAAGTGCAACCGACACACTATATAGCAAGCGCCTTTAAATCATGTGTTCGAAAAACCATCACATTAAAAAAAAAAAAACACAATCCATCACAAAAGATATAGTCTTTTTTTTTTTTTTTAAGTGACCTTCCTCGAATTCAGCTAGTCCCGTTAAAGCAGCACGTTATGTTTTGACATGCGATGTCAGTGGCCACTGTAAATACAGATAGTGCTCGACTTACGACCTATGCAACTTACGACCATTCGACTTTACGACCACAATCACTAGCCATACTGTATTAGATTTCAGATTTATTTCTGCCTCAATTATCAGTCGAGCGGCGTTGTCTGCAATCATCGGCGGTCGTGTAGAGATGATACAAATGGGCATGAAATGAACATAGCAATTTATGATTGATAACAATAATCAAAGAAATGTATGATATAATTTAATTTAAATATTTTTATAACATTACTTCACATTACTGTACACATAGCGTACTCAAATTAGGACCAAATCGTGTTACGACCAGTCTGTCGGAACCGATCGTGGTCGTAAGTCGAGCACTGGCTATCTATTGTAACAATTGTAACTATTAAGTATACAAGACTTACTGTTGGTTTACCATTGTGTTTAATAAAACTATTCGTTTAACATCCACACTTATAACGAAACATATTCTCAACCACACACACGCACACACTCATTGGCGTAGCTACGGTTGGTGTCACCCGGTGCGGTAAAATCATGGTGTCTATAATCCCCCCCCCCCCCCCCACAACGTCCACGATAGATTTCTTCTTCTTAAAATAACTCCACGGTATAGCAATGATAAGAACAAAAACGAATGAATTGAAGGCCAGGAGGTAATTGTATTTAAAAAATGTCACAACGTTAAGTTACAGTTATTTTTATATTAAATTTCCATTTTTTTTTAAATTTTAATTTCTTGTTCTTAAGAGCTGTAAACCTGTCAATCACTTGATCAAAATGAACAGCCTTCATTGTGTCATTTTCAATTGATAGTGGAGCTAGATCAGAAAGCCATGGCTGTCCCATGGTTGTTCGTACAAATAGTCCTTATGCAGGGCCGGCCTTAGGCCATTGCAACCTATGCGGCCGCAATGGGCCCCGCACTTTCATAGGACCCGCCCCAAATTTATTTTCTAATACAAAATCTTAATTTTCACTTATTATCCTTATTACTACCCAGAAAGGGTCCCGCGCAATCCGTTTCGCATAGGGCCCCGCAATTGTTAGGGTCGGCACTGTCCTTACCCCATACTCTTCTTAAACCTTCTCTCTACCGAAATCCCCCATGGTACGCTGTTCCGCCAAGTTACAGCGCTGCTCGTTTAGAAACAATTTTAAGGCCTCTGGGCTGGTCACCACACCTGCCTCAAGTAGATCAGCCCAAATGTAAAGGTAGCAGATCAACGTGCAATCACGGGCACGGACAGCATGTAAGAGACCTTGTGCTGTATGACAATCGTGCTAAATGCTAAGGGGCGGTGCTAGTGGCGAATCGGCGAAAATATCTATTTTTGAGCATTTCTTGATTTCAATATGTTTAAAAAAAAACCGTTAACATTTTTTTTTTAATTTAATTTTTTATTAAAAAAATTATTGAAATTAATCATCAAAAGATATTGGTACATTTTGTAAACATTATATTGTTAACCCTATAAATGGGTAAAAACTCAATTCTAAATATTTAAAAAAATATTTTTTATAATTTTTACAG